>JAAGEH010002531.1:16287601-16367137 GCA_011751065.1 Lasiurus cinereus
CTGATACACTGAATGCTGTGCTTCTAGAAAGCCAATTCATGCCAAACGCTAAAGTTGAAGAATTTCATATATGTAAAGTCTCATTTAAGTCTATGGGTGCTATATCTTATATAAAATAGATTCCAAAATAATGTTTTCATTGAATTATAGAATTGAAAGGTCAATTCCAATTCTAGGAAAATATGGGCATTCTGCCAAGAGCATACCTTGCATCTTCAGTAACACAACTCCTCCCAACCATCTCTATGGCAATAAGATTGATTACAATTTGCCCACTTCACAGAACTTCCACCTATTCTCTAAAGACATTTGACATAACAGTCTAAGTCCTAATTTACAAGTCTCTATTGGGAGTGTAGGTCATTTATTAACATGGGTATTTTTAATTACAATTTAAAAATATGGTTGTCATGGCAACATTTTCCACTCAAGATTTTAGGATATGTCAAGTTTATTTGTATTTTGTTACAGAAAATCTTGTGGCTTCCATAGTTGGATTAGAAAAATACTGCAGAGTCTAAACTACCTATTAAATGTAGGAAGAAACTTGATTAAATTTCAAAGGTAATACCAGTTGTACCTACTTAAATAAAGAAAAGAAGCAATTGGCAAATTCCAATATTTTGAATGATATCTTTTATTGATTTCAGAGAGAGAGAAATAGAAACATCAATGATGAGAAAGAATCATTTATCAGCTGCCTCCCATAAGCCTAAAATGGGAATTGAGTCTGCAACCTGGGCATGAGGCCTTTCACCAGAATTGAACCAGGGACCCTTCAGTCTGCAGGTCGGTCGATGCTCTATCCACTGAGCCAAACCAGATAGGGTGGCAATTCTAATTTTAAAGTAAGCTTAACAATGACAAATATTTAATTTAATATATACATTCAATACAGGTATGTTTGTTTTGTTAAAATGATGTGGGTTTTTCAGGGTCCTAGCTCTGAGCTGCCTGGCCTGGAAAGCCTCTTTGACTCCACAAAACAAATACTTTCATTTCCTGCCTCAACAGAGGGAGTGGAGGCACTGACAGAGAGAATCCCACAATAAGCACCTGGTCCAGGGAGTCCTCTCTGTTCCCCAGAGCAGAGGAAAATTCAGCCAACAAAACAGCAACAGCCCCTGTGCCCAAGATGACTTCCACTAGAGTGAGGCACCTAACAGCCCAGCTAGAGGACACTCTTTCCATTGAAATACAGCACTAAAGGAGCATAAGTCAAAATAATACCACAATAATATTAGAAATAAACAATAAAAAACAATTAAAAATTCAAACACTTGGAAGCTGAATACCATGCTATTAAACAATGATTGGATTACCAAAGAGATCAAAGAAGAAATTAAAACCATCCTGGAAACAAATGACCATGAAAACACAACAATCCAAAATCTGTGACACAATGAAAGCAGTCCTATCCTGAGAGAGAAGTTTATAGGTCTACAGGCCTCCCTCAAAAAAACAAGAAAAAAAATGGTAGTAAATCAACTAATTCTACAACTTAAAGAATTAGAAAGAGCAAAAAGAAAGCCCAGAGTGAGCAGAAGGAAGGAGGTAATAAAGATCAGAGCATAAATAAACGACAGAGACAAAAAAAAAAAATACAAAAGATCAATGAAACCAACAGTTCACCAAGAAACAGAGAGAAGGTGGAAACCAAGATGACAGCATAGGTGAACACTTAAACTGCTGCCTCACACAGCAATTTCAAAACTACAACTAAAAGACAGAACAGACATCATCCAGAACCACAGGAAAGCTGGCTGAGTGGAAATTTTACAACTAGAAGGAAAGAGGAGCTCATGAAGACTCAAAGGAGCTGCAAAAAGCTGAGGTACGGGAGACATGTGCATAGAGAAGATGGACGGCAGAGTGCCTGGCTGGCTTCCTGTAGTGGGAGGAAGACAGAAACTCCCACCTGCACTGAACCTCAGTTCTGACTGCACTAAACCCCAAATCCAGGCAAGACTCATGGAGGAGGGGGGAGGGGGAGTCTGGACTGTCATGAAAAGGGAGGAGTGCACAGAGACTTAGGGGAGCCTCGAAGGCAGAGGTCTAGAGGCACACGAGTGCGTACACAGAGGGCTGACTGCTGATGGTGCCACTGGCTTTCTCTAGTGGGAGGAAGACCGAACCTCCAAACTGCACTGAAATCCGGCTCCAACTGCACTGAACCCCAGTTTTGGGTAAGAACCTGGGAACCCAGACTCATATGGGTCTCCGGAGTACTAGGAAACTCAGGAGAGTTAGAAAGGCAAAGACCCAGAGGTGTGCGAGCGCACGCAGAGAGGGCTGTAGCAATTCCCAAGGGACGCTGAGACCCAGGGATCTAATAGGGCAGGAATGACGGGAAGTCAAGGCTGTCTGCTCAGCCCTGAGACTCTGTCCCATCCAAGCTAAACACAGAGGCTTTTGCAATCTTGCAAGTCTTATATCATAATGCTGACTCCTGCAAAGAAGCTGAGAAATTCTCCCAGTATAGACACAGCTGATCCGACAACTAATTGGCTTGGAGGTCAATTCCTGCCAGTGATACAAACAATAATCAAGACTTAACTACAACAAGACTGTACATACAGTCCACAAAGGGGTACACCAAGAGAGTCCACCTCAGATAACTGAAGAGGCATAGCTACCGGGCCATATAGGACACCTAGCACACAAAGCTACTCTACTAACTCAGGGAAGCAGCAAAAATGCTGAGACAAAGGAACAGATCACAAACAAAAGAAATGGAGAAAAACAAACAACTGGATATAGAGTTAAAAACCCTGGTTATAAGATTATTCAAGAATTTCACAGAAAAGATAGATAAATTGAGTAAGACCCAACAGGAGTTGAAAAAGGATCAACTAGAAATAAAAAAGGACCAACTAAAAATTAAACATATACTGACTGAAATAAAAAAAAAATATTATACAGAGACCTAACAGCAGACTAGAGGAACACAAGAATCAAATCAAAGATTTGAAATACGAAGAAGCAGAAAACACACAACTGGAAAAGCAAAAAGAAAAAAGAATCCAAAAATTGGAAGATAGTGTATGGAACCTCTGGGACAATTTCAAGCATACCAACATCAGAATTATGGGGGTGGAATCCAAGATGGCGGCATAGGTGAGCACCTAAACTGCTGCCTCACACAACAATTTCAAAACTACAACTAAAAGACAGAACAGACATCATCCAGAACCACAGGAAAGCTGTCTGGGTGGAAATTCTACAACTAGAAGGGAAGAGAGGGGCTCACGGAGACCCGGAGGAACTGCAAAAAGCTGAGGTACAGAGATGCATACGTGGAGAGAGCAGGTGCCAGTTTGCCTGGCTGGCTTCCTCTGGCAGGAGGGAGATGGGAGACTTTCAACTGCACTGAACCCCTTATCCTACAGCACTGAACCCCAGGTCTGGCCGAAACTCATACAGGGGGAGTTTGGACTGTGAAAAGGGAGAAGTCCACGGAAATTTAGGGGATCCGCGAAAGGGCAGAAGTCTGGTGGCGCACACACCACTGCGCACAGAGGACGGACTGCTGATTGTGCTGCTGGCTTGTGGGCGGGAGACAGAGCCTACAGACTGCACCACTTCTAACTCCACTAAACCCCAATTTCAGGTGAGACCCTGAGGACCCAGACTCATATGGTCCCAGAGCGCAGAGGAGCCAGAAAGGCAGCAGTCTAGAGGCACTGCGCTTGCACGCAGGGACTGCTCCAGCTATATACCTGAGACCCAGGGGCTGAGTAAGGCAGGGCCAACTGGAAGGCAAGGTGGTCATTAAGCCCTGAGACTTCACCCATCCCAAGCTCAACAGAGAGGCTTTTGCGGTTTTGCAAGTCTTCTATCATAAGGCTGAATCTAACACAGAAGTTCTCCCAGCATAGTGAAAATGCGGAGACAAAGGAAGAAAACACAAACAAAAGAAATGGAGGAAAACAAACGACTGGATATAGAGTTCAAAACCATGGTTATAAGGATTTTCAAGAATTTCCTAGAAAAGATGGATAAATTTAGGGAGACCCCAGAGGATATGAAAAAGGACAAACAAGAAATTAAACATGCACTGACTGAAATAAAATAATATTATACAGAGATACTAACAGCAGACTAGAGGAAGGCAAGAATCAAATAAAAAATTTGAAATATAAAGAATCAGAAAACACTCAACTGGAAAAGCATGAAGAAAAAAAGAATCCAAAAATATCCCACAGGCTCCTTAAAATTATCTTGACAACTTCAAGTTTACCAACATCAGAATTGTGGGGGTGCCAGAAGAGGAGAGAGAGCAAGATATTGAAAACCTATTTGAAGAAATGACTGAAACTTCCCACATCTCGTGAAAGAAATAGACTTACAAGTCCAGGAAGTGCATAGAACCCCAAATAAAAGGAATCCAAAGAGGACCACACCAAGACACATCATAATTAAAATGCCAAGAGCAAAAGACAAAGAGAATATTAAAAGCAGCAAGAGAAAAACAGTTACCTACAAGGGAGCACCCATACGATTGTCAGCTGATTTCTCAACAGAAACTATGCAGGCCAGATGGGGGTGGCAAGAAATATTCAAAGTGATGAATAGCAAGAACCTACAACCAAGAGTACTCTATCCAGCAAAGCTATCATTCAGAATTGAAGGGCAGATAAAGAGCTTCACAGATAAAAAAAAGCTAAAGGAGTTCATCAACTCCAAACCAGTATTATATGAAATGCTGAAAGGTACTCTTTTAGAAGAGGAAGAAGAAGGTAAAAGATAAAAAATTATGAACAAATACATATCTATCAAGAAGTCAATCTAAAAATTAAGTGAATTAAAAATTTGATATACAGAATAAACTGCTGAATATAATAGAATCAGGAGCACAGAAAGGAAGTGGACTGATAATTCTCGGGGGGAAAGGGGTAAGGGAGATGCAGGGAGAGACTGAACAAAAATTATACACCTATGGATGAGGTCAATGCAGAGGGCAAAGGGTGGGGTGGGAGCCCGGTGGAGGAAATCTATGGAGGGGGAAAAAAGAGACACAAATGTAATAATCTGAATAATAAAGATTTAATTTAAAAATAAAATAAAAAATAAAATAAATTTGGGGGTGACAGAAGAAGAGAGAGAGCAAGATATTGAAAACCTATTTGAAGAAATAATGAATGAAAACTTCTCCCACTTGGTGAAAGAAATAGATGTAATTACAATCCAGGAAGCACACAGAAACCCAGACAAAAGGAATCCAAAGAGGACCACACCAAGACACATCACAATTAAAATGCCAAGAGCAAAAGACAAAGAGAGAATATTAAAAGCAGCAAGAGAAAAACAGTTAATTACCTACAAGGGAACACCCATACGATTGTCAGCTAATTTCTCAACAGAAACTATGCAGACCAGAAGGGAGTGGCAATTAATATTCAAAGTGATGAATAGCAAAAACCTGCAACCAAGATTACTCTGCCCAGCAAAGCTATCATTTAGAATTGAAGATCAGATAAAGAGCTTCACAGACAAGAAAAAGCTGAAGGAGTTCATCAACACAAACCCAGTATTATATGAAATTCTGAAGATTATTCCTTAAGGAAGAAAAAGGTAACGATAAAAATTATGAACAACAAATACATATCTATCAACAAGTCAATCTAAAAATCAAGTGAATAAAAAATCTGATGAACAGAATAAACTGGTGAATATATTAGAATCAGGGGCATAGAAAGGGAGTGGACTGACAATTCTCAGGGGAAAGGGGTGAGGGGGGTGCAGGGAGAGCCTGGACAAAAATCATACACCTATGCCTGAGGACAATGGGGTGGGGGTAAGGGCAGACGGAGAGGTGGGAGCCAGGTGGAGGGGAGCTATGGAGGGAAAAAAGAGGAACAATTGTAATAATCTGAACATCCATGCTGAGGTAGATTAGATGTTGGAATTATTTGACAAGAACTTCAAAGCAGCCATAAAAGTGCTTCCACAATCAATTTCTCTTTAAATAAATGCAAACACAGATTGTTTCAGCAATAAGAACAGAAGTTATAAAAAAGAAATGGTCCTTGCCTATGTGGCTCAGTTGTGTCTAGCATTGTCCTATGCACCAAAAAGTTGCTGGTTTGATTCAAGTCAGGACACATGGCTCAATCCTGGCAGCCAATATCTCTCTCTCTCTCTCTCTCTCTCTCTCTCTCTCTCTCTCTCTCTCTCCCTCCCTCCCTCTCCTTTTAAAATCAATAAAACATATTGTTAAGAAAAGAAAAGAAATGTGGAAAATATAGAACAGTAAAGAACTGTAAAAAAAACTCAGTAAATGAACTCAATGGTAAAGTGAAGATAAGACAGAACTTTTGAACTTGAGGACAAATCAAGATAATTTCCAATTTAAACAACAAACAGAAACTAGACTGGGCAGAAAATTAAACAACCTCAGGGACCTGTGGGATAATAGCAAAAGATCCAACATTTGTACCATCATGGTCCCAGAAAAAGAGGCGAAAAGAGGGATGCTGAAAGACCTTTTAAAGAAATAATGGCTAAAAACTTCCCAAATTTGGTATAAGACAGAAACATACAAATTCAAGAAACTGAGATAACTTCACATAGGGTAAACCCCAAAATCCAAGCTATAACATATAAAAGTTAATCAGAAAAATAAAGCCAAGGAAAAGTCTTAACAGCAGCCAGAGAGAAGTGATACACCTAACAGGAGAACACCAATTAAAGGACAGATTTCTACTTCGAAACTATGGAGTCCAGATCAAAATGGCACAGTATTTTTCAAGTGTTAAAAGAACTATCAACTGACACTATAGTGGCAAAAATATTTTTTAGGAATGAAGGGAAAATAATGACATATGAAGGAAATCTAAAAGGATGTGCTCAAAAAATAAATAGAAAAATAGTTCTAATGTTTTCTCCCTATATCTCAATAAATTAGTTTGTGTATCCCAGATATCCATAAAGGGTTGACACTGGAAAGGGAAGGTTAATTAGGATAAAAAGCCATAATAGAAGTGGTTTGTGGGACAAAGACATCTTGGCTATCTTTCATAGTTAACTGTGAATAAAAGGTTAGCAGAACATGTCTGTGTCACCCCATTTATATTCATCTTCAGAGTCATGATGATGAGCCTTAGTCAAATAGAAAATTAAGCTACTGGAATGTCCAAAAGTTACCAAGTAATGATAGTCCACATGCCTGATGTGAGGAGCCCAGATGAACATGTCAGCATGTTTAAAGTAAACATGAAGAATGAGGCTGTGCACTTGGTACCCGGTTTGGGGTCATTACCATGGCTGGTCATGTAAAAGGTTATGTGACCAGCAACTTGTGAGAACTCTGGACTACAAGACTCAAATATGATTTCCTAAGCAATGACATAGCACAAATGTCTGCAGAATATAGGTGGAAAGACATGCCCATGCAATTCCTACATAAATAGGGCAAGAAGCCTGTGATTGACCTCTCCTTGGCTGCTCCTGCTGTTCTGGCAAGTATCCTCCGCTAGAATAAATCTTAGCCTTGAGTATAACCTTATATTAAGTTATGTGATTCTTCCCAGTGAAAGTGAGCTAGTGGGTGATTGTGGGACCAACATTCCAAGGGCCTTGAGGTTCTGAGAAAGAGGTTACTCAGGCAGCAAGTTACAGAACCAGTGTCTGAACCCACATCTTCCTGACTCTGAAGACTGTGCCCTTTCTAATTACAGTGCCTTCCAAAATAGAATAATTTAAAGTGATGCATATGACTCTTTCAAGTTCAGAAACTGACTGTCATCCAACTGTCAGTTTTAATTAACTGGAAAAAAATGCGTTGTAACACTCGATCTCAACTTTCCAGGTCTAATCCTAAAGATTTCTTACTTCTTACAGTTTATATTTTGTTTTATATAGTTTATATTTTTTATGTTTTCAGCAAATGATTACTATGTAAATTATAGATTGTGCTTCACTCACAGGATTTACTAGATCATAATCTAATTTAAAGCTTTTGAACAATCCTTTTTGGTGAAAAAAATATAACTTTCAAGTTGTCATCAAGTAAAATGGGTTATATACCTGGCAGAATATGAAGTTTACTTTATATGTATAATCTTAAAATATGATTCATACTTACATTTCAAGACCTTTTATTGTCACTAGATAATACAAAGTTACTGTTTTTCCCATAGTATCTCTACCAATTTTTCTTTTAAAATTTAAAGAAATCATCAAAACACAAGGAATCGACATTTAGCCATTATTAGAGTATTCTCCACTTTCATGAAAACATTATGTTCTTGGAAAAACAGGTTTAGCCATGAATAGGTGTATAATAGTGGGCCCGCGCTATAAAAATAATGGGAAATAAAGCTTAATTACAGCTTTAAAATATTAAAAGCAAAACCTACAATTACTTGGGCCTCACAAAGGTAGTGATTTTAAATGAAGTGAACAAAATAGCAAAGCAGCAGCTTCTCCTTTGTTCAACCAGCCCCAGTCTGCTTGGCTGTGGGGATAATCACGCTTCTTGGTGGACTGCCACAGGGTGCAGATGGCTGTTATTAACTACACCAATCAATCCCTGCCAAAGCACTCTGGGATGGCTGCACATCTTCCTCAAGTTATCCCTCCAACTGGCTTTACATGCTTGTATTTCAAGTTGAATCTCCAGCAGGTAAGTTAGTGATTAGGAGTATGATGTAAATAAACACTGATTTTATTCAGTTCTTCAGTGAAAAAGACTATCTACAAGAATACTTCTAACATGGCTGCAAAACTATCTATTCAATTCTCATAGGTCTTCCCAATATTCAAAGTTCAAATAGAAAGAGTTCTCTAAAGACGAGATTTTTGAAAAAAATTATTTTTATTGACTTCAGAAAGGAAGGGAGAAGGAGGGAAAAATAGAAACAATGAGATAAAAATCATTGATTGTCTGCCTCCTACACGCCCACTACTGGGGATCGAGTCCGCATGTGCCCTTGACCGGAATAGAACCTGGGGTCCTTCAGTCTGCAGGCCAATGCTCTATCTATAGAGCCAAACTGGCTAGGACTAAACATGAGATATTTTCACTTTAGAACTTTTTTCTTTATTACTTCCGTCTCAAACAAATACTGAACAACTCACTAATACAACCTATTTGGATGCAAGAGCCAATGCCATGTAGGTCCAACTTGAGAATTTAGCCTCCAGAAAGAGTGGAAATATACACTTTATCCACATCATGGTCAAATGTATGGAAGTGATTATCCAGTGTATTAGCAAAAAGAGAGAGAGAGAGAGAGAGAGAGAGAGAGAGAGAGAGAGAGAGACAAAAATTTAAATGCAAACTTTTAAAAATTTCTCACCAAAAAGATTTAACACCTAAAAACAGATGAGTTGCTGAACATATTGAAAATATGACATTTCAGAGCCTTTATTTTGAAGCCACAAGCCCAACATATAATCCTAAACAGGAATAATTAACAAAATGCCACAATACAGAACATAAAATGATTGTCAGGGACTATAATTTTTCTACTATTCATACTGAGAAATAATTGCTATCTCTATATTTCTTTTATAAACAAGTTCACAGTCAGTCTGCTTCATTACCTGCCTTAGCCTGCTTAGCACATTTGTTCCATTCAAATCTCAGGCATGCCATATTTTTAGAGTCCAAGGATTATTCAGAATTTGATCAGCTTTGTCATTAAAATTATTAGAGTAAAAATCTTTGTTGCTAAGTATGCAAAGTAGTCTGCTTGTCTGGCATTCATTTGAAAAGTTTTTAGTAATTGAATACTTGTTTTAATACTCTATAAATTAATTTTAAATAATCCCAACGTTCTTTTTCACCAAAAATGGGTCTTCTGCAGTGGTATTGCAGAAAATTCCAATTATCACCTTGGAAAATATTTCATTACATTTGCAAGTTACCAAAAACAGTTTTATATGTATATGATATACTTTTATCCTGTTTTTGTACAGATTTTAATTTGTATTTTTAAATGAAATTCTGTTTCTAATGGTATTCTATTAATTGAAATAAACGCTACGTAACTCTCTGTACATATATTAATATTTTTCAACTCATTTTCATTAATCTTAACGTTAGAATGTCATTTTTCTTAAATAAAACTGTCAGAGCCAACAGTTACACACTCAAAGGCAGACGTGCAGCTGGTATAAGTGAAAAAATGCAGATACAGACTCTAGGTTCTGGGAACTGAGTGACTGAAAATAATCAACTAGGAAAATATTCAGCATCAATTTGGTCTACCAAATTACTACCAAAAACATCTTATTATTCATCCGTAAATTCCGTGTCTTAAACTTATCCCTTTTGCTGATAGGATTCAATTTAATATAGAGAATGAAAAAGGCAAAGGGGTTCATTAAAATGAGAACAAAATCTAGACTCTGCTTTTAGGAGTTTATTGACCAATAAGAATAGAAGGGAGAACAGAAAGTACTTTTATCCCTAAAGAGAAAAAAAAAAAAAGATGAGACTTGTAGTTTTTTCCTTTTTTTCTTAGCATCTACCCTTGCTCCTCTCTATCCCCACACACTTTGGCCATTAAGAACCTGGGATCTCTATTGAGTGGGACTGACTCCCTTTTGCATGGCTAACTGGAAAGGAAGAGACCTGTCTGAGTTGAAGTGGGTTAGGGCCTGGCTTCTGGGGACTTCTCTCCACTCTACTGTTGGAGGGGTGGCAGCTTCATGAGGAAGAGATCTGTAAGAAGGGACATTTGTCCTTTCCTCAAGGAGTATATGGTGGAATCATTTTGTTGGGCCAGTGAAGGTATCTCTAGAGCCTGACACTAGCAAAAGGCTGTTGAGTGGTACTGCAGACAATTAGAACCTTCTCCCATAGCTCCATAAGGAAATTAAATAATCAAAGACACTGCAGCATGAGCCTTCTGTGCTGTGTAGTGGTTAAAAGGCAGGCTGTGGAATCAAACTACTGGGCTTTAAATATGGCTGTGTGAATTTCATCAACTCAGCCTCTTTGAGTCAGCTTCCTTAGTTGCAAAATGAAGAGAAAAACAGTAGCTACTATACAGAGTGGTTCTAAATATAAATGAGATTTTTATAAAATGCTTAGCACAGTGCCTAAGGCACAATAAGTGCTTACTAAATATTAACTATTCTTCCTACTCAAGATCCCTCAAGTCTTAGGGGAGTGAGGAATCCATCATCTCTTATTCCCATCTACGGTAAACACCTTATCTTTCCTTTTAAGCAAACTATTACCCTGCTCAGACACTCATTCAAGTATTTACTGAATATCTATTAAGTGACAGCTTTTGTCTTAGACATTGGCTGGAAGGTGAGCAAAGCCCTTCTTCAGGAGAGAAAACAGTGAAAGGAAGTTTGCAAATTACAAAAAAAAAAGATACAAAACACAGATAATACTGAGACTGAGAATAAATATGGAGGGAATAATTTAGATACATTGGCCTTTAAGCTGAGAATAAACAGAATAATATAGAAAGAAGGTTTAGCTGGAATAAATGCTCTGAGACATTGGAAGAATGTGGTATATTCAAGAAACAGAGTCCACACTAATCCTTTGAGTTCTAGATTTGGATATATAATTCTATGCTTGACATCTCTATTTGTGTCTAATAGTATTTATGTCTGTCTAAAATTCACTATGTTTACAATAGAACTCTGTTCCTACCTCAACCAAATATGTGTCCCTCTCACAGTGTACTCCATTTCTGCAAGTGTAATTACTATCCATCCAGTTTCTCAAACCAAAAATCTGAAGTCTTTCTTGAGTCTTTTTTCTATCTCATTGCCCACATATAAGCCATCAAAAAATGTTGGAACTACTTCCAAAAGACAACTTATCTACTTTCTCTCCATCTCTAATCCAACCACTCAAACCAAGCAGACATTATTTAACTCCTAGACCACTGTAACAGTCATTGGAGAGTTATTGCTTCTATCTTCCCCTCATATATATTATGAATGCACCAGGAGAGAATTGTAAATGATCTTTTCTTAAAGATCTGTAATTAAGAACCTTGCATTCCTTTGTTTTGTTTTTTCTATTTTTTTTATTGTGTTACATACATATCTTTCCATTGCTCCCCCCGCCACACCCCCCACCTTGCAGGCATATCCCAACCCCCTAGTGTCTTGTGTTCATTGGTTATGCTTATATGCATGCATACAAATCCTTTGGTTGATCTCTTATCTACCCCCCCCCCCGCTCCTTATCCTTCCTGCTGTAATTTGACAGTCTGTTTGGTAATTTACTGCTTCTGCATCTATCCTTTTGTTCATCAGTTTATAATGTTCTTTATTATCCACAAATGAGCGATATCATGTGGTGTTTCTCCTTCATTGACTGGCTTATTTCACTTAGCATAAGGCTCTCGAGTTCCATCCAGGTTGCTGCAAATGGTAAGAATTCCTTCTTTTTAATGGCAGCATAGAATTCCATTGTGTAGATGTACCATGGTTTTCTGATCCACTCATCTGCTGATGGGCACCTAGGCCATTTCCAAATTGTAGCTATTGTAAATTGTGCTGCTATGAATTTAGGGGTGCATAAATCCTTTCTGATCGGTGTTTCTAGTTTCTTAGGATATATTCCTAGGAGTGGGATTGCTGGGTCAAATGGGAGTTCCATTTTTAGTTTTTTAGGAAACTCCATACTGTTCTCCACAGTGGCTGCACCAGTCTGCATTCCCACCAACAGTGCACAAGGATTCCTTTTTCTCCGCATCCTCGCTAACACTTGTCATTTGGCAGCAGAATAGACGGACTTGTCTAGAGCCTTGTCGCTGGGCAGACGGAGAGAGAGCAGCTGAGAGTCACACCAGGAGTGTTTATTGGCAAGTTAAGAGTCAGTTATCCTCCAGGAGAAGGTGGGGGATTGCTGGACGGGGCTCCCCTGACCAGGCAGCCCCACTGCCATGAGGTTTTTGTCTACCAGAGTCACCAGCGCGAACGTGGAGACTGCGCCATCTTGCAGGGGGAAGTGGATGAATACAGTGGTCTGAAAACTACAGCTGCAGCACTCACCAAACAGCCGGGGGACCCAGAACACTGCTCTCCAATTGGCACAGACACTTGGACTCAGAGGAGCTACAAACGCCACACAGAAAGGTCAGATTTCGCCAGGGATAAGGTGAGGTCTCCTGAACCGCAGAACAGAGATGCGCACACTGTGGGAACTGGACTGGGGGAAAGCTGCTTCTGGAGAGGTCCATGGATGTGGGGCAGGGTGTGATCCCTAAATGTGAAGGGGACCCTCAGAGCTGTTGGCAGAGGGGAGCTCTAGAAAGCAACCCATTTTGATCTGAGGCAGAAGGACAGCCTGGGAGTTATTACAGTTTCCCGGCTGCTTGAAATCATTCCTTTGATTAAAACCCTCTAATAGTGTCACATAGGTCTTAGAATAAAATGCAAATCCTATTCTATAGGATGCTAGGGCATAATCTGGTTCCTACAGATCTCTTTCCTTATCTTGCACCATACTCCCTTTGAAGGGAACTTTTCATTCTTAACACAGATGAAGGCTTCAGTTATTGTTAATGTTGAACTTCTGTACATTTGTACTACAAAGACACTCTACCTAGAACTCGTTTATCTCTGTAATTTCTTGCATAGGTGCCAATTTTCATGCTCCAAGTCTTTTGACTCAAATTGTATCTCCTCAGAAGAGACACAATTTTATCTGACCATCCTATCTAAAATGGAATTCAAAATGTAGTACTATATTTCTATATTATATCATTGACACTTGTGGGGCCAAATATCCTATGTCTAACTATGTAAAAGTTACATATCAAGTCAACAAACTATTAAATATAACATGTTCTATCCCATCACTTGGACAAAAATGTACCTTCCTAACAACCTGGGAAGTCCATTATTCATTTCCCAAGAGGTCTGCACTTGAACACATCAATATAGGAAAAGTCTGCTCTAGGACTCACACTCCAAGCCTGACCTCTTTCCTTCCCACTCATGATTCCATTTTATTCCTCAAAAGCCTAGTAGGTATTTGCTTGTAGACATCCCATCTTCTACATCCAAACTGTATCCACATGTCCTACCAAAAGCTACCCATTAGCTACCCTTCAGATGGTCTACTCTTGAAAGGACAAGTAAGAGATCTGAGCAGGCCATGGAAGTGTAAGACTTAGGATTGCTGAGGCAGAGAATATGAACTCTTGGAGACCTTGAAAAGGATGCTAAACTATACACGGGCACACATTCTGGCTGTTACAAACTACACTGCAGGCACAGTGCCAAAGTGGAGCCACTGGGAAGCTGCATAAACTCCTGGGTCCAAGGACATCATCACTTCCCTTGTTTCTTTTAATGTAATTATCTTTACAGTCTTTACATTTATTTACCTTCCTAAATCTCCTCCCTCTAAAAGGTAAGCTGCGCACTTATAGGGGTTTTGTCTGCCTTGCAATGTCTGACACATATACACTTGGTATTAAATATCTGTTGGATTATACTTCTTACAGCGACATAACAAAAAGACAACATTTAGAAAAAATACATATATTTTACAAGATCATGTTTCACAAATACCTACCAAACCAAAGGAAACTAATAATTTACATTTCAATTAATCTTATTTATATGAGACTTATAGTTTAGTAAACATTACCTACTTTACAAGATTATATATATAGTATATATATATAGTAAAACCTTGGTAATTTTATAATATATCAAGAGAAATACTGATAATCTTTAATTATAAACTAAAAACTAGTAGGTAAGAAGAAATTGGCCAATAAGAAAGCTTACTTTTAGGTGAATATTCTAATATATACTCCATTAGCATATTAAAAATATTTAATTTTTATCAGATCACAACTTAGTAAATGATAGAATACTAAAAATGAAAAATAAATTCCAGTTATGAGTTAAAATTTCTTAAATTACTTGACAATTATCTATACATATAAAAAGCTATGTGTCCATCTGTCTGACCTGTAATTACAACATGCACTGACCACTAGGGGGTAGATGCTCAATGCAGGAGCTGCCATGATGCACAATGGCCATCTACACTGAGTGGCCAGATTATTATGATCTCTGAACTCATTATAATCTGGCCACTCAGTGTATATCCTATATAATAAAAGGCTAATATGCAAATTATCCCCTCCACCAGGAGTTAGACCAGTATGCAGGCTGGCCAACTGCCCATGTCCCCTCGCCCTGGCCAGGTTGGCCAGACCCTACCCATGCACCAAGCCTCTAATATATATGCACCAGGCCTCTAATATATACATATACATACTGAGTGGCCAGATTATTATGCATTCAGAGATAGTATAATATGCAAATCAACCAGACAGTGGAACAATCAGTCAGCAGAATGACCAGTTGGCTATGACGTGCACTGATCACCAGGGGGCAGATGCTCAACACAGGTGCTGCCCCAGCCCACAGGCCCCAATCGCCCAATGAGGAACAGGAAACCAGGGGTGGGTGGCAGTGGATGTGGGTGGTGCCAGGGCCCCAATTGTCCCGCAGATTGTCCCACACACAGAGGGCAACTGGTGGCGGTGAGGAGTGGGCAGGAATGGTCACCTCTCAGTCCCTTCCCCAGCCAGCAGGCTGGCAGGCTCCAATCGCCCAATGGGGAACTGGGAACTGGGAGGTGGATGGCAGCGAACGTGGGTGGTGCTGAAAACTCAATCACCACCCCACCAGCCACCCCACACACAGAGCACGACCAGTGGCAGTGGTGTGGGAGGGGGAAAAGGGCCAGCTGCTGGCAGCTGGGGAAGATTGTCCCTGATCGCAGGCCAGGCCTAAGGACCCTACCCATGTACAAATATCATGAGCCAGGCCTCTAGTTTAAAAATAAACAGCACCACAGACTTGGTACTGACAAACCAACACTTGGCTTTTCCCAAGTGGGACACAGGCCTGCCACCACTCCAGAGCAACACCACCAAATCGCAGCCTACATTGCAAAGACCCCATGGTGCAAAACGTGTCCACAGCCCAGCCCAGCCTGGAAACAATGGGTGTGGGCGCTAGGTAATCATGTCAAGTAGCAACACCAGGCTTCCTCTCCCTAGTGATTAGCCTCCTTAGAATTTCTTCAGTCTAGGAACACAACTTGCTTTATAGCCAGGTGCAAACATTTTACAGTTTAACTAAATTTTTGTGAAGCTTTTTCCCGTGCCTCATCTCATTTGATCCTCACAGAAGTCCTGGAGTAGGTAGATAGGAGATTCAGAACAATCCTATTTTCTTTTCATTAGCAAGTTGAAAACAGCAACATTAAGATATTTCTTCTACTTAATTTACTTTCAATGTGTATGAATCTGTGCACTGGGATACTAGTTTAAATATATTTAAGTATATACTAGAAATTTTGTATCAAACTGTATCTCCTCAGATAAATTGTATTTGACTATAAATTCCTTGTTTTCAAGATTAAAAGAAAAATCTAGGAAAATTCCACAGCAAAGTCTAACATTACAGCCCCCTGACATCCCTCTTAACACATTAAGCACCCCGTCAATATACTTTCCCTCCCGAAGACAAAACAAGCTGGGCACTTAATGTGTTAAGCAAGTCAAAGAAAACGTAAAAGGCCTATAGTTACACAAAATTTCAATTTTACACTGTTCCTGCAAACTTGCTAAAAAATCTAAGTTTATTAATAAAAATCACAATAGTATACCACTGAATGCAGCAAAAGTAAGTCATTTATCTCTGAATCTAATCATGAGATAGGTGTGAAATATTTTGGCACTTGTGATAACATATGTGTAAAGTAACTATACTAGAATTTTTCTGCTTACAATGTGAAGTTAAACACTTAATATAATTTGGTTTTAAGGGAAATAAAGGTAAAATGGTTCCTTAGTTCCTGGTTACCAGTATACCAATAACATGATAGTTTTTATGATTTGAGAGTAATAAAAACATTTCACTCAGAGTAGTATCATATCAAACAGTAATTTTAACACATCTTGGTAATAAATCAAGAAAGGAAGAAAATGTCAAAACTCCTGACGCAATTAATTCACCACAGTTATATGAGTAAGATAAACAAACAAAAGGAGTTAGTTCATCAGTAAGAAGGCTTTTTGTTGGCAATGTGGCTGAAAGCTAAGATTTCTCAGAGTGCTCATGAAAGTGAGAATGCAATTTTTACTTTGAACTCCTGGTGCATAAACATAAAGTCAAAAACAGCGAGGAAACAAATTATAAGCCAAAAACTCACAAAGGGATATAATAGCTGGACAAAACATAATTAATCTTTCTCGCATACCAAATTCTCTACCCAGAAAAGATATTTAGCAAGCTAAATTTAGTGATGCAAAAGCCGTTCAAGTTATAAGAAGAAAACTAAAATCTAAAAACATTATAACACTACTGATTACTTCCTTCCCTGATCTCAACAATTAATAATTCAATGGACTATCCCTCTTTTTATTATGTAAAAGAATGTTGGCTCATTTCTTTTAAGTTGGTCTATGGAATATTTATATAAATTTTTATCTTATTTCTACAATTGGGATAGAGAACAAATAAAGAACCAAATTTATGCTATATTACATATGACCATCAATTAATACTACTGATTTTTTAAAGCACAATTTCAAAGCAAATTTACTCTACAAATACTGATCTTGTCAAAGCAAGTTTAGAAATTCATTTTAAAATATGGTTTGAGAAATTAAGATAATTTCCAATGTCAGCCTACATAAGTAGATTTGTTTTTCATAAAGTCAATTATTTACAATGAAATCTAGTAGATGAGGTAACTGGTCAAACTTGGTAAAAATTATTTGACTGCACAGAAATAATACCCATTTTATGTTACTTGAAAAGCTACTTTGCAGTCAATTTCAAGAGAAATAAATTTTTAAATATTTTTAGGAAACTGTGGCATTGTTCGATTTTTTTCCTCCAGGATATCTTGATGATAACAAGCTATGTCATTATCTATCATAAATAGACTTTAGATTAGTTTCAGGTATATAACGATGATTAGATGTTCATATACCTTATGAAGTGATCATCCTGATAAATCTAGTACCCACTTAGTACCATACACACTTACTAAAACTCAGGCCTTAGAGAGAAAAAGGACACCTTGAAAAGGGTCTCTCATATTTTTTCATCTATATCTCCTTGGGCAAAGAAAACAAATAAAAGACACAAATGAAACTACATTAAACTAAAAAGTTTCTGCACAGCAAAGAAAACCAACAAAATGAAAAGAAACCCCACTGAATGAGAGAATATGATACATCTGATAAGGGGTTAAATTCAAAATTTATAAAAAATTCATACAACTCAATATTAAAATAACAATCCAATTAAAAAATGAACAAAGGATCTGAAATAGACACTTCTCCAAAGAGGACTACAGATGGCCAATGGAAATATGAAAAGATGTTCAACACCAATAATCATCAGAGAAATGCAAATTTAAAACCACAATGAGATATCATCTCACATCTGTCAGAATGGCTATCGTTAATAAATCAACAAACAAGCTTTATTGAGGATGTGGAGAAAAGGGATCCCTTATGCACTGCTGATGGGAATGCAGATTGGTGCAGCCACTATGGAAAGCAGAATGGAATTTCCTCAAAAAATAAAAAAATAGAACTGCCTAATGATCCAATGATTCCACTTCTGGGAATATAACACTAATTAGAAAGAATATATGCACCTCTTTGTTCATTGTAGCTTTATACACAATAGCCAAAATTTGGAAGCAGCCCAAGTTCCCATCAGTAGATGAGTGGATAAAAAAAAGCTACAGTACATTTATACAATGGAATACTATTCAGCAGTTTAGAGAGAGAGAAACTTACCTTTTGCAACATCAATAATGGATATATGCTAAGTGAAATAAGTCAGTAAGAGAAAGACAAATACCATGTAATTTCACCTACCTGGGGAATCTGATGAACAAAATAAGCTGGGCATAAGGGGTTGGAGGTGGGAGGGGTGGAGGTATTGAGCAAAAAAGAGAACTCATGAACATGGACATCAGTGAGATGATTGCAAGAGTGAAGGAGGATGGGTGGAGATGGAAGAGGTCATAGAGGAAATAAATGATGATGAAAAACAAAAATTAAATAAAAACAGACTCTTAGATACAGAAAACAGACTGACAGCGGTCAGAGGGAAGGGGTGTTGGGAAGTTGGGCAGAAAAGGTGAAGGGATTAAACAAAACAAAATAAGAAACTCCTAGCCACAGACAACACTATGGCAATTACCAGAGGGGGAGAGAGAAACACTGGTGTGAGAGGGACACACTGATTGGTTGCCTCCTGCACGCACCTGGACGTGGGCTGGGATAGAATCTGAAACCCTTCAGTGCACAGGCCAATACTCTAAATACTGAGCCACAGACCAGGGCAAGCCACAATTTTCTATGAATATTTTTCATATAAAGAAGTAATGAACTTACTGGCCAAGCAGCTAAAAAAATTTAAAAGTCAGTATTTAAAAAGATTACTTAAAAAAAAAAGATAATACTAAATGCAGAAAATGCACTTCAGACTCCATCATGGCTAAGCTAATAACAGATTGTCAGCACTGAGGATCAGAGATTTAAGTATGCAAAAACAGTCTTTACTTCTAATGACCCTGCTTTTGCCATTTTAAGTCTGTTAAGCGAAACTGGAATTTCTTATTTTTCTTTATTTCATTATTCATCATATTCTCATAGACTTTTCTAGCATTTACTCCTATTGACTTCTTTTTCCATTTTGGCAAAAGGATAAAAAGTACTCATAATTTAAAGGAAATTAGTTAGCATTTATTTTCATTTGCCACCTCTACATTCATTTTAGTTTCCTATCCAGACAAATATGTCTCTCATTGAACATACCTCTCCAATATCAAGTTCTAGGCCTCCTGCTGATCCCAGTGTCATCACATGCAACACTACCAGGTGTCAAAGCGACCTAAGAAAAGACTTTCTGGTCATCATAGTATATGAAGTGACTGCTTTAAAAATGAAAGCTTTTACTTAGAAACAAATTAGGAAGGCGGGGAGGATTGTAAAAGGACTAAATTAGTAGCAAAGTTGCAGATTTAGTCTCAAGATAGGTAAACTAAATTTTAATGGGCACGTATCAAAGTTATCAATCAACAAAGATGATGTTTCCTACCCTTGCAATGAAAAGCCACCTAAAAAAGCAATCACCCAATTCTCAATAACCATCCTCTCTTCATTTAATTGTGAACTCAGACGAGTTGTATTGGTCTATGGCGAACATTACTAGTATCTTTGATGTAATCATTATCTCCACTAACCTCATCTGCTAAGCATTTTAGCAAGCTATTACTTAATTCAAATATATTAGCATATGATCTCTACATTCAAGCTCACAGTCACAGACACTTTCACAATGGACAAATACAATATAGAATGTTCTGTATCAAAAATCAGAAGAGAAGGATTAATTTCTTTTGTATTGTTGCATATTCATACTTCTCATTTTTTCAAAATAAATTCATATTATATGTGTTGAGAAATAAATGTTCAAAATTCAAAAGCATTACAATGAGAGTCAAGTAAAGATAATACAGAAATCTGAAGAAGAGAGCTTGGTATAAAAATGAGAGTGGCAAAGTTTTAAGATTTATAGTCAGTATAACTACATGAGCAACTGGACCCTGGAGAAGAGAAAATATACTCCCAAAATTTAGTTTGCATAACTGCACAGATGATAATGTCATGGATCAAGACAAACTCAGAAAGAGAAATGAAAGTGGGGGTTAAGAATGAAGATAAATACTCTTAATTTGGGATACCCAAATCTAGGAGTTGATCCTTGGAGACAAATATAATTATTGGCCAAAACCTTATGAGACTGGTAAGAAAATGGGAGCACAAAATATTTAAAGACGAACAGAAGTGAAGAGTCAAAGTAGAAAACAGAGTGGCCGGCATGGCTCAGTGGTTGAGCATCGACCTATGAACCAGAAGTCACAGTTCCATTCCCATTCAGGGTACATGCCTGGGTTACAGGCTTGAGCCCCAGTGTTGGGTGTACAGATAGCAACCAATCAATTCTCTTTCATCATTGATGTTTCTATCTCTCCCTCTCCCTTCCTCTCTGGAATCAATTAAAAACAAAACAAAACAAAAAACACACAAAGAAAACAGAGTATGTTTTCCAACATTAAAAACTGTGGTAGACTGTTTAATACCCACACTTTTCCTTCCAAAGTGTGGATGACCAACAGATTGTGGCAGATGCAGTAGTGTGCAAGTTATAAAGTCCAGACCTCAAGGACTTGAAATTTGTCTTCATCAGCTTAGACACTACTAACAGCATGAAGATGTGAAGAAGCCCAGTATTAAAACCAGCTCTTTCAGCTGTTTCAGTGGAGCCCACCCCTTAACTTGTCAGCTGAGTGCCAACACATGAGTGAACCCAGGCCAAATCAGCAGAACCGCAGAATCACGAGAAATCGACCGCTGTTGTAAGACGTTAAGTTTTTAGGTGGTGTACTGCACAAGAATACATAAATGACACAACCAACAGAGGACTGCACCCTGAAAGAAGCCAAAAGCAAAAGAGAAAGTAGTTTCTATATAAAAGCGATCAGAAGTTTCTAAAAGTAGCTGAGGTTTCAAATAGGCTGAGGATTGAGAAGAGGTCATGAAGTTAGTATTAAGTCATCTCAGACAATGGAGAGTTCATTTTCAGTAAAGTGTTCAGGGCAGAATAGCAGTCCTTTTCGGTGGGTTTCAAATGAGTCATTGATGAGAAAAATTGACACAATACAATAAATAAAAGATGCTACTTTATATAAAAAAGGAAAGACATGAGCTATTTTAAAAACTGAAGGGGAAGACTGTTAATGAAAGCTTCGGCCATTAAGAAAGAGTGGCTTAAGAAAGACTGTAGGGGGAAAAGAAAAGTATTTTCTAAAACTAGAGAAAATTGACATATTGAAGGCCCAAGGAAGGTGAAAAGAGATGGAATAAGGTTGATATTTATCTTCATTGGAACGGCTATAACTATATACCATAGACAATGTGACTTAAAAAACAAGTATGTATATCTTACAGTTCTGCAGGTGCCAGCAGATTCAACAGTGGGTATCTGAAGAGAATGCAGTTCAGAGATAAATGCCTTCTTACCCTTTCTGATGTGTCAGAGACAACCCAGGCATGTGTCTTGACTGGGAATCAAACCATGACCTCCTGGTTCATAGGTTGATGCTCAATCACTGAGCCACCATGGTCGGGCTGTTTAATAATGTTTTTTACAAAGCTACTTACATGTTCTTCATAAGAGCCTTATGAGGCAGACAGTAGGACACTAAGATCATTTCATAAATGCTAATTTTGATTCTTGGAAAGGTTCTACTCCTGCATAATGAGATAATGAAATGAAGAAAGCTGTGCAGAGTTTTCACTGAGCCGTAAGCTTTAATCCTAAGGAGATGTTGCAATTATAGAAGGAAAGGAACATCCAGATGTCTTTGCTTCTATCCTTGAATCTCTTACTGAAATCTAATGGTAAGTCCATCAACTCTGCTCAAAGTGACCTCTGAGGAGTCAGCTTCCTAAGGCACAGAGCAGAGCAGAATAAGTCAGAGAATACAAGAGGTTGGAGGGAAGGCAGGTTGGCAAATGGAGAATAACTGTGTATGTGTGCACGCACATTCATATCTACTTATATGAGACACACACACACATATATATATGGTTAGTATTGTATTTACCTGAGGTGTGATACATATACATATGAACATTTACCATCTCTTTGTGGGAGATTCCAGCATTTGTATGTATTCTCACAAGTATAGCCACATTTACAAGATGCTTAAATTCTAATAAGTTGGCAGTCAGATATCCCTCTCATAGTCCAGGACCCCTTGCTCCTTACTGCCTACCTGCAGCGGAGGCAGGAGAGGCTCCCACCACAGCCGCTGACCACCAGGGGGCAGCTCCTGTGTTGAGTGTCTGCTCCCTAGTGGTCAGTGCACTTCACAGCGACTGGTCATTCTGCCAGTTGTTCAGCTGTTTGGTTGATGTGCATATTAGGATTTATGATATAGGATGATACTTAAGTATATTCACAAAATCCTTTATCATAAAAGCCTAATATGCAAATTATCCCCTTGACAAAGAATTCAATTGGGAGTTTGACCAGGGAGTGGGGCTGACCCACCAACCACCTGCAGCCCCTCCCCCAGGCTGGCCTTGCCCTTAATTGGGCTTCCCAGCATCAGGGGTGGGGTGGCCAGCCCACCATGGGAAGGGAGGCCCCAGTTGGCAGCCACTAAGGACCCTACCCAAGCACAAATTTTGTGCATTGGACCTCTAGTTTAAAATAAAACTAAGCATCTAAAATGGCCACAATACTAATTACTTTAGGAACTTCAAAACCAGACAGATCCCAAACCAATGTAAGTTTGATTTTTCATTTTTTGTAACTATAAAAGATATGTGTATCTGATATAAAATGTTGCAAAAATATCCCAACACTACCACACTTTGAAATATAAATTTTTAAAATTTCAAAGAAAATGTTTAATTATGCTGTGAATAATGTTTTATGGCATGACTGTTCGATTGACAGCATGCTATAAGCCTATTACCATGACATTAACTAATGCAAAACATATTTCAATTGGCTGTATATCATTCTATTAAGTGAATTTATAATAACTTATCTGTTCCTTTTTGTAGACATTGGATTATTTCTAAATCTTTACTATTGTTTTCAATGCTTTGGTAAAGACTCCCACACTTCTAATATGTCTTTGGAACACATTCCTAGAAGTAGGGTTACTGGGGAAAAGGATATGAATATTTTTAAATGAGTAATAGCCAATAAAAAATTCTGTGATTATGGAAATGTTCTATATCTGCTGCATGCAATATGCAGCCATTAACCATGTATCTACTGAGCCCTTATAATATGGTGAGTGAGACTAAGTCTTTAATGTAAATAGGATGTGCCCAGCACAGTACTGGATATGTAATGTCCAACTGCCACCCAGAAGAGTTACAGTCAGTTACATTTTCATCAGCAGAGAAGAAGAGTTCTCATTCCTTCATCTCTCCATGAGCAATGGCATTTAGCATTTTCCATTATTTGTTAATTTTATAGGCAAATACAGAGTGTAATTGTTATTTAATTTATATTTCTTTGAGTGCTTGTGTTAAATATTTCATATTTTCTATCTGTTTTCCTTTCATGGATTATTTCTTTCTATGCCCTTTTTTCTACTAGAGTGAGAGTTTGTTTTTCTTAGAATAAATTCACTCTACGTAGGAGAATCCAAGATGGTGACATAGGAGAATCCAAGATGGCGGCATAGGTAAACACCTACACTGCTGCCTCGCACAGCAATTTCAAAATTACAACTAAAAGACAGAAAGGACATCATCCAGAACCACAGGAAAGCTGGCTGAGTGGAAATTCTACAACTAGAGGGAAAGAGAGGGGCTCACAGAGACCCAGAGAAGCTGCAAAAAGCTGAGGTACAAAGACGCGCACGTGGAGAGAGTGGGTGCAGGAGTACCTAGCTGGCTTTCTCTGGCGGGAGACTCCCCACAGCATTGAACCCCTTATCCTATGACACTAAACCCCAGATCCAGCCGAAACTCATATGGGGGGAGTTTGGAACGTGAAAGAAAGAGGTGCACGGAAATTTAGGGGAGTCACAAAAGATCAGAGGTCTGGTGGCGCGCACAGCACTGCGCACAGAGAACAGACTGCTGATTATGCCGCTGGCTTTCTCGAGTGGGCAGGAGACAGACCCTCCCAACTGCGCCACTTCTGAGTGCACTAAGCCCCAGTTTCGGGTGAAACCCTGGGGACCCAGACTCCTGTGGTCCTGGAGCACAGGGGAGCTTAAAAGGCAGCAGTCTAGAGGCACTGCGAGAGAGCGTGTGCCACACAGGAACCACTCCAGTGATTACCCAGTCACGTGAGACTCGGGGGCTGTGGAGGGAGGGGCCGACTGAAAAGCAAGGCAGTCACTTAAGCCCTGAGACTCCACCCATCCCAAGCTCAACAGAGAGGCTTCTGCGGTTTTTCAAGTCTGGTATCATAAGGCTGAATCCAACACAGAAGTTCTCCCAGCATAGTGAAAATGCCGAGACAAGGGAAGGGATCACAAACAAAAGAAATGGAGGAAAACAAACGACTGGATATAGAGATCAAAACCATGCTTATAAGGTTTTCAAGAATATCCTAGAAAAGTTGGATAAAGTTAGTGAGACCCAAGAGGAAATGAAAAAGAACCAACTAGAGATGAAAAAGGGCCAACTAGAGATGGAAAAGGACCAACTAGAGATGAAAAAGGGCCAACTAGAGATGAAAAAGGGCCAACTAGAGATGGAAAAGGACCAACTAGAGATGGAAAAGGTACAACTAGAGATGGAAAAGGTCCAACTAGAGATGAAAAAGGACCAACTAGAAATTAAACATACACTGACTGAAATAAAAAATATTACACAGAGTCCTAACAGCAGACTAGAGGAAGGCAAGAATCAAGTCAAAAATTTGAAATATAAAGAAGCAGAAAAAATTCAACTGGAAAAGCAAGAAAAGAAAAGAATCCAAAAATGTGAAGATAATGTAAGGAACCTCTGGGACAGCTTCAAGCGTACCAACATCAGAATTGTGGGGGTGCCAGAAGAAGAGAGAGAGCAAGATACTGAAAACCTACTTAAAGAAATAATGACTGAAAACTTCCCACATCTGGTAAAAGAAATAGACTTACAAGTCCAGGAAGCACACATAACCCCATATAAAAGGAATCCAAAGAGGACTATACCAAGACACATCATCATTAAAATACCAAGAGCAAAAGACAAAGAGAGAATATTAAAAGCAGCAAGAGAAAAACAGTTCATTACCTACAAGGGAGCACCCATACAATTGTCAGCTGATTTCTCAACAGAAACGATGCAGGCCAGATGGGAGTGGCAAAAAATATTCAACGTGATGAATAGCAAGAACCTACAACCAAGAATACTCTATCCAGCAAAGCTATCATTCAGAATTGAAGGGCAGATAAAGAGCTTCACAGATAAGAAAAAGCTAAAGGAGTTCATCAACTCCAAACCTGTATTATATGATATGCTGAAAGATGCTCTTTTAGAAGAGGAAGAAGAAAAAGGTAAAAGACAAAAATTATGAACAATAAATACATATCTATCAACAAGTGAATCTAAAAATTAAGTGAATTAAAAATTTGATCAACAGAATAAACTTGTGAATATAATAGAATCAGGAGCACAGAAAGGGAGTGGACTGATAATTCTCAGGGGGAAAGGGGTGAGGGGTGTACAGGGAGAGACTGGACAAAAATCATACACCTATGGATGAGGTCAACGGGAGGGAGGTAAGCACAGAGGGAAGGATGGGAGATGGGTGGAGGGGAGCTATGGAGGGGAAAAAAGAGAAACAAATGTAATAATCTGAATAATAAAGATTTAATTTTAAAAAATTCACTCTATATATTAAATAAATGCCCATCATATCAATTGCAAATAATTTTAAATTCTGTTTATAATGATTTTTTATATACAGAAGTTTTACATCTTAATGCAAATTTATCAATCTTATGTTTGTGTTTTTATCCTAAGCCAATTTAGATAAAGTCTCAAATCAACTTACAAATAATTTATATTTTTTATCATCCTAGTGAAAACAAAGCATCGAGATCAGTGAATTCATACCTTGAGACACCACCTCTGCCTCAAACACATAGCAATGACAGATAAAATATAAAAAGAAATCATCAAAAAGGTTGTGCTGAACTCAAAAACAAAACATGTAAATACTTTGAAAAAACAGAGACACAAAGCAATAAGCAGAGCTGATGCTGCAAACCTGCTATGCTTCTGTGTATTATGTGTCTAGAATCAGAAGTAATGGCAAAAGGTTTCCTCTTAGCAAAAGGAACTAAAAATAGATACAAGATCCCTGCTTGAAAGAACAAATATACAATTCTTAGAAGTGAAAACCAGGAGAGCCAATACATACAGGAAAAGATGGAATTTCTCTCGTAATCATGGGGATACAATTGAAACTGTAAGAATGGCAAAAATAGTAAGCATGGCAAAGATATAGGGAAAAACACTTTTGCCCTAATGATAGAAATATAAATTAGCATAAACATTCAGCATCATCTAACAGAACTAGGGATGAGCATACCCTTTCATCCTGCTACTCCACTTCCAGTACAAATAACAGGAGAAACTCACACATGTATCTCACAGCTGCACAGGATGCTCTTTATGCATTATTTATGTTAGTGAAAATTAAGAGAGGGAAAAAGTCAAAATATTCAGTAATAGGAAGATGTATGAACTGTGTTAGATCCATAAAATTTAAACTTACTTAAAAAATAAAGCCAGTTGAAATAAATGAACCAGAGTGACATTATCAATACAGGCAAAAACACGTTTTTTAAATGTGGAGCACAAAAAATCAAGTGGCAGAATTATAAAGTTCTATAAAAATTGAAAAACTTGCAAAAAATACAAAACATATTGCATGTGGTCAGTAAAAATAGCATAGTACAGTTATACAATATCTCCCCCCCCCAAAAAAAAAAGCAAAATATATCAGAGAAGTAGGTAACACTAGGACTAAGAAAAAAGGAATAGAATCTAGGAGGGCTTCAAGTTTATCCCTATTGTTTCAATTGTTATTTCTAAAAAACTTCAAGCATAGTAATTGTTGGGGTTGGGAGGGGGAGATGAGTTTGGGTATGAGTATTTATTATTTCATTTTCTGTAATTTTTCATGTTTGAAATAATTTACATTATAAAACAAACTAACAAAAAAAAGAACCTACAAAGAATTCCCTAGCATCTTTCAAAATGAAATATATATAAATCACTTAAAAAGTAATTTGAGTGGTAGATTCAGTAACAAACAAGATGGAGTAATCCCACTACCATCAATTTCTCCTGCTGATTACAATTAAAATTCTGGACAAAATATAAAAACCAATTACCAGAGAAAACTGGCAGGCAGACTGGAGAGGAGATGCAAAATTTATAAAAACACATAGCAATAGTAAGTTTCCTGGCGATTTTTTTCTCTATTGTCTCCTGACTTTGATTCAAAGGAAAACTCACAGAAGCAATGGTAGGTAGGAAAGGAAAAACTATAATCTAGGCGCATTTTCTTGGTCTCAATGCTTTCTGGCAGGAGACCAAGAAAATGCGCCTAGATTATAAACCAGAGAATAGAGAGAGATCACTTCCCTCTCTTTTCCCTCGTTCTTCTGTCCTAGCCTGTCTGTTCCTGAAAGTGGCTGCACAGCTGCAGCAATGAAGAAGGCAACTGAGAACTCCAAAATGAAAGAGGAAAAGACAATTGACGGTCCCAAAAGTGCTGGGGGAATATCTTGGTGTTTTTCCTCTGGCCTTTCTCTTACTCTTTATCCCAACTGTAACCCCAGTCAAGTGGAACTGCTCAGTAGAAAGAATGGCTGAAATTCCACAAGAAACCCCTCCCCCTATATTACTGGAATTAATTGGGGGGGTGGGCAGGGCGTGGAGAATGTAAATAGAGAGTTTTGTGGACATCTTGAAGAGGAAAGAACTGGAGATGTTACATAATTTTGTATATGACACATCATAATGTTAGAAGGCTTCTGTCCATGGCATTAGTACAAATTTTGGACTATCTTATAAGGATGTTTATACAACAGACAACCTCAGAAGCTGGCAACAGAGCCTCCCCTCATGAATTATGGAGAAGAGAAACTGGGTGGGAAGTTCACACTGCCTGCTATGCCATGAGAAATAAGCTGTCTGCATCCGTTTGGACTAGCTCTTCCTTTCCCAATAAAGTGTATGGCGGTGTGGCAAACAAATCCAGGAACATTCCAACACACTGCTCTTAGGAACTGCTTGATCACTTGAAACACAAGTGCCAGGCTCACCCTCAAGTTGCACATACTCTGATTCCATTTACATGACATTCTGGAAAAGGCAAAATGAAGGACAAAAAACAGGTCAATGTTTCCCAGAGGCTAAAGGGAAAGTTTGAGCATAAAAGGGCAGTATAAAGAAACTTTGTGGATGGAAGAAACTGCTGAATCTTGATTGTGGTAGTGATCACATGACTCAAAATATTTGTCAAAACTCAGAAACTATGAGTGAACTTTACTGTATATAGCTTTTAACACAGTAAACATATGAAACATTAATTTGAAATTCACATTTTTAAAATATATTTTTATTGATTTCAGAGAGAAAGGAAGAGGAAGAGAAAGATAGAAACACCAAAGACGAGAGAGCACCCCCCTGCATGCCCTACACTGTGGATCCAGCCCACAATCCAGGCATATTGCCCTGATCAGGAATTGAACCATGATGTTTTGGTGTATAGGTTGATGCTCAACTATTGAGCCACCCTGGCCAGGCTGTAATTCACTTTTTTTTTTTAATATATTTTATTGACTTTTTTTTTTTTTTAACAGAGAGGAAGGGAGAGAAATAGAGAGTTAGAAACATCGATGAGAGAGAGACATTGATCAGCTGCTTCCTGCACGCTTCCCACTGGAGATGTGCCTGCAACCAAGGTACAGGCCCTTGACTGGAATTGAACCTGGGACCTTTTAGTCTGAAGGCTGATGCTCTATCCACTGAGCCAAACCGGTTTTGGCCAATTCACATTTTTTAATTCCAAAAATCAATTTGGAAATTCATATTCACTTAAAAATCCGAAATTCATTTACAAAACGATATACCATGTAGATTAGTTGACATAGAATATGAAATAATAATTAATACTGGTAATGACACACAAGCAGAAATTTCAGATTTAGAATATGCTTGTTACTTGGTATTCCTGATTCCAGACCAGAAGCTAATGATTCCTATTATCACTAGTGTTCTGTTTTCCTTTCAGATGTTACACAGGAAAAAAATGCTGAGATTTCCCTTATGTAAGTTACATCTCTTATCGTACTTTGGATTTTTTTTATCTTAACCTCTTACTAGCTCTTCATTATTTTCTATTTAAATAGAGAATGGATTTTACTCCTTAAGAATTTTGGCATCTGCTGCAGCTCAATAAGACTGTTTCTGGTTAGCTATACCTTAGTTCATGTTATTCATCTTATTTACTAGTATTATCACTATTTCTTAGGGTTCATCAAGCATCCCCACAATGTTATAGGGCACAAAATGATATTTAAATGTCAAATATAAAACTCAAAAGTTTCTGTCCTTTCATTCACCTTCAAAACTATCTCAAGTTTGACATTAAGCTTTCGATATAAAGACAGATAGGGTTAGATTTGGGGGCAATATATTTCACTCAACTATTTAATATCAGAGTAACTTTCTCATCTTGAATTTGAGAGATGTGAAGAGAAAAAAAAACTAGAATTATTCAGCCAAAGAAAGAGAAAACCTTGAGATGATTTAATATATTTCTGTGGCTAAGCTATATAGCTTGAGGGCTTGAAATAGCTAAAAAAGAATACCAAGTGCTTAAAAAAAAAAAAAAAACAGCAGTTAATGAATGAATGAATAAAAATGAATAAAGGAAGAGGCTTTGGAGTACAAAAAAATGTTCATTTCTTTGAGTACAAACTTTGCACAAATGTGACGTAAACAGAAAAAAATCACATATATAACCATTAAAATATAAGAGATCAAAGTTGGTCTGCCTATCTGAAAAGCTTATTTTTATTAATTCTATAGAATTTTAAAGCCTTACATATAGATGACCGAATTAATAAGTTTTGGTTAATTTTATGTTTTTAAGTTTGTTTAATTTAGAGGGAATGTGATAACTTATTGTCTATAATTATTCAGGATTAAAAACTATACTTTTTTCATATGCCTTACTGATAACTATATTAAACTATGTAATAATAATTCAATCAACTTCTTTAGTAATAAGTTAAAAGCTAAATGAAACACACACACACACACACACACACACACACACGTGTGTGTGTAACCTGGGTATTTAATTTCAATATTGACATTTTCTCTAATATATTATATTATTAATATTCTTTCTGTCTCATTACAAATGCATGTAATACATATATTTATATACATATGTATTACATGCATACATATATATAAATATAAAATTTGAAAAGCTTCTTATTTCTATTAATTCTATATATTTTCCTTAAATTTTAAAGCCTTACATATAGATAACTGAACTAATAAGTTTTGGTTAATTTTGTCAAACTCACAGGCACAATGTGTAAATGCATACTTATTCTAATTTTCAATAAGGCCTTATTTCATGTCACATAAGTTCCGTACATATTTTTTTTAATATATTTTATTGAATTTTTACAGAGAGGAAGAGAGAGGGATAGAGAGTTAGAAACATCAATGAGAGAGAGAAATCGATCAGCTGCCTCCTGCATGCCCCCTACTGGGGATGTGCCCACAACCAAGATACATGCCCTTGAGTGGAATCTAACCTGGGACCTTTCATTCTGCAGGCTGACGCTCTATCCACTGAGCCAAACCGGTCTTGGCATCCGTACATATTTTAATGCCCAGATAAGAATATTGAGACTATTTTAGTAATTATTATATGAAAAATCATAACTATTAACCTAAAAACATGTTTCAATTCTGCAATATTCTTGGGTAGAGGGCTTCTTATTGTTTGATTTCATTTGAGCTTCGTTTTACAGATGCTAATGAAGATGACTCAGCTCTCTGTTTCACTGAATAATTACTTTTGTCATTTTCTCTCTTATTTGTAGCCTTATAAAGATGTATTTTCCAAGTCTCTCTTGAGGCTATTACGCATTTCATCTCTTTCAACTACCAAAAATGGCATTCCTACTTATACCTCTAAAATATTTATACAGTATTAGCATACTTTCTGTTATTCTCTCATCCTTTTCCTTCATTCTCTCTTCGCCTGCAATTTTCTTGCAAATCATCTTGGCTTTCTGTTTGCATTGCATTGGATTGTATTAAGGGGGCAGTTAGGGTGGCATGTACACACACATATACACATGTACACACCTATACTAGAGCAAGTGTCATTACAATGCTCTAAGCTGAAATATTGCTATCTATAAATGAAAATGTCATTCATAATACTTTTTGGTGAATTTGAATCTGGCATTTTGAAACTTAAAACATTAATTATCAACCTGAAATTTGATTATATATCTACTTACACGAGTGGACTATAAATGAAAACTACCAAGTTAAAACAAGTTAGCAAAATCTTACATTTTTCTCCTAATATGGCCTAAGTTGACTGACTACTAAGAGAATCATATTACTATTATGATTCACCAATATTTTATTTCATTCATAAGCTAAAAAAAGTTGTTTTTTATTGATGTGTGTTAATATTAAGAAGCTGCTCTTTTTGTATGTTTGTAAAAGAAAAAAATTAAATAGATTATATCTTCTGCATGACCCAAATCAGCTCATCAATTCTTGAAAAACGTACTGAATATCTCTTAAGTTCAAGGCACTGTAGAAATACTACATTGTTATGATCTACTCCTTGACTTTAGACAGATTACAGAGACAATATAAATGCTTACAAATAACTAAACCAAACACTGATAAAGAGAGTACAAGTGGTCTTGTTCAAATAAACAGAAATGTATTAAATGCCTCACTATATCATATTAAAATACTTCATATTCTTAATTATGCTTACTTATTTATGCTTATTCTCATGCTTACTCCACATGCAATTTTTATAATAGAATTACTATGAAAATGTGTGACTGTGAGTGTATATCTGCATTTTTATGCCTTGTGTAGGTTTCTTAAGTTATCTCACCCTTTTTTATTTTTGTTTTGTGGGTTTCTCTTTTTGGAATAAGGACCTGGATAACGCACTTTAGCTGACCTAACCTGTAATTTTTTAAACCACAATTTATCCCTAGCTCTTCTGTGACCTTGAATTCTAATGACTCTCTTGCTCCTCTATGAACTCGATTCTGGTATTAAAATTCTAAAGTCTCAAAAAGCAAATTTTACTCAGATAAGTAACTCCAGTGTTCCCTTTGCTCTCATCTCAGGAGTTCCACTTGGCTTAGAAATAGCCATCATCTGCTAGATGTGTTGACAAAATGGCTAAGAATGACTGTCATGTCAAAGACTTCAGTCATAAGATGACAAAAGTTAATTTACTATTTTGCATGTATTTCATACCTAGAAGAGTAATGAATCAGCTAACCAGGTTTCTGCCAAAAATCAGCTCAATTTTAAAATATAATTAGATTTCAACTTAGTTTAGACCAATAGTGCCAAGACATTTTAAGGAAGCAGAAAGTAAAATAAGAGAATAGAGATTTTGAGGAAGAAAGAAGGGGTAAGACTGGGAGAATATGTTATGTCATCATTATCTGAATATAAATCTTTGTCAGAAAAGCCAACAATCTTGTAATTTTGTGCTAGCGGCTCCTTCTCCAGAAATGCAAAGTGTGATGTTCAAATATCTCTAAATTTTTTTCTGATCCTGTATGTATTCCATTGTATACAGTTTAGAATCATTAAACTCATCAACTCATCCATTCAACAAATTTATTGAGTACCTACTAAGGCCTAGGCAACACAATGGCACAAAATACATACATCCTTGCCCTCATGAGGCTTACTTTGTCCTGGTAACACTATATTAGTAGTATTAAACAATTAATAGTATTAAACTATAGAAACAACTACAAATTTCCCATGTATGTGTTATATCACTTGTTAATAGAACTGATAAGGTAAGATTATCACCATTTTATAGGGTGTGGAAATGAGGCTTAAATAGGCTTAAGCTAATAAATATATAATTACAATAAAAAGGAAAATGTTGAGAAGGAAATTTGAAGTATGTAATGAGGTATTTGATTTTGCTTTGATGTCAGGGACATTTCTCTTGAGAAATAATGTTTACCATTTTGCTTTCCTGATCAATCTAAAACACAATGTAACAATTATAATCCTTAAATAGATGAACTTTATTATCTTCTCTTTTAGAATACATCAGAATGATTACAGTACATACAGAGCACATAAAAACACCAAAAATGAAGTAATGTTCAGGCAGAATATCTTTTTAGATATCTTTTTTTTTCTTTGAATTCTGATGAAACTGCAAAAATCAATTTTGGAACATCAACTTCTTCAAAAAGCCATAAAATAGACATTTCTGCTTCACTGATTCTTAATCATTAGGATGCTTTGAGATGATTAAAATTTAAAGAGATCACTGCTTATACCTCAAATAATTACCAGTCTATTCCCTGATAAATGGGATTTCCTCTCTTAATCCATTGGTAGAATACATGCAGTTTTATTTCAAATTCCTCCTATATTCCCCATGTCTAAATGACAGTGATAGGTAATTAAGAGGGTTTATAAGTTCAGGATAACTTTTTTTTTTTTAACTAGATTATCGGTTCTCAATCTTTAGAACTATCAGAATTACCTAGAAGACCTTTAAAACACAGAGCTGGGTCCCACTTACAGAGTTTCTGATTGGGTAGCTCTAGGGTTAGGCCAGAAAAATCTGTGTTTCTAACAGTTCACAAGTGATGCTAATGCTACTGATCCTATGTATCCACTTTTCAATACCACTAGTCTAGGACATGAATCTTAACAAGACCTACAACTAAAAGTGGAAAAGTACTATTTCCTAAATTAACTCAATTTCACTGGTTCTTAATGAGCACCACTGATGGTCATAATGAGAAACTGTCACAAAAAATTCAGTATACTTATTACAAATATGGAATTACAGACACTGACCTCCTCTATAATAGTTGGAGAAGTAGCAGAGTGTAGTGTTAGGAGCAAATTCTCAGAAGGCAAATTGCTTGGGTTTGAATCTAAGCTCTGCTATTTAATAGCTATGAAATCTCGAGAAAATTACTGATCTCTCTGCCTCAATTTTCATCTATAAAATTGGCAAAATAATAATACCTACTGGGGAGGGAGAGGGAAGAACTAGACAATGGAAGGTGAAGGGATTAGCTAAAGAACATATATGCATAGCCCGTGGACACACAAAATAGTGTAGTCAGGGCCAAGAAAAGGGGGAACATATATTCAGTTTTTACTAAAACTTGAGCAAATGGCAAGAGACCTTATTAGATGGTTTGTCATATCTGTACAATAAAACATCTGGAACCAGAGTTCATCTGATTCTTTTGCTTCTTTCAAATCATATATGTATATGCCTAATATGCAAATTGTCCCCTTGGGAGTTCAATCAGGAGTTTGATCTCTCACTATGATGAAGGGAGGCCCCAGCTAGCAGCTGGCAGCCAGAAGGCCCCAATCAGCCCTGATCACTGACCAGGGACCCTACATATGCATAAATTTTGTATACCAGGCCTCTAATTCAGTAAAAATACTAGAGCCACTGGAAATATTCTATAGCCACTTGAGGAATATTGGAATTTCATGGAAAAAATGCATGTATTCAATCTTCTGCAGGGTATTTGAAAATTCACATTTTTTTTATTAGTCCAAATCTTAAAACATGGTTTCTTTACTATGACTTCTAAATGTATCTGATGTTATTGACAAAAGGCCTGCATAAGCAACCAATATCAAAACAATTGCAAATATATTCTGGACAAGGGAATTTGGGATAAAGTTTCACATTTTTATATATTTCAGGTGAAACAGCATTGAAAAAATTATTGAGTTATTTTGGCATGGATAGTTTTCTATTAGAGAAATCAGAAGAATTACAAGAATTTATCAAAACAGGAAATAATGTCTTTCATGGACACTTACTCAACATAGTAAAATTGGCCTGTATGAATTGTTTTTTACTAGTAATGGAAAGAACTAATAGTGTATAATATCCAGCATTAACTGAATTAGGATTATTTCACACCAGTTAATCACATTATGTGGGGAGTGGCTACAGTGTTTGGACAGGTTCAAGCATGGACTAATGAGAGGGCACAGTCCTCTCATGGCCATGTGCAAGTCCCAGCCTGGAAGGCAAAGCCCTCCCAGCACAATTATAGCCAAAAGCTATAGTTGTAAGCTTGAACCTATGGTCCAAACACGTGGTCCCACGTGTATGAGTGATGTGGGCTTAATAGAGTTCAGGTGCATGTAATTGAGTAGATTTAAAACCCACAAGAACATTGTAACCATGCCCTTACTTTGCCTCGTGGAATCTGGCTATAAAATAGAGAGACAGCTTACAGGCTGTGGCGCTGCCTCTTCATCTGAGAGGACAGCATTTCACCCAGACCAGCTTTTTTCTCTTGTCTGTCTTTTTTCAATCCTTTTTTCAACACCCCCTCCCACCCGACCCCAACCCCTGCTGCCGCTCAGGCTCACTGAATCTGGCTGAGCTGGCTTGGCTCACACATACTTAGATTGGAAATGGATATTTCAATATTTTAAAAAATTACATCTTTCTTTTTACTAAAAGTAATGCTGTATAACATTTCTTAAACTCTTGGATTTGACTTATTACTTAAATGTGAAATATATCTGTTACTTATCATAACCTAAACGCAGACTTTCTAAACTCTTCATTTTCCAGTTATTGTTCTACTTTCCCATTTTAATAACGTAGACCTTCACATCCTTCTCCACTGTTTTCTTAAAGTTCATTAGATGAGAGTGCTCACCATCAAAATACACCTAATTTCTTTTCTATTTTCAGAGTGAATTCAGTATAACTCATTAGTTCAATCTGTAATGCACACATGACATGGTGTCTCCCCTGTCTTTTGTCCCAAATTGCAAGCATATCTGTCTCATATATCTAGGTCAAACTTATATTTCTATAACAGGAACTTAATGGATATTAAGGAATTTTGTGCTATTATGAAAAAGATGACTTAGTATTTAGATTATCTTGATTTTTTTCCTTTTTATTGAATGTATTAGTGTGACAATGATTAACAAAATTATACAGGTTTCACATGCAAAATTTCACAACACCTCATCTGTATAATGTATTGTATGTTCACCATCCCAAGTCAAGTCTCCTTCCATCACCATTTATCCTCCCATACTCCCTCCTTTGCTCACCTCCCCTCCCTTCACACACACCCCAGGCAATCACCCCACTATCATCCATGTCCATTATTTTTGCTCCTTTTTTTTCTTTTTTGATATATTTAAAGTTTCCAAAGCATAATGTATAATACATTTTCCCAAGTCTATGGATATTACACTTTCCAATCCAGTTAGCCAAATTTCATTATGTACTATCCTATATAATAAAAGGCTAATATGCAAATCAACTGGATAGCCAAATGACCAGTTGCTATAACACACACTGACCACCAGGGGGCAGATGCTCAATGCAGAAGCTGGCCCCTGGTAGTCAGTGCACTCCCACAGGGGGAGTGCTGCTCAGCCAGAAACCAGGCTCAGGGCTGGCGAGTGCAGCGGCAGTGGTGGGAGCCTCTTCCACTACCACAGCAGCAATAAGGATATCTGACTGCTGGCTTAGGCCCACTCTCTGGGGGCTCCCAGACTGCAACAGGGCACAGGACAGGCTGAGGGAGCCACCCCACAATACATGAATTTTGTGCACTGGGGCTCTAATATGATAATAAGTGACATATTTAAAGTATTTGAGAGTTTACAAAATGTTTTCCCTATCTTGCCTTCGCAATAACACTGGGAATTACATACATGAGAGGAAATGGGTTCAAAGCTATCAAGTATATTGTTTTAAGCCTTGTGAGATAAACTAGTGAGGATACAGATAGTGAATATGTCAAACTGAATTTGCCTCTGAACACTAACTGGTTTCCACAATGAAGCCATACGTACTTTATAAAGTACAGATCTTACTATGACTTTTCCCAGGATAAAACTAGTCAAAGCCTCCCATTGCTCCTAGAAAAGGTCAAGCCCGTTAGCACCTTTTAACTTCTCCAATTTCACTTCCTGTATCAATTTCCTATTGCTGCTGGTTACAAATTCTCACAAACTTAGTCAGTTAAAGCAACACAATTCTGGAGCTCAGAACTTCAAAATAGGTGTCCTGGTGCTAATATCAAGGTGTTTCAAGAGCTGGATTCCTTCTGGAAGCTTTAGGGGAAAATCCATTCCTTGCCGTTTCCGTTTGTAGAGGCTGCTCATCTTCCTTGACTCTTCCTCCTACATGACTTCAGTCATACATCCACAGTTACATTTCCTCCTCTGTTTCTGACTCTCCTGCTGCCCTCTTTTCCATAAAAGTACTCTTGTGGTTGCATTAAATCATAATCTCTCCATCTCAAGGTCCTTAATATAAACACATTTGCAAAATCCCTTCTGCTATGTAATAGAACACACCCACAGGTTCTGGGGATTAGGAGGCAGACACATTTGGGAGGCCACTGTTTTGCTTATCACACCTCTTCACCCCCATCCCCCTGACTACTCAGTATATTCTCCAATATAGGTGTATATGCTGGAATCCTTACAGCCCCTCAAATGCACCACAGAATTTCTCATCTCAAAATTAGATGCAGCTCCTTTTCTGAAACACTGCTCTGTCAGACCCTTCAACCATTACACCCCCGTAATCCTTCACAACCCTTGGAAGCCTTCCATGAATTGTCAAGGTAACAGGCCCTTTTCCTATCCTATAAAATACCATAAATTTCCTCTAGAATAGTGTTTATCACCTTGATCACCTACTTACTGTTCTCTTTTCCTAAACAGACTCTAATTTGTTTTGGGACAAAGATTGTCATAATTATCACTATATCTTTAATACCTAATATAGTTTCTATTATATAATAGGCACTTAATATGTGTTTGTTGAATTTCAACTAAAGAAATAGAGACATGCTTAAAACCTATGTATTTCTAGAAAATTCTGACCTATATATTTCAGATGAACATTAATGACCCTCTACAAACCATACATTCAACATTACAATAGAAGTGGAAGAGTCTTTTAAAAGTTATTTCTAGAGAAGACTCCAAAAATTCCATTTACTCACAATTCAGAATTATAGACATTTAAAAAAGATCTCCAACTGAAGTGATTCCAGGGAGATATATATATATATATATACACACACACACACACACACACACATATATATGTGTGTATGTATATATACACATATGTGTGTGTATGTATACACACACACACATATACATATATATATATATATACATACACACACACATATATATATATGTACAAATTATGTAAAAGAGAACATTTTACCAATACTAAAAAGTACTGGTAAAATCATACCTCTTCAGTCCACCATTAGGAAATATCTTGAATGGTAAGATCACATAACAGTGAGGCCATGACTAAACATGAGGGCCCTTTATTACTAAGAGACATACAAGTTATAATTAACAAATACCTGCTGATCTTGATTTTATTTCTCGTTAAATAGTCACCAATCAACCCTAGTCGGTTTGGCTCAGTGGACAGAGTGTCGGCCTGTAAATGGGGTATGTGTCAGGTCACGGACATGTCCCTCGGTTGCAGGTTCAATGCTTTGTTGGGGCATGTGAGGGAGGCAACCAATCAATGTGTCTCTCTCACATCAATGTTTTTTTCTCTCTGTTTCTGGGGAGAGTGTCCCTCCTACTCTCTCTAAAAGTCAATGGAAAAATATCCGCAGGTGAGAATTAACAAACAGACGAACAAACAAAAAATAATAGTCACCAATCAAGATTCAAGGGTATCCACAAGATTTTAATTTCTCCTTATAGGTATTCCTGTTATATGACTTCATCTGTGGTCTAATTTTAATATATATTATTTGTTACACAAATAACAAGAAATTAAAGTTTCATTTTCTCTAAAGCTTATATTATATATGAATGAGATTTCCCATTTAAAAAAAAATCATTTGAAGATATCTTTTTTTTTTCTGTTTAGCCATTCCACACAGAATGAGGACGAAAACAAATCCTCCCCCTTCAGATCATGGCAATGCTATTTTATCCCACATGAAGATATCTTTTTAATGTCCTTGGTTGTTCTCATTTAAATCCTGTAATTTTAATGTCAGTAAAATTCTTAGCATGCAAATTTAGTCTATGAAAAGGACAGCAGGATGTGGGATAAGTCTTTGTGGCATAATTAAATTGTTCCTTTCAAGGACAATGTAGCAGGTGAACACTAAAATTTGGCTAATCTGGTCAAGAAAGATAAACAGTTCTTTTAAAAAGTGAAAACAAGCAAGCAATGGCTGTTCTGTTCTTGTATTTCATTTTCACTCTTTAAGTGGTTTAATATAGGGCAGTAACTTTCAAATAAATAAGGAATATTAAATATTATATGAGATGGCTTCACCACTTTAAAGTTAATATCAGAAAGCAATCTCCTCAAGATGTCAAATGAATTTTATGAAACCAATCAAATGTAGTTCCCAGTAGTATAAAATACAGATAAGCTGAATAACAGCATACCAGAATATTTCTTTTCTAAACTTAACAATATTTATTAAGTTCAGAAGAGCATAACTACATGAGCCAGTAATTTCTAATATAAAGCAATGCTATACAAATGAAAGTGAAACAAAATATAGTTTATTTCCAAAGGAATCTCTTCATAAATCTAAACCATGTTCCACTTTAGAAACAGTAAAACCTAAAATTTGTATATTATCCTAAAATATATTAAAGTCTATATATGAAAGCACTTAATAAATGTCCTGATATATGAAATACTTAATAAATGTCCTGATCTTCTAAAAAAGAGCACCAAATATTCACTGAATTATGGATCAAACATTGTGAGATATGTGAAAATGAGAAAAAATATCTTTACTATTCTCAAAGAGCTTATTATCTAACTAGAGGCCTGGTGCACAAAATTCGTCCCTCAGCCCTGCTTGTGCTAGAGCCCCACAATCAATCACCCCAAAGAGGTAGGTGTCATCCACCCAGCTGGGGCTCCTCGATGGATCGCCCTGCAGAGGGAGGCCCACCCAACCACCTCAGCATGCCGGTTGGTGGCTTGGGTCTCTCTCTTTGGGATGGTTGTGGAGACCCCCGACTGACCAACTGCCCCACTGGCCAGTTGCCTGGGCCTCCCTGTGCAGGGCAACAATCATGGGGTGATGGCGGGCCCCCAACCAATCACATTGCACCCACCTTGGTTGCCCTGGTATCAGTGGTGTCATAGGATGGTCATCCAGAAGGTCATCTGGATGGTTGTTGGGCTGCTCGGTCATTCAGTCAATTTGCATATTACACTTTTATTATTATAGGTGGGAATGTCAGACATAGAAAACTAACAAATATGGCAGATTGATAAAGTAAGTACAATGTGAGACTAGAGGAAGAGGACACTTTTATGGAATACTTTATGAATACCTGTGTTAAATAAAGTTGACAAATAATGAAGATAGAAATTACATATCAGCATCAGAGATTTTCTACTCCAAAGCTTTTGTGGCCTGCAGGCTGTCGGGTGAGGAGGAGAGCAGTCATGGGGAAGTAGGGTTATGTGACTGAAGAGACTAACTCAGCCTGGAGGCAGAACAGATACCTTCTCTTTCAGCCATATTTTTCATCAACTCACCTCACTTACCCCTCCCACCTCTCATCTGCCCCACCTTCCCACTTCTCTACTACTTGAATTACAGAAGTACCAACATTAAGAATACTCTGAGTTAGAATGCTTTTCTCTTTTTCTCGATAAAGACTTTTCTTGCTTTCTAGATCCCACTATCTTAGTCAATTGTACTCTGAGGCTTTAGAACATCAAATACATTCTTGATGTCTTGACTTCACAATTTGATAAGTAAGACATTAAAAGAGATGTGATCCTCCATTAAATTATTTAGAACTGACAATTTCAATATAAAATAAAATAAAATATTGGCAACATATGGTAGATTTTTCTTCACAGGTCAAAGGGTGAATATAAACAACAATACTTCAACAATACAGGATCCCATGTTTAAGGTACTTTTTTACTCAACATATGGATCTTCTACCAAACTTTACTAAATGTTAAATTGTTCAGGTATATTATTAAGATGAAATTTTGTAAATGTCAAAGGTATATTGGAATTTTGGTACTTATTTAAACTTTCTAATGTATTAAATGCTACTCTTATTAACATTTTTATCATAAATCTGGATTTACTACTATATGCAGTAAAAATTGAAAACAAAGAAAAAAGCTAATAATTTTCTTTATTATGTTGAATTTTAATATTATGCCCTTGGCTATTATTGAAGGATACTAAATGCCACAAACAATATTCCTAAACTAATGCCAAAATGTTATTCAAGACATTGTTATACCCCAAGAGAGAAATTTCCCTTGAAACGAATTGGCAGTAAAACTTTGCTTTAAACAAATTAATATCTTTCCTCTTCTCTAATCACAAAATTAACTCTTTTTCTATAATGGTTTACACCTAAATTTCAAGCTCAATACAGAAATTATTATGGATCATTAATAGCCTGCATTTTGTATTTTAATTTCCACCATTACTGATTTTTCCTAGTATTGATAATTTGTTTCTATTTCTATTCTAGCATTTCTTCACTTTAATGTAATTTGGCTATGGCTACATAAGTTCTTTATGAAATAGTAAAATGAAAATTGATTTTTTTGTTTTTTAAATGTCCCAGGAAATGAATTTCTTTAAGCAACTAGAAGATTAGATAGGCTTCAGTATTTTGTAGGGAATAAGGTTTCACCAACTACACTTTAGATGTGCTCAAATCATATTCATCCTTTGCTTACCAACTTGCAGTGAAATGGCATTTTCCATAGATAAATCCTAAGCTTGGTATTTAAGGTTTTCAAATATCTAACTTTAACCTAATTTTTCAAACTATTCATCTTTCTAAATCATTTGCTTCTGTCAAACTAATCTTATATTCCTTAAAACAAATCTTAGAACTCCCCATGTTTTAGATTACTCCCTTATCATAACCCCAAATAATTCCTCTATTCTTTCTGTCTATCCTCAAAAACTACTTCAAGTCCATCTTCCTCCATCAACTATTTCCAGGCCATTTGTTCCTATTTTAAATTCCTGTAACGCATATTGTATTGCTACTTTAAAAATTGCCCGGCTCGTTTGGCTCAGTGGTTGAGCGTATATCCATGGACCAAGAGATCATGGTTCCATGCCTGGTCAGGGAACATGCCTGAGTTGAGAGCTTGATCAAGAGGCAACTCATTGATGATTCTCATCACTGATATTACTATCTCTCCCTCTCCCTTCCTCTCTCTGAAATCAATTCTAAAAACAAGAATACAATAGGCCAATAACTACCGAAGAACTTGAAGCAGCAATCAAAATTCTTCCAGCAAACAAAAGCCCTGGTCCGGACAGCTTTACAGGGGAGTTCTACCAACCATTCAAAGAACTAAAACCTATCATCCTCAGACTATTCCAAAAAATTGAAAAGGAAGACGCACTTCCAAGGTCTTTCTATGAAGCCAGCATTACCCTAATCCCAAAACCTAATCCTAAAGACACCACACAAAAAAAAGAAAAAAGAAAAAAGAAAACTACAGGCCAATATCCTTGATGAACATAGATGTTAATCACAAAATTAACTCTTTTACTATAATGGTTTATACCTAACAAATTTCTAGCAAATAAGATTCAGCATTACATTAGAAATCAATAAACATGATACATCATATAAACAAACTGGGAGACAAAAATCACATAATCATTTCAATCAGTGCAGAAAAAGAATTTGACAAAATCCAACACCCTTTCTTGATAAAAACTCTCAGCAAAGTGGGAATAGAGGGATCATACCTCAACATGATGAAAGCCTTATATGACAAACCTACAGCCAACATCATACTCAATGGGCAAAAACTAAACTCATTTCCCCTAATAACAGGAACAAGACAGGGATGCCCACTCTCACCACTCCTGTTTGATATTGTACTGAAAGTGCTAGTCATAGTGATGAAATAAAAGTCATCCAAACTGGAAAAGAAGTAAAGCTGTTCTTATTCATAGATGACATAGAAAACCCCAAAGACTCCATCAAAAAACTACTAGACCTAATAAATGAATTTAGCAATGTAGCAGAAAACAAAATTAACATCCAGAAATGTATGGCCTTTTTATACACCAAAAATGAACTCACAGAAAGAGAAACAAACAAACAAAAAAAATCCCATTTACCATTGCACCAAAAGAATTAAGAAACCTAGGAATAAACTTAACTAAGAAGGTAAAAGACCTATACTCAGAAGACTACAGGACATTGAAAAAAGAGATGGAGGAAGAGATAAACAAATGGAAGAACATACAATATTCATAGATTGGTAGAATCAACATCATTAAAATGTCCATACTACCCAAAACAATGTACAGATTCAATGCAATCCCCATTAAAATAGCAATGGCATATTTCTTTTTTTTTTCTCTTTTTTTTAATTTAATAAATCTTTATTGTTTAGATTATTACAATTGTTCCTCTTATTTTCCCCCCGTAGCTCCCCTCCACCTGTCTCCCACCCCACCCTCTGCCCTTACCTCCCGCTGATGGCCCTCACCCAGTCTCTCTTCACACCCCCCTCACCCTTTTCCCCCTGAGAATTCAGCCTACTCCCTTTCTATGCCCCTGATTCTATTATATTCACCAATTTATTCTGTTCATCAGATTTTTTATTCATTTGATTTTTAGATTCACTTCTTGATAGATATGTATTTGTTGTTCCTAATTTTTATCTTTACCTTTTCTTCTTCTTCCTCTTCTTAAAGAGTACCTTCCAGCATTTCATATAATACTGGTTCGGTGTTGATGAACTTCTTTAGCTTTTTCTTACCCATGAAACTCTTTATCTGACTTTCAATTCTGAATGATAGCTTTGCTGACAATCCTATCAGTGCTCCCTTGTAGGTAATTAACTGTTTTTCTCTTGCTACTTTTAATATTCTCTGTCATTTGCTCTCAGCATTTTAATCATGATGTGTCTTCATGTGGTCCTCTTTGGATTCCTTTCGTTTGGGAGTCTGTGCACTTCCTGGACTTGTAAGTCTAATTCTTTCACCAGGTGGGGGAATTTTTCTGTCATTATTTCTTCAAATAGATTTTCAGTATCTTGCTCTTTCTCTTTTTCTGGCACCCCCATAATTCTGATGTTAGTATGCTTGAAGTTGTCCCAGAGGCTCCTTACACTTTCTTCACATTTTTGGATTCTTTTTCATTTTGCTTTTCCAGTGGAGAGTTTTCTGCTTCTTTGTATTTCAAATCTTTGACTTGATTCTTGCGTTCTTCTAGTCTGCTGTTAGGTCTCTGTATATTTTTATTTCAGTCAGTGTATGTTTAATTTCTAGTTGGTCCTTTTTCATCTCCCCTTGGGTCTCACTAAATTTACCCATCTTTTCTAGGAAATTCTTGAAAAACCTTATAACAGTGGTTTTGAACTCTATATCCAGTCATTTGTTTTCCTCCATTTCTTTCACTTATCTGTTTCTTTGTCTCTGCATTTTTGCTGCTTCCCTGAGTTGGTAGAGTAGCTTTGTGTGCTAAGTGTCCTATATGTCCCAGTACCTCCGCCTCCCTAGTTACCTGAGGTGGACTCTCCTGGTGCACCTCTTTATGGACTATGTGTATAGCCTTATTATAGTTAAGTCTTGATTGTTGTTGGTATCACTGGGGGAACTGACCTCCTAGCCAATTAGTTGTGAGGATCAGCTGTGTCTGTGCCAGGAGAACTTCTGTGCTGGAGTAAGCCTTATGATATAAGACTTGCAAAATTGCAAAAGGCTCTGTGTTTAGCTTGGATAGGGCAGAGTCTCAGGACTGCGCAGACAGCTTTGGCTTCCTGTCAGTCCTCCACTGGAAATCGCTGCAGCCTTCTCTGTGCATTTGAGCGCACCTACAGACCTTTGCCTTTTGCATCTTCCCTGAGTTTCCGTGTGCTCTGGGTACCTGTATGAGTCTGGGTCTTGCCCAAAACTGAGCTTCAGTGCAGTTGGAAATGGAGTTCAGCACAGTTGTAAGGTTTGGTCTCCCTCCCGCTAGAGAAAGCCAGCCAGGCACTCTGCTGCCCATTCTCTCCACGCGCATGTCTCTGTACCTCAGTTTTTGCAGCTCCTCTGATTCTCCGTGAGCCCCTCTTGTAGAATTTCCACTCAGCCAGATTTCCTGTGGTGCTGGATGATGACCATTTGTCTTTTAGCTGTAGTTTTGAAATTGCTGTGAGGCAGCAGTTTAGGTGTTCACCTATGCTTTTATCTTGGTGTTTTGTTTTGTTTTCCCAATGAAATATTTCAAATACCTGGAACAAACTCTCCAAAAAATCATCTGGAATAAAAATGACCCCAAATAGCCACAGCAATCCTGAGAAAGAAGAACAAAGTTGGAGGAATCACAATACCAGATATCAAGCTATATTAACAAGCCATAGTTCTCAAAACTGCCTAGCACTGGTACAAAAATAGACATCCAGACCAATGGAAGAGAACAAAGAACCAGAAATCGACCCAAGCCATTATGCTTAATTTATATTTGGCAAAGGAGGCAAGAGCATACAATGTAGTTAAGACAGTCTCTTCAATAAATTGTGCTGGGAAATTTGGATAGATACATGCAAAAAAATGAAACTAGAGCACCAACTTATACCATACACAAAAACAAACTCAAAATAGCTAAAGGACTTAAACATAGGATGGGAAACGATGAAGATAGGCAGCAAAATTGCAGACATATGTTGTAGCAATAACTTTACAGACACAGCTTCTAGGGCAATGGATACTAAGGAGAAAATAAACAAATGGGACTATTTCAAAATAAAAAGCTTCTGCACAGCAAAAGAAACCATTAACAAAACAATAAGAAACCCGCTGCATGGGAGAACATATTTGCCAATGATATTTCTGATAAAGGTTTAATCTCCAGAATTTACAGAGAACTCATACAACTTAACAAAAGGAAGATAATTGGTCCGATCAAAAAATACGCAAAGGATCTAAATAGACACTTTTTGAAAGAGGACATACAGAAGGCCCAGAGACACATAAAAACATGCTCAAAGTCACTAATCATCTGAGAGATGCAAATCAAAACAACAATGTTATACTATCTCACACCTGTCAGAATGGCTATCATCAACAAATCAATAAATGCAAGTGCTGACCAGGATGTGGAGAGAAAAAAGCACCCTTGTGCACTGCTGGTGAGAATGTAGACTGGTGCAGCCACTGTGGAGAACAGTATGGAGTTTCCTCAAAAAACTAAAAAATGGAACTCCCATTTGACCCATTGATCCCACTTCTAGGACTATATCCCAAGAAATCAGAAATACTAGTCAGAAAAGATATATGCACTCCTATGTTCATAGCAGCACAATTTATAATAGCTAAGATTTGGAAACAGCCTAACTGCCCATCAGCTGATGGGTGGACTAAAAAACTGTGGTACATCTACACAATGGAATACTATGCCGCTATATATAAAAAAAGGAACTTTTTACCATTTGCAACAGCATGGATGGAACTGAAGAGCATTATGCTAAGTGAAATAAACCATTCAGAGAAAGATAAATATCACATGATCTCACTCAATGTGGAATATCATGATTAACATAATTTGATGAACAAGAAGATATCCAGAGACAAATGGCAGAGGAATGGGATTGTTGGGGAATTTAAAAAGCAACCAAAGGACTTGTAAGCATGCATATTGGCATAACCAATGGACACAAACACTGGGTCAGTGGGGGCTTGCCTGGGGTGGGAATGACTATTACTGCGGGGGAGGTCAATTGGTGGAAAAGGAGACATATGTAAAACTTTAGACAATAAATAAATAAATAAATAAATAAATAAATAACAAGAATAAAGGTGTTCTTAAAAAAAATCAACTTCATTTATTTTTTAAATCCTTTATATATGTATTTTTCTAATTGAAATTCTTAAAGTCAACTTTTTTAATTTAGACTTTATAAAAATATAATAAAATGCATCACATGTAACATAAATCCTAAATATATGGTTATAGGCAATGATTTGACTTTGTGTGGAGGGCAAACAGTGCAACATATAGATCTTGTAACCGAGAAACCCACAACTGAAACCTATATGGTCATATTGACCAATGTTACCCAATAAACTTAATTTTTAAAAAAGGAAACATAAAAAGTTGACTTGTAAAATTTATTTCATTTTCACATACACATATATATATCAACACTCATTAATGTCCTAGGTCTCAATAAAAAATGTAATTTCTTTATGCATTATGAAAAAAAATTTTAAATACCACTTTGTAGTGTTCTACTAACATAATACTATGGTATTAGAAAAATTTTAAATTGTAAAAATAATAACATGTTCAATGAAAAAAAATTTAAACTATACTTCAGAAAAATTCCCCCATAATTGCTCCAACCTAAAATAATCATAATATTCTCAAGTATATAGTCTTTCAACTTTTTCTATGTATATGTATATATGCATTACATATTTTGAAAATAGAATAGTACTATTATACTGTTTTATAAGTTGCTTTTTCTACTTTAACAATACATAACATGAAGATTTTATCATTTAAAAATAATTTTTCAATAAAGCATCTCCCTGGAAAATTAAAATCTTTAGGGCAGGTGCCATAGTTTTAATATTTTAAAATGTGTTTATATTTTTAAAAAGAGAGATATAAAATGCAAACATTAAAATTTCCTTGTGCTGCCAATTTCAACCCTTACCCCAATCATGTAACTTCTGTTACACATCATCATTCTTATTAGTCTCTAGTACATTGTAAAAGTTTATTTATCATATAAAAGTAAATTCAGTTTTATCCTCCCCTATATTTTTATATAAAAATAGCATTATAGAAAGTATGTTTTATAGCTACTTCCTTGTAGTAACAATATATCTTAGAACTCTCTATCAGTACATAGAAAGCTTCCTCATTCATGCTTCTCTATTGAATGAGGAACCATAATTGATGAACATTTCAGTATTTTTAATCTCCTAATACTAAAAATAATGTTATAGTGACAAAGCTTTGTCAGAGAAGGGACATTTTTCCCTCTGTACCTTTCTCAGTTCTTAGAGACTTTAAGAATGAAATTGATGTGAGACAGATTAACAGATAAATAAAATTTAATTTCATACATATGTATGAAGCTCCCATAGTATGAGACCTCCTGAAATGACCAAAGCAGGTGGTCATATTGACCAATGTCACCCAATAAACTTAAACTTAATTTTTTAAAAAGGAAACATAAAAAGTTGACTTGTAAAATTTATTTCATTTTCACATACATATACACATACATTTCTAGAGAAAGAGACCAAAATTTTGTGAGAAAATGGCATGAAAAAGAAATGAATTAGTAAGGAATATAATTAGGAAAGAATCTTAAGAAAGAATCTAAGCAGTTTGTTTACATAGCCCGCACAGGCCTGGATTCCCCATATCCTGAGATAAAGATATCTATTTCTCTACCTCCTGGTGCAGGAAAGGTACCTTTCCCATGAAGTATTTATTTTCTGCTTTTAGGGACAAAAAAGAAAGGTCATAGTGTCCCTTTGTGCATGGGCTATTTCTTAAGTAACTTTAATTCAAAATAACCAATATGCCAAAGGTGCATATTTTGGGGTAGCCTGCCTTGAGCCCCATCATCTTGTATTGACATCATTTCATATACATACAAATATAACTGAAGGATAAATTAGAAATTTTTTGCTAAGTCAAAGGTATACATATTTTTATAACTTTTATAGATTCTATCAAATTGCCTTCCACACAGATTTTTCTAAGTTATACACATATCATGAAATTATCTAAGGGCCTTTTTATGCACATCTATATCAAGAAAGTGAATTACAAACTGTGAGTTTATACCATTCTGATAGTTTTTTAAAAATATTTAATCACCTGTCATTTCTTTAAAAGCCATCTGTATTTTTAGCTTTTGAACTATCCATTCATGTCCATTACCAATTTTTCTATTTGGTTATCTTTATTAATTTCTAAAATTTCTTTGTATATTAAAGAAGTTTTCCAATTAGTGTATGTTTTTCTTGATTACATGAGCAGGGGTTTTGATTATGTATTGTTCTTTTTAAAAGCAGTTATACATATTGTTTTCTCTTTTTTTAATTCATTCCTTTTTGCTTTCATCTTTATAACTAGGGGCCCAGTACACAAATTTGTGCCCCTTGAAAGGAACTATGAGCCATGAAGCTGTGGTGGGCACAGGGGCGGGTCTCTGCCCATCCTCTGTGCCCCACCCGGCTCCTCCCACCACGACCCCCAGTCCCCTGGCTGCTGACAGCCCCCCTCCCACCACAGCTCCCACATGCTGACAAACACTGGCCCGCTTGTATCCACTGACGCTTGTATCTGCTGATGGCATGGAGCGATTGGGGCCGGCACTAACAGCGGGTGCAAGTTGCAGCTGTTGCCCCAATTGCCCCTCAGGAGCTGTGGGAGGTGGAGAAGCCCTCAGAAGCTATCTGGGCTGGCAGACAACACTTGCACCCATAGCCAGTGTTGGCCCTGCTGGCACCTGCTGCTGGCACTTGTCACCAGTCCTGATCGCTCGGCACAGTCAACGGGTGCAAGCGGGGCTGGCACTGGCGCTGGCGCCGGCAGCAGGTGCAACTGTCAGGTGGAACCGCAGTGCACAGGAACAAAGAATTTTCAGTAACCACCCATCAGGTTCGCTCTGATGAGAGCGACCAGTGCCCCAGCTTGGTCTGGAGCCTCCCGCTCACCTGCTCCACCATCCTGCTGTGGCTGATGCCCACCATGTTCCACACTCTATTGTCTGCTTCCGATGCCTGCCATGTTCCCCACATGCCCCAAGATGGTCAGTACATGTCATAGTGACCTGTTGTTCTGCTGTTTGGTCTATTTGCATATTAGGATTTTACATATGTAGATTCCTTTCATCTGCTTTCATTTTATTTAATTGTGGATTTGTTTTTTTCTATTTTTTTTTTTAGTTCAACACTTACCTCACTTATTTATTCTTTTTGCTTTACTGATGTTAGTATTTAAGGCTCTGAGTTTTCCTTCAAGTGCAGCTTTGGCTATATCATTTAAGTTATGTGTGCAAATTTTTACTCCCTCACACATTTCCCACATCCATTGATACGAGCAAGGAATATAGCCTTGAACTTTAGGGTGACATCCTCCCTTTCAACAGATATATTTGCTGAAACTTGGTAAGATCTACTGCAGGTGGTTCTTTTATCATATCTTCTCTAACTTTATGTTACACAACTTCTGCTCAATCTAAGTGCTTTTCACTTTGAAGTCTGCAAATTACATATGCCTCCTAGTTTCATGAATGTATTTAAATTTAAATTTTTGTTGTTCTCTCTGATATGGTTTCCAACAGAGAACAGGGAAAAGATGCTAACTTACAAACCATTTTCAAACATTTCATAGAGGATTTCAGAAATCCTCTTATACATTTTTATACATTTTCTTGTACATTTTTACATGCTTCCTGAGTACATGCATAGAGAAGGTTTTATAAATACTATAAAATAATTACATGTACACTTCAGGCAATATTTGTGATAGAAATGCCAAACCCTGTCCTTTACCTGCATTAAAAAAATTTCAATGAATTATTCTTTTAACCTCTTGGGTCTTAAATTACAATTCCCATTACTACTCAAATATTTATAAGGTAGATAAAAAAATATATGGAAAACATTACCAAAAACACTGGCTCTTCAGACTAAAAATGTCATGATATTTAAGAAAGTCCAAAATAGGCTTTTAGATGAAATGCCCTTAAGAGATCACTTAAGAAATTTTAGTGGTCTTCAACGTCTTATCAATTTTTTGTGCCCACCACAGCTTCATGGATCATAGTTCCGTTCAAGGGGCACAAATTTGTGTACTGAAAATGGAGTCAGAGCTACTACTGCAGAGGAACTGCCTGTTCATCCTACTTCTCAAATGGTTTAGATATTTAAGCTGGGCAAAATGACCTTTGGACTACGCCAGTGGTCAGCAAACAGCGGCTCACGAGCCACATGCGGCTCTTTGGTCCCTGGAGTGTGGCTCTTTCACAAAATACCACAGCCTGGTCGAGTCTATTTTGAAGTAGTGGCGTTAGAAGAAGTTTAAGTTTAAAAAATTTGTCTCTCAAGAGAAATTTCAATCGTTGTACTGTTGATATTTGGCTCTGTTTGCCACTATAGTCAACAGAGCCAAATATCAACAGTATGATTGAAATTTCTCTTGAGAGCCAAATTTTTTAAACTTAAGCTTCTTCTAACGCCACTTCTTCAAAATAGACTCGACCAGGCTGTGGTATTTTGTGGAAGAGCCACACTCCAGGGGCCAAAGAGCCGCATGTGGCTCAAGAGCCACTGTTTGCCGACCACTGGAATAAGCCAAACCAACTTTGTATTACAAATAGCTTTTTGCCAAGCCAACAGGAAAGCAAACATTCTGACTACTAGACTGAGAATTAAAGACATTCTTAGAATTATCATCCTCATGTATAGCTAAAGCATAATTCAACTTATTTGCATTTTTAAAGAAATTCCTTCCTTGACTTAGTAATGCCTTAAAGAAATTCCTTCTTTCTTTTTATGTAATTATTTCCCTTCCCTTCCTCATAAAAACCTCTTGCCTTCAACCTCCTAATAGAAACACTACTTGGGTTTCTGAATCAGTGCTGCCCAAATTTTTTTGGCTCTCAAGTAAACTCTTGCCTCTCACTTTTGGCTTTTACTTTTAGGTTAACAGCTGCTGTTCCTCAAAATATCTGTTGGTAAATTTTGAGATAAAAACCTGAAAGGCAGTCTATATGTTATATGTGTTATGACAAGGTTCTTTTATTTTATTAAATGGATCAAGCCTAAAATCCAAGTTTATTTGAACTTCCCAGACTATGCTAAATGAAGGCTTAAATATTCAGAATTATATGTATTTCCGATGGTACAACATGCTATATAGTTTCTCTTGGATAAGTTTCATAGGTTTCATAAGGGATGAGACCATATCTATAAAGTTCACTGTTACATCCTAGAGCTAGAATGCTGGAGTTTGGGGAAAAGTTGATGTTGAACTACTGACCTTATTTAGACTATACATTATAATTTATGCTAGCTGGGATTATATTCAATAGATGAATAGAACCAAAACTGTTTCAAATCAGAACTCTGACATTTATAAGAAATGTGATTTGGATATATTATAATCTCTGAGTTTCTTCACATAATAATGGGAATAATACTGATACTCAATTCAAATCATAGAGATGGAGTGTTATTAACACACCACACTCAATAAAGGTTCTTTATTCCCCTTCACAATTTAAAATTTTGCATATTTACCTTCTGTTCTGATTTACCTGTCCTGTGAAAAAGTTTTTAAATACGAAAATATATGGTATTTTGCAGTTTCCAAAATATATCCACAGAGGTTTTCTCACATGATCTTTATAATAACTATGTGAGGATACTATAAACTGAAGATGACTTAGGAGGCTGGCTGACTTGTCCTAGATTATGTAGTTGGTAGTGCTGAAAACTGGCATTTAAAATTGAATTCTCTTTGCTCATATTAGAGGTCAGCATGGAGATTTATATATTCTTGATGAATGTCCTAAGGAGAACATTTCACAATTTTGTATATTCTTCCTCTCTCCATAGACCTGATAATTGATCTAAAAGATGCGATTAAAGAGAGCATATTCTAGATCAAAACTTTTTTCCAAATTATTGGATTCCCTTACTGAAAATCTAAGTTGACATGATATTTAATGATCTCATTTTTAAGAGATTAAAAAAGGTTCACTCTTAGCAGCAAAATTTAAACATACAGCACTTTTTAAAAATCCCACAGAAATGACAGTATAAGAGGATTAACTGCAAAAGGACAGTCAGCTAGATGCCTCAAAAAAGAATATTAATGAGTGCAATATTGTGATACAGTAAGAAATTATATTTGGTTTTAGACCCTTTTTCTGGTATACCTCCTAAAACTCCTGAAAATTCCTAAGTGCTGAGAGCTATAAAGGTGTCTTTTACCACATGACTGAGATGTCTTTGGAAAGCCTATAAGTGACCTAAAGATGGAGGCTGGTGCCAGGGAGCCAACTTTGTGACTAGAGGTGGAGCTTTCTACCCCTGATCTCTGAGGAGGGGAAAGAGGCTAATGATTAAGTGACCAGTGGCCAACGATTTGATCAATCATGGCTATGAAATTAAATTACATATTATATAGAAACTACATAGAAATCCAAAAGGACTGGCTTCAGAGAGCTTCCAGGTTGGTGAAGGTAGGCATGGAGGTCAGGGAAGGTGGCTTACCTGGAAAGAGCATGAAAGCTCCAAGCTCCTTCCCACATACTTTGCCTTACGCATCTCTTCCATGTTACTATTCAGAGTTATATCTTTTTTATAATAAAGCAATCATCTAATAAGTAAAATGTTTCTTTGAGCTCTGTGAGCCACACTAACAACTTAATCAAACCCAAGGTGCAGGTCATTGGAACCTCCTATCTATGAACCAGTCTATCAGAAGCACAGGTGATAATCTGAACAAGTGACTGGTGTCTGAAGTTGGTGGAGAGAAGGAGAGCAGTCTTATGGAACAGCATTTAAGCTGTGGGATCATGCTCTATCTCCAGGTAGACTATGTCAAAATTGAGTTAATTGCTTGATGGTACAGGAGAAAACACATCACACCCACACAATGGATTGGGGAAAAAAAGTTCTTGAAATATTAAAATCAGGGGTTTTACTCTTATTTAGATGACCATATTACTACAAAATACTCCCTTGAAATTCAATAACAGTATCAAACACAAATCTTTTTGTTTTTAAGAGACCCAATTATAAAAATTTATAAAATTTATGCTGATTTTCTATGCAAATAAAATAAATCTCTTAAATTATATAATCAATAATTGACCTTTTAAGATAATATATTAGTTACTAAATTAATCCAAATCTGTGCTTATCTCCCCTTACTCTCTATTTCTACCATTTCAGCCACGCTGGCCCCTGTACTAGTAGTTCCTCAGTTATACCAAGGAACACTCCCCAGACATTCATGGAGGATATTCAGTCGATAAACATCACTAGTGTTCTACCACTTTAAAGTTGGCATCTGTTGTCATCAATTAGTATTCATGTTGTACTAACTGTTGAGTACTTTTATGATTAATCTGGCTTATAACCTTACAGATTACTCCTTGGTTTGGCTCACATTTCCCCTCAGGTTTCATTAGGAGGCCTGCTTTGATCACAGTATTTAAAAAAAGGCAGCTCTCCCCTAACACACACCACACAACCCTGCCGTCATCATTATGCCCAGTTCATTATCTCCTTGACCTGCTTCATTTCCATCACATGTACTGAGTAATACAGAACACTGCCCAGCACAGAGTGAGTGCTAAGCAAATATCTGCTAAAAGAAAAAATACTGAATCACACATATTTTTCACTCTTCCCTTTATTAAAATTTTTAATTACTGTAATAATTTAATTAAATAGTTAAGAACTGAAGCCACATGGATGTAGACTTATGGAAAAGGAAGTCTCTTTAATTCCATAAAATGTTGCAAAGGACTTAAACATACCAAGAACTATATCAAAAGCCTCTATAAAAGGAAAACCATTAAACAGTAATATTGGGAGAAGCAACCCTTAAGTATAAAATAAAAGTCTTATACTTAAGTTGGAAAAATGAATAGAGTACCTAATTAAAAGTATATTTTTCCTCTCTTATGAACTATTCTTTATCTGTGTTTGACCATGAATGCTGTTATCAGTAACCTTTCTCCTTACTGGTCACTAGTTTCAGTCACAGAAAGATTTACTCTCCTCTTAAAAAATGTGCCTCTATTATTCTGGCAACCTGTACCAAGCTTTGATAAAAAAGCCACAGGTACTTAATTTATGTTGGCAGGCAAGTCATTTGTCTAAGATTTGACTGAATGGCTCACTGCCCAACTCCCCTGAATGTAATCATGAATTTTAATTTCCATTCAGAAAGAAATTTCTTTTTAAAAACAGCTACATTTGAAGAAATATTAAACTTAAGAAGGTAAATATCTTTCAAGGCACAGTTTAAGTGTTAAACTTGAACTGGATGTCTTTCTAACCTATATTTTATCAAGTCTTAACTTTTACCTAAAATCCCAGATCTATGAAACAGTATTACTGTTTAAGAATTTTCCGTTTATGGAGAATTATAGTATAGTTTTAGATATGTTAAAATCTTTTTCTATTTAACATTTTATTTGATCAAAGAGACTTTCTTTCTCTTGAACCCACATTAATGTTCCTTAAACAGTTTAATCTAATCTCTGAAGTCTAGACACTACAATCTAGACAGACAGTGGTTAAGAACATGGGTTCAAATCTAAGCTCTGAGCCCTATCAATTGTGTTATCTTATGCCAAGTCATTTATCATACTAAGCTTCAGCTCCTCATTCATAATAGTGTGTGGAATTAATAATATTGTATGGGATTAATAACAGTATTTCATAGAAATACAGGTATCCCCCAAAAATGTATACACACTTTAACAGCTGATAGGTCAATTTTGAAAATGAAATTTAATAAACACTGCCTTTATAATTATTCAAAGTGTGTGCATACATTTTGGGGGGACACCATCCATACTAATAAAAGGCTAACTAGTTGTCACTCCCTCATGCATGATGCCCTCACACCATCACAAGATGGCTGCACACGGCCTCTGTGCATGCAGGAAGGGTGGGGCCCCTGCGGCTGCTCCACACAGCTTCTGCCTGGGATCTGGAGGCCAAGTGGGGCCTGGCAGAGACCTCCACGCAGTGAGGCCTGGGGGTCCCATGGCTCTTCACTGTATGGAGGCAGGACCCCCCGGCTCTCGCCTACCTCTTTAGTGCAATTCATCGAGAAGTCCTGGATGGATAGGCGGGCCTACTTCTTTAGGGCAATGGATTGTGGGGCTTCCACATTGTGACAGGGCACAGGCCAGGCTTAGGGAACCTTCCCCCTACCCCATGAGTGTACGAATTTCATGCACCAGACCTCTAGTATATACTAGTAAAAGGGTTAATGAGATAATGCATATAAAAGTTCAGCAAGTATCTATCTGGCTCCTAGCAATTGCTCAATGAGTCCAATTCATGAACAAATATTTACGGAACACCTACTATGGGTCAGCACTGTTCTAGATACTGGGATACAGCTGCACTAATTGTTAAATGTAATTCTGGTCTTTATGAAACTTACATTTCACTTGGGGGAGACAGACAACTAAAAAATATATCATATAATATAATGTGAGGTAAACGTAGCTATAACAGAAATAAATTAAAAAGGGGAGGAAGAGAAAGGAGGTGAAGTGTTATTTCATACATAGTAGTCAGAAAAAGGTCTTTTGATAAAGTGACATTTGAACAGAAACTGAACTAAGTAAAGAACAGGCCATGTGAAAATGCAACATGTTGCTAATATAAGGATGATGATAATCACTCCTGTTCATAACAATGCCTTTCATGTTCCATATCTTTACAGACTTTGGGAGGCAGTATTGGACAAATCAGCCAGTGGAGGGTTAGGGTTAAAGTCTTGGGTGCCACTGGCTTTGTTACCATGAGAAAGTTAAATTATTTCTCTATCTCTAGATTATCTAGTTGCCTATACTTCTGAAGATAAGAATACTTTGGCCACTGTGCCCTCCAGTTAGGCATTATGATAATTTTACATTTTTATGGATAAGGGAGAAATGGAAAATCTTAGAAGTTGCTATAAACAGAAATTATAATGAGATAAAATACCATTCTTTATGTAGGCTAAAAATGAAATCTGGCAAGATGGAAATTAGATGTTTTATAGCACATTATATGGTCAAAGGCATTAACTTTTTACACAAATTAAATCAAGAAATAGATTCCAATTATAAGAGTACAAATGATTTCTCAAAGGAAGATACCTAACAGATAATACGACCATTACAAAATCCATATCACTTTGTTCTTTGCTCGTAATTGAAAATTATCTAACTTTCACAACCTCTGCTTTGTGGTTTTCTTGTTAAAGTGCAACATGATTCTTTAAATCAAGTGCATAATAATATTTACAACAGAGATAATGATTTGGGTATTTCAAATATCAGTACTTTACATCAGGTTAATAGCTATATAAACTTTAAATTTCCACTTCATAAAACATCTTATATAGCCTCTTAATCTTCTATAGCTTTCAGTTTACAGTCATTTCACAGGTAGTGCTATAAAAGCATAAGATGATCAGCTCCACAGCCAGTGTTGGGGGTTTGGGAGGAAGAGAATACCAGCCCTGGAACAGTTCAGAGAATCTACTCCATTTACCTAACCACTTGTCATGAAAAATTTCATATAGTGAGAAATGTAACTTTATTTGAAATTACATATTCCCACTTAAAACCAAATCTGCATTTTTATGTGCCTCTTTTATAGCTTTGGTCTCTCAAATTAGACCTGGGTAAACAAGTAGACAATGCAAATATTTGGCTGGCTTGTGAAAGGAGATATCAGTATATCTGAAAACCCAGTCGTATATGTCATTAACCTAACATGGGTAAAAAGTATCTTCCTTACATTGAATTTTATTTCATACTAAGTATACTGGAATGGGCCAAAACCGGTTTGGCTCAGTGGATAGAGCGTCGGTCTGCAGACTGAAAGGTCCCAAGTTCGATTCTGGTCAAGGGCATGTACCTTGGTTGAGGGCACATCCCCAGTAGGGGACGTGCAAGAGGCAGCTGATCAATGTCTCTTTCTCTCATCGATGTTTCTAACTCTCTATCCCTCTCCCTTCATCTCTGTAAAAAATCAATAAAATATATTAAAAAAAAAAAAAGATATACTGGAATTGAAGTCCATACTTTCACATGTTCAACTAAGTATACAAAACCTCCTGTCACTTAAGTTCTGAAAATGTCAAAGTTGTCCCCTAAGTTTATAGTTTGAGTATTTGGTGGCACCATTTACCAAGAAAGGAAGAACAAATTTTGGAGTTAAAGGTGATAAACTCAGTTTTAGGTGAAAAGTTGAAAAATATTAGTTTTGAGAGATAAATAAATTCAAACTAGAAATATAAATCTACAAGTCACTGATGAATAATAGTAAATAAAGCCATGAAAATAGATCACCTTACCTAAAGAGTCTTAAAATTCTCCAAGACTTAGCTATTATTCGCTGATGGAAGAGAACACTGATAGACTTTTTTTAATTGAAGAAAAAAATGTGACAACTTGCTCCAGACTACAGAAGAATTTTTGTCACGTTTTCTGCAATTAAAATGGAAAAGAGAAGGGAAGGGTAGGGATGGAAAAATACTAGCAAAGAATAATTATAAATATTTGCAGGAAGGTCAATGCCTTTACCACAGAATTAGTGTTTAGCAACTATCACAATCTTCTGTGAGAGGAATTTTTAAAAAAATATATTTTATTGATTTTTTTTTACAGAGAGGAAGGGAGAGAGAGGGAGAGAGTTAGAAACATCAATGAGAGAGAAACATTGATCAGCTGCCTCTTGCATGCCCCCTCCTGGGCATGTGTCTGTAACCAAGGTACATGCCCTTGACCGGAATCGAACCTGGGACTTCTCAGTCCATAGGCTGAAGCTCTATCCACTGAGCCAAACCAGTTTTGGTGAGAGGAATTTTTTAAGCTCAACCTGTGAGTAAGACTGAATAATAAAATACAAGTACAAATATGGACATTATATTCTAGACCAGGGATGGGGAACCTTTTTTCTGCCAAGGGTCATTTGGTTATTTGTAACATCATTCTCAAGCCATAGAAAATTTATCAACTTAAAAATTAGCCTGCTTTATTTGGTCAAACATTTAATTAAATAATCCCAAATCCTTGGCAGGGCAAGTCCAAATAATTTTGTCTGCCTTATGTGGCCTGAGGGCCAGACGTTACCCACTCTGGTTTTAGACTATCAAAGGAAAGCATAATTGTCTTTTAAATTTCCTTAGCTCAATCTGGATCATACACTAGCATTCTTGGGAATGCTTAGTTCATATTAAAAGTTACACCTACATATATAAAAATCAAATCAGCAAGTATTAACCTACCAGGTTTTATGCCTTCCCAAGTGTGGTGAAAATCTGACAAGCTCAAGGGAAGGCCTACATGGCAGGAAGATCCAAAGTAACCACAAAGAATAGTCTGAAATTAAACTTAAACTAAAAGCAGTTATGGTGGGTAGTCACCTCCTAGGCTGGAATCTTCCCTGACAAGGTCAACCTTTACCTTAACTGAGCCTATCAGTCTTTGTATCTATGATAACATATCCTTGAAATGTCAGGGTAACTTGCAATTTCCCTTTTTTCCAGACCCCCTGGGGCACAACCAAATGCACCAGGGCACCCAGAGACCATAAATTCCTTCGTTGTTACTATTATCGTGTTAATTACTGTTAACTATCCTGTATCCACCTAGTTAAAAGAAGTATGTGTCTATCATTTTATTTTTTATCTAATCCCAGAGGTGTCCCCACCCCACCACTTTGCTTTCTCCCACCTCTCTAACACCAATGGATTTCATGAAACCCCCTACTCTCCTCCTTTGATTTCAATGTATAAAAATAGAAAAACTGTCATTATCTGGAGCATTATCAAAACCTGTTGAGATTCTGGGACCTGGGAGCCCACCTCCATATGTATCCTATCCTCCCCACCAGGAGCTGCCTATTATCAAGGGAAAATGAACAACCTTGTAGCTGAAAGGAAACAATAGAGTCCTGAATGGCCCCTGCCCTTTGCAAACTCCTAGCCCACATTGCCAGTAATTTGTAACCATTCTTTTTCTTTTGCCTACTTCCCCATGCAGTCTTCGTCCTTCTACCCAATATAGATAGCTGGTTTATGTGGGGGGTGCTGAGCAGATTTTCGTGGATGACCTACTGCTCTCCCATACTGCCAACATACTGGAATAATGCTCATACTAGTATATGATTCAACCCTGTCTCTGCTTAATTGGCTCAAGGAGTGACAGGCAGCCTGGACCCATTGGTTGTCCAATTTCACTGTACTTGAAAGAGAAGTTATCATTCACTCCCTTTAAGAGGATAAAAATATAGTTTTTAAAAGTTCCGATGTCTTATAATATATTGTAAACATAACAAGCATAATTAAAATTCTAATTCATTCATGATTTCTAGAAATTTTCTTTGACATCTTAAAATCTTTTATAAACTAAACCTTTGAAAGATTGAACCATATAAAGTGAAGAAAAATCTTAAGACTTTCAAGAAAATGTGAGGGGGAGTGGGGTAGCTAGACCATTTGTAACCTAGCAAACACTGAATAAAGAGGCAGCCATCTGAAACAGAACAAAGGAAATTGCTTCAACTATATTTGCATGAGTAGTAACCACAAAACCCTTTTGTATCCAAACTTCTACCAAAAAAATCTAAGACCTTTATTTACTGTGGAAAATTTTAACTGACAAAGCATTCTTTATAAAAAGAAAACAAATGTGCATATTTATATATATATATCTATATATATACACCTACCTTAGCAATAGGATTCAGCAGAACAACACCTGATTTCTTTGTGATGACCTGTTTGGTTGTAAAGTGATGATCTATAAGTTGAGGAATGTTTGAAAAACCAGTGCCTTCAAATCGATACAAACTCTGGCGAAAAAATAATAAAGTAGAATAAATGTAAAGTCATTGTTTCAGCATGACTACATTCACTAACAAATTAAGTTACATTTAAGAAAAACTATTGTAAAATGTTAATATACTTACTACTACTGGGGTACATACTTAACAATGGTTAAGAGTAAATTATGTGAGGTAATGGATGTTAATTACCTAGATCTTGTTATTCATTCTACAATGTATAACAAATCATTATATTGTACCCACTAAACACGTGATTATATTTGTCAATTATTCCTCTATGAAGTAAATATACATATGTATATTGTTTCTCCCTTTGTCTTCCTTCAGTCTACTTTTTTAACAGAGGCCAGGGGATCCTGTCGTATCATTCCATTACTTCACTCAAAATTCTTCTCTCCTAGAACAATGGTTGGCAAACCATGGCTCGCAAGCCACATGCGGCTCTTTGGTCCCTTGAGTGTGGCTCTTCCACAAAATACCATGGCCTAAGCGAGTCTATTTTGAAGAAATGACATTAGAAGTTTAAGTTTAAAAAATGTGGCTCTCAAAAGAAATTTCGATCGTTGTACTGTTGATACTTGGCTCTATTGCCTAATGAGTTTGCTGACCACTGTGGGAGACTAAAACCCGAAGTCTTTACCACAGTCGATACACTCTATATATTCTGCATTCTATCATCTCTCTTACCTCATCTATTAATAAAAACCTGTTCCACCACAGCCATACTCATTTCCTTCTTGTTTTATAAATACACTACATACATTCCTTTCTCAGGACATTTACATTTACTGCTTTAACCAATTCCTCAGATAGACATATGGGTAATGGCTCCCGTACTTAATGTCAGTCTCTCATCAAATATTACCTTTTCAGTGATGCCTACTCTGGCCACCCTACATGATATTCAAGATCCATTTTTCTCACCCCAACTACATTTCTTACTTCCCTTTTCTCACTGAATTTTCCTGCTTAGAATTTATCACTACCTAACATCATATATATTTTGCTTACCTATTCTGTTTGTCTATCTCTTCCTCCTCTAAAAATAGAGCTCATGGGGTTATAAGTGTTTACATTTATTTTGTTCACTGCAGTATCCCCATGGTCTAGAACAATGCCTGGCATATACTGCTTGGGTAAATAAACATGTGTGGCTGAATGAAATGCAATGCATAGAAAATGGTTGTTAAAGCAACAAGATAACTTAGAAATGAATACTAGAAAGTTCAATATCAAGTACAATGTTTAATAGAAAGCAGTGACAAAGTTCACACAGAATGAAATTTCAAATCAGACACTAGCTTCATAATGCCTTATATAAACTTCGAATATACCTCTTAGAACTAGAGAAATAATGAATAGAATAATGGGACTTCTCAGTTTCCTTTCCTTAATTTAGGAGTGTATCTAGTTTTTAATTTAAAGGCAATATTCTGCCATTGACATAGTAATTGGGATGGGCCAATACAGTGAGTAATGCAAGCAACAGTACTTCCTTCATGGACTGAAGTAAGAAAGTGATCCATAGCAATTATTTTTTAAAGCAATTACAGAATCAGTGAAGTTCAGAGTCTGAACACAGTGCAACCCATTAATTCACTTCCTTAAAGATAAAAATAAAGTAATGAATTTAAAAATGATGTTGCCGAAACTGGTTTGGCTTAGTGGATAGAGAGTCGGCCTGTGGACTGAAAGGTTCCATTCCGATAAGGGCATGTCACTTGGTTATGAGCACATCCCCAGTAGGGAGCATGCAGGAGGCAGCTGATGGATGTTTCTTTCTCATCAACTCTCTCTCCCTCTCCCTTCTTCTTTGTAAAAAAAAAAAGTCAATAAAATATATTTAAAATAAAAACGATGTTAAGACTGTGTACTTATTAAGCAACTATAAAGCCAAGAATAGTACAGACATTAAAACTCTTGAGGGCTTGTTTCTTGATACACTCAAAATTCTGAATATTGCTATTGACCTTATACAGAGATGTATAATTTCTTATAGCTCAAATGACCTGAGGTTGGATTCACATACAGATGGGTCTTTCTGCATGCTTTAACAATAACATGACTCAGAGAATTCAGACTTTTTAAATAAAACTTCTCTTTGGAGCTAAGATTATTATTAATGATTTCTTATGTGAATTCCAAAAGAAGCAATAAAAAATAATAAATATCTACAAAGATCATTTTATTGTCAGTGTATGTTTTAAATATCACATAAAATGTCAATTAAAAAATAAGAAGTATGATCCTGGCCAGTGTCCTCAGTGGTTAGAATGTCAGACCCACACACTGAGTTATGGGTTCAATTCCTGGTCAAGGGCACATACCTGGATTTCAAATTCCATCCCAGGCCTAGTCGAATTAAGTGGGGAAGGCAACCGATCGATGTGTCTCTCACATTGATCTTTTTCTGTCTTTCTATCTATCTCTCTCCCTCCCCCTTACACTTTGTAAAAATTAATGCAAAAAATATCCTTGGATGGTGAGGATAGTAAGCATTATATATATAGTATATGACTCAATTTTTATAAAATAAAACTTATATAGATATATATATTTAGAATATATTTTTAAAATATCAAAGAACATATACTGAGCCGAAACCGGTTTCGCTCAGTGGATAGAGCGTCAGCCTGCAGACTGAAAGGTCCCAGGTTCAATTCCGAACAAGGGCATGTATCCTGGTTGCGGGCACATCCCCACAGTAGGGGGCGTGCAAGAGGCAGCTGATCGATGTCTCTCTCTCATCAATGTTTCTAGCTCTCTGTCCTTCTCCCTTTTTCTCTAGAAAATCAATAAAATATATTTAAAAAAAAAAGAACATATACTGAACCCATATGGAGGGGTGTTATTGTGAAGTACACATTCCATGATACATATTTCTGAGTTCCTATCAAGAGTACATATTACTTCTGTTCTTAAAACATTTATTACAGCTAGAATTGTTCCTGAGTTATCACTATGCAATTGAAGAATAAACCACACAAATAGATGAAAAATACATAAAAATCAGATTTTGTTGCTCTACATATTTCATAATAACAAGGGAATTGTTATTAAACAAAGAAGTCAAACAGAACAGAATAAGCACTCAAAAATGAGAAGGGGATTCAATGTATGTATAAGTTGCCTGAGTATATCCCCTGAAACAAAATCAAGGATAAGCAGGCTTAAGGGAAAAAAAAAAATGAAAGGAAAAATAATTTTTGAAAAAGGCTGCAATGAATAAGCTGATTAAAAACAAGACTGCAACACTTTTTTTTTTTTTTGGTAAAATACCTAAAAATGTAAGAAGAACACTTTAGCTTTCTCAAATAAAAATAGCACACTGAGTAGTTACAAATAACGAATAAAACCAGTATACGTGAAACATTTGGGGAATAATATTAATAAGGTTTGGTATGGCTTTTCCCAATTTTTATTCATTTTTCAGGCTTTATTTATTTTCTCAAACTTAGGTTCTTTATCTTTCCCAGTTAAAAGTTTTCATAGCACCGTAAGCCTCCTCTCCAGATTATAAGAAGGCTCCACTATTATATCCCTGGGCCTTAAGAATACTCACTCAATTAGTGTTTCCTGTATATTAACATTAATAAGGTTTTGGGCACTGACCTATGAACCAGAAGGTCACATTTCGATTACTGGTCAGGGCACATGCCCAGGTTGTGGGCTTGATCCACAATAGGTGCTGTTTCTATCTCTCCCTCTCCCTTCATCTCTGAAATAAATCTATATATATAAAAGCCTAAGAGACCAAACAAGCAGTCAACTGGTAACTATGATGCACACTGATCACCAGGGGGAAGACACTCAATGCAGGAGCTGAACCTTAGTGGTTAGTGCGCTCCCACAGCCAACTTCCTGTGGACAGCCAACCTCCTGCAGTCCCTCTGCCTGACTGGCCCACCTCAATTGGCCCTGGGACCTGATCAGGGCTAGAGACATCTCTGATTGGCCCCAATTGCTGGCCAGCAAGGGACCCCACTCTGCACAAATTCGGCCGTAGGCCGCCAGTATATATATAAAGGAATACTGTGTGTGTGTGTGTGTGTGTGTGTGTGTGTGTGTGTGTTTAGTTTCCTAAGTCATATATCAGAGAAAATCAGTGTCATTTTTACTTAAATGTACTGCTTGCCTTCTTTTGAGTCCTTGAATGGCTACAGTAGAATGGTTAAATAATTGAAGTGTAACAATGTGATAAGGCCACAAACTTGGAATTAACTGTTAACCAAACAAATTCTGGATTTCTACTTGCTTTCACTTAGTTTTCCATGAGTCCTATGGTATGAATTTAAAGACAGTTCAAAGAGTTTAGAGACTATGGCAACAAAACACAGTAAATCTAACGAATACATTTGGAAACTAAATCTATCAGCTCAAAATAGATTGTAGCTTTTGACAAAAATCCAGTATCTGTTGAATTAATGCTGATTTAATACACTGAGCTATCCCAAATTTCACATAGTAATTACAACCTCCACTTTTGTATTAATTTTTTTATTGGTAATTACAACCTCCACTGTTGTATTAATTTTTTTATTGGCCCATATCCTTATGCCTTACTTGCTCAAAAAGTATTTCCTGCATGGATGAATGAATGAATAAATGAATACTATCCTATATAATAAAAGCTTAATATGCTAAGCTTTTCTATTCAACCAATCAAAGCATAATATGATAATGATATTCTAAGACCACTCACTACGATGTTCACTGACCACCAGGGATCAGACAGCTGACCGATCAACCAGTCACTATGACGTGCACTGACCACCAGAGGGAAGACACTCCGGTCTATTGGGACTGAGTGAAATAGACTGGACATACCCTGGAGCCTTCCTGCGTCCCTCCCCGGCCCTGATTATACACCAATGGGGTCCCTTGGTCTTGCCTGCATCCTCTTGCAATTCAGGATCCCTTAGGGGATGTCAAAGAGCTGGTTTTGGCCCAATCCTGCAGGCCAAGCCAAGGGACCTCACTGGTGCACAATTTTGTGCACTGGGCCTCTAGTGAAGAAATAGAAGATGTTATACCATTACATAGAGGATTGTTGCTGTTTTATTTTAAAATATTTGTTATGTTGTTATTTTTAATTTATCACCATATATTAATTCAAAAAATTTGGCTCAATCATTTCTCATTTGTATATTTAATATTTCTCAGTTAATAAGTTCTACTAATGTCTCACCTACTCAGTTTTAAGCTGAGAAGTAGGTTACACAATTTTTGGTTTCATCTCCTTACAATGCATATATAAATTTCATGCGTTTACATTTTGCAGAAATGAGTAAATATGTGTCAGATAAAAAAATCATCACTTTCCTATAATAACATAAAAATTCTTTTGTTTTATCACATGTATTTTCTGTTTTTTACTATACCAAAGCAAAGATTTGATAAATATATATTTATCAAATAGACAAAGTTATTTGAATCTCTATGAAAATCCATCAACATTTATGATCACAAATAAAGAGTTTTAGGTAAAATCTAAATATCATCTTACAGCAAGCACCACAAATAGGCTAGTAATTATGGAATAGGTCAGTAACACTAGAATTACACTTAAATTCAGATACTCTTAGACATGTTTATATATCTGGCTTTTTGAAAGTAATATGTTTGGGCTTTGTGAAATTAATATGTTTTGTTGCACTACAAGGTACAGTTCTTCCCGCTTTAACTAGCTAAAACAATAGATAATCTGTGCTAGCATAGTAAAAATGTAAAAATGGAAATTATACATTGTAAATCTTGTTCAATCATAATGGCAGTTTCACAACATATTGAGAAATAACTGTGATATGCATTCAAAAATAAAGCTTTAAAATAATTGCTATCCTAGACTTTGGTAGACAGAGACAATATTACTAAAAATAAGATTATTCATGATCGATGAAGACCTCCAATCTAAATACAGGCATGTCTCAGAAATATTGCAGGTTTGGTTCTAAATCACCACAAAGTGAGTACATATATAAATTCTAAAACACTTTCTTACTATTTAAATTTCACAAATAAATCTGATAGATACAAAAAAATTAATTAATATTTCCAATTACATTAATATTTCTTACAAAGTAATACTTGTATTTTTTTCTCAACTAAAGTCATCAAACATTAGAAAAATTACCTAATATTTGCATAGCACTCCACACCTTGCAAAGTATATATTCACTACTTTGAATCTCATAATCACTGTCTAAGCTATTAACCCCATTATTTACCAAAGACAGAGCTTGTAAAGTGAAAAGCTGGAACTGGAACCCAAGTCTTCTAAGTCTGCTTTTTTTCACCAATCCACTATTTGATATTTTTACATTCTCTAAAAATCCCATAATTTTTATCTTCCTCTCTTAGGACACTTATCCCCTCATTTATGGACAGCTTTTACAATTTATTACTAGGTTATAAACTCCTTGATTAGAATATGATAGTCAATCATTAAATATAGGTAATGTACCCCCTATTTATTCACCCCTTCTAGGCAACAGGTATATGAGGAAGGAAATAGAATCATTTAAGCTTGCAGAAGATTTGCTTATGCATATGAAAAAGAATTAAAAACTCCACAGTCTACATCACCTTCAAACTCCTATATTCAACTGAACTCAATATTATTTAATGAGTAGGAACTAAATAAAATTACAGTGGAAAACCCTTGAGGCATTTACAGAAATACAAGCATTTTCATCTTTAACAGAGATCTTTGAAAATGTCAATGACAGAAAAAAACCAAATAAAATTTACAAATATGAACTTGTAGCAATGTCTTATTTTTAGAATATATTATGCATTCACTTTACTAGTAGTCACTTAAAAAATGGCATTGAAGACAAGTTATAATTTGTAAATAGACCTTTTTTGTTTCTAAGAATACTAATTTAAATTCTTAAAGTTAGGAATTTGATTTTTCCTCTACAATTCCTGTGCTACTTTATACATATTGCCAGCATGGTCACAGGTTGTAATAGAAAGCTTATCTACATCCATTACAAAAGCATATACAAATTGTAAGAATTTGACAAGAAAATACTACTAAAAGCAGAAAGTCAGATGTATGAGAGTAAGCAAATAGGATTATCAAGTTGAAGCATGAATACTAGGCAAAATTAACAAATAAGGTGAAAATTATAATACAAACAAAAATGTATACACACACTTTGAATAATTATAAAAGCAGTGTTTAATAAAATACAATTCATTTTCAAATTGAGCTATAGGCTGTTAAAGTGTGTATATGTTTTTTGGGGGGATACCTTGTATAAATATCTCAATGTATCTATTTTAAGAACCCCTTTGAGGTTCATCCAATGATAAAGGTTCAATCTATTGTCAAGTAATTAGTATTACTCTAGTGACTGGACAAACACTGAAATTTTATAGACTGGCAGGTTGAAAACATGTGCCATTTAAAATAATGGAGTGAAAAATGACAGAGGCAGCAATTCTTCATATGCCAAAAACATCAACTTTTCTCAGTGAATAAAGTTAAACAAAATTTTGAGATTACCCTTCATCTGCTTACAGCTTAATAAAGAATATATAAAACATGGTTTAGCAATGCTTAAATACATTTTAAGAAAAGTACTAGAGCAAGTAATGTTAATAGATCATTCTTTTAATTTTCATCAAATTTTATTTGTAGTTTATTAATGCCAACAAGCAATAGCTTATACATAAAGGGGGGAAAACTTTAATCCTAAATGAATCAAGAAAATCTGTTCAACTATCATCCCACTAATTAAGGGATTTTATTATCATTATTTAATACAATACTTCTTTAAAAATCTCTCATAATACAACTTTTGAAAGCAATTTCAAGGGCTTGTTTTAAGAGCATAAAATATATAATTTAAAATCTCCAGTAAAAAAAAATTTGATAATCACTTTATTTCTACTTTTAACTTAAAATGTTTTTAATGTTCAAATTTAACTCAAATATTTTAAATACTGTGCATTTAAATTTAATTCAAATTTTTAACAACTGCTTTTAATTTACAATATTTTAAAGTACATATTTCCTTAATAAGATTAACATTTTAGTGAGTTTTGGAGCACTATATTTAAGGAATTCAGCAAAAAAATAAAATAAAATAAGTGCTAAACTCTGTTACAGGCATTTATCAAAAACTATTCATCATTCTATTACCACCATGGACTACATCAGAATATACATATAAACTAAATTAGAAACGTACATCAACATATTGTATGATAAAGTGTCTCCTTTGTCCATCAGAATATACAGAAAGGACATATTCACCAGGTTTCCCATGGCTCTCTCGCACCAAGAAGTCTCCTTGTTGTTTCAACAGATCTTGCGCTTCTATTCTGGGAATTGCACCATGGTACCACTCCTGTTCTGTCAGGGGCTTCTCAACTAAGGATATCGATTCAGAGAACTTGAGCAAATATTGGGGAAAAAAGAACACTAAATTAGAAAAAAAATAGCTATTTTTTACAGTAAAATGTAAATCAATTACAAGTAATTCTTACATATGTTCCTTCCTTTAATTGACCAATGAAAAGTTATATAATGAATCTAAAATTTTTATAATTTTTAAAGAAATATCTCATGGACTACTGCTGTTGAAGTTTAGCACAAATACATATCCTTCAATATTTTAAGTTTATTTGTGTTTTTTCTACCTATCATACACAGCTACGTACAATATCAGCATCTGGAGTTAATAATATATTCTTCAATGTATCATAAAACAAATCTATATAATTTGAAATTTATCAACCAGAGAATTATGCAAAAGGGGGTATTATCAGATAAATTTATCACAAAATATTTTTATTTAAATTATTTCTTTTTATGGAATGAGATCTCAATTACATGGGCTGTGGAATGTCCATGTCATATGTGATGAGTGCTACCTACGCCTTCATATGATGCCACCCTGCTGCTGTGCCTTCCCATTCTTATTCACATTCCCCTCACTTTCTTAAGCATTATCTATGCCACAAGGATAGATGGTCCTGATCCTGTACAACAATGGTAGATAAAACTTTAGGAGAAGCATCACTGCCAATGACCAACATGCAATTACAAACGTGGCAAAAACAAGGGAAGAATAGAAGCCATGGTCATGGCAGGAAAAGCAAATTATCCCTTATTTTAGGAGGCCTAATGCTAAGACCAAATAGAGATAACTAAGCTGATTATATTTCCTTGAAATGTTCCTAATTAACGATAGATAGAATCACACATTTTATGATTACAGGTAAAGTTGTTTGTTTTTAATCATCCATAAAAACTAAATGGCCCTAGGTAAAAAGAGTTCTTTACAGGTAAGGAACAATAATGTGCACCAACTGTTAGGATTCTTAAAAGACAATATGCATAATGTCATATTTAATTTATACATTGGGAAAATTCAAATTAATAATAAATGAAATGCAAATTTTCACACATAAGGTTTTTCAGGCTAATATTATGAACTGCATATAGGGACAAAGTATGGTATCTTTGAGGTAATGAAAACTATCTTTAAGATAGTCTTCACAGTTTTGTACCACTGAAGAGGCCCAAACCTTCTTGCTCAAAGTTTCATTTCATAGCATCCAAAATTCATCCTATTGATTTAAAAAAACAAAAAACCCACCTTGAAAAATATCAAATAGATATCCAAGAAGAATACACATTTGAGTTGCTATTTCAACAACTTATGACAGTTTATTCTTTAATTATATACATGGTATAACTGTACATGGAACCTTTTTATAAACTAAATAAGCTTTTTCCTTTTCATATTAATCATGGTATATTATTTCCCAAAGCATTAAAATTATTTAAAACCCAAAGTGGGTTTAAAACACAAATTATATAAAGAATAAGTCACGCCGAGACCGGTTTGGCTCAGTGGATAGAGTATAGGCTTGCGGACTGAAAAGTCCAAGGTTCGATTTTGGTCGGGGGGCATGTACCTTGCTTGTGGGCACATCTCCACTGTGAGCGTGCAGGAGGCGGCTGATCGATGTCTCTCTCTCATCGATGTTTCTGACTTTCTATCTCTCTCCCTTCCTCTCTGTAAAAAATCAATAAAATATATTAAAAATAAATAAAAGAAAGAAAGAAAGGAAGGAAGGAAGGAAGGAAGGAAGGAAGGAAGGAAGGAAGGAAGGAAGGAAGGAAGGAAGGAAGGAAGGAAGGAAGAAAGAAAGAAAGAAAGAAAGAAAGAAAGAAAGAAAGAAAGAGAAAGAAAGAAAGAAAGAAAGAGCCACAACTATAAGAGATACTTATATACTAGTACATTTACATATGTAGGTAGATTGCTTTTAAAGACAAATGTATACCTTCTAGCAAAAAAAAGCCCAGGATAGATGGCTTTACAGGGGAGTTTTACCAAACATTCAAGGAAGAATTAAAAACCTATCCTCCTCAGACAATTCCAAAAAATTCAAGAAGGAATACTTCCAAGCTCCTTCTCTGAAGCCAGCATCACCCTAATATCAAAAACAGATGAAGATAACACAATGAAAGAGAATTACAGACCAATATCCCTCATGAACACAGATGCCAAAATCCTCAACAAAATTCTAGAAAATCAGATCCAGCAGTACATCAGAAAGATCATATACCATGACCAAGTAGGATTTATCCTGGGATGCAAGGACAGTACAATATTTGCAAATCAATAAACGTGATAAATCACATAAACAAACAGAGATAAAAATCACATAAACATATCAATTGATGCAGAAAAAAAAAAGCAGTTGACAAAATTCAACACTCTTTCTTCACAAAACCTCTCAGCAAGGTAGGAATAGAAGGATCATACCTCAACATAATAAAAGCCACATATAGCAAACCCACAGCTAACATCATACTCAATGGGCAAAAACTAAAACTATTTCCCCTAAGAACAGGAACAAGACAGGGATGCCCATTCTCACCACTCCTATTCAACATAGTACTGAAGTACTAGCCATTGCAATCAGAAAAGAAGACATAAAAGGCATCCAAATTGGAAAAGAAGAAGTAAAACTGTCCTTATTTTCAGATGACATTATGCTGTACATAGAAAACCCTATAGACTCCATCAAAAAATTATTAGACCTAATAAATGAATTTGGCAAGGTTGTAGAATACAAAATTAATGCCAACAAATCTATGGCATTTCTATACACCAATAATGAACTTACAGAAAGAGAGAATAAAAAAAGCAATCCCATTTACGATCACACCAAAAAAATTAAGATGCCTCAGAATAAACTTAACTAAGCGGGTAAAAAAACTATACATGGAAAACTACATGACACTGAAAAAAGAGATAGAGGAAGACATAAACAGATAGAAGAACATACCATGTTCATGGATTGGTAGAATCAACATCATTAAAATGTCCATACTACCCAAAGAAATCTATAAATTCAAAGCAATTCCCATTAAAATACCAAAGGCAGAGAGAAACCAAGATTGCGGCATTGGTGAACATCTAAACTGCTGCCTCAAATAAAAATTTCAAAATTACAACTAAAAGATAGAACGGACATCATCCAGAACCACAGGAAAGCTGGCTGAGTGAAAATTCTGCAACCAGAAGTAAAGAGAGGGACTCATGAAGACTCAGAGGAGGTGTAAAATGCTGAGGTATGGAGACTCGCTTGTGGAGAGAACGAGTGGAGGAGGATCTGGCTGGCTTCCTCTAGCACAGTGGTTCTCAACCTTCCTAATGCCACAACCCTTTAAAACAGATCCTCATGTGGTGGTGACCCCCAATCATAAAATTATTTTTGTTGTTACTTCATAACTGTAATTTTGCTACTGTCATGAACTGTAATGTAAATATCTGATATGCAGGATGTATTTTCATTGTTACAAATTGAACATAATTAAAGCATAAAAACAATATGTAATTATATATTCACAAAAACAATATGTAATTATATATTGTGAAATATTTATTTCTAATTACAAATAAATGAAATTTTGTCTTGAATCGTGGTGTAGCATGGATAACCGTCTTAATATAACAACAGTAAACTACATTGCTACACTTTGCTACACCGAGGAGCAGTCTGTTGGTTCCTAAGACCATGGGAAATAGGTGTTTTCCAATAGTCTTAGGCAACACCTGTGAAAGGGTCATTCGACCCCCAAAGGGGTCACGACCCACAGGTTGAGAACCGCTGCTCTAGCAGGAGGGAGACAGAAAATCCCGACTGCACTGAACCCCACTTCTGATTGTACTGAACCCCAGTTCCAGGCGAGACTCATATGGGGGAGTCTGGACTGTTGTGAAAAGGAAGGAGTGCAGGGAAACTTAGGGGAGCCACAAAAGACAGAGGTCTGGGGGTCGCAAAAGTGGGAGCACAGAGTGCTGACTGCTGATTGTGCTGCTGGCATTTTCTAGTAGGGAGGAAAACAGAACCTCCCAACAACACTGAAATCCATGTCCAACTACACAGAACCCCAATTTGAGGGATACCCAGACTCATATGGGTCCCTAGAGTGCACAGAAACTCAGGAGAACCGGAAAGGCAGAGGTCTGGAGGCAAGCATGCATGCACAGACACAGCTGATCCTCACAATCAATTTCCTGGAGGTAATTCCCCCCCAGTGATACCAACAACAATCAAGAATTAACTACAACAAGACTGTAATCACAGTCCCCAAAAGGGTACACCCAGAGTGTCCACCTCAGGTAACTGGGGAGGCAGAGCTACTGGGCCACATAGGACAGCTAGCACACAAAGCTACTCTATCAACTCAGGGAAGCAGCAAAATATGCGGAGACAAAAGAACAGATCACAAATGAAAGAAATGGAGGAAAACAAACAACTGGATATAGAGTTTAAAACCACGCTTATAAAGTTTTTCAAGAATTTCCTAGAAAAAGTGGATAAATTTAGTGAGTCTCAAGAGGAGATGAAAAAGGACCAACTAGAAATTAAACATACACTAACTGAAATAAAAAATATTATACAGAGACCCAATAGCAGACTAGAAGATCACAAGAATCAAGTCAAAGATTTGAAATACAAAGAAGCAGAAAACACTCAACTAGAAAAAAAAAAGAATCCAAAAATGTGAAGATAGTGCAAAGACCTCTAGGACAACTTCAAGTGTACCAACATCAGAATTATGGGGGTGCCAGAAGAGGAGAGAGAGCAAGACTGAAAACCTATTTGAAGAAATAATTCCTGAAAACTTCCCCTACCTGGTGAAAGAAATAGACTTACAAGTCCAGGAACCGTACAGAACCTCAAACAAAAGGAATCCAAAAAGGACCATACTAAGACACATCATAATTAAAATACCAAGAGCAAAAGACAAAGAGAGAATATTAAAAGCAGCAAGAGAAAAACACTTAATTACCTACAAGGGAGCACCCATACGACTGTCAGCTTATTTCTCAACAGAAACTATGCAGGCCAGTTGGGAGTGGCAAGAAATATTCAAAGTGATGAATAGCAAGAACCTACAACCAAGAGTACTCTACCCAAGAAAGCTATCATTCAGAATTGAAGAGTTTCCCAGATAAGGAAACACTAAAGGAGTTCATCAACACCAAATCAGTATTATATGAAATGCTGAAGGGTATTCTTTAAAAGAGGAAGAAGAAGAAAACGATAAAAGTAAAAATTAAAAAACAAATTCATATCTATCAAAACAAGTGATATCAATGAGAAGGGTTTAATCTCCAACATTTACAGGGAATTCAAGCAGTTTAACAAAAAGAAAATAAGCAATCCAATCAAAACATGGGCAACTGATCTAAATAAACACTTTTCGAAAGATGACTGAAGGAAGGCCAAGAGACATATGAAAACCTGCTCAACGTCACTAATCATCAGAAAGATGCAAATCAAAACAACAATGAGATACCATCTCACCCCTGTCAGAACAGCTATCATCAACAAATCAACAAAAGACAAGTGCTGGTGAGGATGCAGAGAAAAAGGAACCTGCACTGCTGGTAGCAATGCAGATTGGTGCAGCCACTGTGGAGAACAGTGTGGAGTTTCCTCAAAAAACTAAAAATGGAACTCCCATTTAACCCAGCAATCCCACTACTAGGAATATACCCCAAGAAACTAGAAAAAGGAATCAGAAAGGATATATACACCCCTATGTTCATATTAGCACAAATCACCATAGCTAAGATTTGGAAACAGCCTAAGTGCCCATTAGCAGATGAATGGATTAAAAATCTGTGGTACATCTACACAATGGAATACTACACTGAGGAATTCTTACCATTTACAACAACATGGATGGAGATTGAGAGCATTATTCTAAGTGAAATAAGCCAAGCAGAGAAAAATAAATATCATATGATCTCACTCATTTGTGGAATATAATGAACAACATAAACTGTTGAACAAAAATAGATCCAGAGACAGAGAAACATCAATCAGAACATCAAACCTCAGGGAAGGTAGAGGATGTTGGCTTAAAAGGGAGAGATCAACCAAAGGACTTAAACGTATGCATATAATCTTAATCAATGGACACAGACAATAGAGGGTGGGAGCATGAATGGGAGGTAGAGGGTAATGGGGGAATACGGACACCTATGTAATGCCTGAATCAATAAAGAAATTTAAAACAATTAAACTTTGCTCAAAATGGAAAAATAAAAATAAATTAAAAAATAAAAACAAATGTATAACCTACACAAAATTAACATTTTGTGTATACTATATTAACAATTTATAGTTCTTAAAGTAGGTATTTCTTTTCCAAGATTTTATCAAAGTGCATCTCATAGCAAATACTAAATTTTTACTATATTTGAAATATTTCCAAGTCTTGCCTATGGTAAAAGTGTTTCAAATGTGTACTCTTAGAAGTCTACTTGAGATATTTTTTTTTACATCTGAAAAAAAATCAATAAAATAAATTCAGTGTCAGTTCTTTACAAATAACTTTTTTCATCATTATCTCTCAAAAAAGGTCCAGATAACAGAAAAACATGACAAACAAGGATGTCATGTGCTAGATTTCTTGTCCTATTCAACTTATCTCCCCAAATTTGATTTATTTAGAATTGGAAGAAAGCAATACCCAGATTATTTATTAAGTAAGATGGGCATTTAAAGTACAAAAGTTCAGCTAATACTCTAAGAAACTCATTGAAGGTTGTGAGGTAAGAAATATATTTAGGGAGCACAATCATCCTCAAAGAGCATTGAAGTCTGTTTTTAAAAACAAATGAATAGGAAGGAAGGAACTTATATTGCTATTTCATTGCTGTTCTCTGGGTTTATTAGCTTCTTCTGGGTAAGAAGGGAAGCCCAGAGACCTGTTACTTACCAGCCCCTACACAATACCATTAAGAAATGTAGGCGGGCCAAAACCAGTTTGGCTCAGCGGATGGAGCGGTGGCCTGTGGACTGAAAAGTCCCATGTTTGATTTTGGTCAAGGACATGTACCTTGGTTGCAGGCACGTCCCCAGTTGGGGGTGTGCAAGAGGCAGCTAATCGATGTCTCTCTCTAATCAATGTTTCTAAACTCTCTATCCCTCTCCCTTCCTCTCTGTAAAAAATCAATTATATATATATATGTAAAAAAAAAAAGAAAAAATGTAGGCTGAAATTACTGCATATTTGTGGATGCAGGGAAAGGTCAGACATGTCCCCTGTCTGGGTCTATCAGATATTTCAGGAACTTCTCTGGAAGCATTAAGAGGAAAATGTTTATTAATATGAATTTAATAAAATTCCAATGTAATTTTGCAGGTTCCATAGAATATATGATGTAGGATGTATCAGCAACAACATCCAACATCCTAAGAGCTATCATAATTACTCATTACCTCAAATGTCACATCTTTCTAAGCCTCAGTGGAAAAATAATTTTTCCCTCTTCATAGGTTACCTAAGTTTTGCCAGAGATATAAAGAGGGGAAGCCTTTTTTAAATAATGCTATTTCAGTATTTTTTTTTTAAGTGAGAGGAAGAGAGAGGAATAGAGAGATAAACATCAATGAGAGAGAAACATCATCAATAGGCTGCCTCCTGCACGTCCCCTACTGGGGATGAAATCTGCAACCCAAGCATATATCCTGAGCAGAAATTGAACATGACCTCCTGGCTCAACCACTGAGGCACATTAGCTATGCTCAGTATCAGTTTAACATGATTTGGTTCACTTGTTTTAATCATTTGAGCAAAAATATAAAATAATAGATTTACTCCCTGTATGTAAAATAAATCTAATAAGCCTGTCTTCAAAATTACATGTGATAAATGAATTACATGTGATTCAAAAGTTACAAGTTTGGGTAGATTATTCCATCTTCCTAAACATGCCTGACTGTACAGGAGAATTCAGCGTGGGTATAGCAATAATGTGATGCAAAAAAAAAAAAAAATGTATTTTCTCTGTTGTTTTTCTAAATCTTACTGTCTGGGCAGAAAAAACAGGGGTTGGTTGTAATTTAAGACTAAAAATACAAGAAAACAACTAAGGTTTAAAATATAAACTATTCAACCTGAATTAAATAGCATGCCTTATTAGAGGGGATAAAAAGTTGCTTTGCTAGACTTGAAGGAGAACTCTAAAATTAACACAAGCAGTTTACCATGTTAGGCATAAAAAATTACAGTGCCCTATGACAATGGTAAAAGCTAAGCATTTTAATGTTAACTTTATAACAAATGTACAAGTTAAACATAGCTGAATTATAATTATCTAATTTCTAAAAAGAAGCAACTAAGCAAATCATCCTCTCTAATAAGAATATGCAAATTGACCATACTTCCGCTACAGCACCAGCCACACCAACCAGCCACACTCACAAGCCAATCAGAGCAAGTATGCAAATTAACCAAACCAAGATGGCTACGGCCACAGAGAGATTAGGAGGGAGGCTTGGGTTGCCCCTGCCCATCCAGGGTTGTGCTTAAGGCAATAAAGTTTCAATGGCTGCCACCACAGAGGGGAGGGAGCAGGAGGCTTGGCTCAGCTCCAGGCTACAAAGTTTCAATTGTAGAAAATAAATAAATCCCAGATACCAGGGCCTCCACTTAAGTCACCAGGAGGTGTGGCTGGCCTGCAAACCACCACAGGCCCATTGCCCAGGTCACCCCATGCCCCAAGGGAAAACCTACCCTGATCTAGGACACCCTTCAGAGCAAACCAGCTGGCCCCCTCCCATTTACCAGGCCTCTATTCTATCTAATAAAAGAGTAATATGCAGACTGACCATCACTCCAACACACAAGATGACTATCCCCATGTGGACACAAGATGGCCACCACAAGATGTCCAGCAGGGGAAGGCAGTTGGAAGGGACCAGGCCTGTAATGGAGGGAAATTGGGAGCAATCAAGCCTGCAGGGGAGGGCAGTTGTAAGTGACCAGGCCAGCAGAAGAGGGAAGTTGGGGGTGACCAGGCCTGCAGGGAAGGGCAGTTAGGGGTGACCAGGCCTGCAGAGAAGACAGTTAGGAATGACCAGGCCCACAGGGAAGGGCAGTGAGGGACAAACAGGCTGGCAGGGGAGCAGTTAGGCATCAATCAAGTTGGCAGGGGAGTAGTTAGAGGGTGATCAGGCTGGCAGGCAGAAGTGGTTAGGGGCAATCAGGAAAGCAGACAGGTGAGCAGTTGGGAGCCAGCAGTCCTGGATTGTTAGAGGGATATTTGATTGCCCAGGCCTAAACGGGCAGCTGGACATCCCTCAAAGGATGCCAGATTGGAGAGGGAGTAGGTTGGGCTGAAGGACAACCCCTCCCCATGCACAAATTTCATGCACCGGGCCTCTAGTATTGAATATATTATTGTATATAATGAAAGCATATCTTTATTTTCCAATATTTTTACTTCCTAAACTCTTACAAAGTAATTCAAAAATTAAAAAATATATGCAATTTGCCAAAACTGGTTTGGCTCAGTGGATAGAGCATCAGCCTGCGGAATGAAAGGTCCCAGGTTCGATTCTGGTTAAGGGCATGTATCCTGGTTGCAGGCACATCCCCAGTAGGGGTTGTGCAGGAGGCAGCTGATCGATGTCTCTCTCTCATAGATGTTTCTAACTCTCTATCCTTCTCCTTTCCTCTCTGTAAAGAAATCAATTTTATATATATATAAATATATATATATATATATATGTATATATATATATATATATATATA
>JAAGEH010002531.1:16367237-16583151 GCA_011751065.1 Lasiurus cinereus
AATATATATATATATATATATGTATATATATATATATATATATACAAATAGAGTATAGAAAATATGAATTTTAAAAGACAAGAGTTAAATAATTAAATACTTCTGATGTTTAAAACAACAATTATCTGGACCAAAATACGCTTTATTCTAAAATATTTAGAATATTTTTTAAATGTTTTAAAGAACATTTTTCACAGAATGCTGCTATTAGAAGAGTGTTAATGTATAACTAGCACACACAAGGGACTGTAAGTTGGAGCTCAAAGTTGTTCACTCAACCACATATTATAGAACTTCTCCAATAAAAAGACAGCTCTGGAGAAGGACCATATTCTTTTTGTTTGTTTGTTTGTTTTAATTGATTTTTCACAGAGAGGAAGGGAGAGGGATAGAAAGCTAGAAACATTGATGAGAGAGAGACATCGATCAGCCACCTCCTGCATGCCCCCTACTGGGGATGTGCCCACAACCAATGTACATGCCTTTAACTGGAATCGAACCTGGGACCTTTCAGTCTGCAGGCTGACGTTCTATCCACAGAGCCAAACTGGTTTCGGCGGACCATATTCTTGACAGGACTAGAACAGAACTCATTAAAAATAACATAATTTAAAAGACTTCCAACAGAGCCTTGACCAGTGTGGCTCAGTTGATTGGAATATCGTCCTATGCACTGAGGAGTCACTTCCATGTCAGGGCACATACACTAGTTGCAGGTTCAACCCCCAGTCAGGAGGCAACTGGTCTCTCTCTCCCTCTCCCTTTCTCTCTCTCTAAAATCAATGAAAGCACATCCTACAATGAGGGTTTAAAAAAAAAAAAGATTTCCAATGGAAATGGACCGTTATGATTGCCAGTAGGCTTTCAGATTATTCAATTAACCCTATCTAACACCTCTTGCCTTGACTTCAAAAGCAGACTCAGAAATAGTTCTCAAAGCAAAATTATAACTTCCTGCAGCCTGGGACGATGCTGCATGTGGAGCAGGCCTCAGTGCCCAGAAGTACTCATAGATTATTTAAGATGTTTAGTAAATTGACCATATGCCTAGAGCTGATATAAAATACTGAAATACTACTCTGATCATGACAATAAATATTAAACATCTACCATCAAATACTATATTCAGTTAATACCAAATTCATCTATCAGCTAATTCTCTGACATTCTTCCTTCCATCAAGACTGCTAATTGAAGTGATCTGTTAGACTGGCTTCAAAACTCTACATTTTAGCCACACTGTTTAGAACACTAAATTAATAGGAGATGGCAAATCCAATGGGAATATTATTATGACAAATTCTACTTTCATGTTCCTAGATGTAAGGCAAGTAATTGCTTTATTTTTATCTAAAATTTCACTTTAAAGTTCCAATCTAAGTATGTTTAATTGAGTAGAGAAACTGAAATTGTTGGGCTTTTTTCCTAATATTTTAAATTAAATATGCTTCCACATCTAAAAGATTACATTTGGACTTCTGCCTCATACCATATATAAAAATTAACACATAATGAATCAAAGACCTACATGTGAGGGCTAAAACTATAAAATTCTCAGAAGGAAACAAGGATAAAAATCTGCATGATCTTGGATTTGCATGGGGTTTTGTTTTTTTGTGTGTGTATGTGTATTGTTGTTTTTTTATATGACACCAAAAACATGTTCCAGTAAAGAAAAATTGATAAATTTAACTTTGTCAAAATTAAAAACTATTGTCAAAGGATACTATCAACTAAGTGGAAAGATAATCCTCAAAATGAGACAAAGCATTTTCAAATTATATATCTGAAAAGGGACTTCTGTGCAAAATATATAAAGAACTCTATTAACTCCACAATAAAAAATTAACCCAATTTAAAAATGTGCAAAGGAAATAAATAGTCGTAACTCCAAAGACTATATTAAAGTGGCCACTAAGCATATAAGAGAACCCTACCCAATATCATTAGTACTCAGAAAAAAGGCAAATAAAAGCTATAATAATATACTACTTCTTAAACATTAGGATGCCTACAAATTTTTTTTTAATGGGAAATAAGTGTTGATGAGATTATGAAGAAATTGCTGGTGAGAAAGTAAAATGATGCAATCAATATGGAAAATAGTTTGGCAGTTCCTCAAAAACTTAAACATAGAATGGCCATATAAACATATGAGAGAAATAAAAACATATGCTCATGTAAAAGATGACTACAGCATTATTCATAATATTAGCTAAAAAGGGGAAACAACCCAAATATCTATCAGCTGGTGACTGGGTAAAATATATGTGATAAATCCATACAATGGAATATTATCCTATATAATAAAAGCCTAATATGCTAAGTATCCAGTTGTCCATTCAACTAATCAAAGTATAATATGCTAATGTTATGTGCTAAGGCCACGCAAACCACATTATGACCCACAATGACCACCAGGGGATAGACGCTCAATGCAAGAGCTGCCCCCTGGTGGTCAGTGCACTCCCACAGGGAGAACGCCGCTTAGCCAAAAGCTGGGCTTAGCCAGAAGCCTCTCCTGCCTCCATAGCAGTGCTAAGCCATCAGTCGGACATCCCCCAAGGGCTCCTAGACTGCAAGAAGGCACAGAATTTTGTGCACTGGTCCTTTAGTTCAATCATAATAAGAATTAATCTTGAAACTATTACACCAACTGAACAAAAATAGACACAAAAAAAGGTAATATATTATATAATTCTATTTATATAAAATATCTATAATAAGCAAATCCATGGAGATCAAAAGTATATTAGTGAATGCCAGAAAATGGGGAAGAAGAAGAAGAACTGATACTAATAGATATGAAGTATCTTACTGAGGACATTGAAGTATTTTGAAAGTACAGACAGTCCTCAGGTTACATTGGACTCGATGTACATCATTTTGTGGTTACATTGTGATCTGTCATTTCAACATATGTACATATGTACTTTATGTTTTTTATTATTTATTTACCACAAGTAAAGGTCAGGAATTGTTATATTTCTTTTAAATTTTTTTTACTGTTTTACTTCACTGTATGTGCTCCATGTGAGTGATGTAGATGCTTATGTAGGTGGGTTCCAACTTATGGGGAAAATCCCTTACGTTGCACCACAGGAACAGATCTCTGATGTAACCCTTGAGTGTGGCTCTTACACAAAATACCACGTGCGGGCACACACATACAGTGCGATTGAAACTTCGTGGCCCATGTGCAGAAGTCAGTTTTCAGCTCTCAAAAGAAATTTCAATCGTTGTACTGTTGATATTTGGCTCTGTTGACTAATGAGTTTGCCAACCACTGCCTTAGAGAAATAGCTGTATACATTTATTCATAGTGTAACACATTGTCATATACCAGGCTGCCTCAATCAAATGTGAGCATGGGGCCTTCAGGAAGTGTACATTTTTTTTCCCAAGAATTCTCAAATTCAGAGGGAACACTTTCTTAGAAGAAAAGGGCACTTCATGGATTCAAGGATATTGGTAATTTATTTTAAAAACTAGACCACAATGTATGCCTAAATGAAGTACATATTTGTGGGAAAGTCATTTTCATTCATTTTAGGAAAAGGCAGTTTGTAAACACCAAGGGTTTACCAATATCAATCACTGTCAGTTTAATAATTTTACTTGAAAATAAGGTAAAGACCTTTGTAAATGGAGAAAATAACATGTAAATACCTTCAGATATTTTAAAACTTATGATTTATACCATTAATTCATTAAGATTGTGCATAATACACCCAACATACTTTTAGGATAGCATCCCTATATAATTCCATCAAAATGAATTAACTCAATTTTTCTGATCCTAGATGTAAATTAGCGTATCTTAAAAGACAATATCTCTTTCGTCTGTTCAACCCTGATTTAAAGCCAAAAGCTGATGTTCCTATAACTATGAACTTCAAAGCAATATACATAATGTGAAGTCTCAGAAGCCACTGTGGAATCCTAGACACCTGTCTTAAGGGCACAAGGTTCTTAGCATCCTAGGTTATAGAGAAAACAAACATGAGGAGCATTAGCCCATTTCCACAATCATAAATTCTTATTTTTCTGTCACTTGCTAAATTTCTAAAGCTCTAAATTCCAATCTCCTACCTTTACATCTGATAATCAAGCCGAAGGAAACCCTGAGTTTATAATGGGTCTTGGTTTTCAAATATTTAAAACGTTTTATTCAAGTCTTATAAAAAGAAAAATTCGGAGCAGGAAGACACCTTTCTTAAATTAGATCACCAATAAACAGTTGGCACAAAGGCCTCTGACTTAAGTGAAATAAAGGTGAGTTAATGACAACTTAACTATGCCATTTAGTTCATGGACTTGTTAAATTATTTTATAAAACACTAACAATTATTGGAACATTTCTTTTCAAAATATGTTTTTCTTCTTTAAAACTTTTTAAATATTTCATCTCAATAACTTTTTCCTCCAATAAAAATTTTGCAAAACTATCTCTAGAGCCCTAACTTGTTTGGCTCAGTGAACAGAGCATTAGTCTGCAGATTCAAGGGTCCCAGGTTCGATTCCAATCAAGGGCATGTACCTTGGTTGCAGCACATCCCCATTAGGGGGTGTACAGGAGGCAGCTGATGGATGTTTCTCTCTCATCAATGTTTCTAACTCTCTCTCCCTCTCCTTTCCTCTCTGTAAAAAATCAATAAAATATATATTTTTTTAAAAAACTATCTCTAGAACTTGTCATAAGTTCTTAATCAAATCTCTACACTTATTTTGATGTCAAATCATAATAAATCAAGTGCTAGAAACTACTACTTGTCTGTAAAACTATTGAACAATTATTTAAGAAAATAAGGGTAGGAAATAAGCTTTGAGAGTGACTTACTCTACCATGTTGCTTTTACTTATAATTATTTTAATTTTCATTTGCTATGTGCTGCCATATGAGATGGTCTGCAATAGTTCACAGCTCCCTCCCTATTCCCACAGAACTTCTGTGTACAGGAAGTGACAATGGCAACATCAAAGGCTGAAATATAAGTAGAAAATCTCTTTTATATAAAAATATAATTATATTGTTTTTTTGTTAAAATACCTGCTAACTGACTTACTATTCATATAAAAGATTATTGTTTGGGATAAATACTTACAGGAACATGTTTCACATACTCAAAAGGAATTATAGCAAACAAATCCAAAATATGAATGGAAATTTAAGTAATCTATCTTTAGAAAATACTTTCTTTTTCTAAATAAAACTTGGTCACATTATCTTAAAAGGGAATTTTAAAAAGTAAGAAATAATATTAAGATATTATTAGGTAGAATCTTAAGAGAGATGGAGAATGCATGTAATTACTTACATTGAATACTGTTGTGTTGGCCAGCATTCAATAAGATACAATTGTAAGGCTCTATTGTTAATAAAGCATGGCTAGAAAAATTAGGTTTTACAGGTAATAAAGTGAAAAATATACTTTGGAGTTTTACTATATAAAGGGAATAAGAATATTTTTTATCTTGTTTGACTATAGACACTATTACTAAAGATAATTAATATTCTATGCACCATTATAATATGCCACATCCAAATTTCAAACAGATTTCAATTTTATAATTAATGTTCTAAAAATAATGAACACATATATAAAATGATGCATGTAAAAATGCATATGTAATAATCTGTATTATAAAAATGTTTCACTGGAAAAGAGATCTCTTTATACTATTCTTCTAACCAAGTACAAAAGTTCATAAAATGTTGCCTGTAATATTTATTTGTAGTACAGGAAATCTATAATACAAGTTTATTTCTTTCCTCCCTACTCAATGTCACATAGGGTTTTATTATATACATTCATGCACAGACTCAGATACATACAAAAAGTTAAATTACGTACTTACTTTCCATTTGTAAGGAAAGATATACATATGATATTTATTGGTATATTAGAAAGCGTCAGACAATAACTATTTTCAGTATCACACAGAGTTCATCCTACTTACTGTTGAAGAGCCAAATGCAGATTTTGGAGTCCTAATTATTCCAGCAATTGAATGACGAAAAGACTCAAGTTTGGATACCCTCTCCTTCCTTTCCTGGAGAGATTAAAAAAGAAGACTTCAGCAATAGTAAACATCCAATATACATACACAGTGATGCTAAGTATTAAGGTATTTATCCATAGTTCATGTCCCTCCACCATGTCTTCCAATAAAGTAAAATGTAAATTCCCTAACATTAAAGATGACAAATAACAAAATGCATATAGACTCTATAGCACTTTACTTTCCTGTTCCCTTAATAAATGTCGATTGGGGTAAAATAAAAAAGAAATAGAAATTCAGAAGATGAATGAAAATAAGAAATACAAAGGAAATTGATGGCAAACCAAATATTAACCGAGGAGATACAAGCTACAAAGAACCAGTCTCACACAGAAGATTTCAGATACCACTGTAGTGAGAGATTTTCAAGGGAAAAAAAACAGTAGGGGAAAAATAGGAGGATAATTACATAGAACACTTTTTAGACAGTGAATTCCACATAAGTAGCAGGAAAGTTTGCCAAAGATTTACATGATGATGATAACAACTACAACAATGATGACAACAGAGAAGAAGAAAATAAAATGAGGACGTAAGGCATGTCCAATCAGATTGCTATTTGCCATAGAATGTATACTTCTGAGTATCATATACCATGGTTGAAGGAAACTTTTCTTTAGAATTTCAAATCTGTATATTCATTCTTACAAATGCAAGTGAATGAGGTAAGTGAAAGGGTAAAAAAGAAGAGAAAGAAGAAAAACAAATCAGAAGTAGAAGGTAAAAAAAAGAACAATGGAAAGTATGTGTGAACATTTATAACGGAAGCATCAATAATGATTGCATTTCTATTACTACTCAGCAGCAGACAAAAGAACAAGATATACTATTGCCAAGTACTGTATTTCCATGTCTTTTATCCATAGTGATGGTCAGTGTTACTTGTCAGTGGAAAATAACTACAGTAGACTACAACTAACATCTTTTGTTTCCTATTTCTCCAATACCTAATGTTATGTCTCAGAAACATTTTGGCCATATGCTACCTAACACAGTGGTTTGCAAACTTACTAGTCAACAAAGCCAAATATCAACAGCACAATGATTGAAACTTCTTTTGAGAGCCAAATTTTTTTAAACTTAAACTTCTTCTAATGCTACTTCTTCAAAATAGACTCACCCAGGCCATGGTATTTTGTGTAAGAGCCACACTCAAGGAGCCCATATGGTTCACGAGCTGCAGTCTGCAGACCATGGAACTAACAGATTCAAACTCATATCTGAAATTCAACTTTTGTCTTCCATTTACCTACTTTTATTGTATTTACTTTTCATTCTAACAGTTACAATATTAATAGTTCTTATTATTCTACAAATATATGCATATTAATAACCTAAAATAATTTTATGATTATCTAACAGATCTCAACATCTTTTTCATCAATATCACTTATATAACTTGCAACTGGAACTGCTGGTTCCTAACCATTTGTCTGTCTGCCGGCCAAATCGCCCCTAACTGCCTCTGCCTGCCAGCCTGATCGCCCTCTAACTGCCCTCCCCTGCCAGCCTGACTGCCCCCTAACCGCCCTCCATGCTGGTCTGATAGCCTCCTAATGCCCTCCCTTGGCAGCCTGATTGCCCCTAAACTACCCTCCCCTGCTTGTCTGATCGCCCCTAACTGCCTCTGCCCCAGCCCCCAACCACAGAAAGACGTCCGAAAGATGCCCAGTCATATTAGCATATTACCTTTTTATTAGTATAGAGGCCCAATGCATGAAATTTGTGCATAGGAGGGGAAGGAGTGGTCCCCCAGCCCAGCCTGCACCTCTCCAATATGAGATCCCTCGTGGGATGTCCCGATCCCACCGAACATCCCTCTCACAATCCAGGACTGGTGGCTCCCAACTGCTCCCCTGCCTGCTTTCCTGATTGCCCCTAACAACTTCTGCCTACTAGCATAATCACCCCCTAACCACTCCCCTGCAGGCCTGATTGATGCCTAACTGCTCCTCTACCAGCCTTTTTTCCCCTAACTGCCCTCCCCTGCAGGCCTGGTCACCCCTAACTGCCCTCAGCTGCAGTTCTGGTCCCCCCCCCCAAATGCAGGCCTGGGTCGCCCCCCAACTATCCTTCTCTGCAGGCCTGGTCACCCCCAACTTCCCTCTTCTGTTGGCCTTGTCACCCTTAACTGCCCTCCCATGCAGGCTTGATTGCCCCCAACTGCCCTCCCTTGCAGGCCTGGTCCCTCCCAACTGCCCTCCCTTGCTGGCTTGATTGCCCATAACTGCCCTCCCATACAGGCCTGGTCCTTCCCAACTGCCCTCCCCTGCTGACCATCTTGTGGTGGCCATCTTGTGACCACATGGAGGCAGGATCTTTGACCAAATGGAGGTAGTCATCTTGTGTTTTAGAGTGATGGTCAATCTGCATATTACTCTTTTATTAGATAGGATAGAGGCCTGGTGCTTATGTGGGAGCCAGCTGGTTTGCTCTGATGGGTGTCCCAGATCAGGGTCGGGGTTCCCTTGGGGCATAGGGCAGCCTGGGCCAGGGGTCTGTGGTGATTTGCAGGCCAGCCACACACCCCAGGACCCAAGTGGAGGCTCTGTATTTGGGATTTATTTATCTTCTATAATTAAAACTTTGTAGCCTTAAGCAAAGGCCAAGGCAGGCCAGGGCTGCAGGAGCTTGGTTTCCTCCATTGCTGGGGGCAACCCTAGCTTCCTGATCTCTCCAGTTCTGTGGCTGTGGCCATTTGTTGGGACTTATTTATCTTCTATTATTGAAATTTTGTAGCCTTGAATGGAGGCCTGTGCTTGTGAGGGTGTGAGGAAAGCTTGGCTTCCTCCATCACCTGGGGCAACCGTAGCCTCCTGCTCTCTCCAGGTCTGTGGCTGCCACCATTTTTGTTGGGATTTATTTATCTTCTATAGTTGAAACTTGGTAGCTTGGAATGGAGGCCTGGGCTGGCCAGGGCAGGCAGAAAGCTTAGCTTCCTCCTTTGCCGGGGAAACTCAAGCCTCCCTCCTGCTCTCTCCATGGCCGTAGCCATCTTAGTTGGGTTAATGTGCATACTCACTGATTGGCTTGGTGGGCATGGCTTGTGGGTGTAATGAGTGATTGTTAATTTGCATATTACTCTTTTATTAGATAGGATAATGAAAGGCAAATAGAATTTATAAAACATTTTAACTAATATCAGTTCACATAGTGCCCTGATATTTTTATTTCTACAAATAAGACATCAGATTCATTTGCCAAAGCTCCACTATATAGAGTAGTACGTATCTGCTTTAAGTAATAGTCTACCTAATACTACACCATGCTGAGCTAAATTCACTGATGGGCTGATTTTTTTTATCAATGAATTAAATAGGTATTTTTAAAAAATTAAGTTAATATTTAAAAGCTTCCTTTAATTACATAAATACAGTGCCTAACTCTGCCCATTGGCCTGCCAGGGCTGGTAATGATACACTTATTATTATATCTCCTCAAATATTGACAACTAAAGAACTTTCTCTAGATTAAAAAGACAGGGATTCATTATGACAAAGGAAAGCCCTTCATAGTCGACATAACTGGGCCCAGTGGAGAGGGAAAGAGAAGAATTGTTATACAATAATACCTTTTGTTATAAAATATTATTTGGATGCTATGCCCAGAAAAATACTATTAGTAGAGCTACAAGTCTATCTTGAAAGAAAAGTTCTAGATGAGAATCAGTTTCATATCTCATTTAAGAATAGTTTTTCATTATTTTAAAATTAAATGAAGATTTCTCATTATATTTATGATATCTATCTATAAAACTAAGAGATTATTTCATAATGATTAGAAGTTTGCCTACCAATTTTAAAAGCTCTGTAAGAAACAATATCTAAATTACTTACAGTTACAGTAAAACTATTCTTATCAAGTTTTAAAATTACTATTCACTAAAACTCCCAAAGTGCAGTGAAATAGTCTCTCAGGTTACCTCCATCCCCTGCCCAGCAAAACACAGACAAAGATATAAAAGGCAAGAATTGAGTGATTTTGAAAAAAAAGTTTTAATTCTTCCAAATGACAGTATATCTAGATACTGCACTAAGTTACAAATTAACTTTAACCAAAAAACATAACAATTCTCAAAGCATGGCTTTTAAAGGAGGCACTAAAGTAGAAAGAATAAGGTTCTGATGTCAGATGAGATAAAGAGTATGAATTTGGGCAAATTACTTGACTACTCTGGCTCTAAGTTTCCACATAAGTAAACAGGAGGGCAGTGGACTAGATAAACTCTTCACCTTAAAAAATTCTGTAACCTCTGTCCAATTCCCCAGTCAAATGCACTAATTTGAAAAGATATATGCACCTTTATGTTCATTGCAGGATTATTTATAGTAGCCAAGAGATGGAGGCAATCTAATTATCCAACAACAGATAACTGAATAAAGAAAATGTGGTACATATATACAATGGAATGTTATTCAGCCATGAAAAAGAATAAAATCTTACCACTTATGACAACAGACAAACATAGAGAGCATTATGCTAAGTGAAATAAGTCTGACAGAGAAAGACAAATACCATATGATTTCACTTTTCTATGGAATCTAAAGAACAAAATAAATGAAACAGACACACAGATGCAGAGAACAAACAGGATTGCCAGATGGGAGAGGTGTGGGGGCGGGGGCCTGGGTGAAAAAGGTGAAGGGATTAAAAAGTACAAATGGGTAGTTTCAAAATAGTAATGGGGGAGTAAAGTACAACATAGGGAATAAGTCAATAATACTGTAATGATTATATATAGTACCAGGTAGATAGTAGAATTATTGAGGGGAGTACTTTGTAAATTATGTAAATATTTAAACACTTTGCTGTACACCTGAAACTAATATAATATTGAATGTCAACTGTAATTTAAAATTTAAAACAAAAATTACAACAAAAAAGAAGAGTTCCATAGTAATAGGTTGGCCACCACAGTTACTTCCCTTCGGGCATTTAATCATCCCACCCAAGATGCCCTCAGAACTTACCCCAATGGGAAGTTGCACTATAGTGAAAGGTGCCACTGGGACACTTTTTTGTTAACAATAAGTAATTAAAGCACAGACTTCTGAAAATAAACCAAATATAATAACATTCTTGGAAGGAACAATGAAAGTGATTATTTGGCCCTGTAGGAAGAGTTAAAGACTTATTAAAATCAGGAGACAATAAGAATCAAGAAAAAGATAACAATATTCACCCTCAAACTCCAGGCTAAGAGCCAAATATATATGGAACTATTTATGCAAAGTACCCATGAAATTTGAAGAGATTTTTATACCTACAAGAAATTATAATACCAGGAAAGATTGTCTCCTGAAAAAAATTCTATGCTGTTGATGACTCCAAAATATAAATGAAATACTGCAAATTTTGATATGTCCTTCATATAAGGAATGTATCCTATATAATAAAAGGCTAATAATCAACCGAACAGCAGAATGACCAGTTGCTACAATGTGAACTGACCACCAGGGGGCAGACGCTCAATGCAGGAACTGCCCCTGGTGGTCAGTGCGCTCCCACAAGGAGAGCCCCACTCAGCCAGAAGCCAGGCTCACAGCTGGCGAGTGCAGCAGTGGTGGTTGGAACCTCTCCTGCATCCATAGCAGTGATAAGGGAGTGGGCCTAAGCCAGCAGTCAGACATTCCCTGAGGCTCTTGGACTCTGAGAAGCCACAGGCTAGCTTGCAGGACCCCCAAGTGCTTGAATTTCGTGCACTGGGCCTCTAGTTTATAAATAAACAAGTAACTTAGTCTTTTGGAGATGTTGATTTGCTGGGAAGAATGAAGGATGCATAGTTTCTATTACCATCAGGATATAAAATTTAAGTATTAAAACAGTTTCTAAATAATTTACCTTAGCAATTGGGTTCTGTCTGAAGGTAAATCATTTTAGAAGTATTTACTGCCTAGTAAACTGATTTGTTATGCTTTTTTCTTTGAATATTAAGGAAATTTATTAAGAGAAAGCTCCCTTGCTAAGTCAAGCATTTTCATATTCTGAAATAATGAAACTGGAAACCAGATGTGCAAAAGAAACATTTGAATGATTAAAATTTTGTCTTAAAATAACAATGCAAAGAAAATGTACAGTATACAGAATAGAATTTGGTGAACCATAGGTTGTTATATCTCTTAAATTTTAAGATGACATCTCTGGGGAAACAAGACCCAAGCAGGAGGTGATAATCAGTAACTTTCCTGTTCAATTGTTCTAAATACAATTCACATTTCATCATGATTTTTTTCAAATACACGAGCAAACTTGCCAAAGATATTGTTTTTATAAATTATCCAGTAGTACAAGATATACACACATTTGCTTATGAGGATCTCACTTTTTAAAAGCTGATAGACTTTGCTCAGTAAAAAAAAAAAGAATTTTCTGTGTGTGTGTGTGTGTGTGTGTGTGTGTGTGTGTGTGTGTGTGTGTGTTTTAAGTACCCTATTATGAGTTCAATTATCAAGACTCATCTAAACTGAGATTCGGAGATTCTGCTTTTAAAACAGAGGGATTTCCCTAGCCAGTTGCCCAGTGATTAGAGTGCCAGCCCATATACCAAAGAGTTGCAGGTTTGATTCCCAGTTAAGGACACACACCTTGGTTGCAGGTTCAATCCCGGGGCAGGAGGCATCCAATCCATGTGTCTTTCTCACCTCTAGGCTCTAACTCTCATTCTCCCTCTTTCTCTCTCTCCTCCCTCTCTCCCTTCCTCCCACTCTCTTTAAATAGTAGTGGGAAAATACCCTCTGATGAGGATAAATAAATAAAACAACTGAGGGATATAATGATAAGAAAGTAAATCTTTAACTTGTAAACATCAGCTACCCTAAACATTAAAACAAACAAAAAACAAAAACAAAGAAATCACTCTGATATAAAGTCTATTAAATCTAGAAAACTGGCCAAAAATTGCATTATTCTCATAAATTCTATAGAGAAATATTGAAATGTCCATATATGCACTTTTTAAATAAGCTTTCCTTTCCTGCTCCAGTTTTTAGACTGTATCTCTCACTAAAACTATACCGTGTCCCAGACCCACTGTCAGAAGTCTAGCTGTCATCCCAAAGACAGTTATTCTCAGCAGGATCCCACGTGATTCCAGAGAATATACAGCAGCACTCACAGCTGGGCAGTAGCAAGGTCACAGGATTTTCTCCCTCTGGCTTTTCATGCACCTGCAGTGCAGAAGCTGGAGCACTGGCTAATTTTGTCATTTGCTTTGCTTACATCTATTTTCACACTAATTAGCACATGAGTTTTGAAGTTTCTTTTCATATTTTGGGGCCCAATATTGTTTCTTATAATAAGATGCCAGCAAATAAAGAAGGAATTTCAAAGGCAACCAACTCCCAAGACAAAAATAAGTTGACCAAAATAAGTTTATACAAATAGCGCATGTATTAAAAAGACTAACATTGAAAATTACTATTATAAATTACCATGCCATAATTTTTATTCTGTGACTTTCTTTTTCACAGAGATGTCATATAATAAAACTATAATATAATAGAATAATTATTACATTCAATTTATAACATTAGGTATGAAACTCTGGTATATTAAGTATAAAAGTGAGGCATTATTCTGAATACCACATCTCTGGAATATTATAGGAAAAAAATAGAAAGAGACCAGTAAAAATTAAAATTATAAGACTGAGGAATGCATGTATGCACATAAACAAGCAATTATACACATTTTGATCTTGAAGCATTTAAAGATTAAATATGACTGAATACTAAAAATATTAACGACAGGCAAAATGATCATTTGTTTTTCATTAAAGACAAAATAGTCATATAGGGGAGAGGCCTCTGAATATTGACATAGGGAAGTTTAGATCTACATTTCAGACATGTTTTATTCAGCGGATTACCAATTCACTAAATCTCAAAGTAGTTCAGTGAGACACAAACAAATTTCTTCGTTAAGTATTTTCAAACACATGAGTAAAGCTGAAAGTAACATCACTATTGCTAAAGTTTTAAAGTTATGTGAGAGAGAATAACCACAGTGTACCACTTCAAGTACAGTTGAAAAAAATACTGACCTGGTTAGGAAGTGGCTCTAACACCATGTGCTAACCACCATGTTCTCTATATGTGCATTGTTCTGCTCATTTAATCGTCTATAACACTATACAGCAGATGCTGTCATTCTCGTTTTAGAGATTCGAAAGACAAAGTGCAGAGCAGTTCAATAATTTTTCCAGGAACAATACTTTTCTTAGAAAACTAATTCTTATATTCAAACCTATAATGTAATTCAAATCAAATAATTTCTTCTCTTCCCTACACTGACTGGGCAGCAACAAGACAATTTCTAGAACCAAAGGATTAAAATCTGGAATTTTAAAAAATTAGCCTCACTACTCTAAGAATTATACATAAGATTCAAAAATGTATCCATAAACTCTCTTGATGCTTAAAAGGTACCAAAAAAAAAAAATCAAACAGCTGATTATAATTAAGTTAAAATTTGAGTAGAATTTCAGAATTTTCAAAATAACTTATTAATGACTACATGGCACTAATGATATGCCTCAATACAAATGTTGTATTCCTGTGTTCTTACATAGTTCAAAATAAACATAATTATCTTGGGTTTCAAAGACATTATTACATAAAAAATGATAGATTGGACAAGCTGATACCAATGGGTTCTACATCCTCTAAAATTTTTATGACTATAAATTAAGATAATAAGAAACTTATAAATTATTTTTCAACCTATGAATAATACTTATCCAATGACTACAAGACACTAATATTTAGAACACCACAACTTAAATATTTAATGTGGCAACATTAAAAAACAAACTATGTGTCTATTACAACTCTCTTTAAATATAAGAAAAAATATATGAATTTTTTATAAAGTTTAAATTCTCTATTGTTGAAAGGATTACATCTGTCTCCTTTTTCCCCAAAAACTATTTGAAGTCCAGAATTTGTTTTTCCTAATATAATGAATCTGAATGAATGACAGCCTAAAATACAGGGGTATTAATTAAGACACCTGGAAGATGTAGGTGATTTAATTTAAACTGAAAATAGGTTCTATATTAAAATCATAAGAATTTATTATAATCTTAATATTGAACTACATAGTTACATATTAAAAAGCCTTATCAGATATTGTCACTGATCATTATCAAGAAAAACATTATTTTCTTTTGCTGGCAGAAACTGAAAACAAGGTATACTGGGCTCACTAGCCAGTGAGGAAACTGAAACACCATCACAGAGTTTAAACTGAGCAATGCTTCTCCTCAGATTTCTGATAAAACTGTATAGTCTTTTCCCTTATAGAAAGCATGTACTTTTCTCCAATCTAGGAGGTGAATTAAGTGAAAAGAAAATAGAAATGAAAAAGAAGCCACTTTCATTCTTTTAATGGGCTTGGCTTAAGAAATGAGTAATAATATTCCTTCAAACATGTTTTGTCTACTATCATATTCAGAAGAAAAATTATTCTTCCCATTGGAAGCAGCAACATAAAACAGATGATCTGCTGGACTCAGGTTATTTCTGGGCCCTAACTAAGTAGGCCTGAGACAGCCTTTCCCCTTACCGGTAGCTCTCTTTTGATTTCTGATGTAGAAGCAGGAGAAATATCAGAGCTCTTCTTTAAAGAACATAGTCTACAGATTCTGGATTCAGTACTAGGCTCCAGTCTACTCTCACAAGCTGAACATCTATGTTTCTTCTCCATCTCATATCTCAGCCAAAGCAGCCAATGGTAGGCCCACAGAAGTCAATTTGCCCATAGACTTCGTCTCTGAGCCAAAAGCCAGCTAGAGAGGACACAGATAAGGATCTCCTATTTCACACTATCTCCCCCTGTTGGCATGGAAGTGTACAACTCAGTTCTGGATTAAAAGAATTGCCATATCCAAAAAACTTTCTGGATTTACTGAGTAATAAAGAAAAATATCCTCATGAATTAAGTGATGACCCATTATTTAAGAAATAAATCTATTTTCTAACTGATTTTTTAAATAAAATGACTTAGTTTTTTTCCTATATAACCTGTAGAAGTCTTCTGCTTTTGGAACTAGGATCTTGAGATCTCTGAGAACAGACCAAACTTTCAAGCACTTTTTAAAATAAAACCTTGCAAACTACTGTGCTACAAAGCTCTTCTTAATCCAGAGCTTCTTAATTAATTTCACTGGGATATAATTCCCCATGTGCCTGAAATTCTTCAGATTAAAAAAAAAATAATCTAAATTATGCACAAATGACCTTTAAGGTCTCATAAGAAATAAAAATTTAAAAATCCTTTGCAGCCCTCACCAATTTTATTCAGTGGATAGAGTGCTGGACTATGGACCAAAGAGTTCTGGGTTCAATTCCAGGCAATGGTGCCTTCAGCGATTGCAGGGTCCTCCCAGCCTCACTCTGATCAGGGTTCGGCATGCAGGAGGCAACCAATTGATATGTTTCTCTCACATTGATGTTTCTCTCTATCTTTCCTTCTCTCTTCCACTCTAGCTAAAAATCAATGCAAAAATATCCTCAAGTGAGGATTAAAAATAATAATAAAAAAATAAAATTCCCTTGCAGCAGGAATGTGTTGAGTTTTATAACACAATTAGAAGCAGTAGAGTGATTGGGATACTTAAAATTATAAATGTTTATCTGAAAACAAGGCTCCTAAATTAATAATCTATTCTAAAATAATTTATTAATTGCTATGTAAATCCTTGTTTAATTCACTCATTTTTTAAAAGAAGGTACTATGCAACCACTAAATGCCAAATACATTCTGGTACTGTACAGAACATTCTTTAAAATAGACCAAAGTTCAAGGAACTTTATAAAAATAAATAGAAAAAGAACAATTGAGGTCTACTCTACAAATGTCTTACTCAGTGAAACTTTCTTAGATTACAATTCTGACATATCTCCTCCTTTAAACCTTTTATCTCCCTTTCCAATCCAATGTACTTAAAAAAAAAATCAAGACTTAACCTCTTTGCAAAATTTTCCTATCTACTTTAAATATATCCACATTTTTTTGTTGTTGTTCATAACAACCATTCATCTTTCTTTCATGTCCACCAGGAAAAAGCCTCATTTTATATTTTGAGAATAATTTTATAAAATGATATATCCAATAAATATTAATAGACATGGGGCAAGGAGCTTCTTATAAGCCAGGCATTGTTGTAGACATTTTAGGTAGATTATCTCATTTAATACCCCCCCCCATAACCCTATGAGATAGGTTCTATTATAAGCCCTAGTCTACAGATGACAAAACTGAGAAATAGGAAGGTTAACTAACTTGCCCCAGCTTCCATGGTCAATTAGAGGCTAATCCACGATTCAAATCCAAGCAACCCTGTTCCAGAATCAATTACTACACTATGTTTCTTGGGTTAGGTCCCTGCTCTACCTCACCAAAAAGCATCCTCCTGCCAAAAAGAAGTCTTAAAGGATGCATTAGCAATGTATTAATCTTGTCTTTTTGCTATAGGTTAATACATTTTTAAAAATGCGTATTGATTCTCAATATTCTCACATATAAACTAATTACTAAAATTCTGCAGCACACCAAAAAATATATTCTTTGCCAATCTGATAAAAAAAAATAAGTAAAATTGTTATTCATTCACATTGTTTGGCTATTGTTGTGTAAAAAGGGCCACATACTAACCCTGACAAGCTCAGGGGACACCTGCATGGTAGCCTTACAAACTCAGAGAACCTAAAGTAAGCACATGGAATGGCCTAAAACTAAAACTTTTTAACGAAAAGCAGTTTATGGGAGGTAGTCCTATGCTGGGCTAGAATCTCCCCTGACCAAAGTCAAGCTTTACTGCGCCAGGAGGTGAGGCTCAGTTGGTTGGGCATCGTACTGTGCACTGAAAGATTGCTGGTTTGATTGCCAGTCAGGGCTCAGTGTTACACTCACATTGATGTTTCTCTCTCTCTCTCTCTCTCTCTCTCTTTCTCTCTCTCTCTCTCTCTTTTCTTCTCTCGCTAAAAATCAATAAACTATTCTTTTTTAAAAAGTCATTCTTTACCTTAATTAAACCTGTCTATTAGCTTTTTGCATTCATTATAACCTACTTTTGGAAAATCAAAGTAATTTTTTTTTTCCAGAGGTCTCAAAGCACAGGCACTACACTAGAGAGGAAACCACAAGTCCCCTTAATGTTATTGTCATCATTTAATTGTTGACTGTTAATTATCCTCTACATACCTATGCAAAAGAAGTATGTCTATCATTTTACTTTTAATCCAATCCCAGAGGTCCCGCGCCACCCGCCCCCCTCCCACCTTTGCTTTCTTCTACCTCCCTAATCTATCACCAGTGGGTTTCATGTAATCCACTTACAATTTCTCTCGATTGTAATGTGTAAAATAAGGTGCAAAATGGCCATATTTCCAGATTATTTTCTCAATCCGTTGTGAATTTGCTTCCCAGCAATTGTCTTCAGTTTGGCTCAAATAAATTCACAAAACTTCCCTACAGGTTCGGATGTTTCTTATGTTTACTGTTGATTTTGTTATTTTTTTTATTATTAGACAATCTAAGGAAAAAAGAGGTCAGTGCCCCTAACTAAAATCAAGTATTACATGCTTTAAAGGTTCTTTGGCACACTGGTTGAAAATCACTGGCCTTTCCTAATGGCCTCAACTTAACTTGATTGCATTTACAGAGTCTATTTCATATTCACAGGTACTGGTTATTAGAATTTCAACATGTCTTTTGGGGAAATACGTTTCAACCCATAATAGATGTGATCTTTAATTACTGAAGCACCTTGATCTTTATCCTCTTTCAATTAAATAAATACATATTTATTCCTCTATCCTTTGATTTCTGATTTTAAACCTTTTCTTGAGCCATGCTAAAAGCGTATTTCCCATCCAATGGTGACTTAATATTTAATCATCTTTGGTAAAGCACATTGTCAAAATCTTACTTTTATACTCTATTATAAGAAAAGTTCTAAAAATAATAAGAGAGGCATGATTTCTTCCTTAGAAAATGTCTCCTTTCCCCTAGAACCATGGTTGGCAAACTGCGGCTTGCGACTCACTACGGCTCTTTGGCCCATTGAGTGTGGCTCTTCCACAAAATACTATGGCCTGGGCAAGTCTATTTTGAAGAAGTGGCATTAGAAGAAGTTTAAGTTTAAAAAAAAATGGCTCTCAAAAGAAATTTCAATCGTTGTACTGTTGATATTTGGCTCTCTTGACGAATGAGTTTGCCGACCAATGCCTTAGAAGGTTATTTTATTTAAATATTTGATGGCTCTATTTGTTATAATGAATTTTAAGAGCTTTCCCAATATTAAAAAAAAAATTTACTGAACCTCCTTTATGTTCTAAGTATGGCTCAAAGTCAAGGAAAGAATAGTAAGCAAAAGTGCCTATCTTCTTGGAGCTACAGTCTTGGGGACTAGCAGGAGTGCAAAATTAGATACTAAAAACATACATACATAAACAAATGTCATTATTAAATGAGTTATTACATATAAATACACACATTGAAGTATTTAATGCATATAAAGGCCTAAAAGAAACCTACCACATAGTAAATGTTAGCCACCAAAACAGTAGTAGTAGTAATAATAAAGATATTAGAAGTACTATAAGAAGTGAAAAGAGGCAGGTGCGGGTAAAGGGATAATAAGAGAGTCCACTATAGCTAGAGTAGTTACAGAGATATCTCAAAGGAGTGACACTTGAGTAGAAATGATTAAAAGAAGCCAGTAAGTCCTATAAAGAACTGAGGAAAGAGTAATAGACAGGAAACAGGCCCTGAGATAAGAAGTGTGACATACTAAAAGGGCAATAAGATCAAGAAGGCTAGATGGTGTTAGCTGAAAAGAGTGGTAGGCTATGCTGGGGAGGAGTGGGGGCAAGGATGGGAGGACAGGCACAAGGTCATGTAGCTTAGTCTATGATAAAACATTGTATCTAGTTATACAGAGGTATACCACTAGATGGTCATAAGCAGGAGATGTACAAGATCACAATGAGTTCACTTTAGTTAATGTATAAAAAATAAAATATAGGAAGGGCAAGGGAGCAAGCATGTAGTCTGGCTGAAGTAGTCTAGGTCACAGTTTATGGTGTGTTTTATTAAAATGATCATAGTGGAAATGCTAACAAGAGGTCAGATTTGGGATATAATTTGGAGGTAGCAGCAAGAGAACTTGCTGATGGAGTGGTTGTGAGATTTGAGAAAGTGAACACAAGGGTATTCCTCAATATTTGGACTTGAGCCACTAATTAAAGGTGAGACCATTGGCTAAGTGGAATACTGAGAGAGCAGCAGATTTGACAAGTTAAACTTGAGATTATCAGCCCAATTACTGAATGAAATAATCAAATTCTATGCCAGTATTTTCAATGAAGTTCACTTTAAGTGTCTTATTCATATAACTGAACTTATTTTTACATACAGCAGATATAAAATGGTAGAAATAACTACAGCATTATTTTTACATATTCAAGAACTATGTTACAGGATGATAACTTTTAGTAGGCATGTTAAAAATAGAAAACCTTCATATATAAATTTCAAAACTGTGTTCATTTAATTTTAAAACATAGGTGAAAAATATCTCAGAAACCAAATTTACAAAATTTGGTTTCTCTGACACTGAGCTCCATCTACTGGTAATTTCTTAGTTTTATGATTTACACTATGAAAAGGAATTGAAATATTAAAGTGGAATATAGCTTCCACCATAATGTAGTGAAAAGCCATCATGATAATTTTTTCTTTCTTTATAACCACCATTTATTGAGTTTAGCTATATGCCTGAAACTGTGCTAAACATATTTACAAACATTGCCTCATTAGTGTTCAAAATAATTCTATGAGGTTTCTACAAATTGTTCCACTTTTTACCAATAAGGAAATTTATCATAAAGAGGTTATTTGACTTTGTCTATGGTTATATATTTAGTAGCATAGAGAGGATTTGAGTGAAGTTTTCTCTACCATTTTGTTCGCTTAGCAAACAGAAAACACTGCTTGGATAGAATTTAAAATATAGTGTCACAAAATTTTGAATGTGAATGTGCCACTCTGATTCTGATAAAAATCTTCCATCTCTTCAACCTTAAATATTCTCATCTGAAAGACAGGAATAACTCCTTTGTTTTGAAAGATGGTTTGCCAGTAATATTATACATACTCAGCATACTGTCAATTAGTTTCTTTTAATAATTTTCCTTAAATGACATATTAGAGCAATCTAACAAATGAGGTTTTTACATTGCCAAATATTAATGGATCAAAATAAATGTCTGTTAAAGAATAATTTTGGGGGGATGAGGTATTTATAATAACAGCATAAATGAAGCTGGTGCATTTTCATTCTCAATACTTTCATCTATTGGGTTCTCAGACACTATCCATTTATTAAGGGTTTTGCAAGTAGGTTGTGATTATTTTCTTTCCAATTTAATCTGTATTATTATCATGGCTTATTTTTAAACCCCAGGCCTCCAGATTCCTTGGATGTCTCCATCTCCAACAATGCTGCTTCATACTCAACTTTTGCATCATATCTGCCATTCATAACTGAGACTTAACCATGCAGAAGTGCTTCACTTGAAGATTTTAGACCACACTTGTTAGCTTTGTATAAACATCTTACTAATTTATTCCAAATACACTTGGTTCTTAAACTAGATCAGTATAATCAGCCCTAAACTGACCCAAGATTATTCTTCGAGGCCATATCTTCCTTTCCCCACCTCTCTTTCTTCCATAGGGAAATATCTGGCAATTATCTTAGGGATGAGACAATATAAGGCCTTTAGTTAGGTCATTTAGAGAAACTGATATTCAGCCTAACAATAAGTCATTGTGCTCCAGCCAGTTTGGCACAGTGGATAGAGTGTCGGCCTGCCGACTGAAAGCTCCTGGGTTCGACTCCCAGTCAAGACACATGCCTGGGTTGCGGGCTCCATCCCCAGTGCGGGGCATGCAGGAGGCAGCCAATTAATGATTATCTCTCATCATTGATCTTTCTATCTCTCTCTCCCTCTGCCTTCCTCTCTCAAATTAATAAAAATATATATTTTTTTAAAAAGAGGTCATTGTAACCATTCTTGTGAGGATAAATATAACCAGATTTATTCTAATTTAAAATTTTAAAAAGTTATTTTGCTGGAATATGGAGAACAGGTTGGAAGAAGGCCACTATAGTTGGTGATAGATAAGTGAAATAACACATTATCTTCTAATTGCATTTCTTAGTCATTATTTTCATTACTACTGGGATTGAAAAATGTTTATATTTTATTGAAGTTTACATTCCCTCTAATTATTATGAATTTCTTATTTATATCCTTTGCCCACTTTTAATTGTTGCATTACTTTTTTATAAACTAATTTGGATGACTCACTTATATATATTGAAAAACATTAATTCTTTATCATGTTTGTAGTACATAATATTCCCAGTTTTTATTCTGTAATTTAATTGTTTTAACATAAAAAATTGTTCACTTATATTTTCTTTAGTAGTTTTGTGTCTTTATCCTAATATATAAAAACTCTAGGTCGGTCACATCCACAACAACTGGAGACTCAACCAACCAGGAGTCAGCCCTGCAGTCAGGGCTGACTGCTACAGCTGCAGGTGCAGAGACCCAGCACTGACTGCTGAGGAGGCTGCAAATCAGGCCTGGAGAGAGGCCTAAAGAGAGAAGCAGGGTCTGATCCACAGCCTCTGTGGCAGCTGTTGATCAGCACTTGCCTCTCTCTTTCTCTCTGGGCCTGACCAACAGCCGTGCCTTCATTTATCTCTAGGCCTCCACCAGGGCTGCTGATCAGCTCCGCCTTTCTGATCAGGCCTGAAGATAGGCCCCGAGACACTGAATGGCATAGAAACTGAACAATCAGAACCAAATCTCGGTCAACTGTGAGGAGCCAATGGGTGCCTAGGAGGCAAAGCTTTTGATGTTGACTGGCATAGAAACTGAGCAATCAGAACCAAATCCAGGTGAACTGTGAGGAGGCAATGGCTGTCTAGAGGTGGAGCTTTTGATGCTGACTGGCATAGAAATTGAATAATCAGAACCAAATTGACCGGCAGAGGCGGGCAGTTGGGGGGCGAGATCAGGCCGGCAGGGGAGGGCAGTTAGGGGTGATCAGGCAGGCAGAGTCAGTTAGGGGTGATCAAGCTGGAGGGGAAGGGCAGATAAAGGTGAGATCAGGCCAGCAGGGGAGGAAAGTTGGGGGCAATCAGGCCGGCAGGGGAAAGCAGTTAGGGGCAAGATCAGGCCAGGAGGGGAGGGCCATTGGGGGCAGAATCAAGCTGGCATGGGAGAGCAATTGGGGGCAATGACGCCAGCAGGGGAGGGTAGTTGGAAGCAACCAGGCCTACAGGGGAGGGCAGTTGGTGGCCATTAGGCTGGCAGGGGAGGGTAGTTGGGGGGATCAGACTTGCAGGGGAGGGCAGTTGGAGGCGATCAGACCAGCAGGGGAGGGTATTTGGGGGTGAGATCATGCCGCTAGGGAAGGGCAATTGGCAGTGAGATCAGGCCGACAGGGGAGGGCAGTTGGGCCGGCAGGTGAAGTGAGTTGAAGGTGATCAGGCCAACAGGGAAGCAGTTAGATGTTAATCAGGCCAGCAGGGGAGTCATTAGAGGGTGATCAGGCTGGCAGGCAGAAGTGGTTAGGGACAATCAGGCAGGCAGGCAGGCAGGCAAGCATTTAGAAGCCAGCAGTCCCAGATTATGAGAGGGATGTCTGATTGCCAATTTAGAGATTAGGCCTAAAATGGCAGTCGGACATCCCTTGAGGGATCCCAGATTGGAGAGGATGCAGGCTGGGCTGAGGAATACCCCCTCCCCCAGTGCACGAATTTTGTGCACCGGGCCTCTAGTTTTTATATATTTGTATAATAAATCTGAAATTTATTTTTATATGGCATGAGTTTAAGATATAAATTTATACTTATCAAACATAAAGCAGCAGAGAAAGAGAGAGAGAAAGAGAGAGACTGGTCTGCAGGACTGAATGACCTAAATGCCTATTACTTCTCTAGCTCTGTCCCCTATTATTCTCTCTCATTCTGTTCCAATATACTGGCTTCTTTGTTCTTCCAAAAAATGAAGCTGACTCCTGTCTCAGGCCTTTCATCTTCTTTTCCCACTGCTTGGAATAATCTCATACCAAAGAGTTTCATCAGTTGCTCCCTTAGTTCTTTCAGATTTCTGCATAAATGCTATTTTACCAGTGAAGCTTTCCTTGACAAACTTATATATAGAAACACCTCCCAGCACACTTTTCCTGCCATCTAGCTTTATTTTCCTCTATGGAATTCACCACCATGTGACATACATATATGTGAAAGGTCTATAAGGACAGAAAATTTATCTTGATTTTCTTCACTACTGCATTTCCAGAATATAAAATGGCACCTAAATATAAATAAATAAATAAAATGGTAACTGGCACTGGATAATAAATATATATTTGTTGAATAAATAAATTGGGGAGGGGGCAGAGTAGTTGTATATACACTATTACAAAATGATACCTAAAATAAATTAAGTAAAAAAGTAAGGTACAAATCAGTACTGTTTTTATTTGCATTCAATGCTTCTGGAAGGTTACATATAAGGTAGGCAACTGTGGTCTAAAGAAGAAACACTTGGACCTTTTGTACATGTACATGGACTATCTATTCAGAGAAATTAATTAAAGCCTTGCCTTTCCAAATAAGAAATACATAAGACAGCCCTAACTGGTTTGGCTCAGTGGATAGAGCATTGGCCTATAGATTGAAGGGTCCCAGGTTCAATTCTGGTCAAGGGCATGTACCTTGGTTGCAGGTACATCCCCAGTGTGTGCAGGAGGCAGCTGATCGATGTTTCTCTCTCATCGTTGTTTCTAACTCTCTATCGCTGTCCCTTTCTCTCTGTAAAAAAATCAATAAAAAATGTTTTTTTTAAAAAAGAAAGAAATGCATAAGATAATCCTTCCAAAAGCCTACAATTCATACTTAAGAACTCAATTAGTATTTACATTTGAACTAAGGTGCATTAGAAAAAAAAATGAAATAGAATGTTATGTTTTAACATTATTTCATAATATACAACATATGTTTACACACATTATCTTATTTTAGTGTCATAGATCTATTCAGGCAAGGTGACAAATATATTCATTTCTTCCATTTATTGAAAATAATGCTCAGAAAGGTTAAGAAACCTGATTATAGTTAACACAGCACAGGCAAATCTCAAGCCAGATCTCTGGATTCTACATCTTTTATTTTCTCAGTGTATTTGATGAGTAAGGCCTGGAATTAATATTTCTCTTATATATTTAAAAACAGAAATTTACCTGATGATGAAAACAGAAAAAGCTTCAATGATATTATCATTATGATGTCTCAATTGACAGGCCATTTTAGTGTTTAATTAACTATAAAGTGGAAAATATATTGGACACTATTGTAAAATGAATTACTACTGAGTCACAATAACAGACAATATTTGGTTACTCCCAACTACTCTTCCCTGCTGGCCTGATCATCCACAACTGCCCTCCCTTGCAGGCCTGGTCCTTCCCAGCTGCCTTTCCCTGATGGCCATCTTGTATCCACATGAAGCAGGACCTTTTGACCACATGGGAACAGTCATCGTGTGTGTTGGAGTGATGGTCAGCCTACATATTACTCTTTTATTAGATAGGATAGAGGCCTGCTGCACAGGTGGGGGACAGCTGATTTGCTCTGAAGGGTGTCCTGGATCAGGGTGGGTGTTCCTTGGGGCTTGGAGCGCCCTGGGCAAGGGGCCTGTGGTAGTTTGCAGGCTGGCCACGCCCCCAGTCAGCCCAAGTGGAGGCCCTGGTATCTGGGATTTATTTATCTTCTACAATTGAAACTTTGTAGCCTTCTGCTTGCACAGCCATTGAAACTTTGTTGCCTTAAGTGGAGACCTGGGCCCCCCAGGGTGTGCAGAAAGCTTGGCTTCTTCCATTGCCAGGGGCAACCCTCCCTCCTGCTCTATCTGTAGCCATAGACATCTTGGTTGGGTTAATTTGCATATTCACTCTGATTGGCTGGTAGGCATGGCTTGTGTGTAGCGGAGGTGTGGTCAATTTGCATATTGCTCTTTTATTAGATAGGATAATAATAAAACATATTTGAAAAGTAGGAATTCATTATATGATGCTATCAATTCTCTATATATTTGACATATAAAGAAGAATCCTTAAACAAAATTATGATGCAGATGGTTCAAAACACATGCTATTACAAAGTAAAATAACTAGATTACTCTGCAATGAAAAAGAAATCCAATTCCTCAATACAACAGATACTGATTGAAAAATTATATTCTTACAGCATGAAAGCTAAAATCAAGCATGAAGAAACATGATATTTTTCAATAATCAAATAACTAAAATAAATAGAAACATCAGCCAATGTTGACTCAGAGATCAGAAAATTCTGGTATTTCCAACATTATGCAAGGACAGCTAACAAAGAGTTCAACTTCTTAATTTTCCCGAGAAAGCAGGTTCTTCTGCCCTGCAAAGCTATACCTAAAGAATGAGATAAAATAATCCTTGGGTTTTTGAGCATTTAGACAATTCAGATGCCTTCAGAATTATCAGCACATTTAATCTATCAATAAGAAAAGATCTACCTTCTAATTTAGCATTTCCCAAGGGATGAACCACTGTACTTTTTTGAGTCTTTCAGTACTCTTTTTGAAAAGGGGTTAAGCCAATATTTCCAAAGATACTCCATTCCATGCTATATTTCCTCTCTTGGGCATTTGATATTAAAAATTCAGAAAACTTCTCCAGTCAATACAACTATTTTGCCTTAACTCGGCATGTCCCAAATTCTAAAACTCATTTCCCCTTAAAACATTTCAAGGACATTAATTTTGTTTTTTTCTGCTACCTCACTGGTCTCTCCCCAGTTTCTTACTGATTCCTTCTCTCCAAGATCCCCACCTTGGAGTGCCTCAGCCTTTGTTTCTCTTTTCTCCTCTGTCTATCTTCACTCACTTGATGACCTCCTACAGTGAAATGATTTTAAATACTATTAGATGCCTACAATCAGGTGGCTGAACAGTGAAATGATTTTAAATATTATTAGATGCCTACAATCAGGTGGCTGAACTCCAGGCCCAAATACTTGTTTTTATGGACAAACTAGAATCTTATTCTTCCTTATCAGAGCTGCTCAATATGTAGTCCATTCATATGCTTGAAATAAATTCTATTCTTCGAATATTCCTGCTAAAAATCTTAAAGACACCCTTGACTCTTCTCTCTCATACTTCACAATTAATCCATGGGCTCATCCTTCAAAATATAAAAAGTCTTTGGCACTTCTGTGCTATCATCCTTGCTCAAACAGTCATTTTCTATACCCTGGGTTAGCATTCTTCCATCTCTGCTCCCCTTAAGTATATTCTCATCACAGTTATAATGACCCATTTAATTCAAAGTCAGAGCATGTCATTCCCTTGTTATAACCTCCCCTCATACCAATGCCTCCCCATTTCATAGAGAGAAAAGCCATAATCCTTAATCAAGGTCCTTCGATTTGTTCTCCATTACTTCTCTAATCTCACTCTCTATATACTCACCTTTCCCTCCACTCAGATCTCCTTACTGTACTCTGAACAGTCCAAACATGTTACTGTCTTAATTGCCTTTGTAAAGAATGTACTCTTTGACTGGAATGTTCTTTCCCCAGAAATTAAGTAACATCCTAGCTATTCATGTCTATTCAAATGTCACATTCCCAGTGATGCTTATCCTACTTGGTATTTAAAATTATGTCCCAACATTTGACCCTCTAACCCCCCAACCCTCTACCTTGCTCCATTACTACCCCTTGGCATTTATTATTTTTCATTATAAATACACAGTTTATTTTATTTACTAAGCCACTCACTACAGAATGCAATCTCTAAGAGAGATTTTTTTTCTTACAAGTTTTATTCACTGATGTATCCACAGCATCTAGAAATCACCTTCACATGTAACAGGTGCTTAAAAAACATTAAGTGAATAAATGAATGAAACATACTTTTTCACAGACAACAGAGAATTATTGTGTGATACTTAGTATTTACCATTTTTTCCTTTGTATTCTGGGCAAAATTAGACATGGTGAAAAAAAGACAGCATTAGAAAGCATCTCTTCCTGACAGAGATGATTTTATTATCTGCTGCCACAATTTTTTAAAGATTTCTGTAAATTAATAGATGGGTTTTAATTTTCACCAAATTATATTGCCAAAATAAACATCACTACATCACCCAGCCAGCATGGCTCAGTGGTTAAGCATTGACCTATGAGCTATGGTTTGATTCCCAGTCAGGGCACATGTCCAGGTTGCGGGCTCAATTCCCAGTAGGGGGCTTGCAGGAGGCAGCCAATCAATGATTCTATATCTTTCTCTTCATCTCTTTTCCTCTCTGAAATTAATAAATATATATATATATATATATTTAAATCACTACATTTATGGTGTTAACCTGACTACACAATCCTAACCCTGATTACACACTTGGGAATATCTATAAAAATGCACAATCCAGGCCCCATTGCTTTCCAGTGGTACAGTCCTGAAGGCATTCTTCCATAGAAGCATTCACTACCTCAGAGTTAGTGTTTGGTTTACAGTTCCTTTAATTAGGATCATATGGAATAATTAACTGTCTCTCTTACCTAATATTTTCCATGATGTCATAGTTTAATTTTTAGTTCTTTCAATTCTTCCAACATTCAACTAAATTTTTCTTGTTTAAATTTTACACCACTTATAAAGATAAAATTTATAAGGAAGAAATACCCACAGAACTGCTTATATTAATTTCAGGCTTTTCTTAAAATATTATTCATAAAATAATGCTTGTTATGCAAAAAGTTCACTTACATAGGTGGGAGTTTTAAAAATTATGCATTCAGAGAAAAACCAAGATGGCAGCATAGGTGAACACCTAAACTGCTGCCTTGCACAACAATTTCTAAACTACAACTAAATGACAGAATGAACATCATCCAGAACCACAGGAAAGCTGGTTGAGTGGTAATTCCACAACTAGAAGGAACAAGAGGGGCTCATGGATATTCAGAGGAATTATAAAAAGCTGAGGTACAGAGATGCGAGGGTGGAGAAGAGGGGGCAGAGTGCCTGGCTGGCTTCCTTTAGCAGGAGGGAGACAGAAACTCCTGACTGCCCTGAACCCTACTTCTGACTGCACTGAACCCCAGTATGATGAGACTCATACGGGGAAGCCTGGACTGTTGTGAAAAGGGAGGAGTGCAGGGAAACTTAGGGGAGCTGCGAAAGACAGAGGTCTGGAGGTGCGTGTGAAAGTGTGCACACAGAGGGCTGACTTCTGATTGTGCCACTGGCTTTCTCTAGGGAGGGGAAGACAGAACCTCTCAACTTCACTGAAATCCAGGTCGGACTGCAATGAACCCCAATTTCAGGTGAGAACCTGGGAACCCAGATTCATAGAGGTCTCTGGAGACCACGGAAACTCAGGGGAGCCGGAAAGACAGAGATCTGGAGGTGTGCACGCCTGGGCACAAAGAGAGCTACAGCAATTACTGAGGGCAACAGAGATCCAGGGGCTGACAGGAAGCCAAGGCTATCTGCTCAGCCTTGAGACTCCAACCCATCCAAGCCTAGCACAGAGGCTTTTGCTATCTTGCAAGTCTTAAGGTGGAGTGCAGCACATAAGTTCTCCCGGCATTAACACAGCTGATCCTCATAACCAATTGGCTTGTAGGTCAATTCCTCCCAGTGATACCAACAAAAATCAAGGCTGTATACACAGTCCACAAGGGATGCATCAAGAAAGTCCACCTCCGGTAACTGGGGAGCAGGAGCTACTGGGCCATATGAGACACCTAGCACACAAAGCTACTCTACCAACTCAGGGAAGCAGCGAAAATGCGGAGACAAAGGAACAGGTAACAAACAAAAGAAATGGAGGAAAACAAACAACTGAATATAGAGTCCAAAACCACAGTTATAAGGTTTTTCAAGAATTTCCTAGAAAAAATGGATAAATTTAGCGAGACCCAAGAGGAGATGAAAAAGGGCCAACTAGAGAGAAAAAAGGACCAACTGGAACTTAAACATACACTGACTGAAATAAAAAATAGACTAGACTAGAATCAAGTCAAAGATTTGAAATACAAGGACAGAAAACACTCAACTGGAAAAGCAAAAAGAGAAAAGAATCCAAAAATTGAAAGATAGTATAAAAAGTCTCTGGGACAACTTCAAGTATACAAACATCAAAATTATGGGGGTGCCAGAGGAAGTTAGAGAACAAGATACTGAAAACCTATTTAAAGAAATAATGACAGAAAACTTCCCCAACCTGGTGAAAGAAATAGACTTACAAGTCCAGGAAGCACATAGAACCCCAAACAAAAGGAATCCAAAGAGGACCACAACAAGACACATCAAAATTAAAATGCCAAGGGCAAAAGACAGAGAGAGAATATTAAAAGCAGCAAAAGAAAAACAGTTAATTACCTACAAGGGAGCATTCATACGATTCTCAGCTGATTTCTCAACAGAAACTATGCAGGCCAGACGGGAGTGGCAAGAAATATTCAAAGTGATGAATAGCAAGAACCTAAAACCAAAATTACTCTACCCAGCAAAGCTATCATTCAGAATTGAAGGTCAGATAAAAAGCTTCACAGATAAGAAAAAAATAAAGGAGTTCATCAACACCAAACCAGTATTATATGAAATGCTGAAAGGTACTCTTTAAGAAGAGGAAGAAGTAGAAAAAGGTAAAGATAAAAATTATGACAACAAATACATATCTATCAACAAGTGAATCTAAAAATCAAGTGCACTGAAAATCTTATGAATAGAATAAACTGGTGAATATAATAGAATCAGGGGCATAAAATGGAGTCGACTGACAATTTTCAGGGGGAAAGGGGTGAATGGATGCAGGGAGAGACTGGACAAAAATCATACACTTATGGACGAGGATAATGGGGGGAGGTAAGGGCAGAGGGTGGAGTGGTAGCCAGGTGGAGGGGAGCTATGGAGAGAAAAAAGAGGAACAATTGTAATAATCTGAACAATAAAGATTTATTTAAAAATTTTTGCATTGATAATATTTCTACTTGTTTTATAAAATACTCTGTAAAAATAACATTAATTGGCATCAATTTAAGGAAGGAGTAATTTACAAAATGTTACTTCATTACTTTGACTATATATATTACATTTGTCCTTTGTAATTTCCTTAAAAAAGTATTAAAGTCATTGTTTCAATGAATACCTGATATTTTTAAAATTAGCATTTTAATTATTTAAAATAAATTGGATAAAGTGAAATATGTGACATTACTTTGTAAAAATTTACAAGGTATTATTATTATTGAATAAATGTTTACAAGAGAAATGTGAGAGTGCCAGGATGCATTTACAATTTAAAATGTAGTATACATTCTCTCTGAAACATTATTTATTCATTTGTTTAAAAGGCTTCTCTTCAATGATTATGAAAGATAAAAAGTCCAAATGATAGTAAGCTCTTAATAAATAAGAATTAATGAATCAGTATATTTTAAATGTCAAAGTCAAGTTTTTAGTTATAATTATCAAATCAGAATAGGCTACATCTAGTGACATAAATAACTATCTTTTTCTATCATAATAATAATGCCCACAGGGGTCAAATGCACACAGAATTACCTAAAATTAATTAGATGGCCATTTTTAACCTATCTGCCACTAAATCGAACTATTAAGTAACCAATTCTACACCCACATGGAGACAAGAAAATATTATTAACCATACTCAGAAAACAAAATGTTTATTAGCTAAGGTTTTCAAAAACCTGATAAAAGAAAAAATTTTAGACGTTCCTCTGAAAGATTGCTCATGCCAGATAGTTATCAAGAATCATAAGCAATAAAGTGAAGTCCTTTTTATCTGATGGGACAGTAAAACAGACCAAAGAATTATAACTCATAATTCACAATGTAAAATATTTAAATCTGTTAACACTCAAACTATACTATTCAGAACCAGATAAACCAAAAAATTACTAAAATATTAACTACTAGTGGCCCGTTGCAAGAAATTCATGCATGTGGGTGGGAGTTGTCCCCCTATCCAATTCGGGACCCCTCAGTGGATGAATGATTGCCAGTTTAGGCCCAAGGGATCAAGCCTAAGCCAGCAGTTGGACATCCTTCTCACAAGTTGACCACTCACCTGCCTGCCTGATTGCCCCTAACCATTCTGCCTGCCAACCTGCTAGCCCCCAACTGCCCCCCTTACTAGCCTGCTCACCCAACCTCCCCTCCTGCTGGCCTGCTCGCCCCCAACTGCCCTTCCCACTGGCCTGATCACCCCTAAACTCCCTCCCCTCCCGGCCTGATCGCCCCTAAACACCTCTGCCTCGGCCCCGCCACCATGGCTTTGTCTGGAAAGACATCCGGAAGGTCTCCAGAGATAATTAGCATATTAACCTTTTATTAGTATAGTCTAGAGGCCCGGTGCATGAAACTTGTGCATGGGGAGGGGGATCCTCCTCAGTCCAGCCTGCACCCTCTCTAATCTGGGACCCCTAGATTGGACCTAAAAGGGCAGTTGGACATCCCTCTCACAATCCAGGACTGCTGGCTCCCAACCGCTCACCTGCTTGCCTTCTTGATTGCCCCTAACCGCTTCTGCCTTCCACCCCCTAACCACTCCCCTGCCAGCTTGATTGATGCCTAACTGCTCCCCTGCCAGCCTGTTTGTCCCTAACTGCCCTCCCCTGCTGGCATGGTCACCCCTAGCTGCCCTCCCCTGCAGGCCCAGTCACCCCCAACTTTCTTCCTCTGCCAGCCTGGTCACCCCTAACTGCCCTCCCCTGCAGGCTTGATCACCCCCTAACTGCCCTTGCAGGCTTGGTCCCTCCCAACTGCCCTCCCCGGTTGGCCATCTTGTGTTGGCCATCTTGTGTCCACATGGGGGCAACCACCTTGTGTGTTGGAGTGATGGTCAATTTGCATATTACTCTTTTATTAGATAGGATAGAGCCCTGGTGCATGGGTTGGAGCCAACTGGTCTGCCCTGAAGAGGGCCCCGGATCAGGGAGGGGGTCCCTTGGGGGTAGCACCAGGGGCCTGAAGTGGTTTGCATGTTGGCCACACTTCCATCAGTGTGGGGGTGCTCATTGCGGGGTGTAGCTAGCCTGGATGAGGGGATGAGAGCCGTTTTCAGGCTGGTCATATAGCCTTGGGGTTGGAGGTCCCCTCTGGGGGACATGGCCAGCCTGGGTGATGGGCTAAAGGCCTTTTGTAGGCTGGCCACAACTCCATCGGGGTAAGAGTCCCAGCTGGGGGTGGAATGCACCTGGACAAGGGGCTGATGGCGGCTTACAGGCTGGTCATATCCCCATCAGGGTGAGGGTCCCCACTAGGGGGTGTGGCCGGCCTGTGCAAGGAGCTGAGAGCCACTGGCAGGCTGGCCCCCCTTCAGGATGGGGATCTCCACTGGGGGGCATGAACTGCCTGGGTGAGGCACTGAGGACTTTTTCAGGCTGGCCACATCCCCTTCAGGGTTGGGGTCCCCATTGGGGGACATGGCTGGCCTGGGCGAGGGGGCTAATGGCCATTTGAAGGCAGTTTCCAAGCCAGCCAAGCTCCTGGCTTTGTCCAGAAGGACATCCAGAAGGTCTCAGGAAATTCCCCCAGTCTCATTAGCATACTATTATTTTATTAGTATACATAATATCATTATCTATGATGGTTCTTTATATGGACTGCACCCAACTATCCACAGACAAAGCCAAGGACAGAGCTCAGGCTTGTCACTATTGACATTTGGGGTTAATTTTTTGTTGGGTGTGCGAAGTGAGGGGCTGTCCCGTATACTACAGAATGTTTAGCAGCAGCATCAGACTCTTCACACTAGATACCAATAGCAATTACTAACTGTGAAACTCAAATTCAATTAAAAAATAAATAAAGAAAAACATTGACAAATGTCTCCTGGGGCAGGGGTGGGATAGAAGGGGAGTAAAACTGCCCCTTGATGAGAACCACCAACATAAGATGAAAGAAGAAAGGAATGAAGAAATCAAGGAAGACAGGGAAAGTATTTGTACTAGGTATTCTTAAACAGTTAATAAAACTATATAAAATAAGTTTAATTTCTAGTTGGTGGATTTAAATGTGTTCATTGTAGTTTAAGAATATTTGTAAGAAAAAAAACTTGTGAAAACAATAAACACATCTCAGATAAATAATATTCTACTGTTCTTAAAAAAAATTAATAAATAGCTTTCTCCTTATTTCTTACTTCTATCTTAAGAATAACACCCTACCTTCCTGCTGTCTCCCAGGAATAAAAACAATTGCAGTCTTTGTTTTCAGTTCTGAAGGCAAGAGAAGAGCTTTTTCCTCTGACTCTACAGGTGGTTCCTGAAAGTGCTCACCAGGTGACCTGAAGGTGACTGACAAGTCTATTTTGCATTTACAAACAAGTTTAATAGGACCTGCATATTAACAAGAGCAACAATTTGTTATAGAATGAGAATTGACTTTGTATTCACTTATTACCTACATACCACTCTTCTGGTTTATTGTTTGATTACTCTGGCTTACCATAGATGTAACTGATCGTGCATCTTCTTCATAATTTATTACTGGAGGTGGCTCTTTTCCATCATTTTCTTGCACTTTTTGCTCTAGTAATTCTTTCTGTGCTGTAAACTTTGCCTCAGTGCACCTCAGCTGCTGCACAGACTGTTTCAGCTCTTCAAGTGTCTGTTTTTGGCTTATAAGCAGCACAATACTAAAAAAGAACACATTTAAGTATTGATTTCTTTAAGAAATGCAGACTTTAAAGAAACCTTAAATATATATAAAGAAATCTTATGATTAAAGTTAGGTGAGGTAAATAAGAGATCAATCAAAGGACTTGTATCTATGCATATAATCATAACCAATGAACATAGACACTGGGGGGTTGGGGTATGCCTGGGAGGGAGGGGGGCAATGGGAAGATATGTATAAAAAATTAATAAAAAAAAAATTAATAAAAAAAAAAGAAATCTTATATATGCTTTTGTTTTCATCTTTATGAATCCTACAAAATCAAAAGAATTAGGAAACTAATTAACAAAATGAATGAAAATGTTTGGAAGCTCAGACCAAATTCAAGATATATTACGGTCTATAGCATTCATTTCTTTTACAGCTAAACCATGTACCTAACAGAGTACAGACACTTAAGTCCAAAAGCATAGGGCCTAAAATAAATTAACATGACTGAAGAAGAATCTTAAATGTACTTCATATCTCACATAGAATATAGCTAGGGTCAAATCTGTGTCTAGAGTAAAATAAATCAAAAATCAAATCAGATCATGACAGCCTGCTACCATGTTGTTTGTATATTGGGAGAAGTGTGTGTTCAGAGTTGGGGAAAAAGCTATTCTAACTAACACTGAGGGCTGAGCTGTTAATAAGGGAATGAACGTTTAAGTCCCCAAATCTTTCCAATATCATCACTATAAAAACACTGATGTGGTGGCCACTTTGAAAAAGATTCGCCGTTACAAGGCCAACAAGGAGGTGATGGAGAAGGCTGCAGAAGTCTACACCCGGCTCAAGTCTCGGGTCCTGGGACCAAAGATTGAGGCCATTCAGAAGGCAACCAGGACTGGAGTGGAGAAGGAGTCAGCTGAGGCAGAGAAGCCTGAGGAGGCTCCGGTCAGAGAGGGAAGAGGATGAGGCCAGTGCTGATCTCTCAGCCTCAGTGAATGGTGAGGCCACATCCCAGAAGGGTGGGAGCATGGAGGACAAGGAACAGGAGGAAGGACAGAACTCGGAAGAGGGGCCGGTGGGGGGGTGCTCTGAAGACTTGTTACATAATGACAGAACGAGGAAGGGCCCCAACCTGGACGGGCCTGGGAAGGACCGCAGGAGCGCCAGAGGGCACACATGGACTCTGAGCCCGGGACAGCCTGGCGGCCAGGCCCCGCCTAACATGCCCTAGGCCTGCCCCACTCCTTCCTGGCTGCCTAGGGAGCAGAGAACTGTTGGGGAGATGCTGTGCTCTTCATTTGTATTTGTCCCTTGGGGTTTTTTTCCTGCCCAATTTCTGTGATTTCCAACCAACATGAAATGACTATAAAGGGTTTTTTTAATGAAAAAAAAAGACTTTTCATTCCTTCCTTTGGAGAACTACATAGCCACATAGTGCATTATTGTGGCTTTTTACTCCTTGGAGCCTGCCCTTAGTGAAAATTTCAAACTGACTCACCATATTTAAGCCATACACACAAAAGGAAACCCAGGTAGTGGGGAACACCTTTAGAAACATTGTCATACATAGTATAATAATATCTTAAAGAACTGTGCCATGCACTACTAAAAGTAAGTTATTTATATGTAAGAGACAATAGACTGTCAATAGAGGAAGATTCAAAGTTGGAGAATTAGATCAGAAAGTTAATTTCTTCAAATAGAACTTAAAAGGATCAACATAAACTGGGTAAGTAATTGAAGGCAGAAGGAACTCACGGTAAGAGAGTTTTATTTATAAGATGATGATTGATATTTTGAAACTCAATTCCAATCAAATTGAGTAGGAAGCAACCTTGGTGATGCTCTAAAGAAAGCTGAAATCTCCTCAATTATATTGCAATGAATTTTGGGAGATTAGCCCAACAAAAAGGTAGAGATTTGATTAATGTAAAAAGGTTACATTCAGTGAAATTGTATTTATATAACATTCTTGAAAAGACAAAATTGTAGAAATGGAGCACAGATTAAAGAATCCTGGGAACTTAGAAGGGGGTGGAAAGCAGGCAGCTACAAAAGTACAATATGAGGGAATCTTTGCAGTGATGAAAACGTTCCAAGTCATGACTGTATCAAAGTCAATATCTACAATTATAATATTAAATTATACTTTTCCAAAATGTTTCCATTGGAGCAAAGTGAATATGAAGTACATAGGACCTCTACTAAGTCATATACATAGACAACAATCTACAATTACCCCAAATTAAAAATTTAATTGAAAATATACAGCACTCTTCTGTCATCATGCTTCCTCTGGTAAGGTGAGGCTTTTATTATCTCATATGCCCTGGGTTCCTAAATAATCTGTTTTAAGGACAGGCCTTTTTTATTCTCCTTCAGAAATTCTAAGTATCTACTACATTGTACCACATTGTAGTCAGAAATTCTGAGATACATACTATCCTACTATCAAGAATTAAATAAATTAATTAAATTAATTTCTTGGTTTTTATTTTAGTGGCTTTTAAAAACAATGAGACTTGCAGGGGCAATATATGCCCTATTATATGGCTATGGTCAATTTTCACGTCTTACAATGAAGTCAGTGAGCAATATTAGCTTCTTCCAATTAATCCTATTAAGCTCTATGTATAATGACAATTTCACATACATTAACATCTTGCTTTTGTTAATACTTTTTTTAAAGTATTGCTGTAATCTCTATACAACACACTATACAATTATTTTATATGCTTATAACACCATTGAGCAAACAATTATGTGTATATTTTAGTCAGAAAAAACTTATAGTAAATACAAGATGCATAAGAATCCATAAAGTAAATTTAAAAAACAGAAGGGATCAGAACCTATGCATGTGCTACTTATCGCTATCTCAAACTCCTCTTCATGTGGATGGCACCTTCTGTCTTTGAGGTCTCAGTGAAGTTGCCATTTCCTAGGAGATCCCTCGCCACCTATCTTAAGTAGGTGCTCCTCTATTCTATCAGAACTACCCGTTTCACAGCAATTATCACAATTGTTAATTTCTTGTGTTGTACTGGTGCATTCCACAAAAGTATAAGCTTCATGAGACATGTAGTTATATATGTCTTACCTTTCATTGTATTCACAGCACTTAGCAGACATGCAATAAATATTGTTGAATTAATTTCCTATTTACATTGCACATTTTTTGGTAATACAGGTAATTTTAAAGTGCTGAGTCCAAGTTAAAAGTATCCTGAATTTGCAGACTAGAACAATATTTTAGATGGTTCAATTCTTACCTTCCCTACAGGATAGATGTGGCAATTTGCAAGTCTCTTAAAACTTCTGGGCTACAGATATCATATAATTTGAAAGACAATTATGAATCAAAAGCTCTCTTAAGATCCTGCATGGCTTCAGGAGCTATTATTTTATGATGTAGAAAGTATTTTTAAGTACTAGATGATATTGGTACAAGATTAATCATTCTCTTTTTGAAACTAAAACTAAGCACTAAAACCAACCATAATGTTTTAGCTCTTTATGCCATTGAGTCATAAAAGACATATGCTTGGTATATTGTCCCATAAACTATTTTCTAATACAGTAGTCAAGGATCACAAATCAAGTGAAGATTTATATTATTTCTAGTTGAGTAAACATACTCTAATGAGTAAAGATATGTACACTAGAGTGATGCTTTATGTTATATTAAAATCATACCATTTCTAGTGGTTGGCTTTACTCTCTTTACCTTATTTTTTTAGATAAAATTCTGCAACATTTAAACTGAGAGCTACGTTATTTATATGAGCTAAAATTCTGCTCTTGTGTGAATGTTATGTTATATAAAAATCATTCTCTAATTTTACTTTTGATTTTATATTACTCAACTATAGGAATCAAAACTATCAAATGATTTCTTATATAATTTATTTTGTCACTATTATTATAAGATGTTTTAAAGATAATTACTTAAATACAAATTTGTAGGTTTTAACTTTAATTATTTATTATATTATATTTTGGTAGATCCAATAATGGCATTTCAATGAAGCACAAAATTCAGTATGATTCCATTAATTTAAGAATGTAAGTAGTATTTGTGAAGAAATGTAATTTTATTGTTTTTGTTGTTTTCAAGTAGCACTGTAATGAAACTAATGTGTTACAGAGTAAAATTAATTCTAAATCTACTTTTAAAACTGAATAAAAATTATTTAAGTGCTCTTAAATATTTGTAGATATATACACATATACACACACAAAAGGGAAACAAAATTGAAAATCAAACATTTCCCCAGAATCCCTGAAGACTATTTGTTTAGCAAAATACTTTAAATGTTATTCAAAGACAAACTTCAACCCTGCTAAATATCTAAATTAATGAGATTCTATAATGACTATTTTGTTATGTAAATATTCTTAACATTTTTAAGATTTTTTTATCGAAGCTAGCAATAAAACCCCCATGGTAACAAAGGGCTAATAGAACTTGGGTTAAACAAGACTCATCCTCTGAATTGCCTGACATAATTATCCCTTCTAATTTATTCTCCTAAGAGCACTATTAAAATCATAAGATCAAACAAATGTTGTGATCAAAAAAGATAGAAAGTTTGGAGTCAGGGACTCATGTGTTTTCTACCACTTATTAGGCATGTGATTCTAAGTTAGCTAAATTCTCCTAAAGTTAAAATATGAGCAATTATACAGAAAGCAAAATAAAGATAATATTCATTGGCTTTCTATATATAAAGCATCCAATAGAACGTGTAGAACAGAATAAGAATTCAAGAAATGCTATTTCCCACATATCCACCACCCTCTACATTTAAGGCCCCACTCCTCTACTCCTATTCTCATCTCCTGAGAAATATAAACAGGTGAAGGAACAAGGATCACATTGATTATGTAGATAAAGAGAGAGTCAAAGTCAATGATTTCAGTCAAGAAAGCATATCAAAAAAAAAATCAAAGAAACCCACAACTTCTAGATTAAGATAACACTTGAAGATTGCCTCTTCCAATAATATATGGCCATACATGCTGGTGAGAGGGTCAGCTACCTTATTGTCTTTCTTTATAACCACTAAATTTTAAGAGGAGTCATTTACAATGTGTTCATTTACAAGCTTTAAAAGGAAAACTACTTTGTCTTCTATACACGTGGGAAAAAACTTATTTGCAAATAGAAAAAAGCAAAAGGTAATTCTATTTTGAATGTAATATTAGTGATGGTTGATATATTTTATTTTTATAATCCAAATAGAAGATTTACTGACACAAAACTGAAATTTTTTAGATTAAAGGAATGCCCAGAGTAACTTAAATTTCTATTCTCACCTCTGAAAGGCTCAGTGACTCCAATATGATATTTAACACCAAGCAGTAATAAGAACCATCCTATAAATGAGAGGCACAGGCTCCTACCATGCTGAGTTGTATAATAGGATGGATGGTGCTGCCATTCACTGAAATAAGGAATATTAAGAGTGAACTAGGTTGAATTAAATTGGTTTGGATTGAAATTTTTAATTCAGTCTTGGACACAGAAAATTTAGGGTTTTTTAAGACACCCAAGGAGGCCTGTCAAGTAGGCAAATGACTGCATGATCAGACAGTTCAGAGGAGAAGTCTGGAAGTCAACTTTCAATCACCCAGAGATAGAGTTCAGGGAGGTGAGTGGCATAATCTCTTAGGGCCATGCCTTTAGTAACTCAAAATGGATTGGCTGAGTGGAGGAAAATGGGTTTAATAAAGAAAGAGTGGCCAGAAAGAGAGGAGTAAGATATGGCATATTGGATCCCAAAGGCCAATTGAAAAGAAGACACATAGCCCTAGCCGGTTTGGGTCAGTGGACAGAGTGTCAACCTGTGGATTGAATGGTTCTAGATTTGATTCTAGTCAAGGGCATATGCCCAGGTTGCAGCCGATCAATGATTCTCTCTCATCATTGATGATTCTCTCTCTCTCTCTCTCTCTCTCTCTCTCTCTCTCTCTCTCTTTCTCCCTCTCCCTTCTACTCTGAAATCAAAATATATATTTTTAAAAAAGAAAAGAAGAAATATAAAGTCAGATACCGTAAGAAGATCAAGTAAAACAGTTGCTAAATTTAGTAATGTGGAGATCATTAGTAATCTTACACATACCTATTTCAATAGTGATGGGCAGAAGCCAGATATATGAAGGTTGAGAACTAAGTGGGAGTTGAGAAAATGCTTGTGCATACTCACTCTTAGAACAAGTTTGACAAAAACAAACAAAACAAAACAAAACAAAAACAGAAAGCAAAGACAGAGGAACTATGATAATTTAAAAAGAATTATCTGAAGAGGCCAGAGAAGTGAAGATTATTTTTAGGATCAATACCTAAGCAAAGCCCGAACCAGTGTGGCTCAGTTGGTTAAGTATCATCCCATGCACTCAGAGGTCACCAGTTCAATTCTCGGTCAGGGCCCAGCCTGGCTTGATCCCCAGTAAGGAAAGTGCAGGAGGCACCTGATTCATATTTCTTCCTCACTGATATTTTCATCTCTCTCTCCCCCACTCCTTTCCTCTCTCTCTCTAAAATCAATGAAAACATTTTTTTAAAGACAGACATATTTAAAAAGTGATACAGGATCCTGTTGAGAGAAAAAGGTGGACATAATACATAAAATAAGAAAGTAAGAGATGATGGGATAGAAAAGACAGACACAAGAAACAAACTTAGAATAAGGAACAGTTCCTCTATGGAAGTAAGGAAAAAGAATGGGAACAAATGTGATGGATTTTGCTATCTAGTCCCAGAAAATAAGAATTGCCATCTGATGATTCTAACTCTTTCTATAATGTAGGAGAAATATTCTTTGACTTCAGTGGGAGAGATAAGGAGATCAGAGATTTGAGAAAAGTAAATATTTGAACATTGTGAAAATAAGAGCAATCATAGACCAAAAAGAGAAATCCTACACATCACAATTTCCTTGAGTATGTGAGAGTATAATAGAAAGAACTCTACTTAGGCCAGTCACATGAAAGAAACTAATCCCTGTTGGAGATGCAAATCATTGCCAAAGTAGAATTAGAATTTTTAAATTTGTTTAAATTTTACTTAAAGCAGAACACATAATTAACACAAAAATTAAAAGCAGAGTTTAACAAGACAAGTAAAATAAGAGGTTTTGCAAAAACATTTACAGATCCAGAAATCAGCAAGAAAAACAATGGTGACGCGGACTGCTATTTTTTATAGCAGATTTTTATAGGTGATGCAGACTATATTTTAACGTTTGCTTCTTTCTAACACAATAGAAGCCAATCTCTACATATAACTAGCCTGCCATTTTCTTAACAAGGAATTCACAATGAATCTTGTGGCCAGTGTGAGGAAAAGTAAATATAATTTTTAACAGGATTTTTCAGAAAAGTGTTTAAATGTAAAATATTAAGATATATAATCTGTACACTATATTAACAAATACATGCTATTTTTCTAGAGTCCTCGAAAGTATTTAAGTTTTATACTTAAAATGAAATTTCAGCTTCTAGAAATTTTAAATCCATAATACACGTAAAAGGAGTATTTAGTAAAATTTTATCAATTACATTTTCTTCAAGTTATTTTTGTTTTACTTACTCAGACTTTTTTTCATAGGTTTTAGAAGATTCCTCAATTTTTTTCTCCAGCTCCAGGACAGCTTCCTCTTTGTTTAATAGCATTTGCTGTGTCTGCATAAGTTCCTCTGCTAAAGTTTTCAACCTAGAATGTACAATTTCCTCATTACCAATCCATACATTAATTACATTCACTCACACACACACACACACACACACACACACTCAGACATTTAAGGTTGTGATGTCCAAACCAGCGGCCAAATATAATTTAATTTAAAGTAAAGTAAAATTTCAGTTCCTTGGTTGCATTTGCCTCATTTTAAGGGCTGAACAGACTCATGTGGGTAGTGGCTACCTTATTGGATGGTACAGAGCAGACCATTTTGTTGTTGTTTTTTGTTAATCCTCACCAAAGGATGTTTTCCATTGATTTTTAGAGAGTGGAAGCAGGGAGGAGGAAGGAAAGAAAAAGGAAAAGGGGGAGAGGGAGAAGGGAGAAAAGGGGAGAGGAGAAGGGAGAGGGGAGAGGAGAGAGGGAAAAGAGAGAGAGAGAAAAAGACAATTGTGAGAGAGACATATAGATTGGTTGCCTCCCAGCTGGGGTGGGGAATCCAACATGCAATCCAGGTACATGCCTGTGGTCGGGAGTCCATTTTATTAATTCCACGTCATAAAATTTATCCAAAATAATATGTCTCAATGAGTGAAAAAATATGTAATCACAATGTTTATTATGATGCTACTTGTAATTGAAATAAGCAAAGGTAAACTTACTATAACGCTAATGACACATAACATTCAGGCACCTCACTTGCAAGATACCTTCCAAGGGTCTGTACTTAATTTATATTTGTAAATATGTATAGTTTTGTTCTAGTCCCCCCTCCCCCGCAAAAAAAATTTGTAAGCTTCAAAACCTGCTTCCACCCCTGGCAATATTAACAAACTGGGAAATAATTTAAATGTCCATCAAGAAATAACTAAATTCAGCCAGAACCGCTTTGGCTCAATGGATAGATCATCGGCGTGCAGACTGAAAGGTCCCAGGTTCCATTCCAATCAAGGGCATGTACCTTGGTTGCGGGCACATCCCCAGTGGGGAGTGTGCAGAAGACAGCTGATCAATGTCTCTCTCATCGATGTTTCTAACTCTCTATCCTTCACCCTTCCTCTCTGTGAAAAATCAATAAAATATATTTTTTTAAAAAAGAAATAACTAAATTCAATAATCATGTTACATGAAAGCAGTAGAACACTGTTCCCTATTAAGAGTTCATAAATGTTAAAAGGGAACAAGGCAAAAGACTGTGCACAGAATAACCCCACTTAAGTAAACAATTTATATACATGTAGTGCTTATATATACATACTGAAAAGATACATATATTTTTAAACGAATTAACACTGGAAACTAGAAATGGGGTCTATAAAAAAAAGAGGATAGAACCTTGATTTTCATTGTATACCCTTCTGTAAGATTTTGCAGATTTTTATTATCTGCATGCATTAGTTAATTTTTAAGGATTTGACTATATTTAAAGATTAAAAAGCCTAAAGTAATTACTATGGATAATAACAAGTTTTCAGTACTTATACAACACTTTTGTATTCCCAAACCACAGGATCTCATCATCTATATCTTATAGAGACCCAACTCCTAAAAAATTATAAATTTACAATACTGTCACATTGTGATACTTGGGTTAACAAAAAAAAAAAAAAAAGGAATAAGGTGACAGTTGCCTGAAGTAATTTCCTGACATCTTTATTACTGCAACATAAATAGAATAAACCTTTTTTATTAATCTCATAGCAATTTATGAATAACCTTCTATACCAATGCACAAATATGTATTAGTTTTTCTCAAAATTAAACCTCTAATCAACCATGCAAAAGTTTTTATTAAAAATAACCACCAGCAATCTGATAAATCCACCTACATTCTATGTAACCTCTTTGTTTCCCTTAAACAACCTCTCCTAAAATATCATCTACTTCTAATATTTTGCATATTTCCAAATCTTTCCAACTCACTCTTTCAAAAAGTATTTCCTAAAATAACCTCATATAATTGCATAAAATTCACCCAAAAATCAAACTTGAGCTAAGACTGTGAAAACAGGCAAAAACAGACTTGATAAAACCAAGGCCCTTCTTAAGACCATGAGAGTACTGTAATATTTGTCATGCCACTAAATGAGAGAGTTGATTCAGACAGTTGAATAGGTAAAATTGGTGCCAATTCCACAACAGACAGCAAACAGTTTCTATGACGCTCTGGAGAGTAAAATATTTTAGGCTTTTCCACAAAGAGACAAAAATCAAGGAATATTATATAGATAGTAATATTAGAAAAAAAAGTATTCACAAATATTTATTGCCAAATTCAAAATATAATAATAATGATAAATTAGTATAATTTATCATAATAACAGTCTACTATGAGGATAGAAATATTTTTAGGGTGATAATGTTTACCTTCATTGAAATTCAAAGCTGGTGCTTATCATCAAAACAGTTACAAATGTTCACTTGTTAAAGCAGATATATAATGAGATTTTATGTATTTGATCTTTGAAAATATCTTTTCACACAGATGACTGTTGCCAAATATCATTATCAATCCATGAGCATACGATTTCATTGAGTATATTTATTGCTTAGTTGGCATTTATAAAATTATATTGCATGATTTTTAGCATGTCACTATATTGAACATTCATCACTTCTAAAGTTAGGTGGGAATTCCTTAATTGCACGAGTAAGTGGATTTTGAAATGTCAAAATATCTGCACCAAGTTCCAAAACATGCTGCTAGAAACATAGCTTGAACTCAGAAAATTCATCAGCTACAAATTTTGTAATAATGGTGATCTTGCTTTGTGTTTAAATGTTGGACTGCACAGGAAGTATATAAAACAACCTGACATTTCCTGTGATTCGAATAACAATAGTTGTCATCTAAATGACTTTACTGCAGTGTAAGTTCTACATATAAGCACTATATTAGCTTGTAATTTTAGGTTGAATTCAATAGGAAAATTATCAAGCCTTTAGCACAAGCTAATATTCAAAACTTTGAGAATTCAAATTGCAATAACATCAGTTGAGGGAAATTTTGATTATTTAGAAATATTTCAACCTGGGCTCTGAACTAAAAATAAACAAACAAACAAACAAAAAAACACCAATAAAACTTTCCACTTCTAACTCATCAAAGTCCTATGTGATAAGGCAAGTCAAGATTTTCAGTTTCAATTTTTAACAAAAAATCATGTAATAGATGATGGTAAAGTCCATAAGAGCAAATGAAGGTCATTTGTGACATGACTGATTCAATAATATTTGGTTAGATTCAAATATTTTTCACAAAGTATCTGGTGATAAGTAATATAATGAATAACCATAGGATTAAAATTCTTAACATTTCCATATGCTTTTTAAATCTGTTCAACTAAGCCTTTTTCTGATCCACACATATTTTTAACTCCATCATTTGTTACACATCATAAAAGATTCAACTTCAGTTTGTACTGGATTATTGCTGTCTTAATTTCCTTAAAAATATTCTTATCTGTAGTTGACCCACTGAGGCTATTCACAGAGAGAAAGTCTTCAGTCACTTAAAACTAGGCACTGACTCTCCAAATAAAAAACAGCTGAACACTTTTTGATCACACCTGCTGACTCATCAAGAGTCAGGGAAGGGAGAAAAAAATGGCAGCAGAATAAACAGACATGTCCCGAGCCTTGTCCAGAAGCAGACAAAGGGTTGCAAAGGGAATGTTTGTTGGTGAGTTGAGGGACAGCTATACTCCAGGAGAAGATGGGGGACTACTAGACGAGGCTCTCCTGATCGAGCAGCCCCTACTGCTGCTGGTTCCCTCCTGGAGCTGCAAGGAGGCATAAAGGTAGAGTTGAGACAGAGTAAAATGATGCTTGGATGCAGAGACCACACCATCTTGAAGGGGAGGGTGGATGTTATTGGAAGCCTGAGAATCTACAACTGCAGCACCAACTGAGCAGCTGCAAACCCCAGAACACCGGTCCCCAATTGAGGCAAACACGTGGATTCAGAGGAACTCTACACTCCACCACAGAAAGGTCAGATTTCACCTGTGATAAGGTGAGCTCTCTGATCCCGCAGGGCAGAGAAGTGCATGCACTGCGGGAGCTGGAAGACCGGGGGGAAGTCTGCACCTAGAGAGAGCCATGGCTGTTGGGGCTGGCATGATCCATGAATGTGGAAGGGGTCCTCAGAGCTGCTAAGAGAGGGAATCTCTAGAAAGCAATCCATTTTGATATCATGCAGAAGGACAGCCTGAGAGTTTAAAAGTGTGCCAGCTGCTTGGACATGAAAAGGAAGAGGAGTTAGTGCACTTGCGCTCTTTCCTCTTCAGATCCTTGCTTCTGATTGTTGAGCCCAATATGTAGGATCACCAAGTTGGGGACACCCTGGGAGACTGCAGGGGAAAGTTGTTTTTCTGAAACCTGGGGATTGGAGCTGGGAATGACCCTTGTTGAACCAGCTCTGGGGCAGCCCACAGGGAAAGCAGGATCTAAGCACAGGCTAGAGAGGACCTACAGTCTCGGAGGTCAATCCAGAAACAATCCAGGGGCTGACTAACAAATTGACTCGTGTGTAACCACAAAAGAATAAAGAGATTAAGACACACTGCCTGCTTAAAAACCAGGGTAGCTTACAACACTGAGCACGAGTGAAACGCAGAGAACCTCAATACTGTCCTGAATGAGAAACAGGCATGCCAAACAGAACAATAGAGTAAGTGAATGACCTTCACAACTGCACATTCTATTCTTTTATTTTAATTTTTTTCTTATTTTTAATTTTTTCATCTTTTACTTAAGAAAAAGTAATTTTTCCTATTTTCCTCACTTGATTTTACCTTTTTAATTATTACATTTTGATTTTCAAATCAGTATCATTACTACTATTATATTACCTTTTTGTTTTAAAAAAAGTGTCATTTTATTTTACTTTGGGACTAGTGTTCCATATTCTATTTTCATCTTTTCTCTAGCATCATTTTACTCTATCTCAACTCTACCTTTATGCCATCACTCTCTTTCTAACTTTTCCCCTTTTGTGGCCCTGTTTTTCTTACACTTTTCCTAATTTAGATTTTCCCTATTCTTTCTTTTTCCCCCTGTTAAAATTTCACCCTATTTATATATCTAATTTCCAATCTCCTGCTCCAAGTCCATATACACCTCACTCTTCTCTGTCTTCACTATTCAAAATTGTATTTCTCTCTGTCATTTTGGTGTTGTATCCTTGAATGTTGATTATATCGATTTTTATGCTTTTTTGTTAGATTGTTTTGCTTATTATTTTCGGTTGGTTTTGTATTTCTTTTTGCTTTGTTTTTATTTGTCTCTTGCTTCTGTTTTCCTTCGCCTCACTTAATATTAGTTATTGTTTGTACTTTGTATTAATCTCCAGGTACTTGTTGCTGGCATTTGTTGGGATTAGTGGGTGTTCTATTGGAGTTTTCTCCCCATATATATACTTGTTCCCCTTTTCTTTCTTATTATCTTTCTTTTCTCTCTTACTATTTTTTTCCTCCCAATTTCATTTTGGTACTCCTTTCTTTTTTTTTCTTTTTTTCATTTTCTTTTCTCTCTTCTTCTTTCTCTCCTATCACTTACTTTGCCTCTCTCTGGTAAACACCTTTATTTGTGATTATTAATGACATGAATAAATTTCTATTCAGTGCCTTGTGCATTGTACCTCGTTGTGTTGTATTTTGTGACTTTAAATCAACACAGGAGAGAGAGAAATACATAATCAGGCACCTGGAGAAGAGAGACCATGGGGAGACAAAGGAACAACCTACATATGAAAAAAAAGCAGGCATCACTAGAAAAGGAAGTAAATGAAATGGAGGCAAGCAACCTGCCTCAGAAAGAATTCAGAGAAATGATCATAAGGTGGCTGAAAAGAATGGAAGACAAATTCAACAATATGAGTAAGAACCAAGAGGAAATGAAGAAGAAACAAGGAGAAAATAAAAATGGCATTGCTGCTGTAAAGAACTCAATAGAAAGCATTAAGAGAAGGCTATAAAAAGCAAAGGACCACAGCAGTGAATTAGAAGACAAGGCAGGAAAAAATACACAAGTAGAGCAGCTTATAGAAAAAAAAAAATTAAAAAGCAGAAGGAGAGCCTAAGGGAACTTTGGGACAACATAAAACAAAAGAACATCTGCATAATATGAGTACCAGAAGGAGAGGAAACAAAGCAAGGACCAGAAAACCTGTTTGAAGAAATGATAGAAAACTTCCATGACATAGGGAAGAAAAAACACACACAAATATAAGAAGCTCACAGAGTCCCAAGCAAAAAGAACCCCAAAAGACTGACGCAAAGGCACATTATAATTAAATTGGCAAACACCAACGACAAAGTAAGAATGTTAAAAGCAGCCAGAGAGACACAGAAAGTTATCTACAAAGGAACCCACATCAGACTAGCAACTGATTTCTCAACAGAAACTCATCAGGCCAGAAGGGAATGGAATGAAATATACAAAGTTATGCAGAGGAAAGGTCTGAATCCAAGAATACTGTAACCAGCAAGCCTATCAATCAAAATTACAGGTGAAATCAGGACCTTCACAGACAAAAAAGGACTAAGGGAATTTATTACCACCAAACCAGCAATGCAAGAAATGTTAAAGAGTCTGCTGTAAAAAAAGAAATAGGAAGCAAAGAAGGAACACAGGGGTAAAGAATAAAAATGGCAACAAATAAGTAGCTATCAATAATAACTTTAAATGGATTAAATACCTGAATCAAAAGACATGGGGTAACGGATTGGATAAAAAAACATGACCCTTATGTCTGCTGTCTACAAGAAAGGGACCTCAGAATAAAAGACACACACAGACTGAAGGTGAAGGGATGGAAAAAGGTTTTTCAGGCAAATGGAAATAAAAATATAAAAGCTGGGGTAGAAATACTTATATCTGACAAATTAGATTCAAACTGAAGGACATACCAAGAGATAGGAAAGCCACTTCATAATACTAAAGGGAACAATCCAACAAGAAGAAATAACTCTGGTAAACATATATGCACCCAATAAAAGAGCACCCAAATACATAAAAAAAACTTGTGGAGGATAACATGGAAGAGAATGACAGCAATACACTCATAGTCAGATATTTGAATATCCCACTGTCACCACTGCACAAATCCTCTAAACAAAAAATCAGCAAGGAAACATCAATCCTAAATGACTCACTAGACCAGATGGAATTAATTGACATCTTCAGAACATTTCACCCCAAAGCCAAAGAATATACATTCTTCTCCAGTGCACCTGTGTCATTTTCAAAGATAGACCATATATTGGGTCATAGGAATAGCTCTTCAAATTCAAGAAGATAGAAATCATATCAAGCATTTTCTCAGATCACAGTGGCATAAAACTGGAAATCAACCACAATAAAAACATTCCAAAGAAATCAAACACATGCAGAGAAAACAGCATGCTATTGAACAATGACTGGGTAACCAGAGAGATCAAGGAAGAAATAAAAAAACATCATGGGAACAAATAACAATGAAAACACAACAATCAAAAAATTATGGGACACAGCAAAAGCAGCCTTGAGAGGGAAGTTTCTAGCACTACAAGCCAACTGCAAAAAACAGAAAACAATGGTAATAAATTACCTAAGCCTACAACTCAAAGAATTAGAAAGAGAGCAACAAGAAAAGCTCAATGTAAGCAGAAGGAAAGAAATAATATAGATCAGAGCAGAGATAAACAACATAGAGACCAAAGAAACAATTCAAAAGATCAACAAAACCAAGAGCTGGTTCTTTGAAAGGATAAACAAGCCAAAACCATTTTGGCTCAGTGGAAAGAGCATTAGCCTTTGGATTGAAAGGTCCCAGGTTTGATTCCGGCCAAGGGCATGTATCTTGGTTGTGGGCACATTCCCAGTAGGGGGCATGCAGAAGGCAGCTGATTGATGTCTCTCTCTCATTGATGTTTCTAACTCTCTATCCCACTCCCTTCCTCTCTGTAAAAAATCAATAAAATATATTTAAAAAAAAAAAGAAAGGATAAACAAGATTTATAACCTCTAGCCAGGCTCACCAAGAAACAGAGAGGATCCAAATAAACAAAATCAGAAATGAAAGAGAAGAAATAACAACAGACCCTAAAGAAATATAAAGGATTGTTAGGAAATACTATGAACAACTTTATGGCAAGAAACTGGACAACCTGGATGAAATGGACATACTCTTAGCAAAATATAACCTTCTAAAACTCAATCAGGAAGAATCTAAACACCTCAATAGGCCAATAACCATGGAAGAAATTGAAGCAGTCATCAAAAAGCTTCCAGCAAACAAAAGCCCGAAATCAGATGGCTTCACAGGGGAGTTTTACCAAACATTCAAGGAAGAACTAAAACCTATCCTCCTCAGACTACTCCAAAAAATTCAAGAAGAAGGAACACTTCCAAGCTCTTTCTATGAAGCCAACATCACCCTAATACCAAAACCAGATAAAGACAACACAATGAAAGAGAACTACAAGCCAATATCCCTCATGAACATAGATGTCAAAATCCTCAACAAAATTCTAACAAATCGGATCCAGCAGTACATCTGAAAGATCATACAGCATGGCAAAGTAGGACTTATCCAAGGAAAGCAAGGAAGGTACAATATCTGCAAATCAATAAATGTGATACATCACATAAACAAATTGAGACATAAAAATCACATACTCATATCAATTGATGCAGAAAAAGCATTTGACAAAATCCAACACCCTTTCTTGATAAAAACTCTCAGCAAGGTGGGAATAGAAGGATCATACCTCAACACCATAAAAGCCATATATGATAAACCCACAGCTAACATCATACTCAATGGGCAAAAACTAAAACCATTTCCCCTAAGAACAGGAACAAGAGAGAGATGCCTACTCTCACCTCTCCTGTTCGACATAGTACTGGAAGTATTAGCCATTGCAATTAGACAAGAAGAAATAAAAGGCATACAAATTGGGAAAGAAGAAGTAAAGCTGTCCTTATTTGCAGATGACATGATACTGTACATAAAAAACCTGAAGGACTCCATCCCAAAACTAATTGACTTAATAAATGAATTTGGCAATGTAGCAGGATACAAAATTAATGCCAATAAATCTATGGCATTTCTATACACCAATAGTGAACGTACTGAAAGAGAAACTAAAAAAGCAATCCCATTTACCATTGCACCCAAAAAATTAAGATACCTAAGAATAAACTTAACTAAGGAGATAAAAGACCTATACGTGGAAAACTATGGGACACTGAAAAAAGAGGTAGAGAAAGACGTAAACAGATGGAAGAACATACCATGCTAATGGATTAGGAGAATCAACCTCATTAAAATGTCCATACTACCCAAAGCAATCTATGGATTCAATGCACTTCCCATTAAAATATCAATGGCATATTTCACAGATCTAGAAAGAACTCTCCAAAACTTAATCTGGAAAGAAAAAAGACCCTGAATATCTACAGCAATCCTGAGAAAGAAGAATAAAGTAGGTGGGATCTCAATACCAGATTTCAAGCTATATTACAAAACCACTATTCTCAAAACAGCCTGATACTGGCACAAGAACAGACATATAAACCAATGGAATAGAATAGAGAACTCAGATATCAACCCAAACCACTATGCTCAACTAATATTTGACAAAGGAGGCATGAACATACAATGAGTCAAGACAGTCTCTTCAATAAATGGTGTTGGGAAAATTGGACAGATACATGCAAAAAAATGAAACTAGATCATCATCTTGTACCATACACAAAAATAAATTCAAAATGGATACAGGACTTAAACATATAATGGGAAACCATAAGAACACTAGAGGAATCCACAGGTAGCGAAATCTCAGACATATGCCACAGGAACTGCTTCACTGATACTGCTCCAAGGGCAATGGAAGCTAAAGAGAAAATAAACAAATGGGACTATATCAAATAAAAAGCTTTTGCACAGAAAAAGAAACCATCAACAAAACAACAAGAAAGACCACTACATGGAGAACATATTTACAAATTTTATCACTGATAAAGGTTTAATCTCCAACTTCTACAGCCAACTTATACAACTTAATAAAAGGAAGATAAATGATCCAATAAAAAAAATGGGCAACAGACTTAAATAGAACCTTTCCGAAAGACAACAGAAGGAAGCCAAGAGATACATGAAAACATGCTCAAAGTCACTAATTATCTGAGATATACAAATCAAAACGACAGTGTGGTACCATTTCATACCTGTCAGAATGGCAATCATCAACAAATGACAAGTGTTGGTGAGGATGCAGAGAAAAAGGAACCTTGTGCATTGCTGGTGCAAATGCAGACTGGTGCAGCCACTGTGGAGAACAGTATGGAGTTTCCTCAAAAAACTAAAGATGGAACTCCCATTTGACCCAGTAATCCCACTCCTAGGAATATATCTCAAGAAACTAGAAACACGAATCAGACAGGATATATGCACCCCTATGTTCATAGCAGCACAATTTACAATAGCTAAGATTTGGAAACACCCTATGTGCCTAGTCAGCAGATGACTGGATCAGAACTATGATTCATCTACACAATGGGATACTATGCAGCCATAAAAAAGAAAGATTTCTTACTATTTGCAGCAACCTGGAGTAAACTGGAGAACATTATGCTAAGTGAAATAAGCAATAATGAAAGAAAAATACCACATGATCTCACTCATTTATGCATAATAAAGAACATTATAAACTGATGAACAAATAGATACAGAGGCAGTAAAGCATCAAACAGACTGTCAAATTACAGTGGGAAGGTTAGGGAGAGGTGGGGTAGATAAGAGATCAACTGAAGGACTTGTATGCATGCATATAAGCATAACCAATGGACACAAGACACGGTGGGGGAGGGGCGGTAAGGGCATGAATGGGAGAGGGATGGGGGGGGGGGCAATGGGAAGATATATATACATGTAATACATTAATTTAAAATATGAAAAAAAAGTCAGGGGAAAGCACATGAAATTATGTGAGTTGATTTTTTATAATTAACTAATGATGTAGCTCTCAATGTCTCAGCTCTTCAAGCAAATACAGTGGTACCTCGAGATACGAGTGCTCTAACATACGATATTTTGAGATACGAGCTATTTTTGCTTTGAAATACGAGCAACAGTTCAGATGCGAGTAATCACGTGGATTGGTCGGCTGCACACGACCCACCAGTTTACCAGGACTGGAGCGTTTCATAGTTTCCCACGCCTCAAGGTTACAGAACGAATTAAACTCGTATCTCGAAGTACCACCGTATTCTCACTGAAAAACTAATTGTTTTAACACATTTATTTGCACTGGACATATTTCTTCAGTACTGCAATGAAGCGCTACTTAATTAATTCATCATTGGTAAATAGCTTTGCTTACTTGGCTAACAAATGAGCCACCCAGAAACTTATTTTGGTTGCATTCTCATTTACATATTATATTTTTCTAAAGAAAGTCTGCTATAATGAGGTATTCTGTATTAAGTCCTCTACGTTTTTTGATTACATGTTCTCTGAGCTGGTAATATTCAACGGCATGTGTATTTGGTAATGTAAGCATATATTGCATTATTGTAGCATAACCAGGGTGTCACTGAAAAATAAACACAATGTTTTACCATCTAATTCAATAACAAAATAATCCACACTCCACTGTGACTTAGAAGTATGACATTCAAAATCCATTTTCTTTTCTTGTTTTGAATTAATAGGCATGGACTAATATTAAAAAGTAAATAAGCCCTGACCAGTTTGGCTCAGTGGATAGAGTGTCAGCCTGTGGACTGAAGGGTCCTAGGTTCGATTCTGGTCAAGGTCAAGGGCAAGTCAGCTGCATCCTGCACATCCCCAGTGAGGAGTGTGCAGGATGCAGCTGACTGATGTTTCTCTCTCATCGATGTTTCTAACTTTCTATCCCTCGCCCTTCCTCTGTAAAAAATCAATAAAATATAGTAAAAAAAAGTAAATAAAATGATCATGGGCAGCAGTATGTGTGGCACTCAAAATGCTGTTGAGTTATAACTGTCAACTATGATCTGTACTGCAACAAGTAGCAGTGGGAAGTAATGAGAATACTACACATGGTCTCTGCCATAACTGGTCAACTGTGCCATTGTAGCAGATTACCTTTGGACCATAGGCAAATGAATGAGCATGGCTGTGTTTCAATAAAAAGTGTGTAGCCTGGCTGGGGTCGCTCAGTGGTTGAGCTTTGACCTATTAATCAGAAGGCCATGGTTCAATCCCTGGTCAGGGCATATATCCAGATTGCAAGCTCAATCTTCAGTGTGGAACATACAGGTGGCAGCTGAACAATGATTCTCTCTCATCACTGATGTTTCTAACTCTCTCTCCCTCTCCCTTCCTTTCTGAAATCAATAAAAAAAAATATATTTTAAAAGTATGTATATATTTTTGGGACACACCCACATACACACACACACACACACGCAATATATATATAATTGGTAGGTAATTTTAAAAAGTACTGTAAAATGCTCAGTGGCACATATTTAGATGGGCAAATGCAATAACTTTGTCACTTAATTTCATATCACTAGATTTTCATCAAGCCTGAAAAAGGGCAGGTAGCAAAACTGTATAATCTTGTTTTGGATAAAGATACTAGCTGTATAATAATCTCAGAACCTCTTACATTTATTTGAGAAAATTCTACGATACACTAAACAAAAACGAAGAACATAAATTATTAAATTTATGAGTAAGTTTCTGATAATGAAAACAATTTATATGTTACATTGAAGAACCTAAGAAAGAGAAAAATTTAAAAGGTGTCATCTAGTTAGTCCAATGTAAAAAGGCTAGTTTTCCCCAATAATTCTATAAAATTTGAGGAATATAAGTTCATTAGAAATGGACTGATATTCAAGTATTAGTCCTTCATCATTTTGGATCATGAAGCCCGCTAAAAATTTGTAGGGACTTCCCCCAAGAAAGTAACACACACATCTCTACAATTTTAGTGGGCTTATGGCAGAGATTTTCAATCCTGTATGCACATTAAAACTATGTGGAAAGCTTCCCAAAAATTCCAGTGCCTGATCTTACCCTCAGTAAATATAATTTAGTTGTTTTGACTTGGGTCTCAGGTATCAGCATTTTCTAAAGCTCCCTAAGAAACATGAAGCCAGACATAAAATTCATTAGTCAGAAATTCCCTGAAATTTCTCCATAAAATAGTCTTCATTCACTCACTCATTCAACAAAGATATCAATTAATCATTCACAGCATCTGACACCTAGCCAAGAATTGTGAAGAGTCCAAGAGAAATGTGGTCCAATTTCCTCTGTTTCATAGTCACTACTAATCAGCAGCCTGGGAGACCGCCAGTATGACTTATTTGTAGAAAAATTCTTCAGCAGTCACAAATATTAATGATCCTCATTTCCAAACGAACATAATCTTTCACAATGGACAGGTGGTCATTGACCTCTTAAACAAATACAAAGGAATGCAAAACAAAAAGGGAAATGTTTCTGAAGTTTTTCTTAATACTATTTGATATTAACTCATTAAAGCTCTTAAATGAGCTAAGGAAAAATGTAGAATACAGGTAAGCACATTCTATAAAATATTAACATTTTCTAATAGAACTTTTGGGAGAGTTCTTCTCTAAAACTACTTAAAGCCAGTTTCTCAGAAACAAAGGCTTAGTAAAAGGAGCTGACACAATGAAAGGTAAAATGAATACCTAATATTTTGGAGAGAGTCATGCTAACAAAAGAATTCAAAGAGATGAGAAATTAAACAACGTATATTTAACATTATTATCAATATTTTAGACTCACACCATAAATATTATTCTATAACTTGTTTTTACTCTTTATCATATACTTTAGATATCTTTCCATATAAGCATACATATTAACCTATCTTATTTTATTTAAAACCTGCATAATGGGAAAATTATGGATATGCAAAATTAATTTAACCAAATCTTGATTAATGAATATTTACAGTGTTTCCAGTGTTTTGCTCAAATAAAAGGACTGTTTGAGATCTTTATAGCCCTTAGCCTCTATTCAAATAATATCATACATATAAAGAAGTGATTCCTCAGAAACCTTCATTCATATGCAGATATTAAAAGTGAGAAAATTTAACCTGCAAATTATTTGAAGTATTTTTGTATATTCTGAATTTAGTAATTAATGAAGGGACATATTATACCTTGTAGCAGTTTTCTTTTCATATCATTGAATTAACAAAAAATTTTCAGATATCAAATATTTCTAAAGGCCCCTGAAAAACCTAAGCATTGTGCTTACAGTCCTTAATATAAATAGTAATAAAAGAAAAAATAATACATAACCTGTACCATGTGCCAAGGAATATTCCATACATTCTACATTTATTCACAGAATGTTAACACTATGAGTTGGATATCATTATTTGTCAGAAACCAAACATTGTTCTCACTAAATGGATGTAAACAGGAGGCCAGAAGGCTGGTCAACCTTAATTGCTCTGAAAGGTCAGAGCTAATTACTCACTGTTTAGTTGAAAACATTGTTAGCTGAAGCAGCCTCTACCTGTTTGTTTCATGTTAATTTCCATTTTGTTATTTCCTGCCTAAAGGCTAGGGGTGTGTCCAAAAGCCTTAATAAAAGGGAGAAAAAAGCCAGAGCAAGTAGTAGTCTTTTCCACTAGAGGAAGCTCCCGCCTGGCCCCCCAATATCGCCAAATTAATGTTTTCTAGTTTCTCATTTCGTTTGTGTGCGGCCTCCTTCAGAACCCGAACCCTGAACCAGGAACCCTGAACCACGCGGGACATGGAAAGGGGCTCCCACAATTATTATTATCATTTTACATTTAAGGAAAATGAGGCATAAAGGAATTAAGTAATCTGTCCAGTTTCACAAAGGTAATAAACTGTACTGTCAGGATTCAGACCTAGGCAACCCATCACATTATGGCTATACACATACATATCTTTGCATATTTGTAGACTAAAGTTTACAAGTAGAATTCCTAAATCAAAGTGTATGTGAAAGTTGAACTTTGATATATATTGCCAAATTATCCTCCAAATAGGTTACATTAGTTTTCATTTCTGCCAAGACTTCATGAGGGCTTATTCCTCTATAACCTACACAACACTGGGTATTACCAAATTATTGAATCCTTGCCAATCAGATAGGTGAAATAGCTTCTTTAGAAAAACAACAACTCATATTTAATTCACATAATTACTGGTCATTTGTATTTATTTTTCACAAACTATCTGTTTGCTTGTTTCATTCATTTCTATCAGATATAATATTTCAACACAATCAATAAGAAAATTAATAAATTAATGCCTCAGGAAAGAAAATACCTAGAGTATGATTATTTATTGTTTATTGTATTATTTTCCATACAAACAATTGTAAACCTACTTTAGTCCCACCCTGAATTAGTTTAACTTTAAAGCACTAATGTCATGTTAAAAAGATAGATTTTTTCTCTTGCATTACATGGAATTACCTTAGATTATCTTGACAGTGCCAACAGACATATTAAATAACTCATTCTTGGAAAAAAATTCTTAAGGAAAACCTAATCTTAAACTCATATCCTAAATTTAAAAACTATTCAGTGAAATGTAGCTAAATTTTTGCCTCAGTAAATATGTTTTCTATTACATTATCAAAAATGTAATCTTGAATTTATTACATTTTTGTCCATTGCTTCATCATCATAATTAAGAAATAATGATTTATGAGAATAACTAGTTTTGCTGTCCTTATACCCTGAAAAGCAATAAACCAAATTCTCTTTGGCTATAAAAATCTTTTATTTTACATAAGCTTATAACAGGTAGCTATTTTTAATCTTACCACATTATACTCTAATATCTTATCTGCTCATTCTTTCTTGGTCATTATTAAAATAAACTGACCAGCCTAATATAATAAAACCCTAATATGCAAATCAACTGAATGGCAAAACGACCAGTCACTATGAGGTGCGCTGACCACCAGGGGGCAGACGCTCAATGCAGGAGCTGCCCCGCTGATGGTCAGTGCGTTTCCCACAGGGCTCAAGGCTGGCGAGCACAGTGGTGATGGTGGGAGCCTCTCCAGCCCCTGGGCCTAAGATTTCAGTTGGACTTGCCCCCGAGGCCTTCCAGATTGCAAGAGGACACAGGACAGGCTGAGGAACCACCCCACCCCAGTGCACAAATCTTTTAATATAAAATCCTTGAAAGGATTAACCCTTGGAAACTTAAATATACAGTAAATATATTTTTTATTCATCTTTATTGCTGAAAGTATTATAGGTGTCCCATTTTTTTCCACCACTGACCCCCTCCACCCCAGGCCTACCACACTATTATACTAGCATATGTCCACAGTAAATATATTTTTGATGAATAAATTATTTGGAAAGCAATGTAATAGTTAAAAGAAGAAAAAAAACAGGAGTAATTTAGTAATTTATATCCTAGTCCTTCACCAAGCAGCACAGGAATTAAGAAATGGAATTTATCACTAAAATTGAGAAATCCTATCATCATTCAACTCTATTGTTCAGAGCAGTTACTCAACCTCAACACTTTTGACATTTTCACTAGATAATTCTTTGCTGTAGGAGGCAGTTCTATAACTGAAGGATGTTCAGCAGCATTCATGGTTTCTACCCACTAGATACATAGCAGTAACTTTCCCACCTAATAAAAAAAAAAAATGTCTCCAGATATTTATTGTTAAATTTCTCCTCAGGACAAAACTCACCCAGGGTGAGAATCACTAGTTTACAGATAACTGACATTGTAACAGTTTATCTAAAACCAAAGTGAAACTATTATGAAGGGCTTCAAAACTTGGGACACATCTTCAAGAATCCTAATATAGCTGCTAGGAAAAACCTTCTAACACAGGTACTCCCATGCCTACATTCCTCTCAGCAACATAATTAATAAGCAAGTGATAAGAATTGTTAGATTCTTCAATCCCACTCAGTTACTTACCTACAACACTGATACTGAACATAGAAAGGAGATTGTGTAATTGTATTAGATAGAGACTTTTGGCTGACTCTTTTGAGATAAACTTCCAATAGGTCAGATGATGTAACATGCCCAATATTAAAAAGCAATTGAGTACATAATCATTTCTAGTTGTGGTTCTGGCACAGAAACAAGTACATATAGTGCTTATTAATAGATATGTTTCTTTGTGTTGCTCCTGATAAAATCAAGAGATAGATTAAATATATAAGAGTAAAATTGCTTAATTATATTTTTTAAATTAAAAAATGTACTATTTACAGGCTTTAACATTTGAAAAGGACTAAAAAAATCATATTAAGATTTCTCAAAAATCCTTAAAATTTTATGAAATAGCAACAACAAAGTGAAGAAAGAACTCTTTTACTAGCCTATAATAGAAGACATCCCTGCTTAAAGAGAACTCAAAAGTCAAAGTATTGAGGAGAAACCAAGATGGCAGCATAGGTAAATACCTAAACTGCTGCCAAGCACAATAATTTCAAAACTACAACTAAAAGAAAAAAATGGACATCATCCAGAACCACAGGAAGGCTGGCTATGTGGAAATTCTACAACTACAAGGAAAGAGAAAAGCACAATGAGACTCATAGGAGCTGCAGGAGGCAGAGGTACTGAGACACATGTGGAGAGGACTGGCAACTGAGTGTATGGATGGCTTTCTCAAGCAGAAGGGAGACAAAAGCTCCCCAATGCACTGACTCCAGTTCCAGTCGAGACACTGGAGATCAGACTCATACAGGGAGAAACTGGACTGTCTGGCAGTGGGCAGAACTCAAGGGCGGCTTTCTCTCAGAAGTGCTTACAGTGATTACCATAAGACACTGAGACACAGGGGCCTATTAGGGCAGGGCTGACGAGAAATCAATGCTGTCTGCTGTGCCCTGAGACTTTGCCCCATCCAAGCTGAGTACAGGGGCTTTTACAACCCTTATCTCATAAGGTTGTCTTCAGCACAGAAGTTCTCCCAGGGTAGACACAGCTGATCCTCATAGCCAATTGGCATGGAGGTCAATTCCTACCAGTGATACCAACAACAATCAAGGCTAAACTATAACAAGATTGTGCACACAGCCCACAAAGGGGTGCACCAAGACTGTCCACCTCAGGTAACTGAGGAGGCTGAGCCACTGGGCCCTATAGGATACCTACCACACAAAGCCACTCTATCACCTCATGGAAGCAGGCAAAATGCAGAGACAAAGAAACAGATCACAAACAAAAGAAATGGAGGAAAGCAAACAACTGGATATAGAGTTTAAAACCACGGTTATAAGGTTTTTCAAGAATTTTCTAGAAAAGATGGATAAATTTAGTGAGACCCCCAAGAATATGAAAAAGGAACAATTAGAAATTAAATAAACACTGACTGAAATAAAAAATATTACACAGAGATCTAACAGCAGACTATAGGATTGCAAGAATCAAGCCAAAGATTTGAAATACAAAGAAGCAAAAAACACTCAACTGGAAAAGCACAAAGAAAAAAAGACTCCAAAAATATGAAGATAGTGTAAAGAGCCTCTAGGACAACTTCAAGCGTACCAACATCAGAATTAGGAGGTGCCAGAAGAAGAGAGAGATACTAAAAACCTATTTGAAGAAATAATGACAGAAAACTTCCCCCACCTGGTGAAAGAAATAGACTTACAATTCCAGGAAGCGCAGAGAATCCCAAACAAAAGGAATCCAAAGAGGACCACACCAAGACACATCATAATTAAAATGCCAAGAGCAAAAGAAAAAAAGAGAATATTAAAAGCAGCAAGAGAAAAACAGTTAGTTACCTACAAGGGAGCCCTCATATGACTGTCAGTTGATTTCTCAACAGAAACTATGCAGGCCAGAAGGGAGTGGCAAGAAATATTCAAAGTGTTGAATAGCAAGAACCTACAACCAAGATGGCTCTATCAGCAAAGCTATCATTCAGAATTGAAGGGCAGATAAAGAGCTTCACAGATAAGAAAAAGTTAAAGGAGTTCATTTAAACCAGTTTCATATAAACCAGTATTATTTGAAATGCTGAAAGATATTCTTTAAGAAGAGGAAGGAGAAAAAAAAGGTAAAGATAAAAATTATGAACAACAAATACATATCTATCAATAAGTGAATCTAAAAATCAAGTGAATAAAAAAATCTGATGAACAGAATAAACTGGTGAATATAATACAATCAGGGACATAGAAAGGGAGTAGACTGACAATTCTCAAGGGGAAAGGGGTGTGAGAGGGTTGGGAAGAGAATGGACAAAATCATATACCTATGGATGAGGAAAGTGGGGGGTGGGGGTTAAGGGCAGAGGGTGAGGTAGGAACCAGGTGGAGGGGAATTATGGGGGGGGGGGGAGCATAATTGTAATAATCTGAACAATAAAGATTTATTAAATTTTTTTAAAAAGTCCAAGTTTTATACTAAATGCTGCTTACATCTACAAGTCTCTTATCACTAAACACTCATGTATATCTTCATTTCCAAAATGGTTCTGCCAGTAAGTTCTGAGAATGAAATGGGTTTTAAAATAATAAGCTTTGAAAAGAATAAAGTATTATTCTAATATATTAGAAATAACTGAATGAATACATTGCACAGAATTTTGATATTTGGAATTATCAAAATTAATTAGTGAAAATGAGTAAAAGTTAACATATTTCTCAAAACATTTCATTCTGACCAAACAACAATCAGTTTATTTATTTGTTTTTAAAATGTTTTTATTGACTTCAGAGAGGAAAGGAAAAGGAGAGAGAGACAGAAGCATTAATGATGAGAGAGTATCATTGATCAGTTGCCTGCTACACACTCCTCCCTGGGGACTGGGCCCATTACCCAGGAATGTGTCATGCCTGGGAATTGAACAGTGACATGCTGGTTCACAGGTTGACGCTCATCCACTGAGCAACAATGACCGGATGGTTTATTTTTAATTTACTTCTCAAAAAATAAAAATTGGGATTTTAAATCTCAGAATGTACAACTATAAATACAAATAGTAATATTTAAAGCATTGAGGTTTTGCAAATACTTACTTTACTTGCAAACTTTCTGCTGTTAAATTATTCCACATAATCTCATTTGCCTGAAGATTTTCATTTTCTTCTAGTAAGGAAGTATCAAACTCAACTTCTTGCTCTTTAGCAGCTGATGTTCTAGTAAAGCATGCCAAATCATTTTGATTAATATGAATAGCCTGTCATGATATATCTTAGTACACACTAAAGGCAAAATATATTTTCTCATCAAAAACTATATTCACAAAGTAAACATCAATAAAATAAATCATATTAAACCCTAGGCAGCAAAGATCTAGTCATGTAATTTCAGCCTTAATTTCCTCATTTATAGAATGTGGATATTAAGTGATTTTACTCCTGTCATAATGATAATGAATATAAAATAAGATGATGAATGCTTGGAGAAGTAATTGATACATTATAAAACTTAATACACAAAGTCATAGTACTGTTACTATAGAAATGTTAAAAAGAAAAGACATTTTCATGGATGAAATAAATACAGGCTTAAGAAATGATATAGTGACAACCCTAAAATTTTTAAAGATCACTATATAAATAGTTATAATCTTGGAGAAAAGACTTTGAAAGTAATTAAAAGGAGTCAAATTAATCTAAAATATTTAATGTCCTAACAAGCTCATCAATATCTCTTATTTCAACTTAGTTAAATATTATATGATATAAAAAACAATATTGCCATCAACACTGAAAGAAGAATGACAATATCATACATACCTATGAACATCTATAAAATCATTGTATTCTGTGCTGGGGTCTATCTGCTCAACAGACATTTGAATCTCTTTATGGACATTCACTATTTCCTCCGTAACAAGACTAGTTATCTGGCTGTATTCATCAAGTATGCCTTTTCTGAAAACAAAAATAAAGTTTTACAACATTTTAAAGTTTATCAAGAAAACATAGAACCAGAAAGGATTCAGAATAACAAACATAAGAAACCTAATATCAATATTTACAGATGGTAGTTTTATGTACCTTCCCAACTTGTATTTAAGGTGTCTAAATGTAAGGTCAGTGTTGATCGCTTTCTGTTTCTCAACATTATCATAGAAATGTTGGATTCCGTAACATGGAGTTGTGGGTCCACAATAGTCTCTTTAATGTTTCTTTCTAGTATCTGCAACTTACTCATATGCCCTGCCACTTGGGCCTTTTCTTGGTCCTGGGTCTCTGCTCTCCTAACTTCAGTGACATCTAGATATCTCTTCCTGGACTCCAGTCAGTAGCAAAATGTCATAAATTTTTTTAGCATTACCTAATAAATGCAAAAGGAAAAACAATTCTGTTGCAAAGACCTGATCCCTACTTGAGAATGCTATATCATTGGTCATTACTGGCCTCAGCAACAAGTATGGACAGACAAGTTTTCCTGCATATTCCCAAATAAATATAAGGTATTCTCCATTTTTCTTTTCCAAAATCATTATCAAATTTTTCTTATTATGAAGTATTTTCTCAGTTATTTTATTTAAAATAGCAAAATAATGTTTGGGCAAAGAAAAATTAGACTTAAACTGCTATGCTAGATTGGAATGATTTAAAAAAATCACCTTATAGACACAATTTTTTCAAAGGGGAGAGACAGAAATTTAATAAGTATTTAGTAAGTATCCCTGAGGATCTGAACTAATAATTATTCAAAGTACTTAATGATACAAATGTAAATAAGTCTATCTTGATACCTTATAAAGCAATACCGTAAGTCGTTATATTCACCTTTAAGACAAATGAAGGGGGCCATAAAGTCTCCTAACATTATAGGAATGAGTACTTGTGACATGCATTTCAATTTCAGTGATAGCATCATAGTTGGATTTTTTAAATGCTAGGTCTGAAACAATTTCTTAACAAGTAAAGATAATATGCTGTAGGAAACCATCATATGTCTTTAAAAAATGTCCTAGTGATGATGAAAACAATATTATGGAAGATTCATGTGCAGAGTTTGAAAACTATTGATTCATTAAATAAAAAGTAGGAAAATAAATATTTCTGAATAAACACTAAGTAATTTAAAGTAGATGTAACTAAATATATTTATTAAATGTTTTAAGTAGAAATTTCATTATTTTTATTAACAAGCTTAAAAGTATACATATTTAAGTTGACTGAAAACACTTTATCTTCTTGGAAAATAAGGGATCACCTAATCCAGCTAATAAGGGAGATGAAGTCTACCAAAGGATGGCTTACATTTTTCTATTGTCTGAAATCGATATGTATAGTACACATGTGTGCATTTAACCAACATATACTATTAATTCCTTGAAGGCAAACATTGTAACCTACTCATCTTTATATTCAATGTGCTTTGCAGACAGTAGAAGTCTAATAAATATTTGTTGATTTTAATCTCATACAAGAAAACAGCAAATAAACCTCCAAAAAAAAAATCTTTCCTTCAGGCTTTTCTGTTGCTCAAAATTAAAATTCCCAACCCTGTGGATATCCACTTCTTAATATTTGTCAACTATTGAAATTTTTTTCATATAAATTTCCATTTCAGTTGAGGAAAACAAAAGCATATAAAAAAGAAGGGAAATTCTTGAAGCTGGCTAGAAGGTTTAGGAGAGAAGCATAAACTAAAGGGATACCAGAGGTGAAAATCAAGAAGAATCAAGGTAAATCAGGCTGAAACACCCATGGCTCTGGGTTAATAAGGAAGCTCAAAAAACAGAGACAACTTTTACACAAAAGCTTAAGTAGAAGAGCAACTAATGTTAAAATCATTTTATGACAGGATTTTATGTCAAATACAAAATATAACTTACAGTGCTTTTATCATTTCTTCTTGCATTGTCTGTAAGGAGTCCAGAAGCAGAGGAAGGGTGGTGTCATAATACTGATTCTGATGAAGCTGGGCCCCTTTCAATGCCAATACATATTGATTATGCAATATATGAAGTTTCATTGTGGCTTTGTCGTAACGCTCCTTGGCCTTTTCCGTTTCTTTCCCTAAAGAAATCATTGAAGACATTTATAAAAGAGATAATAAAAAAGTTTTATCTTCTCTGTGTGCAAACAGAGCCACCACTATTTTATGTTATTTCACTCATTTTATGGCTAATCAAAAGTTTGTTGAATATACACTATGTGCTTAGCTCTATGCAAAGTACTATTTATTTGCCATTACTTTGTACAGAGGCCACTGTGAAGGAGGCATGCACTGTAGTAACTGTTTGGTGAATGAAGGATAATGTACAATTTATTTATAAAACTGCATAGGTATATGATCTTTCTTATGTTCAAGTAGCTTATACCAAATTGGAACAACAATGCATATATACCACCAAGAAAACAAGAAATTTTGTAAATATTAAATTTTGAGGTCTAAATTTCAGATTTGAGATATCGACAAAGACAAGAAAAGTTGGAGGACGTTTTGTGGAGAAAACAGACCTTAAAAGATGAGACAAGTCTGGAAAGGTAAAAGAAAGACAAAATAGACAATATTTCCTTCCTTCCTTCCTTCTTTCCTTCCTTCCTTCCTTCCTTCCTTCCTTCCTTCCTTCCTTTCCTTCTTCCTCCCTCCCTTCCTTTTTTAATTTAAATTCTTTATTGTTGAAAGTATTATTATATGTCTCCTTTTCCCCCCATAGACATCTCCCTAGCCGCTCCCATCCCCCAGCACATGCCCTCAACCCCCTCCTGTCTCTCTTCCTTCCTTTCACTCAATGAATATTATTAACTGATTATCACCGAGAATTGTGCTAAACACTGGGAACTCAGTATTCAGCAAAGCAGAGTCCTTGACATAAAGCCCATGGCCTAGTGATTTCGACTACTGAGTGAAAACATAGAAATAATAAGCAATGGTACCTAGGTAGGCAAAGAAATAAGCTCAAAGAGAGAAAACTTTGAGAAAATGAAGAAAATATGTCTATATAAAGAGGGCAATTTTAGGTTGTGAAAAACTTGAAAATCAAAGCATAAAAATTAAGACTTGATGAAGGACAAGTCTAGGAGATAATGATAATATTTTGAACTAAAACTTTTTGTGGTTCCTTTACTAAAACAATTCAGAAAATATTTAGATAGATAATATGAATAAATAAAAATTTTAAGTATATCTTTAATTTTTATGAAAATCAAACAAGTATTTCTTGCCAACTACATACATTTATGGAATAAACTTTTCAAAATATTTATTAATTTTTGCTCTCTTTCCAAGGAGAGTCCTCCAAATGAATCCTCTCCCCAAAACAGATGTTATGGTGAGAATTTCCGAGACCAGAGGCTCTCCTCTCTGGCCTCTGTTTAAGAGGCTCAGCACCTATCTGAGTATTTCCAGTGGGTATTCTATTGGAGAATATCTCAGGCCAGAGCCAAAAGCAGAGAAAAAGTCAGAGTTTTTGCAGAGATAAGACCGCAGGCCCCTAAACCATGCCCAGGCAGAGCAACAGAAGAATCCCTTTGATTTTCTCACCATCCCTCTAATTCTGAGGCACAGTAACTATATTCAGCTAGTGGAAAGAAAACAAACTTTTCTAGCAGACTAGCATGTCTCTTACCAACAAACTCCAGTGCTTCCCAGTACTAGAACCACCACTCACTTCTCCGAGGGAGCTGCCCATCATTTTTTTACAGAGCATAAATCTCTAACCAGGCTCCCTTAGTTGTTCATGCACTTGGTGATATTACTAATTGTTCAAGTTATTCACAAAATATTGCCCTAGATTAGTGATTGGCAAAAGCATTAGTCAACAGAGCTAAATATCAACAGTACAATGATTGAAATTTATTTTGAGAGCTGAAAACTGATTTCTGCACATGGGCCACGAAATTTCAATCGCACTGGTATTTTGTGGAAGAGCCACACTCAAGGAACCAAAGAGCTCCATGTGGCTTGCGAGCCACAGTTTGCCGACCACTGCCCTAGATCACTTGTTTAACTTTATGACATAATTTCTTGATTATAAAATAACTAGTGGCCCACTGCACAAAATCCATGCACATTAAAAGGGGATTAATTAGAGTAAATAATTTAATATTGCTATTTGCCTTTTCTCTATAATAGAAGTGTCAGAGATGAAAGAAAATTAATAAAATATATATAAAAATCTTCCTCCTGTCAGAGTCTGGGACACACCACAGGATCCAGAGTTAAGTCCCTGCCCACATGTGCCTCAAAATCGCATGAGACCCAGACTTGACTGCCCCACCCGCCTTGGGATAGATCCAGATCTGGCCAGGCCCACCCTTGTCAAGCTCTGCCAGGCAGGGAATGTAGCCTCAGATCTCCTGGCCCAGCGCCAGGAAACAGGGCATGTCCTGAGGTTCCAGGCCCAAACTGGGGCAGGGGGGCCTGCCTTGAGGTCCCCTGTCAAGCCGTCAGGTGTGGGAAATGGCCTGAGATTCCCTGTCAAGCCCCACTGGGTGCTAGGTGGGGGGCATGGCCTGAGGTCCCCTGTCAAACCCTGCCAAGAGGAAGGGGGCACAGCCTCAGGTCCCTTGGCCCAGCACCGAGAGGGGGGATTAGCGTCAGGTCCTCTGTCAAGCCCCATCAGCAGGGGGGTGCAGCCTCAGGTCCCCCTTGGATGGGGAGGGGCGTGATCTGAGTTCCCCCAGCCCAGCACTGGAGGTGCACCTTGAGGTCCCCTGCCAAACCCTGCCAGGCAGAGGGGCACAGCCTCAGGTCCCCTGGCCTAGTGTCGGGTTGAGGGGGAGTGGCCCGAAGTCCTCTGTCAAGCCCCACCTCGGGCAGGGAGTGGCCTAAGGTCCCCCGGCCTGGTGCTGGGGCCGAGGAAACAGCCTGAGATCCCCTAGCCTAGCACCAGGACGGGAAGTGCACCTTGAGGTCCCCTGTCAAGCCCCACAGGGGCGGGGGAGGCCATAGCCTCAGGTCCCTGCTGATTGCTTGTTAAGGCTCCTTATGGGAACTTGGCCTCAGCTGTGGGTGCAGCCATCTTTGTGATGGAGTGATAGTTAATTAGCATATTCCCTCTTTATTAGATAGGATGTAACCAGTAGGGCAATGGTTCTCAACCTTTTTAATGCCACAACCCTTTAATACAGTTCCTCATTTTATGGAACTGCTAGCGGTTCTCAATCTGTAGAGCCTAAGACCATCGGAAAACACAGATATTTACATTACAATTCACTAACAGAAGCAAAATTACAGTTATGAAGTAGCAACAAAAATATTTTATGGTTGGGGGTCACCACAACATGAGGGACTACATTAAAAGGTAGAGGTATTAAAAAGGTTGAGAACCACTACATTATGGCATCTCTCTGACTCCCTTACTGCTGACTGGAAAGAGGTTCTAACACTGGAGTAGGAGAATAAGAGCAAACATATTAATTCATATCTGAGGGAATTAGAAAAAAAATAACAGCAACTAATGCATTGTGTTTTCTCACTTTAAAGCTATGAAAGACCCATGGGATAATATATTTGGATAATATATTTTATTTCATTAACAGTAAATAATCATACAGTTTTAAATATATGAGACAAGAATTCATGAAATAATTTATCACCTTACTATATAAACAATGCTCTGCAATTTTTTTCATTTGATTATATTTTAACGAGAGGCCTGATGCACAAAATTTGTGCAAGGGCCTCAGCCCTCACAGCCCTGGCTTCATCTGGAAGGTCATCCGGATGGTCATTCTGCTGATCAGTCTAATTAACATATTAGCTCTTTAATATATAGGATTTTAAAATCTGTTTAATGTTCATCCAGAAAAAAATTTTTTTGTCTCAGTTAATATAAATCGCTATAGAAATTTTAACTCATTCTATATCACACTACGGATATTTTTTCGATTTAGCAATTAATAAATCACTTCAATAATAATAATTGCATATTAATCTCCTCAGGAACACCTTCCCCTACTATTCAGTTACTATAATTCTTTTGTCAGAGAATAATGTATTTACCCATAAACATTGCTACTTAGCATCCTTCCTGCAGAAATACATTTTTAAAAAGTACCTAAGAGTTAATGCCATTGATACATCTATGGCCAGCCCCACATCCTTACTTGAAAATGACAATCCCTTTTTCTCCCTATCCACACAAGTCAGGAGGAGACTTCTATTTTAAACTGACATCCAAGATTCAAATTACATACCTGACCAAAAGAAACCAGTCCTTTGGCTGGGTGGTAAGTCACATTAATGCCTGAAAAGAGTGAAAATCCCTGACAAAGCCCTTTCTAAGACCCTTCTCTTAAAAGTGGCTTTTTTATGTGTGGTAGTTTGTTGTTGGGTTTTTTTTTGTTTGTTTGGTTGGTTGGCTGGTTTTTGGTTTATCATTTTTAAGCTACTAGTATTTTAAGTTTCTGTCACTTAAAATTCAACAAATTCTGACTACAGTTCAAAATATCATTGCACTTCCCAGTATACAGACAAATTGATTCTGAATAATAAAAAAGTCTTCTACAGTCCAAATGTTCATAATAAGAAAATAAAACAAGCATATACCAGGACAGAATTTTTTAGTATTGTGTTCTAATTTATTAAATTTCATTATAACTTAAATACATACTAGAGGCTTGGTGCATGAAATTCATGCATGAGGGGTAGGGGTGTCCCCTCAACTCAGCCTGCACCCTCTCCATTCCAGGACCCCCACAGAGGATGTCTGCCAGTTTAGGCCCTATCCTTCTCATAATCCTGGACTACTGGCTCCTCATCACTCACCTGCCTGCCTGCCTTGTTGCCCCTAACTGCCCTCCCTGCAGGCCTGATTGCCCCTCACTGCCTCTGCATGCTGGCCTGATCACCCCTCCCTACCAGCCTGGTCACCCCCAACTGTCCCCCTCTACTAGCCTGGTCGTCCTAAACTGCCCCCCCACCTTGTCAACCTGGTCACTCCCAGCTGCCTGCCCCCTGCTGGCCTGGTAGTCCCCAACTGCCCCCCTTTGCTGGCCTGGTTGCCCCTCACAGCCCCCCTGCCAGCCTGGTCACCCCACACAACCTGATTGTTCAGTCATTTGGTCATCCCTCACTACCCTCCCTGCAGTTCCGGTCATAGGCAGTCATCTTATGAGGCTGTGATGGTCAATTGCATATTACCTCTTTATTATGTAGAATATGCATAACCCACAGACACAGAAAACAGTGTGGTAAAGGCCTGAGAAAGGACAAGAGTAGGGTGTAGGGGATCAATGAGAGGGGAAAAAGAACATCTGTAATATTTTCAATAATAAAGATATATTTTTAAAATTTTAAAGATATATTTTTTTAATTTTTATTATAAGTTTAAAAAGTATAACTAGTGAATTCAATGAATTCCATACATGATGTTATTTTTTTAACATTACTTTTTATATGAACTCTATTTTTCCTAATTATCAGTAGGTATTTTTAGCATATAACTTCAAGAGTCACACTCTCCACAGAAACATTTTCATGGAGACATTTGAAACACTTAAACCATCCATCTGTTGTCCTATTTGCACAAATTTTTAAACTGCATAGTTCCCATCTTGTCTTTCTAGCTGGTGCAGAATAATTAACTAAATATGCACTACTCACCTCACTAAGATTTTCTAATCTAAAATAATAGAAAAGTTAAGAAGTTCGCAGATACTTTTTTCTTTATCTGATTTAGTGTATGACAAATAAGCTAAATAAAACTATTATAGCCAAATCTAATTATCATGATTAACACAATTTGAAAAAAAAAAATTTAAAGCCTTTGAAAACATTGAAGGCAGATTACAGTACATTAAAATAATGGTAATAAACTATTTTAAAAACTTTGGGCTTAAAATTAAGTTTTTTTTGGGGGGAATATGTTTTCATAGAGATGGGGGGCCTGTTTTTATACTCTACAGCTCACATACACTTGTGTATCTGGTTATAATGTGTACTTGGCACAGTCACATGATCAAGTGATTATTCTCTCTGTACTACCCTGCACTCTTCCTCCCTTGTAGGAAAATGAAAAGTTTGGTACGATTTAGAAAAAAATTCTATTATATTTTTTTCCTGACTTGTTTTAAATAAACATTTAGAGTGCAATTGAGACTATGTAAATAAATTCAGGAAATAGTAATACTGTGTAAAATTCAAAATTACAGGTAACATTTTTAAAATTCTATTCATCTAACAAAATATATCGGAGGGTGGGGGGGTGGAACCTAATGATTCTTGCCATAAAAGCTTGTTGGCTCAGAATATCTCAGATCACTGTTATACTTGCTTAGCTTTTAAATAACTACATTAGAGCTGAAAATTAATACAAAGTATACAAAGTGAATAAATTATCATTGACAGATATATTATTGTACCTCTGTTGCTGTATACTTTGTTTTGTTTTAATGAAAGGCAATGAGTAGGACATAGAGTTATTCATCAACAGAGTAAAACATTCAATTTTTTCCCTTCTACATAAATTATAATTCTTTTGCCATCACTTGTTGACAAATCTGTTTAATGTTTTTAACAAAAGAGTGTGCATATATGTCATGCCATAAACAAAAGGCTAACAAAGCTCAACTATGTAATCTTAACCTTCACAAGAGACATTCTATTTACTTTCACATTTTTTTGTGTGTTTTCTATACATTATTTTGCTGTTTAAAAGGGTCTCTAAATATAGTGCTGAATTGCTGTTTAGTATTCTTATGTTTAAGTGGATATGATGTGCCTTATGGAGGAAATAGATGTGTTAGATAGCTTTTAGTCATGAGTTGTAACAATGTGGTTCGATGTTAATGATTCAACAATATATATTAAATAAAGTGTATTTAAAAAGAAACATACACAAAACAATGTTTTTAGGTGTATTAGTGATGTACTGCTCAACTGTCAAAACTGTAACTCAGCTAAGGACAATGATTCAGTACTCAGGTAATGCTAATTATTGCTCACAATAATTTTATAGAGTATAACTACCAAAAATAACAAGGATCAATTATATAACTAGAATGTGACCACTTCCAATCACATCTGCTACTGCCACCCAGTCCAAAGCAGCATAAACCAGTGCCTGGATTACTCCAATAGCCTGGATGCAAACTGGTCTTCTACATCCCTCTTTCCCCCACCTCAGACTCTTATTTTCAACAGGCTACCAGAATTCTCCTGTAAAAATGTAGGTTAGTTCATGTCATTCCTCTGCTCAAAATCCACCAATGGTTTCCCATCTTACTCATGGTAAAGGGTTTTAAAGAACTACCAAGACCCTTCATAATCTGTGTCTCCCTTGCCATCACTATCATTCTTCCTCCGATTCACAACCTCCATGCCTTTCCCTTATCAATCCTTCAGATCTAGCCACACAGATAACTATAATACTTCTCAGATAAGCTGGACATGATCCCATTTCAATAACTTTGCTTTGTCTACCAGTGGTTCTCAATCTTCCAAATGCCGCGACCCTTTAAGACAGCTCCTCATGTGGTGGTGACCCCCAACCATAAAATTATTTTCGTTGCTACTTCATAACTGTAATTTTGCTATTGTCATGAACTGTAATGTAAATATCTGATATTCAGGATGTATTTTCATTGTTACAAATTGAACATAATTAAAGCATAGAGATTAATCACAAAAACAATATGTAATTATATATTGTAAAATATTTATTTCTAATTACAAATAAATGAAATTTTGTCTTGAATCGTGGTGTAGCATGGGCAACAGTCTTCATATAACAGTGAACTACATTGCTACATTTTGCTACACCGAGGAGCAGTGTGTTGGTTCCTAAGACCAAGGGAAATAGGTGTTTTCCTATAGTCTTAGGCGACCCCTGTGAAAGGGTCGTTCGACCCCCAAAGGGGTCGCAACCCACAGGTTGAGAACCACTAATCTATACCCTCTGTCATGGAGTAATCTCTGGCCCATAAAACCACATGATTCACTCCTTCACCTCCTTCACTCTATTTAAAGGTCTCTTTCTCCATGACAATTAATCTGATCAATCCCCAAACATCCTATCTATTTTTAGTGTTTTCTCCATTATAATTATTACCATGTAATATGCTATGTTTCACTTTTTTTTTTAATTAATTAGCTATCTTCTGCTCTAAAATGTAAGCCTTATGGAGGCAGGAATTTTTGGATATTTTGTTATCTGTAATATTCCTAATATAAATAACAGTGCCTGACACATAACAAGAAAATGTATGAATGGCTATAGTTCTTATTTTAAAAAATAAATTTAAACAAATAAAGTTCTTAAAAAGTTAAAAGTTATAGAAAGATTACAATTTTACCTTCTGCATCAGTTCTAATAATCAAGTCCAAAACTAATATTGTTAAGGAGATCACCTATAAAATATAGAGGAAAATCAGCAAAAAAGTTTAACTTCTCTTAACCTCTTTGTATGTGAAACTTAGCTTTATTTAATAAAACTAAGCAAAAAGGGCACAAAGCAAGTAATTATGCTTTCATTTTATTTTTAGGAAGTAACCTCCAGAATATAAGTGAATCATGAAGCATATTCTATCCCACATAATATTTCAATATCTAATAAAAATATTATAACTGTCACTTCAATTTCTATAGCTTTAACCAAATGCAAATTTAGATTAATAACTAAAAGTGCCATTACTCTTTATGACCTTGTAGAGTTCCTATCATATTAAGATCCATGCAGGGAAATGCATTCATGCCTTAAGTTAGCTGCTAATATATCATGTACTAATAAGTAGGTCCAAAAATAAAAAGGAAAACCTCTCACTTTCAGGTCACTTTCCAATAAAATTTATAATCAGCAAACTTAGCTTAAACTCTCCTTTGGTCTTTAGCAAGTTCTGTATCCAAATGCATTTCTTCTCTATGATGAACTGAGAGGTAAATTTGAATTTCAGAGTATTTTTCTAGAGAACCTCCATTCATCATCCATATGTAATTTTGATTTTTAAAAATCTCTAAGATTTAGAGATTACTGAATAAGAAGGCCAGTTACCATTTTTATTAGTGGACTCAAAATGAGGAAATTAACTAAAATAGATTTTTTAAGTTTTATTCATTTTTTAAAATTTGAATTTATTTACACAAATTAACCATCTGCCTGAGATCTGAGCTCATTTCAAACTGGTTTTCATAATTAAAATACTCTAAAGAGACAACTCAATGGTTCTAATCAATTTTAATTGGCTATAAAATATCACAGAACTATTCATAATGAATGAAGAGACAATTTAAGAAAATCTACTGCCAATTACAGAAAACTTTACTTATTTTTTTTTTATGAGACGTAACAGCTAATTCACCACAATCTAGCTATAGGTGCCCTCTTACTCCATCTGCCGAGCGTAGTGAGAGCTTGTAAATAATCAGGAAATATACCAATCCCTTAGCACTCTTTTGCATTTCTCAAAAAGAAAGAAGAATTTGAAAGAAAAATTGTTTCCCACTCTTGTCATAAAATTGTGTGAGAAGAGCTCCCTTCAAACTTCTTCAGACTGACTCGTATGGGCATGTCTTGTACAGTGGTTCATCCTGTCTTGTTTTCTTCCTGAACACGATGTGTGATAAAACAGAAGCATTCAGACTTCTACCCATATAAGAGAAACTCCGACAAATGGTATTGTCTGTATTTGGAGGCTTGGTAAATATAAAACACCAGTGTAATTCTATCCATATAAAATCAATTAAATATGTCACATCAGAATACGTAAGTATGAGGTAGTAATTTTGAACATCTTTTCTAGTACTTCAGTATATTTTTAAGTAAACTACAAAATAAGATTAATAAATTTACAGACATAGCCATAGAAACTAACCAAAATAAAACAGAAGAGAAAAAAGACAAGGGGAAAAAATGATCACAGCATCAGTAGTCTGTGAGACAGTTACAAGAAGCTTAATACACAAGTACCTGGAATCTCTGATAGACAGCAGAAAGAGAAGGGATGACAGTAAATATGTGTGAATATACAATAGATAAAAGTTTTCCACACTCAACCTACCGAGTTTGGTTCAATGGATAGAGCATCGGACTGTGGACTAAAAGGTTCTAGGTTCGATTCCAATCAAGGACATGTACTTTGGTTGCGGGCACATCTACAATAGGAGGTGTGCAGGAGGCAGCTGATTAGTGTTCTCTCTCATCTATGTTTCTAACTATCTCTCTCCCTTCTTCTCTGTAACAAATCAATAAAATATTTATTTTTAAAAAGTTTTCCACACTCATTAAAACTATAAACTCTCAGGTATATACAAGAAGCTCAGAACCCACAAACACAAGTAAAAAAGAAAACCACATCATGACCAAATTACTCAAAACCAATGATGAAAAGCAAATCCTAAAAGCTGCTAAAGGAAAACAAATTGTACAAATAGATAACACAGCAAAGACTAATACGAGGGATAATAAAAGTCACTTCATAATGATGAGAATCATCAAGAAAATATAACAATTTTGACTAGTTATATACCTAACAACAGAGTCTCAAAATACATGAAGCCAAAAACTGAGAGAATTATAGGAAATAGAGAAATCCGCCCTAGTCGGCTTAGCTCAGTAGATAGAGTGTAGGCCTTCGGACTGAAGGGTCCCAGGTTCAATTCCAGCCAAGGGCACGTCCCTGGGTTGCGGTCTCAATCGCCAGTGGGGGGCGTGCAGGAGGCAGCCAATCAATGATTCTCTCTCATCATTGATGTTTCTATCTCTCTCTCCTTCTCCCTTCCTCTCTGAAATCAATAAAGAAATACATTTTTTTAAAAAAAAGAAGAAAAAGAAATAGAGAAATCCACAACAACAGTGGACAAATAGACCACTACAACCAATAATAGAACACATAGTTTAAGAATATTTTCAGACCAAAATGGAATTAAATTATGAATAAAAAAAGGACATCTCAAGAAAAATGCCATAACTTTAGAAAATTAAGTAACTCAATTATGAATAACCTAGAGATCAAAGAATAACACAAGGAAATAAGAAAGTATTTTGAACTGAATGAATATGAAGATATGATTGTATATAAAAAGGATATAATGCTGCAAAATAGTACTTAGGGATATTCATAACACTAAATAGCTGCATTAGGAAAGAAAATTAGGTATTTCTCAAATCAATGATCTTAGCTTCCACATCAAGAAAATAGAATAATTGGTACAAACTAAGCCTAAATAACGCAGAAGGAAATAATAAAGACCAAAGCATAAGTCTATTAAATAGAAAGCAAAGAAATAAGGGGATGGGGCAATAAGTGTTGGTGAGGAAGTGGATAAACTCTTAGTGGGATAAACTGTGCAGCCACAGTGAAAAACAATATGAAGGCTCCTCAAAAAAATAATATAAAATAGGACTAACATATGACCCAGCAATCCCACTTCTGGGTATTTATCTGAAGAAATCAAAAACATATGTAGCCTTATGTTCACTGCAGCATTATTTACAATAACCAAGATATAGAAGCAACCCTAAGTGTACATTAATAGATGAATTGATAAAGAAGATGCAATGCATATATACAATGAATAAAATAGAATAAAATCTTGCCATTTATAACAACATGAATATGCTAAATTAAATTAAAGAAAAGCAGAACCTAAAGGAAAAAAAAACAGATTCATAAACATAGAAAATAAACTAAGGATTGCCTGAAGGGAGAGGGGTGATGGGCAAAACAGGGAAAGGGGATTAAAGGTACTAACTTCCAGTTATAAAATACATATGTCACAGGGAATATAGTCAATAATATTACAATAACCTTAAATGGTAACACATAATTACTACTCATGATGATTCCTTCACAAGGGATATAAATGTTGAATCACTATGTTGTTCACTTGAAAGTAATATATTGTATGTCAAAGTATAGTTAAATTTTTTAAATAAATAAATCTAATACTAATGCAATCAATCAATCCAATGATGCTGCAGAATGATAACACCCACCCACACACACAGAAAGCAAAATCAAAAGCTGACATTTGAGAATATTAATAAAAGTTATAGTTTTCTAGCCAAAATGATTAGGAAAAAAGAGAGAAGACACAAAATACCAATATCAAGAATGAAAAAGAAATGTCAGCATAAATTCTACAAATAAAAAAGGTGAATTAGGAAATAAACAACAATACCAACAAATTCAACAACTAAAATGAAATGGACCAATTCCTTGAAAGAAGTAACCTACTAAAATTAAAAAAAAAAAAACCCACAGATAAACCAAATAGCCCTATATCAATTAAAGAAACTGAATTTAAAGTTTTAAAACCTTCAGAAGTAAATTCTAACAGTATTTCAAAAATATTACCTATAGAACACAAATCTTTCTAGAAAATTGAAAAGGAGGTAATCATTCCAAGGACAGCAATAGCCTTATGAAAATGAGACAAAGATATTACAAGAAACAAAGAAAAAGACAGATGACCATTACAAACAATTCCTAGCTGGTTTGGATCAGTGGACAGAGCGCCAAAGAGTCCGAAGAGTCCCGGGTTTGATTCCAGTCAAGGCACATTCCCGGGTTGCCAGCTTGATTCTCATAGGGAGTTTGCAGGAGGCAGCCGATCAATGATTCTCATCATTGATGTTTCTATCTCTCTATTCCTCTCCCTTCCTCTCTGATATCAATAAAAATATATTTTAAAAAAAAGTAACCATCAAAAGCATTTTTTAAAAATTATAAGCAAAAACTTAGCCAACATTATAAAAAATGACAATGCATCACATGCAAGAGGAGTTATCATTCCAGGAATGTGAAGTTTTTGTAATATTTGAAACATGTGAAAATCAATCAAAATAATTCACCATATTAAATCAAAAAGAAAAAAATGTCATATCAATCAATACAAAGAAAGCATTTGACAAAAATTCAACATCCATTATAAAGAATGAATAGAAAGGAGTTTCTTCAACCTAATAAAAAAAAACATTTGAACAGCTCACATCATATTTAATGGTGGCAGACTTTCCCCCAAGTTCAGGAACAAGGCAAAAATCTTTGCTCTTTCTACTTATACTCAACATTATACTGGAGGTTCTTGCTAGGGCAATCAACAAGTAAAAGGAAAAATAAAGAAATCAAAATGAAAAAGAAAAAAAACTCTTTATTCACAGACAACATGATCTTGTAATTCTTTTGTGAAATCATCTACTTTTATAAGGATCTGATAGCAAACTTTTTCAACATTTACAGGCTAATGTCAGAACCCTAGTTCAAATACAAACTATATTTATTCACAACATTGTTTGATGGCAAAACCATGTGTTTAAAACCAACTGAGATGTTCAGAACTCAATCTACAACAGAAAACCTCTGTACTTTGATTCAAGAACTTGTTATTCTAAAACTCAGTACTACTACTATCAAGAAATAATTAAATTATTAACTTCAGCTCAATCAGTTACACTTATATAGTTGCTTTCCATGCACATGTAAATAATAATCAATAGACTAAGATCTAGGAAATAGTCAATAAACAGATATACACAGCCAAAAAATAGACTAATGTCCAAATTAGTTCAAATCAATTTAATGTAAACATCTGTTCCCTCGACACAGCACTCAGAAAAACAAGTTTAGTATTTAAAATATGTCGCGATCCACAGATTGAGAACTGGTGTAGAGTCTAAGACCATCGGAAAACACAGATGTTTACATTACGATTCATAACAGTAGCAAAATTACAGTTATGAAGTAGCAACGAAAATATTTTTATTGTTGGGGTTCACCACAACATGAGGAACTATATTAAAGGGTCACAACATTAGAAAGATTGAGAACCACTGCCCTGGACTGATCTATCAAGATGAACTAAAGTTCTGACATAAGCCAGTAAATCATGGAAAATCTACCATCATATTATCTTTATAGTGACTAAATAACTTCACAAAAGGACTCCCATTTCCATGTTAAACACAGATGCAGTCTGAAATCAGAAATAAAATATTAAGAAATATATGCTGAAAGGTACTCTTTTAGAAAAGGAAGAAGAAAAAGATAAAAGACAAAAAATTGTGAACAACAAATACATATCTATCAACAAGTGAATCTAAAAATTAAGTGAATTAAAAATTTGATCAACAGAATAAATTGGTGAATATAATAGAATCAGAAGCACAGAAAGGGAATGGACTAATAATTCTCATGGGGAAAGGGGTGAGGGGTGTATAGGGAGAGACTGGACAAAAATCATACACCTATGGATGAGGGTCAATGGGAGGGAGGTAAGGGCAGAGGGAAGGGTGGGAGCTGAGTGGAGAGGAGCTATGGAGGGGAAAAAAGAGAAACAAATTTAATAATCTGAATAATAAAGATTTAATTTAAAAAAAATAGGCATCAAGACTTTGGAGTAATTTTGTGTTTCCTTTCCTAACTAATTTTTCTCTTACAGATACAGATGCAGTGTGAAATACCTAGCATAGTTGGATTATAATACAGTTGGATTAAGTCATCACTTGCTCTGGGTGAATTTCAATATGATCACATCTAATAAAAGAGTAATATGCAAATCGATCATATTTCTGCTATACCCACAAACAATGCCCACCAGCCAATCAGGAACAAGTATGTAAATTAACCCAGCTAAGATGGCTGCACCCATGGAAAAGAGCAGGAGGTTTGGGTTTCCTGGTGATGGAGGAAGTTAAACTTTCCACCTGCCCTGGTGGGCCCAGGACTCCAATCAAGGCCACAAAGTTTCAATTATAGAAGATAAATAAATCCCAATAAAAATGGCAGCAGCCATGGAGCTGGAGAGAACAGGATGCCTGGGTTTCCCCAGCGACGGGGAAGCCAAGCTATATGCCTGCCCTGGCCTCCGCTTAAGGCTACAAAGTTTCAATTATAGAAGATAAATAAATCCCAACAAAAATGGCGGCAGCAACAGAGCTGGAGAGAGCAGGAGGCTTGAGTTGCCCCCAGTGATGGAGAAAGCCAAGTTTCCACAGCCCTGGCTTGCCTTGGCCTCGACTTAAGGCTACAAAATTTCAATTATAGAAGATAAATAAGTCCCAAGAAAAATGGCAGCAGCCATGGAACAAGCAGAAGGCTTGGCTCCACTCAAGGCTATAAAGTTTCAATTATAGAAGATAAATAAATCCCAGATCCCAGCGCCTTCACTTGGGTCACCAGAGACATGGCTGGCTTGCAAATCACCACAGGGCCCTCACCCAGGCCACCCCACACCCCAAAAGAACCCCCACTCTGATCCTGGACACCCTTCGGGGCAAACCAGCTGGCCCATACCCATGCTCCAGGCCTCTATCCTATCTAAAAAAGAATAATATGCAAATTTACTGTCACTCCAACACAAAATGGCTGCCCCCATGTGGTCAAAGATGACTGCCCCCATGTGGACACAAGATGGCCAGCAGGGGAGGGCAGTTGGGAGGGGACCAGGCATGCAAGGAAGGGCAGTTAGGGGTAATCAGGCCTGCAGGGAAAGGCAGTTAGAGGTGACCAGGCTTGCAGAGGAGGGAAGTTGGGGGCGACTGGGCCTGCAGGAAGGGCAGTTAGGGGTGACTAGGCCTGCAGGGGAGGGCAGTTAGGGGCAAACAGACTGGCAGGAGAGTGGTTAAGTGGTGATCAGGCTGGCAGGTAGAAGTGGTTAGGGGCAATCAGGAAGGCAGGCAGGCAAGCAGTTGGGAGCCAGCATTCCTGGATTGTGAGAGGGATGTCCGACTGCCCGTTTAGGTCGGATTCTATCAGGGAATCGGGCCTACACAAGCAGTGGAACATCCCTCAAGGGGTTCCAGATTGGAGAGGGTGCAGAGTGGGCTGAGGGACACATAACCCTGTGCATAAATTTTTTGAACCAGGCCTCTAGTTATTTATAATATAGAACACTAATTTGAGAATGCTAGCCAGGCATTAAGTAATGAACTTTATAAAATTAACTATTTTGACAGATTAAGTAGCAATACTAAATGTACAAAACTATTTCTGAACTACTCTTGATGGTTTAGCAAAGTATCCCTTGTATAGATGCTAAATTTTGAAAGATTGATAAGACTTCAAGTTCCCAAGTTAGAATATCAACTAGAAACAGGTAAGCTCCTTCAATACCTAGAAAATATTGCTTCAATCTCAATAACTTAAAGACAGAAAGTGCTCAGTAAGTACTTCTAAATTATCTAACGCACTCTTAAATAACAAAGGACTAGTAATTAGATTTTAATATGAAGTTTGAAAATTTATAATATATTCACACAATATTAGAATTTAATGCAAGACTATCTGACTCCAAAGTAGATGCCATTTTTATTTTTCTTCACTTAAATAACAGTAATTAAATTACAACAGCATTTTAAAAGAGGTGTTTACATTAGTAAAGAGGTCATAATCTCACAATTTTGGTTGAAATATATGAAAAATAAGATGAAGAAAGATAATGAAATTGCAAACATGAATTCATCTTCCCTATAAAAGCAAATAGAAACATTATGAGAAGCAGAAACATGAATTAAATGTGGGAGGAGTGAGGGAAACATAGCTTAAGCATTGGAGGAAAATGGGAAGGGAGGAAGGGGGAGGGAGACAAGGAAAAAAGAGGAACAGGGGAAAGAAGGCAAAAAAGCAGGGATGAACAAGATGGGTGAGGAGATAGAAATGAAGGAGAAAGGAAAAGAGGGAGGAAAGGAGAACTACATCTAATTCAGAACTTCTTCTAATCTATTGAGAATAATTATAAAAATAGTGTTTTCATTGTGCAAGAAATATCTAAATACAGGAGCTGTTTATTTCATTTACTTCAAAAATAACAAGATAATATACAAGTAAAAGATAAAGAAAAATACATTAATAAAAAAGAATGGTAAATTCAATAGTAAAAAGAAAATGGAGTTTCTAATAAGGCTTACATATTTAGCTAGAAAGAAAAAAATAATTTTTTTTTATTGATTTCAGAGAGAGAAGAGAGAGGAACAGAGAGATAGAAACATCAAAGATGAGAGAGAATCATTGATCGGCTGCCTGATGAATGTCCTCTACTAGGGATTGAGCCTGCAATCCAGGCATGTGCCCTTGATTTGTATCAAACCTGGGTACCGACCCTTCATTCCCAGGCCAATGCTCTCTCCACTGAGCCAAGCCAAACGGGCGAGGTTGCCAAAAAGAAAATTTTAAAACTCCAATATTTAATAATTTTTAAAAAATGAAATATGAAAACTGTAGCTACAATTCAAGACTATAACCATAAATCTCTGTTAAAAACATTGGTTTCTCTTTCCATTTACTTCCAAACCATCCAATGAAAATTGTAGGACACTAGATACATATAAAATTAAGCTACAAAGGCAAGATAATGCTATAATAGATCTTGTAATTTCAAAGGCTTTTAAGTACCATGGTAAAAAGGGGATTGAAAAGGCTTCTAAACAAATATAACCTTGTTTTTCTTATTCAGCACTCATTCATTAACTATGATGTTAGAGATCAATTTAAACACTTTGCATTCTATTACACAAATGCTACATAATTCCATTTAGCAGACACTATCCATTAATATTGTACATCTTTTTTTACAAAGGAACAATTATCACATAATTTCATAATCACTCTATTTTGGTTTATTTTGGTATTTTTTAACATATAGTTTTACTGATTTCAAAGAGGAGGGAGAGGGATAGATAAAAACATCAATGGTGAGAATCACTGATGGACTGCCTCCTACATGCCCCCACACTGGGAATCGAGCCCTGGACGGGAGTTGAACCACAACCTCCTGGTTCCTAGGTCGAAGCTTAAACACTGTGCCACGCCAGCAAGGTATATTTCATTTTTTTTAATGTAAATTGGTCTAAGTGGAATCATTCCACTATTTATAAAGATAAAATTCATATAAGAATAAAAAGCATTAAAGTAAACATTTTTTCATAATTTTGCCATACCTTTAGCTAAAGCCTCTTTATATTTCTCTTTGGCAGAATTCACTTCTTTTATTAATTGTCTATAGCTGGATTTTAATTTCTCTAATTCTGTCTTTGTAACCTGTCAAAAAAATAAATTCAAAAAATTAAAACATAAATTTACCTGATCAAGAACTTAAATTCCAATGTGCACCTTACTGCTTATAGGTCAGAGTTGCTGTAAATATACAATTACAGGCAATAAATTAAATATTACTGGGGGGGGGGGGGGGGGGTCAATCAGGGAAAAAGGAGACATGTAATACAATTATACAATTAAAAAGGAATTACTTTAGCCCTGGCTCTGGCTATATGGCTCGATTGGTTGGAGAGTCATCCCTTACACCAAAAAGGTTACAGGTTCGACTCCCAGCCAGAGCACAAAGGACACATACCTAGGTTTCAGATCCAATTCCCATTGAGGGCGTGAACATGAGGCAACTGATGGATATTTATCTCTCACCTCTCACCTCTCTCTCTCTCTCTCTCTCTCTCTCTCTCTCTCTCTCATCAATTTTTAAAAATATCTTCAGGTGAGGATAAAAAAAAAAAATTCTTTAACTCGGTTGGAGCGTCATCCTATAGATCAAAAGGTTGCAGGTTCAATTCCCTGTCAGGTATATATCTACGTTGCAGGTTCAAACCTCGGGTATGGTGTGTACAGGAGGCAACCAATCCATTTTTCTCTCTCACAATGATGTTTCTCTCCCTTTCTCTCCTTTTCCCTCTCTCTCTCTCTCTCTCTCTCTCTCTCTCTCTCTCTCTCTCTCTCTCTAAAAAACAAAGACACATCCTCATGTAAGAATTAAAAGAAAAAATTACTTTAGAAATCAATGATAAATTAAACAGCACATTAAAAAAAAACAATTTCTTAAAAAGAGAGCAAATCCAGAAACAGTGCTGCAGTCATCTAAAATTTTTAAAGACCAATAAATTAATTTTCTGTGTATAGAAATATTTTCTCCTATAAAAAAGCTAATTTAAATATTTATTTTAATTATACAGAGTCATTGTGAGTTACCACAATTCATCAGTTCTAACATGAATTTTTTTTGTTAGCATGGTTTATTTTTTTATTTCTTTATTAATGAAAAAAATTTTTGATATTGTAACATCGCTGAAAAGAAGGTGCACCTAACAATCAATGTTAGTCAAGCAACAATCATAAGTAGTAATTACTTGCAGGGAAGAACTTGATTATTATTTCTACAGAAAATTAGACAAATGTACGTTCTTGACTCTTATGTCAAAAAGGCACTTAAATAACAATTGAAAGAAAAATTAAGAATCTAAGATGTTGTTTGAAAATTTTCTGGTGCAGCTTCCGAGAAACCTAAGAAATCAGCAGTATGAAAAACGGACAAAAGAAACTTAGAAGACAATCTCAGAGTCCACTTCTAATAAATATTACATCACCATCATACTTGATGTCACGAAGAATGACATTGTGCAATTAAATAAAAATATTAAAAACTAAAATATAGACATAAATTAGTTCAAATCATCCCCTTTTTAAAAATTTCACTGGTTGACATTCTTTTTATGAACTTTATTTTTTTAAACTCATTTCACTTTCACAAAAAAATTGAGTATAAAGGACAGAGATTTCCCATATACCTCCCACCCCCACCCACACACACACACATTTGCCTCCCCCATTAGCAACATCCTCCCAAAAGAGCATTTGTTACAAGTGATGAACCTAAAATGACAAGAGCATTATCACCCAAGTCCACAATTTACATTAGGTTTCACTCTTGATGTTGTACATAGAATGACATGTACCTATCATTATAGCAATACAAAGTAGTTCACTGTCAAAATCTTCTGTGTTCATTCCTTTCTCTCCTCTAATCCTTGGGAACCACTCTTTTTTTTTTTCTTTTTTCTTTTCTAATCAGTTTACAGTCAATATTATTTCGTATTAGCTTTAGGTATACAGCATAATGATTAGACAATCATATATATATTACAAAGTGAGCCTTCAATATTTCAAGTGCCCACTTAGCAGTATCACTGATCTTTTTACCATAATCATAGTTTTTCTTTTCCCAGAATATCATACAGTATTATAATCAAACAATACATAGTCTTTTCAGATTGTACTCTTTCACTTAGTAATATGCATTTAAGGTTCCTCAATGTCTTTCTATGGCTTGCCAGCTCATTTCTTTTGAATGTTGAATAATATTTCATTGTCTAGATGTGCCACAATTTGTTCATCTACTCACCTAATAAAAGACATTTTGGTTGCTCCTAAGTTTTGGTATTATCAATAAATCTACTACATCTTTCACTTTCACAACAAAGTTTTCACTCCTTTGAACAAATACCAAGGAGTGTAATTGCTGGATTCTCTGGCAAGAGTATATTTAGTTTTATAAGAAAACTAAAGGCCCAGTACATGAAATTCGTGCTTGGGGTGGGGGTTATCCCTCAGCCCAGCCTGCACCCTCTCCAACCTGGGACCCCTCTAGGGATGTCCAACTGCCCTCTCACAATCCAGGATTGCTAGCTTCCAACCACGCACTTGCCTGCCTGCCTGATTGCCCCTAACCACTTCTGCCTGCCAGCCTGATCACCCTTAATCACTCCCCTGCCAGCCTGATTGATGCCTAACTGCCCCTAACTGCCTCCCCTGCAGGACTGGTCCCTCTCAACTGCTCTTCCCTACAGGTCTGGGTCTCCCCCAACTGTCCTTCCCTGCAGGCCTAAATGCCCCCAACTTCCCTCCTTTGCAGACCTGATCACCCTAACTGCCCTCCCATGTAGGCGTGGTCCCTCCCAACAGCCCTCCCCTGCTGGCCTGATCCCTCCCAACTGCCCTCCCCTGCTAGCCATCTTGTGGCAGCTATCTTGTGTCCACATGGGGGCACCCACCTTTGACCACATAGGAGCAGCCACTTTTTACCACATGGGGGCAGCCATTTTATGTGTTGGAGTGATAGTCAATTTGCATATTACTTTTATTAGATAAATTCCAATCTTCCAAAGTGGCTGTGCCCCTCTGTATTCCCACCAACAATGGATGAGAGTCCCTATCATTCCCAATCTTCACCAGCATTTGGTGTTGTCAGGGTTGGGAGTGTGGTCATTCTCGTAAGTGTGCAGTGGTATTTCATTCTTGCTTCAATTGCATTTCCCTGTTGACATGATGTGCAGCATCTTTTCATGTGCTTATTTGCCACCTGTGTTTTGGTCCAGTTTTTAATCTGTTAAGGTTTTGGCCCATTTTTTAATCAGACTGTTTTCTTAGATTTTTAAGAGTTCTCTGTATATGTTAGATGACAATCCTTTATCCTATGTGTCTTTCACAAATATTTTCTCCCAGTATGGATTACCTTTTAATTCTCTTGGCACTGTCTTTCACAAAGCATTAGTTTTTAATTTTGATTAAGTTGAGCATATCAATTATTTATTTAATGGATTGTGCTTTCAGTGTTGTACCTAAAATGTTATAACCATTCTAAGGTCATCTAGGTTTTTTCCTATGTTATCCTCTAGGCATTTTATAGTTTTGTGTTTTACATTTAGGACTGTGATCCATTTTAGTTAATTTTCATAAAGGGCATAAGGTGTCTAGATTCATTTTGCATATGGATGGTTGTCCAATTATTCTGGCAACATTTGTTTAAAATATCTTTTTTTCTGCTTTGTCAATGATCTTTTGCCTATATATATATGTGGATCTATTTCAGAGCTCTCTATTCTATTCCATTGATCTATTTGTCTATTGTCTTATGTAAAACCCAAGCTATCTTGATTACTGTATCTTTGAAGCAAGTCTTGAAGTTAGGTAAAAGTTCTCAGACTTTGTTCTCATTCAGTAATCTATGGACTCCTCTGGGTCTTTTGCCTGTCTATATAAACTTAAGATTCAGTTTTTCAATATCCACAAAATAACTTCCTAGGATTTTTATTGGTGTCATGTTAAAGCTATAGAACAGGTTGAAAATAACTAACATCTTGACCATAGTGAGTCTTCCCATTCATTGTATATCTCTCAAATTATTTCTTCTTTGATTCTCTCATCAAAGTTCTGTCATTTCGCTCCTATAGGTCCTGTGCATACTATGCTAGATTTATATGTATTTCATTGGGGGGGATGTTAATATATATGTTTTGTTGTTAATTGCCTATCACCTTGTTCATTGATTTTTTTTTGTATGTTAACATTGTATCCTGCAACCTTACTATAATACTTAGGTCTAAGAGTTTCTTTGTTGATTCTCTTTAATTTCCTGCATTGACAATCATGTCATCTGTGAACAAAGGCAGCTTTATTGCTTTGTTCCCAATCTGTATACCTTTTATTTCGTTTTCTTGTCTTACTGCATTAGCTATGACTTACAATATAATGTTAAAAAACAGTGGTAAGAAGGAACATCCTTGCCTTGTTCCTGATCTTAATGAGAAAGCTTCAATTTTCTCACCATTAAATTTGATGTTAGCTATATGTTTTTTATAGATATTCTTTATCAAGTCTACTGAGAGTTTTTATCATGAATGAGTGATGAATGAGTGCTATTTCTGCATCCATTCATATAATCACCTGGTGGTTGGTTTTTTCTATTAATGTCTATGTGATAGTTTCCATTCATTGATTTTCAAATGTTGAACCAGCCACATACCTGAAATATACACCAATCGGTTATGGTATATAATTCTTATAATACATTGTTGTATTTGATTTCCTAATAATTAAGGATTTTTGTGTTTATGCTCATGAGAGATATGAACCTGTAATTTTCTTTTCTTCTAATATCATGTCTAGTTTTGGCATTAGGGTAATGCTGGCCAAATAGAATGAATTAAGAAGTCTCCCTCTTTATATCTTCTCAAAAAGTTTGTAGAGAATTTTGGTAGAATTTCCTGCTTAAAAATTTGAAAGAATTCACCAGTGAAACTATCTGAGCCTAGTACTTTCTGTTTGGGGAGATTATTAATTATTGATTCAATTACTTTAATAGATATTTGCCTAATTAGATTATCTATTCTCATTTAAGTTTTAGTAGATTGTGTTCTTCAAGAAATTGGTTCATTGCTCTACATTATCAAATTTATAGGCATTGAAGGTTCACAGTATCCTATCTAATAAAAGAGTAATATATAAATTGACCATCACTCCAACACACAAGATGGCTGCCCCCATGTGGTCAAAGATGGCTGCCCTATGTGGACACAAGATGGCCACCACAAGATGGCCTGCAAGGGAGGGCAGTTGTGGGAGATCAGGCTTACAGGAGAGGAAAGTTAGGGGTGATAAGGCTGGCAGATGAGGGCAGTTGGGGCGATCAAGCCTGCAAGGGAGGGAAGTTAGGGATGAACAGGCCTGCAGGGGAGGGCAGTTGGGGGTGGGGAGGACCATGACTGCAGTGGAAGTTGGGGGGAAGGGGGAAAACCAGGCCTGCAGGAGAGGGCATTTGGAGGGGGGGAGTGGAGACCAGGCCTGCAGGGAAGGCAGTTGGGGACAACCAGACCTTCAGGGGAGGACAGTTAGGGGTGACCAGGATGTCAGGGAGGGCCGTTAGGGGGACCAATCAGCAGGGGAGGGCAGTTAGGGACAATCAGGCCGGCACGAAACAGTTAGGCACTGATCAGGCTGCAGGGGAGTGGTTAGGGGGTGATCAGGCTGATGCAGTTAGAGGCAATCAGACAGGCAGGCAGGCAGATGATCAGTTGGAAGCCAGCAGTCCTGGATCCCAGATTGGAGAGAGTACAGGCTGGGCTGAGGGATACACACACACCATGTACAAATTTCGTGCACCAGGCCTCTAGTTCCTTCATAAGCCTTTAATATCCATGGGATATGTGGTGATATACCTCTTTCACTTCCAATATTAGTAATCTTTGCTGTCCTGTGCCTTTGTTAGTTAGCCTAGCTAGAGGCTTACTGATTATATTGATCTTTTCAACAAACCAGTTATTTTGTTGAGTTTTCTCTACTGATTTCCTATTTTCACTTCCATGGATTTCTGCTCTAATTTTTATTATTTCTTTTCTTCTAATTACTCTCAATTCAATTTCCTCTTCTTTTAGCTCTGTGCCTGCCCAATTTCCTCTTCTTTTTCACTGTCCTATTGTAGAAGATTAGATTAGTCCTTTTAGATATTTCTTCTTTTCTAATATATGCATACATTTCCATATATATTTTTGTCTCTTCCAACTACGTTTTTTGTTTTTGGTGTTTTTTTGTTGGTTGGTTTGTTTTTTGTTTTGTTTTGTTTTGTTTTTTGCCTATTGGCAGTCCTTACCATTTTTTCTTGGTTGACTAGCATGTTGTTTTGGATAAAAGGAACTGATGTAAATAAGGCCTTTACTAATGTGGTGACCAAGTTGTCAGGGAGGAAAATTATTTTATAGTCCCATGAACTAGGTCTCAGATTTTTACAAAGCCTGTGTCCCTGGACTGTGATTACATGTGTTTCTCAGTCCCCAACCCCCCTTTCATGAGACATGATGGCTAGAATGGGCCAAAGTTGCATATTTCCCTTCCCTCAGTTTGTTAAGCTCTGGTTAAACAGTTTCTCATAAGGGCAAATCTTGTTAAGAAGACCAGAATACTCTGGCATGCAGCAAAATGGTTTATTTTCTCCTCCCCGAGCCAGGACCATGAAACTTCTCTCCAATGTTCATTGTGAGAACCTGGTAGAGATACAGGAGGTAAAACTCAAAAAAAAAGTATGGGGGCCACTCAACAACTGGGTCCTCCTGAAGTTTTTAATTTTTACAGTTGTCCACACTGAAACTCCAGGACTTTCAATTACCATTCAGGTTTTTCTGCACCCAGCACTGGTTCCCAAGGAGGCTCTGATATTCACTATATTGGCTTATCAGTCTCTCTAATTATGGCAGCAGCCATTTGCCCTGTGACTTCACTTATCTTATACACCTAAAAAGAGTTGTTCTTTTTCTCAAATTTTTCAACCTTTTACAGTGGTATCTCAAGATACGAGTTTAATTCGTTCTGTAACCTTGAGGCCTGGGAAACTATGAGACGCTCAAGTCGAGGTAAACTGGTGGGTCGTGTGCAGCCGCCAGATCCACACGATTACTCCCATTTCAAATGTTGCTCCTATTTCAAAGCAAAAATCGCTCGCTCGACAGCTCGTATCTCAAAAATCTCGTATGTTAGGGCACTCGTATCTCGAGGTACCACTGTACTTATTGTTTGAACGAACCTCCAAACTTCTTATGTGCTTGACCAGAAATTGGAATCCTTAACTTTTGAAGTTGTAAAGAACCAATTCATTATTTTGTAAACTGGTAAATTAACAGGAAAAAGCAAGCATTTATCTATCCTGCCTTCCCTTTTTAAATTATGCCTCAGGGTAACCAAATAGTTGATCTAGGGAAAGTCTTAATTGAAAAATTTCAGCTAACAATTGTATCGGGAATGATAGAAGAAAAAGCTTGCCATTATGCAAACCTCACTGAAGTAATAGATTAATCACTGAACATAAATTGTTTCTAAAACTATTAGATGAAAAGTGGAAGGGAAACTTTATTAACAGATTAATCAGGCTTGCAAAACTGGAACCTATTAGTCATATTTAACAACACAAAATGATAAATAAGCAGACACAGACATTATATACCTCTGAAATAAAACAAGAGAAAGACTATACCAGCACCTATGATATGTACTTATCCAAAATAAATAGCAAAAATCTTATCAAATCTCTAGATCTAACTTCAGTTTACAGGGAAATTGGCAAATGAAGGAATGTGTGAAATTATGTTACAAGATGCTAACAACAAAATCCAATATGAAGGAAATTCAATTCTACAGGGCAAAATTACCCAGTTTCTCCCACAAATGAATGGCATTTTAAAGAGGGGGGAGGTCAACCTACATTAAAGAGAATTATTCAAATGTAATGTATGGGCATGTTTGGATTCTAATTTAAATGATCCAACCGCAAAAAGCATTTAAACAATAATCATTTGAACACAGAATATTTAATAACATTAGAAATTATTGTTCAATTTTTAGGTAGGTTAGTAATAATTGTGTTTTATAAAAAAGAGTATATATTTTAGCAATGCATACTAAAATATTTATGAATATAATGATATCTGTAATTTTCTTTAAAATGACCCAATATAGGAGCAAAATTAGGTGAGAATATAGATGAAAAAGAAATTTACTATGGGTGAAAAGGTGAATAGGAGTTCACTTTACTATTTTCTCCTCCTTTGTACATTTGGAAATTTTCATAATGAAAACACTGCAAAATTTATCCAGAAAAGACACACTCTGAATGTAGGGAAATTTAGAATATCCTAATCTATTTTCTTTATATTTTCATTTTTCTTTTATGACTAGTGCTATATGATACAATTTTTTTAAAGCCTAAAAGAGCTATTTCAATAAGTAAAAAATAAGTTATAAGTGATAAAAAAAAAAGCATTATAGTTTAACTGGTGGTATTTTTTTCTTTTGTAGAAGTACATAAAGTAACAGTATCCTATATAATAAAGATGTAATATGCAAATTGACCCTCACGCCCTTGCACAAGATGGCCACCCCCATGAGATCAAAAATGGCCACCACAATATGGCTGGCAGGGGAGGGCAGTTAGGAGCAAGCAGGCTGACAGGGGAGGGCAGTTAAGAGCAATCAAGCTGGTAGGGAAGGGCACTTGGGGGTGACCAGGCCTGCAGGGAAGGGCAGTTGGGGGTGACCGGTCCGGCAGGGGAAAGCAGTTAGAGGTGACCAAGTCGGCAAAGGAAGGCAGTTAGGGACAACCAGACAACTGGGGGTAATCAGGTTGGCAGGGGAGCAGTTAGAAGTGTCTATAAGGCTGGCAGGGGAGTGGTTAGGGGGTGATCAGGATGGCAGGCAGACAAGCGATTGGGAGCCAGCAGTCCCAGATTGTGAGAGGGATGTCCCATATTGGAGAGGGTGCAGGCTGGGCTGAAGGACACCCCCCCACACACACACCCAGTGTATGAATTTTGTGCACCAGGCCTCTAGTATCTTATAATCAATAATGTCTTATATTCAATAAAAATAAGATATTATTTAACAGAGATACCAAAACTTATTTCTAGTCAAGAAATATGAAGAAAACAATTTTAAAAGTCAAACAAGATAAAGTATTTTAGTGCATTTAAAAGCCAGTTAAAGAAAAATTTGAGAATGGAAAGACAAACCTTGATCATTTCTGCCTCTATCTGCTGATGAACAGCTATATAATTTTTTTTCACCTGCTGCTTGTCTTTGATCATCATGGTGAGCCTGTGTAAGGGTCCAGAATTTAGGTCCTCTGCATGTGTCTTCATTATCCTACTAAGTTGTTCCGTCTGCTGAATCATAAGTAGCCAAGACTTTTAAAAACATAAAGAAATAAAATTAGGAGGTATTAGAAGTTTGCATTTAGGTGTGCTTTAAATGTCCAAGAAGCTTAAACATTTAGTTTTACATAAATGATTACATTAAGATAAAAATAGCAGGTTTCTAGCATTGTGCAATAAGCTATAAATAGTTCATATTTAACATCTTCAACTTCAAGCCCTAATGCTTCAAATGTAAGTAACCAGAAACTATGCAGAATACTAGGAAAGGGACTAAAGGGACTGAGAATCCACATTTGCATTCTTCTCTTTGTTTTTCTTTTCTTTTTTTTTTCTTTTAATCTTCACCCAGGGATAGTTTTCCATCGATTTTTAGAGAGAGTAGAAAAGAGAGGGAAGACAGAGAGAAATATCAATGTGAAAGAAATACATCAATTGGTTGCTCCTACACGTGCCCTGACCAGGGCCAAGGCTGGGGAGATGCCTGTAACCAAGGTACACACACTTGACTGGAATCAAACCCAGAACCCTTAAGTCCACAGGCCAAAGCTCTATCCAATGAGCCAAACCAGCTAGAGCTTCTGTTTGTTTTTCAACACAATGATATACTGTTTCTGCTCACACCATTCTAATTCCTCATAAAGGTCACTATTTTCTGATGTAACGGAATTTTCCCATCTTTATTCAAAACCTGTCTCTGTCTGGCATTAGATCTTGCTGACTCTTCTATTTTGGCTTCCCACATACAAACTTGCTTCTTCCCTTCCTAAAAATGCTTTCCCAGTCTTTCTACCTGACCATCTTTGCTGCTTATGTCTTGAATACAGACAATCTCTGGATTTCTAGCTATAGTCAATTCTCTTTTGTTATAGGTATCATTAGTTCTCAATGGTTTCCAGCACACATATTGCCTCAATAGCAGAGACACAAAATGGTGAAAAGGACAAGTCATTTGTTATTAGACTTTCTAATTTATAAATACTGAAAAAAATAGAAGAATGCTCTTCATTATAGGTTTCCTATTCAGAAACAATAATTGGAGATTTACCACAGTCAGGGAGAATCCATGTTAAAGATACAAAAACTGGACAAGATATGCTTTTAGGTATTTACAGTTATTCTCTAATACTTTTAATCTGTAAATGAACAGATTTATTCTTTTTCTGTTAATATTCTAATACAATCCTAAATCAAAATTGTAACCTAAAGAAAGCAAATTCTTAGCCAAAATCAAAACTGCCATGGTCTAAGTTGATAATATTGTTTTAAGTACACTTTCATATTCATTTCCCAAAATAAATAAATAAACCTTATGTAGGGAGGAGGGCATTTTTAGTTTGTTAAATGCTATTAAGAACATGGAACATGATCTGTGGCCTAAAAACACATATTTATACTACAAAGTTTTTTTTAAAAAAAAACAAAACCTAAGTTATAACAAACACAAAAACAAATTTTAAAACTACACAAAAATTAATTAAAAACCAACTAAATGGCCCTAATAAGTCTTGCAGGTTTACCTTTTTCATTTGATATTTTCATTCTAAAAAATACAATGTTGTAAAATGATTCTACAGCATGGGGATAATGTTATTATAAAAAAAAAAAAAGAGTAAGAGGAACCAGGTCTCTATTTTCAAAATATAAATCTTCCCTAAGTTCTTTGTACAATACATATTTGTGGTTCTATGTAGTTGTTGCAGCATAGGGGAGAAGCTTTTTTAGAAGCCAGCATTAAAGACCACAGAACTGCCGAGACCAGTTTGGCTCAGTGGATAGAGCATCAGCCTGTGGACTGAAAGGTCCCAGGTTCGATTCCAGTCGGGAGAATGTACCTTGCTTGCGGGCACATCTCCAATAGGGGGCGTGCAGGAGGCGGCTGATCGATGTCTCTCTCTCATCGATGTTTCTGACTTTCTATCCCTCTCCCTTCCTCTCTGTAAAAAATCAATAAAATATATTAAAAAAAAAAAAAGACTACAGAACTAGAGCGAATGTCCTCCTGCTCCCAGAAGGGTATATCTTCTGCTACCTAACAGTTCACTGTAGTCACTGCAGGAAGTCTAAGCCTCCCAAGGTATATATTATCACTCTGCCTGTCAATCCCATATTTCCTCAATATCTTTCAATCTGACCCAGGACACCATCTATAAAATCCTATACCCTCAAGAACTCCTGCTCATACTGAGATAATTCTTTATACCTATTACCAGAACTTTCCATTTATCTTCTAGGCCGAGGGTTAGCAGAGACCTGGCTTTATCCTAATACCAACCTCCAAATACTGCTTATACTTAAAAATTCCCTCTCTTCCTATAAAGTCTCTTGTCCTTAGAAGCTCTGGCCACCTTTCCCATGAACAATCTATCAGCAAGTCTTTCTGATTATCCCTCCCACATCTACCACAAATCCACCCACTTCTTTTGAGTGTCTGTAAACCACAATAAAGAAATACACAATAAAATGAAATTTGCTTGCAATTAGAAACCACAAAGGAGATAGAGACGGTTTTTAGAAAGTCATTTAAAGAAAAATGGATGGCCAAAACTGGTTTGGCTCAGTGGATAGAGCGTCAGCCTGCGTACTGAAGGGTCACAGGTTCGATTCCAGTCAAGGGCATGTACCTTGGTTGCGGGCACATACTGAGTGTGCAGGAGGCAGCTGATGGATGTTTCTCTCTCATTGATGTTTCTGACTTTCTATCCCTCTCTCTTCCTCTGTGTAAAAAATCAATAAAAAAATAAAATAAAAAAATGTTAAAAAAAAAAGAAAAATGGGTGAAAATATTCAAAACTTGAAAACTAAAAGCCATAGATTCAAGAAACTCAATGAACCCAAGCACAAAAACCATAAAAAAACACACATTCTGAGTATAATTTCTGAGGCAAATAGTCTTGTAACATTTAAATCATATAATATTTTTAATAAACTAGTTACATAGATGAAACTTCATCAGTTCTATAACTCATTTTGATGAGTACCTGGATATCTTATTTTTTATAATAAAATTTAAAATTCTTCCCCTGTAAATGCAGCAGGAATGGACTAGTCTCCTTCTCTGCTTACTTCATGTCACACTATCCAAAACTATAGATCTATTCTCATCTGGTGGAGCTTTTTAAAGAACCAAATGACTGAGGACATTTGGTAAATGAGCGAGACATGGGGTCATCTTTCAATGTCTGGAGAATTTCACCTTCCATAATTAAAGCCTTTCTAACAATGAAGGGGTTGAAATATTTAACCTTTATTTCAAGTCCCATAAAGTCTCATATTATTAAACACTATCAAAATAACCAAAATGAATCCTGAATAAAAGTACTATGCAGATGAAAAATTATTAAATAAATCCTTTTAAAATAGAACAGAATTAATATAATCAATGTCAATAATTGGATTCTAAAGACTGGCAACAAATATTCTGAACTACATTAGTTCAATCATTGCCCAATCTCAGAAGTCACAACTAATGCAATTGAAGCACTAATAAAAGATAAAGAAAATTAAAAAAAAAAAAACTCCCAGCAAACAAAAGTTCTGGACCACCAGGATTCACAGGTAAGTTTTACCAGACATTAAAAAAAGAATTAACATCTATCCCCCTCAAACTATTCCAAAAAATTCAAGACAAGTGAAGACATCCAGGGGAGAATCCAAGATGGTGGCATAGGTAAACACCTACACTGCTGCCTCGCATAACAATTTCTAAACTACAGCTAAAAGACAGAACAGACATCATCCAGAACCACAGGAAAGCTGGCTGAGTGGAAATTCTACAACTAGAAAGAAAGAGAGGGGCTCACAGAGACCCAGAGGAGCTGCAAAAAGCTGAGGTACGGAGATGCGCGTATGGAGAGAGTGGGAGCTGGAGTACCTGGCTGGCTTTCTCTGACGGGAGGGAGACGGAGACTCTCAACAGCATTGAACCCCTTATCCTATGACACTAAACCCCAGATCCAGCTGAAACTCATACTAGGACAGTTTGGACAGTGAAAAGGGAGAAGTGAACGGAAATTTAGGGGAGTCGCAAAAGATCAGAAGTCTGGTGACACGCACGGCACAGTGCACAGAAGACCAACTGCTGATTGTGCCGCTGGCTTTCACGAGTGTGTGGGAGACAGACCCTCCCAAGTATGTCACTTCTAACTTCACTAAACCCCAGTTTCTGGCGAAACTCTGGGGACCCAGACTCACATGGTTCCGGAGCACAGGGGAGCCGGAGGAGCAGCAGTCTAGAGGCACTTCGAGAGAGAGCATGCGTGCACACAGGGACCGCTCCAGTGATTACCCAGCCATGTGAGACTCCGGGGCTGTGGAGGGCAGGGCTGACTGAAAGGCAAGGTGGTCCCTTAAGCCCTGAGACTCCACCCATCCCAAGCTCAACAAAGAGGCTTTTGCGGTTTTGCAAGTCTGGTATCATAAGGCTGAATATAACACAGAAGTTCTCCCGGCATAGTAAAAATGCTGAGACAAGGGAAGGGAACACAAACAAAAGAAATGGTGGAAAACAAACGACTGGATATAGAGTTCAAAACCACGCTTATAAGGTTTTTCAAGAATATCTTAGAAAAGTTGGATAAAGTTAGCAAGACCCAAGAGGAGATGAAAAAGAACCAACTAGAAATGAAAAAGATCTAACTAGAAATGGAAAAGGACCAACTAGAAATTAAACATACACTGAATGAAATAAAAAATATTATACAGAGACCTAACAGCAGACTAAAGGAAGGCAAGAATCAAGTCAAAAATTTGAAATATAAAGAAGCAGAAAACACTCAACTGGAAAAGCAAGAAGAGAAAAGAATCCAAAAATGTGAAGATAATGTAAGAAGCCCCTGGTACAGCTTTAAGCATACCAACATCAGAATTGTGGGGGTGACAGAGGAAGAGGGAGAGCAAGATACTGAAAACCTATTTAAAGAAATAATGACTGAAAACTTCCCACATCTGGTAAAAGAAATAGACTTACAAGTCCAGGAAGCACACATAACCCCATATAAAAGGAATCCAAAGAGAACTACACCAAGACACATCATAATTAAAATGCCAAGAGGAAAAGACAAAGAGAGAATATTAAAAGCAGCAAGAGAAAAACAGTTTATTACCTACAAGGGAGCACCCATACATCTGTCAGCTGATTTCTCAACAGAAACGATGCAGGCCAGACGGGAGTGGCAAGAAATATTCAATGTGATGAATAGCAAGAACCTACACCCAAGAATACTCTATCCAGCAAAGCTATCATTCAGAATTGAAGGGTAAATAAAGAGCTTCACAGATAAGAAAAAGCTAAAGGAGTTCATCAACTCCAAACCAGTATTATATGAAATGCTGAAAGGTACTCTTTAAGCAGAGGAAGAAGAAAAAGGTAAAAGATAAACAATTATGAACAACAAATACGTACCTATCAACAAGTGAATCTTAAAATTAAGTGAATTAAAAATTTGATCAACAGAATAAACGGGTGAATATAATAGAATCAGGAGCACAGAAAGGGAGTGGACTAATAATTCTCAGGGGGAAAAGGGTGAGGGGTGTACAGGGAGAAACTGGACAAAAATCATATACCTTTGGATGAGGTCAAGGGGAGGGAGGGAAGGGTAGAGAGAAGGGTGGGAGCCGGGTGGAGGGGAGCTATGGAGGGGGAAAAAAGAGAAACAAATGTAATAATCTGAATAATAAATATTTAATTAAAAAAAAAAAAGAGAGAAGATATCCAACCTCTTTTTATGAGGTCAGCATTATCCTAATTCCAAAACCAGTTAAAGACACTACAAAGAAAGAAAATTACAGGCCAACATTCCTGAAGAACAAAAATTCTAAAATCCTCAACAAAATATTAGCAAATCAGATCCAGCAATAATTAAAAAAGAGTATACACAATGCTTTAGTTGGGTTAGCTCAATGGATAGAGGATTAGCCTATGGACAGAAGGGTGCAGGGCATGTACCTTGATATCAGTCAAGGGCATATACAGTGGTACCTCGAGATACGAGTGCCCTAACATACGAGATTTTTGAGATACGAGCTGTCAAGCGAACAATTTTTGCTTTGAAATACGAGCAACATTTGAGATAGGAGTAATCGCATCAATCGGCCAGCTGCACACGACCCACCAGTTTACCACGACTCGAGTGTCTCATAGTTTACCAAGACTCTAGGTTACGGAACAAATTAAACTTGTATCTCGAGGTACCACTGTACCTCGTTTGCTGACTTAATCCCCAGTCCTGGTCAGGGTGCATACAGGAAGCACCACTCGATGTGTCTCCCTCACATCAATGTTTCTCCCTCCCTGTCTCCCTTTCCCTTCTACTCTCTCTAAAAAATCAATGAAAAAATATCCTCAGGTGAGAATTAACAAAACAAAAAAACAAACAAATAAACAAAAAAAGCATACACTATGACCATGACCAAGAAGGATTTATTCTGGGGATGCAAGGTTGGTACCATATTCACAAATCAAAAAATGTTATATGTAATGTAAACAAAATGAAGAATAAAAATCACATGATCATCACAATAGATGCAGAAAAAGCATTTGACAAAATCGAGTATTTATTGATCCTAAAAACTCTCTGCAAAGTGGGAATAGGGGGATCATATTTCAATGTAATAAAGGCCATATATAACAAACCTACAGCCAATATCATACTCAATGGGCAAAAACTAAAAGCATTTCCCTTAAGAGCAGGAACAAGACAGGGATCACTTTGTAACTTATATCATTTTCTAACTATTATGTTGTAACCCTGAAACTGGTATAAAATAATATTGAATGTCAACTGGAATTGGACAAAAAAGAAAAATCCTTCTTAGGCCCAGATAAGTGAGTCATTCTTGATATGACATGCAAATGAAATGAAGCTGCAAATGAAAAGGGCCACTCTATTTGGGTTTCTATCCAGAATAATGATGCACATCTCAAATCTCCCCAAGCAGAACAATTAAGAAATAAATCATCATCTTGTTACCTAATCCACCCCAATACCATATAGATAATTATTAATTGCACCACTTTAAGACAGACAAACAGAGAGTACACTTTTCCTTAGGCCCCAGAGAAACAAAATTACTGGTTTCAGACTCAAATGTTAGAACATTTTTCAGAAGTATGAATTGCATGTTGAATAATATTGATATTGTGTAATGAAATACTATTTTATCTTAAACTAGAGGGCTGGTGCACAAAATTTTTCATGGGCGGGGAGTGTCCCTCAGCCCAGCCTGCACCCTCCCCAATCTGGGATCCTTCTCACAATCCAGGTCTGCTAGCTCTCAACCGCTTCCTTGCCTGCCTGCCTGCCTGATTTCCCCTAACTGCTTCTACTTCCCAGCCTGATCACCCCCTAACCTCGCCCCTGCCAGCATGATTAATGCCGAACTGCTCCCCTGCCAGCCTATTTGCCCCTAACTGCCCTCCCCTGCAGGCCTGGTCCCCCCCAAACTGCCCTCCCCTGCAGACCTGGCCCTCCACTCCCCAACTGCCTTTCCCTGCAGGCCTGGGTCCCCCGCAACTGTCCTTCCTTACAGGCCTAGTCACCCCCAACTTCCCTCCTCTGCCAGCCTGGTCACCCCTAACTGCCCTCCCCTGCAGGCTTGATCACCCTCTATTGCCCTATCTTGCAGGCCTGGGTTGCCCCTAACTGCCCTTCCCTGCAGGCACAGTCACCCCCAAATTCCCTTGTCTGCAGGTCTGGTCCCCCCACAACTGCCCTCCTTTGCAGGGCTGGTTCCCCCCAACTGCCCTCCCCTGCAGGCCTGGTCCCCCCCAAATGCTCTTCCCTGCAAGCCCAATTGCCCCCAACTTCCCTCCTCTGTCAGCTTGGTCACCCCTAACTGCCCTCCTCTGCTGGCCATCTTGTGTCCACATGGGCCAGCCATCTTTGACCACATGGAGGAAGCCATCTTGTGTGTTGGAGTGACAGTCAATTTGCATATTACTCTTTTATTAGATAGGAAGATAGAGGTCTGGTGCATGGGTTGGGGATGAGTGGTTTGCCCTGAAGGGTGTCCCAGATCAGGGTGCAGTTTCCCTTGGGACATGGGGTGGCCTGGGCAAGGGGCCTGTGGTGGTTTGCAGGCCGGCCACTCCCCCTGGCAACCCAAGCATAAGCCAGGGCTGCCTGAAGCAGGTATCTAGAATTTCTTTATCTTCTATAATTGAAACTTTGTAGCCTTGAGCAGAGGCCAGGGCAGGATAGGGTGGGTGGGAAGCTTCCTCCATTGCCGAGGGCAACCCAAGCCTCTAGCTCGCTCCAGCTCTGTGGCCACTGCCATATTTGTTGGGATTTATTTATCTTCTACAATTGAAAGTTTGTAGCCTTGAGCAGAGGCCAGGGCTGGCCAGAAAACTTGGCTTCCTTCAACACTGGGGGCAACCCAAGCCTCCTGCTCTCTCCAACTCTGTGGCAGCTGCCATCTTAGTTAGATTAATTTGCATACTCACTCTGATTGGGTGGTGGACATAGCAGAGTGATGGTCAATTTACATGTTTCTCTTTTATTACCGTAGATGTTATTATTTCCAGAGTTTCCCAATTTCTAAATTGAATCTGTTTTTTTATGTTGCTCTTTTGTGACCAAAATAGTTCCTAGAAATAAATGCACCTCTTATTTCACAATAAAAAGAGGGAAAATTATTCAATTTACAGAAATTTTATTCTCCTCTCTCCCCTCCCTGACAAAAAAAAAAAAAACAGTTTTATACACTAAATAGCATTGCAGGTTTTTATAATAATTAATATAAATTCTAAAATGCCTATTTTACTTTAGGGACCCAATAAAAGTTAAAAAGTATCAGTTTTAGTTCTTTAAAAGAAAACTAAATATAGGAAGAAAATTTGTATCTTTCAGGAAAGAATACCATGCTTTTCACCTTTGAAGTAAGAGATATGTAGTTATATAAATCAGTATTCCATAAACAGGTAGTAAGTTAAGGGTTCTGAGTTTATTATACCAAAAAGTATTTCTTCTAAAACCCTATGTCAAAGAATGAACTACTACTAGAGCTATAATGACAGTAAAGCACTAAAAATAATCAACAAGATGACGCAAGCTTGAAAAATTCCTAAATAAAAATTACATAAATAGATTTCTCCACAGACTATATCTTCCAACTACTCACTTTCTTTCTTCTTGCTTACATACTTTTAAAATACAATATAAAATTGCCATGAAGATTGTATGTTTCTGTAGCACACAATAACTCAAAATAAATGGGTCTCTGAAACAAAAGTTTTAACGCAGAGTTTGCCCATTACATAAGAAGAAGGTTTTGGAATCTCTGAGTTCTAACTAGATAGAGAAATTCAAAAGACAAGTCGTTATTAAGTTTCCCTAAAACTGAGGTTTTCAAAGATTGAATTATAAGTACAAAGGAAACCTGAGGTATTTCCTATTCAGAAGAGCCTGTGTTGTCTGCATTTTCTAGTTTTGGTAGGCCAGAGGTTCACAACTCTGCTACAATAAGAATCAACTGGGAACTTTTAAAAAAATACCATTTCTTGAACCCCACAACCAGAGATTCTGATTAAATACATTTTGGAAGGGGTCTAGATATCAGTATTTGTTTCCCAAATAATTCTAATGTACAAGTTTTGCTGTAATGAAACATTTGTCTCCCTAATAATCACTGGGCAGTGCAAAATCATATAATAAAAATCACAGAGCGTATGGGAAAATGGTGTTACAGGTACAACATTCAAAATATTGATCAGGGACACACTGGAAAAAAGATGGAAACCTAGTAAAAACTTTTCAAAGATTTAAGAAATACATAAATACTACAATAAACCTGGCACTTTGCCTTAAAAAGACCCATTTGCTTGTTAAAGTAGGTATCAGCATGATGCTTCAACTAACTTGAAAATCATTCAAATTTATACACACACACACTTACACAATTATATTGAGGCAGGGAGACATAAAGCAAATTTGGCAAAATGTTAACAATTAATGAACAGCACAGGAGAATTTTTTTCTATTCTTGAAACTCAGCTATACATTTTAATTTTGTTAAATAAAGACATAAAAAATCACTAGTCTTAAGTCTTCTGCTTCCAGTCAAGACAGAGAAACAGGAATAGCTTTATCTTCCTGCCTAAAACAACTAAAAACTGAATAAAGTATATTTAATACATAGTATTCAAGCCACTGGATACAGGGCAATGAAGAACAGTGAGCCTAGGTTACCAAATTGAGAAAATTTTCAGGCCACGGCCAAGGTAGAAAGAGCCAACCAGAACTCTTGAATCACTATGAGTTAAAGAGACTAAGTTCAGAGCACAGAGACACCAAGGTAGTCAGAATACTAGAGAAGAGATGAGGATAGAGTACTAGAGAGAAGAAAACTGCACAAAGGAAAATCTCAGGAGAACTGCAAAAGACTCCCCCTTGATTATTGAGCTAAGGGGTGAGAAAACTATGCCAAGGAAATAACTATCCCATAAAGATTACAAGAAACACTGTCCAGAGTTCACACAGAGCCACAGAATCATGCCAGGTCCCAACAGCCAGAGTGTAAAACCTAATAATTTGGAGAGCATCCTATGAGCGCTGAGAATGACAATGCCCCACTAGAGGAGATAAAATTCACCCTAGATTACATGTAACTCTGGTGCTACCTAACAAAAGCAAAGGCAAGAACCAAACAGATCAAACTATGTCCAAGTAACTTAACCGTATCCCAAAATAAAACTTGGGAAAATTTAAAGAAATACAAAACTATTTAGTACCTTAAAAGGGTAAAATTCACACTACCTGGTATCAAATCAAAGATTACCATGCAGAAAAATACAACCCAAAATGAGGGGAAAAAATCAATCAAAACTAACCCAGAAATAATATAGATGTTACAAGACAGGGACAATAAAGCAGTTACTATGACTGTATTCCATATATTCAAGAACCTAAAGAATAAGCATAGCGGAAACTGGTTTGGCTCAGTGGATAGAGCGTCGGCCTGTGGACTGAAAGGTCCCAGGTTCAATTCCGGTCAAGGGCATGTACCTTGGTTGCAGGCACATCTCCAGTGGGGGGCGTGCAGAAGGCAGCTGATCGATGTCTCTCTCTCATCGATGTTTCTAACTTTCTATCCCTCTCCCTTCCTCTCTGTAAAAAAATCAATAAAATATATTTAAAAAAAAAGAATAAGCATATTATAAGTTGAGATGTGAAGGATATAAAAAGATTCTAATTGAACTATAACAGATAAACCTTTTTTTTTTTAAGATTTACTCATTTCAACATGGAAACGGCTCAACTACTCAGTTTCTGTTTCCTTTCCTCCAACTCCCTAATCTACAGTACAGATGTGTGGTAAAAGAGCTGGGTTTTGGCAGGTGTTGGAAAATAAAGAAATGGCACACATAGGCATATTTAAATTTAAATACTGGCAAGACACAAAGTGAGATTGTCAGAGAAAGAAGGAGGGAAGAAGTGGCATTGCTGGAAGATGAATGGTCAGGGAAATGATCAGAGTTCATCTCACTGATAGGATTATTAAAGGGCACCAGAAATGAACAATGTCTGTCATGAAAAATACATAGATATAATTTACAACAGACCTAACATTGCATAAAAACAAGATTAGGAAATGGAAGACATAATAATAGAACTAACTATAATAAAACACAAAGACAGAAAAATAAATAAGGAGTATCAGTAAACTATGGGATAACTTCAAATAGCCACATGTATATGTAATCATACTCCCCAAAGCAGGTAAAAGAAATGAGAGAGAACTAAAAAAAAACATTGTTTTTATATAATGGCTGATATTTTTCCAAAGTTAATTAAAACTGTAAATCCAGATTTAAGAATGTTAACAAACCACTAGCAGAAGAAACATGAAGAAAACTATGCAAAGGCACACAACAAGTTGATTAAAACCAGTGATAAAGAGCCCTAGCCAGTTTGGTTCAGTGGATAGAGCATTAGTCTGCAAAATGTCCAGGTTTCAATTCCCAACAAGAGCATGTACCTCAGTTGCAAACTCAATCCCAATCCCCAGCCCTGGTCGGGCATGTGAGGGATTCAACCAATCAATGTTTCTCTCTCACTTCTCTTCCCGTCCCTTCCACTCTATAAACATTAATGGAAAAAATATCCTCAAGTGAAGATAGATAGATAGATAGATAGATAAAATCAGCAATAAAGAAAAAAATTTAAGCACAGCTGGGGAGTAGGGGGATAACAAATATTTCAACAACAATGCAAGGAAATACTATAGTGGTATTTTTGAAGTACGTATTGAAAGAAAAAATAAACAGCAAAAATATTTTTCAAAAATAAAGACAATATAAACACTTTCATACTTATAAAACCTAAAAAAATGAATTATTATCAGAATTCCATTATAAAAATGTTAATGGCAGTTCTCCAAGAAAGAAAATGATACCAGGTAGAAATCTAGATATACACCAAGAAATGAGGGTACTATACATTGTAACTCAATGGGTAAACATAAAGACCTGTGTTTTTATTACTTAAAGTACTCAAAAGAAAATCAACTACTTACCGCAATATTAATAATAACAATAATGTATTGTGGGCTTTATTCATATGTAGTATGACCTATTTGCCTTAAGCACAATTATGATGCTGTATATAATAAATGATGAAATTATTCTTCTCACCTTAGAAACATTGCTGACATAATTCACTTGAATAGTGCTTTCTTTATCAACTTGATTACAAAGGTTCTGTAAAGTAGATGCATAGTCTTTATCACTTTTTATCCTCAGGGCCATAAATTTCTTCACTGTTTCCAGTAACCGTAATTCCCAGTCTTGCAATTTTAACACAGCTTCATGTGAATTCTTCAGGTCACTCCCAAACCCCATTTTTGTAAGGCACTGTCTTATCCTCCACACTGCGCAAGCAAGCTTTCTAATCAGTGCATATCTGTATATGTAAAAGAAGAAAACATCTTAAGTCAAAAGTAAATTTGCCTACAAAACAAAGTTATGGCTCATTTTAGGGTTAAAAAAAATCACTACAACTGAATGTTTCGACACCAAAGATCAGGAACAAGATGAGGATGTCCACCCTCACCATTTCTATTCAACACTGTACTAGAGGTTACAGTAAGTACCATAAAATAAATGAAACACTTTCTACTAAAATTGTAGAGTAAAACTATATTTGCAGATGATATGACATTGTAGATAGAAAATCCTAGCAATACAATAAAAAGTTTTAGAACTTTTATAAAAGTAAATAAATAAATAAGATTACAGGGTAGAAGATCAATATAAACAATGATCAACTATATATCTATAAATTAGCAATGATCAATCAAAAACAAAATTTAAAACAAATTATTTACAAGAACATCAAAAAAATAAAATATTTAGGAATAAATTTTACAAAATGAATGCAACCCTTGTATTCTTAAAACTAAAAAACATTGTTAAAATAAAGAGGACCTAAATAAATGGAAAGATTTATATCCCCTAATCCTAAAGACTTAACACTGTTAGGAGGTCAAAACTCACCAATTTTATTAACTCAATACATATTGACATCTAAGCTAGCTTCTTTTTTTTCTTTTTTTTTTCTTTTTGCAGAAATTGACAAGCTAAAATTTATATAGAAATTCAAGGAGGCCAGAATAACCAAAAATTAACAAAACATATTGAAAAAAGAAGAAGAAAGAGTATTCACACTTCCTGATTTCAAGACCTACTGAATATCTACAGCAATGAAGATAATGTGGTACTGACATATACTAGACATCAGTGAAGTAGAACAGAGGTTCCAGAAATACATCCTTACGTTTATGGTTAAATTTTCTATAAGGGTGCCAAGTCTACTCAATAGATAAAAAGGTCTCTTCAACTAATGATGCTGATGGGACAAATGGATTTCCACATTTAAGAGAATGAAGCACTATACCTTCCTTAGAATATAGACAAAAAAATAAACTTTAAAGGGATATAGCTTTAAATATCAGAGCTACATCCCTTTACAAAACTCTCTGAAAAAAATAAATAAATAAATCTTTATGACTTTGGCTTAAGCAATGGTTTCTTAGATATACCAAAAGCACAAGCAACAAAACAAAAATACATAAATTAGACTTCATTAAAATTAAAAAATGTTGTACTTCAAAAGTCACCACCATCAAGAAAAAGAAAAGACAACCCACAAAATGGTAGAAAGTATTTGCTAATCCTCTCTGACATGGAACTTCTATCTGGAATGTATAAAGAATTCTTACAACTCAATAATAAAAAGACAAACCAATTAAAGTAAACAAAAGATCTGAAAAAATATTTCTCCAAAAAGATTTACAAATGTCCAACATACCCATGAAAATATGTTCAATATCATGAATCATTAGGAAAATACAAATCAAAATCACAATGAGATTCCACTTCACACCACCAGTATGTCTATAGTAGTTTTGAATATTTTATTTTGATATACTATATCTTTATGGGGCACAAAAATTTTCAAGGAAGATTTTTCTGTTATTTTACCTGTAGCTCAACTAAGTCTCACTGAATATACACTCTATCTCATTCAATGTTTTCAATGAAAAAATATGGAACATTATTTGAGACTAAAGAAAGGTGAAACAGCTTACTTTTTAAAAAATCGTATCTTAAGATTGTAGTTAATTTTATTCAGCATTTGGGATAAATATCACTTCTACTTCCAGTTACATCTAGCTTTGGTCTAAGCTTTGACAATATATTTTTCTTCTGTTATCAGAAATTCAAAGGGAGCTCAGAAGTATAAAATGGAAACAGAATTTGGAAGGTATCTGAGAAACACTCCATCCAGCCCATCCTAGGTACTTATTTATAAACACCAATATTCTAGGTCAGGATGAGTAGAAAATAATTTAACATGTACTTTAAAGTACAATAAATAGTAAATTTTTTTAAAAATAACTCCATAATAAATTAAGACTATATCTAACTCTTTAATCGGTAGAGCTTATTAATAACTTAAAAGAGAATAGTATCCACAGATGATTTTGCCATAGATGTCAAGTGATATTTATCAGGCCATTTCAGTAGTGTTTAAAATAACAAAACAAATAAAAAAGAAAAGAAAGAGCCCTAACAGGTTTGGCTCAGTGGATGGAGCGTCAGCCTGTGGACTGAAGGATCCCAGGTTCTATTCCAGTCAAGGGCATGTACCTTGGTTGCAGGCACATCCTCAGTAGGAGGTGTGCAGGAGGCAGCTGATCGATGCTTCTCTCTCATCGATGTTTCTAACTCTATCCCTCTCCCTTTTTTTTTTTTTTAAGAAAAGAAAGAAAAAACTGTAATTATCCTGCCAGGGAGGTACTCCCCTTCCCTGCTAGTCCTGAGAGTTTCCTTTTCCTCCAAAAGAAATTGAACCAGGCAGGAAGAACCAGCTAGAGAATCCAGCTACAGCAAGCAGCCAGATCATGAAGCCTCTTTGTCCCCACAGGTCCAGGGATCTCTTTCTCTACCCAGAGACATCAGAGCAGGTAAGCAGAACTAGCAAGAGGGACCTAGCTTTAATAAGAGGACCAGTCCTTGTTCTCCATGGCTCACGACTCTCCTCTCATGCCCATAAGACATCAGGACAGCTAGATAATGAAATCCTATTTCATCTCTTCCCTACAAATAGACATCCAATAGCTTAGCCTGAGAAAAACATCGTCTACTCGCTCAACAGCACCAGCAGGAACCACTGTGAGCCATAGTGGTAACAGATAAATAAGCCAACCAAAATAATAGCAAAAAGATTTAAAATTAAACTGTTCTTAGAAGCACAGCCCACAGAAACAGGCTAGGACCTGTAAACTAAATCTAAACAGACTGCCTATGAAAATAAAATACTGAAATAAAACTCAGAGTCTTCTAACATCCTATATAATAAAAGATTAATATGCAAATTGTCCCCTCGACCAGGAGTTTGACCTGGGGGCAGGGCCTGCCAGCCAACTGCCCACAGTCCCTCCCCACAGCTGGCCCCACCTCTGATCGACCTCTCCCTATTGGGGTAGGAGGGCTGCACTCCACCCATATATAAATTTCTGCACCGGGCCTCTAATAATAAATAAAATACCTAGGATTCAATTGAAAATCACCTGTCATACCAAGAACCAAGAAAAATGTAGTGGATAGTAAGTACAAATCAGGTAGAAACAGAGTATTATACAAAAGTGTACTAGTGGTATCAGCAAAAATGTCTATTTTTAAAAACATCATTAAAAAGGTGAAAGTATGGCTCAGGCATTGAGCACTGACCCATGAACCAAGAGGTTCCCAGTTGGATTCCCAGTCAATGTTTTTATCCTCTCTATCCTCGTCCTTTCTCTCTCTAAAATCAATAAAAAACATTATTTTTAAAAAGGTGAAAGTAGTAAAAATTCTAATAAACTAACTGACTATTTCAATTTATTTAAAGCTATCTTATTTAATGTTATTCAGTTTGGTTTGTAGGATCAAGTGAATTATGTTGAGTTTTCAATTCACTATAAGTAATTATTTAAAACTTTATGGAGCCATTAAAATATCTATATTCTCAAAATTAGAAGTATTTTTGGTATAAAATATATCTACAAATACATTCTTCTAAAATAAAAATGGAAGTTATTAAGTAGCAAAATATAAAACACATTAGTTTCATTGGTTGAATAATAGAATTCCCATGGTATTTCTTGTAAGTATAGAGGTATATATGCAAGTATTTATTATAAGTACCTCCTGTCCTTCAACTTTTGGCTCAACAACTGGCAACTTTTATATTCTTCAATTAAACAGATGGAAATATTATTTTTCTATAACATAAATAAAGTTTACTATGTATTGAATATTCTTTTTAAAGTAAGGCTAATTTATCTTAATTCAGATAATGTCTTATAAGAAAGATTATATTTAATTATTTCCTTTATTTTAATATTGACAACAAAACATACAATTAAAGATATGCTAAATTTAGAAAAATTAGCAAATACATGAATAAAAAATATGTAATAGAAACAGAAAATCTTTCATTCTTCTCCATCAGATATTCTCATAAGCAAGCAAGAAATTCGTTTCTTTCTTTTTTTTTTTCAGTTTAAATTTATAAACCTTGACTAATGAAACCTATCAAAATGACTTCATGGTTTGAATTACTTTATCAAAATATGTTTACTCATTGATAAAACTATAAAATCATTAACCAGTTGAAGTACAAAAATAATTATCTAATGGTATTTCTTACCTTTTATAAACTTTAATAATGACAGAAGTCAGAAACAGTGACTCTATTTGAACAAAATATCAAGCTGCCTGCAGCAAGACAGAAACAAAGTCAAAAGCCTCCCCAGACATGTAAGTAATAACCACAGTTACAAACCAAAAAAACCTGACCACATATAAAAATAAAGTGAGGTGCTGTTTCAGAAGCAGTTACACAGACAGGTGGTGAACAGTCACCATATTTAATTCTGAAGACAACACCATTAATTAAGTTAATATATGGTGACCCTGGCCACCTTACAGACACAGTATTTAAAACTCCTCCTAGGTTGTCTTTACTTGAAAATGTTGCTCCTAGCTTATCTTAAAAAGAAATTAAATTCAATGGAAACAGCACTGGGCTGGGCAGCCTATTGGGACAGCATTAATGAATGACACTGTCCCACTGAAGAGAATACTGAATACTAACTGTAAGTCTATACGCAAATGAACAACATGTGTGCTTTTAAATAAACTTTTTTTTTCATTTTAAAAGTGTATTTGAAAATACTGATATTTAAAATTATTTAAGGAGAGCAGAATTATTAACATTTTTTTTCTTTGCTTTAAGATATTAATGTAAATCAACATCTATTTATTGAGTAACCATGGGAGAGATGTTAGGTGTTTATAGATAAGCTAGAGGCCCAATGCATAAAACTCATGCAAGAGTAGGCCTTCCTTCTCCCAGCTGCCAGCACCAGCTTCCCTCTCGCATCCAGCACCCAGGCTGGCTTCCCTCTGGCCCGGCTTCACCTGGATGGATGTCCGGAATAACGTCCAGTAAGATGTTGGTCTAATTAGCATATTAGCCTTTTACTATTATAGATAAAATCTTGATTACTGCCTTTAAGCAATTTACAGTGTATGAAGACTAACTAGACAAGTTCACAGGTAATGATGATACCATTCATTCCAAATTAATTCAGCAAGATGTACTGAGCATCTATTTGGCAAGTATATTTCTGAGTGGCAACAATACCAAAATGAATAAGATTACAAACCCTAGTCTCAAGAAGCTAACAACCTATTAGGGCTGATAAACCTGGAAACCAATGTCTTATAACTCAACAGGTTCACAAATACAAATTGGTTACAGGTTCAGAGGGAAAACAAAGGAAGTATTCATAACATTTCTAATGGCTATCAGGGAGGGGCTCAAAGACATAAAAGCATAAGGTATAAAGTGTTACAGAGACACAAAGAAAAGAAAAAGATACAAAGAAAAGACACATAGAGGACTCAATGCATGATGATTACTAACTCCTGGAAGCTCAGTTTTCTTATCTTTAAAACGGAGATAGTAATACCTACTTTGCAAGGTTGTCATAAAGGTCAGATGAGATAATGTATTTAATGTGTCTGACTTTGGGGAGACTTATTAAAAATTAGTGATTACTAATGAAGCCTTAGAGAGAGGACTTACACAAGAGAGACCGTAGAAGAGCAAATGGTAGAATAGTGTTTCTTCCTAAGTGGAAGTTTAAGCATGAGGAAGGATATACAGTTAGAAAAATGAGGCACATGTTTGTGAAACATTGCTAACTTTAAGGAAAACAGAAATAAAAGTTTAAAAGATTAGATATGACCACAATGCATACAACATTGAAATTGGAGAAACTTCCTATATGATCAATTATTATAAAAGAGTTCAATTTTCAAATTGAAGTCAAACAATTTTTCCTTTAAAGAGAGTAAACAGTGTCAAAATAATTATAATATCCATATATGTACTTTCAAATAGGTTCATTAAAAGCAAGCACTTAGCAGAATGGCAACCATCAAGGTCCCATCAGTAGTAAGTTAAAACCAGACCCTACAGACTGAAATAGGTCAGCCTCTCAGGGAACCTCAATCAGAAAACTCCAAGTTAGAACATGGAGTAAAGTAAGTTTCATTCTTGGGTGTGTGTTTTTTTTTATGTAACACTCTTTTCCCAAAAGGTACGGTCTGACCCCCACTCCCACCCCATCCTTTCTCTATAATCATACCTTAACAAATGTGTTTTCTTCCTTAATTGTTCTTCTAGAATTCTATTTAATTTGTAAATAAAATTCCCTAAATCTCTACCCTTCACCTACCTGAAACTCAGCTCCCCCAAAGCACAGTGCTCTCAGGTGGGACTATACCTTCCTACATTATATCTATATCTATAAGGTTGGGGGGGAGGGGTGTGATGGGTGGTAACTTTATCCTGATTTCCTTAGTGCTCTTCTAAATGTACTGAAAAAATCTCTTCATTGTAATTTACATCATTCAGCTTTACCAAGTCCTATCCTACCTAGTTGTTATTTGTCGCTAAATCTTCCTCTCAATATCCACTTGTCCCAAAATGTTATTCTCTAAACCAAATCTTATGTTCACCCATGGAGATTTTAACCTCCAGTCTTTCTCTTCTCCAAAGACCCATTTGGCCAGCTCCATTTCAACTACACCTGCTATTACACGTGGCCTAAATCTAAAACTGTTCTATCTTTGCAATGGTAAATTTTAATATTCTAGTTTTAGGTCATGACCTAGTACATTCCATCTCTCTGGAGTCTTGACTGATTCTGTGCTGGAACTGACCAGTAGACCCTGAGCAACGGATGAATGGATTACTCTGACACATTTCTGTGAAAGAGAGGCTAAGGGATTGCTTGGCTATAGGAATCAAGCAGCCCCTTTCGCCTGCCTCCTTAGGCTTTCATTGCAACAACAGCTTGAACTATAATTAACATTTAGATACAATCAACAGGGTGAGTATTCTTGAGAAAGCACAGGCTAAGACTAAGCACAGAGATTCCAGTAAAACACCTAGGGGCTTGGACTTGTTTGGAAAAGTCAAGGCAGGGGCTGCTGCCTTCCACAAGGTCTTCCTAGAGGCCCCCCTACCTTTCAGAGAATCGTCCTTATAGACTTTCCAACTAAGTTCTATGCTTCCCCACAATTCTGTACCTACTCTTTGACCTCAAATAAATCTCTAGCTGCCCATTGATTAAACTATATTCCCTAAAATTTATCAGCTCTCCTATATCCTTTTCTAAGGTGAATATGCCACTTAATCATCCAGAACTGGGATACTTTTAAGATTGAAAGAGATACAATTCTTCATTACACCAGGAAAACAAGGTCAAGCTTAGACTTTTCCAGGCAAACTGGGGCATATACACTCCTACTTCTTTCCCTACACATACTGAATCAATTGACTTCCCATGAATTTTCCCTTCCTACATTTGTACTAAAAATCTCCAACTCTGACTCAATCCTTCCTGACTCTCCAGCCACTTTTTTTAAAAAAAGCTTAGCTAATTCTTACTAGTATTTCAATATTGTGCTCATATCACCTCCTCCAGACAGCCAACTCTACCTCTGCAATTTATCAGAGAACTCAGTAATAACAGTGTCCTATTCGTGATTATATCACTGTGTTTCTCACATATCTGGCATATAGGTGTACTCAATAAATCTTAAAGTTCTACTTTAATTATCCCTTATGTGTCTATCCTAATATGCATTATATGAAAAATTATTACTGTTACAACTTCATGTACATTAAACAAGTCAAAAAGTGTTACTTCGAAACTAAAAGATAGCAATTAAATTAATAACAACCAGCAGGTTGTTTGCTTGTCCTGAGCTTTTTATACTTTTATCTTATGAACCCTAATGAATAAGAAGAGCTCCTGGTGCTAACTAAGCTCAAACTTAAAAAAATTAAAAAGCACAGCCTATTAGCCATTACTACACAGGGGCCTCTCAAACAAATTGCATCTCTGAGAGAAGTCTCCCCACTATGTCTCTGCCATATAAGCCAGCACTTACAAAGAAACTAGAGGGCCAGTGCACAGATTTGTGCATCGGTGGGGTCCCTCGGCCTGGCCTGCAGGGATCAGTGGACTTCCATACCACCAATCCCGGACAGCATAAAGTAGTGCACAAAGTGGCAGGTGGTTGGGGAGGAGCCCAAGCCCCAGCTGGGCACCGTGCCACTCTCACTCATCCTGGCCCTGATGCGCCATTCGGATGCGCAGGGGGAGTGTCTGCAGGAGAGGCTCATGCTGCCACAGCTGTGCTCACCCACTGTGAGCCCAGCATCTGGCACCCCCGTCTGTCAGCTGAGCACGGGAGCCCACTGACCACCAGAGGGCAGCTCCTATATTGAACCTCTGCTCCCTGGTGGCCAGTACATGTCATTAGGCTTTTACAAAGAGAGATTCCTGGAGTCCTATTTCAAACAATAGGACTAAGGCTTTCCCTATCCAATTGGAGCTGTGCAGCTCTGACGAATCAGAGAATCTCTGTTCTCACCAATCAGGAACCTGGGTCAGGGAATTCTATCTATACTAGAGACCTGGTGCACAAAATTCATGCATGGGAAAAGGGGGCTGTCCCTCAGTCCAGCCTGCGCCCTCTCCAATCTGGGACCCGTTGAAGTATGTCCTACTGCTGGTTTACAGGACAGTCAGATATCCCTAAACCGGCAGTGGGACATCCCTCTCACAATCTGGGACTGCTGGCTCCTAATCACTCACCTGCCTACCTGACTGCCTGCCTGTCTGATTGCCCCTAACCACTCTACCTGCCGGCCTGCTTGCCCCCAACTGCCCCCTGCCACTAGCCTGCTCACCCCCAAATGCCCACCTGCTAGCCTGATCATCCCCAACTACCCCTGTGCCAGTGTGCTCGCCCCCAACTGCCTCTCCTGCTATCCTGCTAACCCCCAATATCCTCCCTGCTGGCCTGCTCACCCCCATCTTCCCTCCCCACTGGCCTGCTTGCCCCCAACTGTCCCCCTGCTGGCCTGCTTACTCCAAACTGCCCCCACCCCCTGCTGTCCTGATCACCTCCAACTTACCCCCACTGATGGGGTGAGGGACTAAGGGCTGTTTTCAGGCTGGCCACTCCCCCTTTAGGGTGGGGGTCCCCACAGGGCTGCCTAGCCATCCTGGGTGAGGGGCTGATGGCTGTTCAAGCCCCCCAGCGGGAACCCTCACCCCATTGGAGTGTAACCAGCCTGAGTGAGGAGCTGAGGGCTGTTTTCAAGCTGGCCATGCCCCCTGGCGATCCAGGTTCTCAGCCCCTCCTCTTTTACTTTTCTTTCTTTTTTGTTTTTTCAGTGCCTCCTTAAGCAGAGGCCAGAGACAGTGGGAAGCAGGTATATGAGCTTTCTTTATCTTCTATAATTGAAACTTTGTAAACTTGAACAGAGGCCAGGGCTGATCAGGGCTGGCCAGAGCTGGCAAGGGGCAGCAGGAAGCTTGGCTTCCTCCATTGCTGAGGGCAACCCAAGCCTCCTGCTTGCTCTTCTGCGGCCGCTGCCATCTTGGTTGTGCTAATTTGCATACTTGCTCCTGATTGGCTGATGATCATGGCTTATGGGTGTAGCAGAGTGATGGTTAATTTGCATATTTCTCTTTTATTAGTGTAGAGAAGCCAGCTCCCCTATGGCTCAGAGAGTGCACTTTCCACAGAAGACTGAAGACTATGTTTCCTAGCCTCCCCAAAGATGCCTCACTGGAGCAGAGAAAGCAGACCATGATGGAGCAGAGCTGCCTAGCTGAAGAGGGACCTCACCCCAGGGCAGCCTGAGTAGTTGTGCTTTTCACAGCTGTGCTGTAGCACTATGGAGCTGTGCCACAGTGATGCTGTTTTCTGTTGAGCTGTTCGCACTAAATAAAGTTTCCTTCCTCACTGCACACCAAATTGGGGACTCCTCTTGGCACTGAATTGGTTCTAACAATCACTGATTGACATCCCCATAAATTTTATTGCACTGGTTTCTGACTGTTATTCTCTGTTAGTTCTGTCTTTTAATATATCCAACAAATTTTAGAATTACAGGAAGATAAACAGAAGTCAGTAGATAAGTAAGAAAAGCAAATTTCAGAACATATATATCAAATGATCGTGTTTTGAAAATTATACAAATATAAACATGCATGTTCTTGAACATATATAATTTAAAAGTAAAAAATGGCCCTGGCCAGTGTTGCTCAGAGGCTAGAGTATGGCCCACACACCAATAGGTCACAGGTTTGATTCTTGGTCAAAGGCATATACCTGGGTTACAGATTCAATCCCCAGCCCCAGTCAAGGCACCATATGGGAGGCAACCAATCAATGTATCTCCTTCACATCAATGTCTCTCTCTCTCTCAATCTCTCTCTTACCCTCTCCTCCTCTCCCCACCTCCTTTCCACTCTCTCTAAAAATCAATGAAAAAAATATCCTCAGATAGGATTAACAAAAACAAATAAAAAAGTAAAAACTGATATACATCAAATTTTTATCATTAACTACCTCTGAAGAGTGAGACAGAATAGTGGGAAGAATTCCACTTTCTAATTTACGTACTTCTAGTTTGCATTTTTATCATAAGTATCTATATATATAAAAGCCCAGCGACCAGAATGGCAAAACGACCAGAACAAGTGGTGGCTTATGCACACTGCAGCAGCCAACTTAGCCTGATCCAGGCCCCAATCCCCGCCAAAATTCCTGCCAGCCCAGCCCCTGATTGGCCCCCTACACCCTGATTGGGGTGGAGCCAGCTGACCAACCACCTGTGGCTCTTCCCCCTAGCTGGTCCCATTCCTGATCCCCCCCACACCCATTCAGGGGTGGGGTTGGCCAGACCCCACCCATGCATGAATTCATACACTAGGCTTCTAGTAAAGATATAAAGAAAAGAGTCTTCAAATAATTTTTGAATATTATTTTTAAAACCAAGAATTAAAAAGATAAAAATCAAATTTCACAGATACAATATTTAACATTAAAGAGTTACTTCTCCTTCAAATATTTATTTATACTTATTTAGAAAATGAAAAGGCACTTACATCATGATAGTTACTTTTATGAAAAACCTCCCAAAGCATTTCCCACCCATAGAATGCCTCTGGTTTCTGCCGAACAACTTCATCCCTGCTTTATAACCTAGGCTCCTGAACCATTCTAGCCCTAATGGAGCGCCTCAACAATAAGTCGGTCTAACCAACCATTACTGTGGTTACACAGCAAAGACATCTTTGTCCTTTTGCTCTGTGTTTTAGAAAAAAAAAAAAATCTTTCATTCACTCATTTATTGATTCTTCCAGTAACTACTTATTAAATGTCTATAACATGCCTGGCACTAAGTGAGGTTCTGAGTACACACAGATAAAAAATACTAGTCACAGCTTCCAGGAACTTATTAGAGAAAAGTAGTTCTAACACATAACAGTAATTGCTACAAGGAATCCCTTTAGAAAGTGAAGTATAATCCAAGCCCAGATGGAACAAAGGGAAGGAAAGGCTTCACAGGCATCCCTAAATCACCTAGAGCAGTCCCTTCTTCACTGACACTTTCCTCCTTTCCTCTCAACCAAAATATGACTCTTCTCCCTTTGAAAAATACTGCTTAAAAGTTACCTCCTAACCCTTCCAAAAAAACCTCCACTTACTCTTAAATGTCATATAATTCTTAAGGAAAACAACCAAATCTGTGAAACTCAAAAGCAAGCAAGAAAAAAAAAAAAATGCTCACTGAATGCCAGCCCTACACAAGTACCAGAGAGAGCAAGTACTTAAATCATTTCTCACTGCCTGCCTTTAGATGTCTCTACTAACTTTCTTATCATTTGCATTTTAAGTTATCTCCTATTTGAAACAGTGAATTTTTCAAAGATGAATACTTAGACTACTCCAGTCACTAGGTATATATTCCTAGGTATAACCAACTGGTGAGAAGGTAGAGGTGCCTAATAGCAAGTAGGGAAGGAACTCCTGCTGTTATTTTAAATAAATATCAATAGCTAACTAGTACCAGTGTAACAAACACAACATAAATGATCTAGTTTTCTTCCCTTTAACTTAATACAACCAAATGTAAAAACTGCAGTCAATGTATATTTAAAGTTAGAATACTATAGGATTTTTCAGCAGAAACTTTGCAGGCCAGAAGGAAATAAAATGATATGATCAAAGTGCTGAAAGTAAAAACTTCAAACAAAAAATAATATACACAGCAAGTCAACAAACTGTCTAATACTTAATAGAAATCTATCAATATACATCAAATAAATGACTAAAATAGTAAATGATTATATGATTATATTAGAAAATGGGACTAATAATGTTATTAACAGAAATACATAAACCAGAAGAAGGAACAAGCATTTAAGAAGAAAACTAATATATTGAGTTTAGTGAAAGGCAGTTGAAAACAAAGGACTGGTGGGCACACAGACTAAGAACAATATATAGATTGAGATTCTGCTGATTATAAGTGTTAGTTGAAAAAAATAATAATTATATCATAAATGATACACAATTGAGTAAGATAAATAACAAGTAAAAGATAATACAAATATAAAATGACTGTAGCCTGCTTAGGTAGGAGAATAATCTAACAAAATAACCACAAATCAAGACAAGTCAAAACTTTCAAAGGAAAAAAATAATCATTTTAGTAATTATTTAGTAATATAAAAATAACTATTTTACTTTTATTTTAGTAATTTACTAAGAAGAGTAATGTAATCCTACCTTACTACTATTCATTGTTGGTCATATTTTAGCTAAAGTAGCAGGTCCATGTTGAAGGATTACACATTAGGGATGAGGAAGACACGTAAAACTTTCACTGGAGTCTCATGGAATGATCATAGGTCTAGCCAGAAAACATGAGCTGCAAGAATAAATTCAAGGAGTCAGAATTGTACACTAAAGAGAAAAAGGTTAACATGTATACATTAAGTACAATATGCTATTATTGGAAATGGACTGTGGTAATATCTCATATTCATCGTATTAAAAATAAGAATACTATTCTTACTTAGCTTTATCCTGTTTACTCTCTCCCTTTCTTTCCATAAGTTTCCCAGTGAGTAATGTATCATACCTTCTCTTCTAACCTATTTCCTGACTTTGAATAGGTAATTCATGTTTTTCTCATTTTCACAGTATAAACCTAATTTCAAGTTTGAAGCATATCAAAAGAAGAAACTACACTTGTTGAAAAATTATTTCAGCCTAAAGAAGTTATTAACTATAAGGCTGAGAAGGTTTGGGAAGGATTCTCCTGGGACATATATACTTTCTCTGTCTAACATTCTTTAGTATGCCAAAACATGATCCTTGGATATTCTTTCAACCCTTGCAACTATGATATATTTGTTGATTTTAGAGAGCAAGGAAGGGAGAGACAAAGGGAGAACATCAATTGGTTGCCTCCCGTAAGTGCCCTGATCAAGGATCAAACCCGAAACCTAAAGTATGTGTCCTGACCGGTAATGGAGCCCACAACTTTTGGGTGTACAGATAATGTTCCAGATTTCTAAGATGTTTCTTGGTCATTGGTCTCTTATCACTGATACCAATATCTGCAGTTTATAGCCCTGTTGCTGTTTCTCATTTTTTGCCTCACACCTCATATTTCTAATCCCAACTTCTTGGTTTATACTCAGCTCTCCTCTTTTTTCAAGCTCCTCATTTTTGTTTGCTTATTCCGTTTCCTGTCATTTCTCCTACTTCCTTGGGGGATTCATACAAATCAGAGGACATTTCATTGATGCTACCAATGTGATTACTCTTTCATCCTGACCAAACACAGGAATATCTTCTAAGTCCCCTGACCCATTTTCAAAAGGTTCTTCTTTTGCCCCCCAGACAAGTATTTTATTCTCTTCTAGATTTGAGAAGATTCTCAATGCTACAACTGGTTGGAAATCTAATCTACATATAATGAAAGTGTTATTGAATCCCTCTAGTTCCACTAAATTGTGATATGATTGAAGTCAGAGATTGTTATCTTAATATAGCCAGCATCCTACACAATACCTAGAACACTGTAGTTACCAAACAAGTGATTACTAAATGAATAAAATTCCAAGGTGAATTACAGCTTTCTCTGATCTGTACACTTTGGCATAAAGTAAGGTTTTAATATGAGTTTCTGTATTGATCGCACTCATTGGGGGATAATAAAGAACATTATAAACTGATGAACAAAAGGATAGATACAGAGACAGTAAAGCTTCAAACAGACTGTGAAATTACAGCAGGAAGATTAAAGTTAGATGAGGTAGATAAGAGATCAATCAAAGGACTTGTATCTATGCATATAATCATAACCAATGAACATAGACACTGGGGGGTTGGAGTATGCCTGGGAGGAAGGGGGGGGCAATGGGGAGATATGTATAAAAAATTAATTTAAAAAAAAGAGTTTCTGTATTAAGTGATAAAATTCATGACCTAAACATATATTTAAATATAAAAACTTTTATCATGACTTCCCTTTTCAATATTTCTGGAATTCCCAGGAAATAGTACAATAAACAGTATTACTTACAAAAGGAAACAAAATGTACTGTGTTCCTGAATGTACAGATTACATATATTACCTAATTCCACTTTAAAGACAGATAGTCCAAAGTTACTGAACAATCCATTTAATTTCAAATTATTTATCCTCTCTTCTTTATCAGCAAAGATAGTTCAAAGTTATCTACACTTCCATATTCTGGTCTCTGACTGTGATATAAAAACATTTATTTTCAAAAACCTAAAAACAAGCTATTGAACTGGGATTCCATGGGTACCACCAAGCATTGTCAGGTGTCTTGCTCAAGAAAGCTAGTCATAGTTCTCATGTGTTTTTTATGTATCATTTTCCAACTCAAGTCTTTCTATACTTTTTTTAAATGAAAAAAAAAACAGTATTTTTCCACTTGATATTGAAATAATTGGGGTTAAAACTAAGCAAAAATTTATTTGGTAGAATTCTAAATGGAACATTTCCTTGTTCAACCTACTATAAACTTATAATAAAAAAAAATTACAGTCCTTGTATTACTTCAAAGGTATATTATCCTTATCAAAACTCATCAAAGGTTTCTACAGACAAATTAAAAATGTATAATAATGACTTTCTGGTACACCTAATCTTGCCCACCAACTTCCCTATTTACACAGGTTGCCATCTCTGACTCACATTCCTTAGCCAAATTTAATTCCTATTCTTTAATTGTGCTTCTCCTCACAACTAGAAATAGATTGAGGCAAGAGAGGGACCTAGGATGCAAAATTTATGGAGACATTCATTCTCAGGATTATGCATGTGCCACCCTGTGGTTGCATGACCATAAAAGTGAATAGGTCTTATTTTGTGTCTTAGGCATCTCTCATGCCTCTTACTTACTTCTCTAATAAGTAACAAACCAAAATCTAATTCTGACAAAGCAAATATTTAAAATTAAGCAATGATTTAAATATAACTTTTCAACCATTTAAAATCATGTTTTCAAAGAAAATCTCTTATTCACAATGTAAATGTTAGGTGAAAAATAGATGAGGCAGGAATGTTTATATACAATAAGATTTTGGTGTGTGTTTTTTGGTGGGTTTTTTTTGTTGTTGTTCTTTTTTTGTTTTTGTTTTTCTCAAATGTGCGCAAGTTGTATATGCATGTAAGTGACAGACCTGTGCTATGTTTTACTCCCCTTTTTTTGGTGTCACCATCTCAATTTATTTCTATTGAACTAACCTTCTCTTACTCTTAATCCATGTAGTTTGGGTGGCACTAATTATTTATTCCCACTCTCAAGTTTCTGGAATGAGCACAAAGTTTCTGGAACAGGTATATGACCCAGGTGGGGACAATCAACATATTCCCTCCCCTATTGGGAATGAACCCAATAGGACTGATAACACACAATTCTGCAAGAACTAATGGGGATGTTATCTTTCAGCTGAGGTTGCTAAACTGAAAGAACATGATAAGCATCTACTTCACAGTGAGCCAACCAGCAAAAACAATTGCTAAGAGATGGAAAGAGATGAAGAACACTTTGAAAACATTTTGGCCCCTAAACCTAATAGCACCAGAGTTCAGGTGTTAATAGATATACCTGCTACAACCTTAGAATTACTCTTGGGAAACAATGCTCTCTGGATTTCTCACCTTCCTGCACAGAGCCTTCTGAGCAAAGGGTACTACAAAGATATCTGCATGACAGACAGCCTTGGAAGCTAGAGACAGTGTCTCCCTGCAGATAGAGACCTCCAATGAGCTTTGGAGAAGTAAAGCCTTCTCCTTCCCTTCCCTGGAAGACATTACTTATATTCTTTTATTAACTTATGTTTACTATGCTGCTTTATATTTTTATTTTTATTTACTTATATTCTAGTAAAATAAACCTAAAGACATTTTGCCTTTCTACCCTGGAGAGATTTGCTCAATGAGCAATCTCTCCCTTCTGCAAGGTATTCTCTTCTTATCCATGTTCCAGACTTAACAGTTACATGAAGCAATAAATTATTTTTTCTTATTTAATAACTCATTCAACAAATGTTTGCTGAGAGCCTAAATAGTTATGTGCCACAACAAAATAGACAAAAATTCCTGCCTTCATTGAGATTATATTCTAGAGAGAAAGAACAAATACAAAATATACACAGTACTGAACAGTAATAAGTATTATAAAGAGAGAAAACATAGGAAAAGGTAACAAAAAAGTGTGAGGGAGGGAGGAAAATTTCAAATTATGTTAGGTGATTAAAGACTTTACAGGTGAAGTGATATGTGAGAAAGGACCTAAGTAGATAAGGAAGTAAGTCCTATGGATATCTGGAAGGAAGTTTCTAGGCAAGGAGAACAGTAAGCATTTAAGAAAGAGCAAGGAGGCCTGAAGAATGATGGTAGAGTCAAGAGAAAAATCTAAGTTCAGAGAAAGATCTTGCATGAGGGAGGGAGAGCAGGACCACAAAACTACCTCAACTGAGGACCCTGAGCTTGTACTCAGGAGATACATGGGAAGCAACTAAAACATTCTGAGTAAAGAAGTGACATGATCTCTTACTTTTCAAAAGGATGACATTACAGCAACAGCAGTAGCAGAGAGACTTGTTAGGAGTTACATACAAGGAGAGAAAGGACAGTATTGAACTAGAGTGACCCTAAGAGAGGTGGTGAGAGCTGGTAGATTCAGACATATTTTGAAGCCAACATAATATGCTGAAAGATTGTGAGGGAGAAGTTAAAGAAAAAGAGTCAAGAAAAACTTCAAGGTTTGAAGTCTCAACAGAAACAAGAAAAGTGTTGCCACTTACAGAAATGGTGTTACAGATAGTTGGACAAACATGAGCTGAACAAGGACGATGGCCTGGGTACAGAAACTCACCAGGGCAAAGCGCCCACATGCCTAGCACAGGGCAAAACTGGGAAAACAAGGACCTTGCTCCCAGGATAACCTTTCCTCCACTAGTATAGTGCTGATCTTGCAGTTTGGACCCCCTGATCTTTTCCTCCCTAAAAAGAACATCTAGGCCTCAGTGTAGGCCCAGAAAGGCAGCAAAACCAGACAAGTGACCCTGGCTGCCTCATAACCAGCAGCACTAATGACCCCCTGCCCTGACCCCAAACATCCAGTGGAGACCATGACCCTGAAAGAGCACACCTGGAAAACTGATGAATAGTCTATTGAAATCCTTCCCTGAGTCCTTCCCTAAGATTTCCACCTGCAAGAAAAAGTAAAGACCCCATGTGCCCTCATCATTTGTTTCTGCCCGGCTTCCATCTAAGGGACCCTATGAGACTTGCAATGCAGGGAGCAATGGGCAGTAGCAGTTCCTCCCAAGCTAAACCCCTGAACTTATCTCCAAGGCCCCCTTTTCTCTGACTTCCGAGTGAACTAGAGTAGCCCAGCCTAGGTTCTGCTATTGCTTCAGTTATACCCTTCCTTGTTTCACTGTCCTAAATATATTTTTGCTGAGGTCAATAAATTCTTGCTTGCTTTTCTACACATTGTCTCTTAACTGAAATCTTTGCCTCAAGAAGACAAGAACCAAAGTTTCCTCGTCTGGCCAGTAACAATGGAAGCCTAAGGAATATAAAAATGTATGCCACAATCAGGTAATAAAAGTAGAACTGAGTCAATAATAGTAAGTGAAGGGAATCTGGTAAGGTGTGAAGTCAGCAATCCTTAATAAGCAAAAACAGCTAGTAAACTGCCAACTCTTATAAATAGGACTAGATGCCTTCTAAGGATGGAACTATGGAGTACTTAGTAAAAATGTTAGGATGCTGGTATATTGCCTATTATGTAGCAGTCTTCAGAAGTCCTTCAAAATAGCAGCATACTTTGAGTGGCCTTGATAAAACAAAAACCTTTTCTGTCTTTCGTTATAAATCCAAGATGCCTTATGCTGCAACTTACAAGGTTGAAAATACAATATCCCTAAACTAAAATTAGGCTGTTAACCACACAAAAACAAAACTGAGAAAAGCCTAATGTTCCAGGCTCCTGCCCAAGCATTCTAGCAAAGAAGATTTTTACCCATTATCAAGAACCATGCACTGTGAAACATTCTGGGAACACAGACAAGTTAGTTGTGCATTGTTACCTCAAGAAGTTTCTCTGGATGGCCTAGAGACAGAAGCCAAGAAGGAAATTGAGAAGACTAGGATTTGCATGGTTTCTTAACCTCAGTACTACTGGCATTTTGTACTGGGAAACTCTTTGTTGGGGGTTGTGGGGGAGAAGGAAGGGGGAGGGGACTGTCCAGTAGGATGCTAACAGTATCCTTTGGCTCTTCCTATTAGATGCTAGCCAACACCTACTACTCGGCCCCATTATGACAACAAAAATGTCTCCAGACACTGCCAAATGTCCCTGAAATATCAATTGCCTTTGTTGTAGAACCACTGGGTTAGAGTGATAGGCAAAGTTGTTCAGAGACATACCAGGCAATGGTTTGATTCAAGAACTAGCATTTAAGCCTTGGGTACTTGGAAGAAGTTAATCAAATGCAAGGGAAAAAAATTTAAATTCATTTTCAAAAATTGTAGTGCCTAAGAAACTCCCAACTAAGGTTTGTTACTGCTTAATTCCTAAGACGGTTCCCAGGACCCCAAGCCCTCATCAACATTAAATGAACTGTGAAGCAGTACAGTCCCCACTAAGAGAATCTTTCTCAATACTCATCTTATCTGTGACCAGGGGTGAAAAGAATAAACATAATCCCAGGAAGAACTAGTGGCAGCCATATTGGCTAATCAAAAAACTTATTACATTGCCAGGACAGAGTCCTTGCCTTTCCTGGCCAATGAACTATGTACATATCATGGATTGGAAAACCTCTGCGAGTTGTTTCTCCTTTCTCTCTTTCCTAATTGAGAGTTTTTACTGTCTTTATGTTATTCTCTTTCTAACACTGAACACTTCCTTTATAACAGTTATATTGATCATTTAACCATAATTTCATAGGCCCTCAGCCTATCTAGTCAAATAGAACTGAGAGAATTACCCAGAGATCCTGACTTAAAGTTAGATACAGCAATTAAACGAGTCTGAGTTGTCTTCCTTTGTTAGGAGGCAGGTAGTAAATACATCAGAAGTTGAAAGTCAAAGATTTGCACCATGTTAAAAGAGGGCATTTTTTTCCAAGGGTGTATACATATGTAATGGAGCAAATGTATGCACATTGGGAAAATTTATAGTGAAAATCTTTTGGTTATGTTGTCCAGCATGCACTGCCCCTTCCCATGGTCATAGTACCTTCTTTTTCTTTCAGTGACCCACCCACCCTGACTCTAAGTCTGTGTGGTTCAGACCATGCGGCTGACCACAGTTCCTGTTCCCTCTTCCAACAGTTAGCACCTTGTCCAAATGTGGCCTATCATCAAATGCTATCTCCCTAACCACAGGATTAATGATGAAATATGAACCAAATTATTTAATAAGATATAATCCTAGAACTAATGCTAAAATGGGTAAGAGAAGCCCTTTTTATGTTGGGCTTGCTAAAGTGAAAGAGTGTAAATCTAGAGCCATAGAGAGCAGTCTACATGGAGATTGAATGTATATCTAACACAAGAAAAAGCCACTGGGCATATCCTGAGGCCACTAGGCCCACGGAATCCATCTGTACCTGATGAGTACACTCCTGTGAACCCCAATGTCCTAACTAGTAAGAATAGGGTTTTGATTTCATACAACTGATGAAACTTAAAAATCTAATATTATTACCAGTTATCAGATAAAATTATTATCAGTTTTCAAATTGAAAAATTAAAGTCATAAGAATTAAATGATTTGCCTAAATTCATACAACTAATTACTGGTGTCACAGATTCAACCATAACCAGGCCTGGTTGTGATATCAATGCTCTTTCCACTACATCATATTCCTAGGAAAAAACACCGAAACTCCTCTATGCTTTATAATTATCTGCAACCATAATGTAGTCCTTACATGTCATGAGTATTTGTTGAATGGCCAAAAAGGAAAGAAGATTCATATATCTTCTTTCTGTCCCATTCCTGCAACAACTAGCCTCTTGTATGACACAGAACATTTTGTATTATTTTTATAATGAAGACTACCTCAAGAACATGTCTATTTCTTTATCATCTTATCTTCTTTTATAGAATGCCATTTCCAGTCACAGGGTAAATCAAGATCCAAAATACAAATAGGAACCAGAACCTTAGAAAGATGCCATCAGCGAGGTCTAGTTACTATTCTGTTATAATTAATTATAAAACTTGAGAGAAACCAAGATGGCAGCATAGGTGAACACCTAAACTGCCACCTCGCACAATTTCAAAACTACAGCTAAAAGGCATCATCCAGAACCACAAGAAAGCTGGCTGAGTGAAAATTTTACAACTAGCCAAGACCGGTTTGGCACAGTAGATAGAGCATCAGCCTGCGGACTGAAAGGTCCCAGGTTCGATTCTGGTCGGGGACATGTACCTTGCTTGCGGGCACATCTCCAGTGTGGGGTGTGCAGGAGGCAACTGATCGATGTCTCTCTCTCATCGCTGTTTCTGACTTTCTATCACTCTCCCTTCCTCTCTGTCAATAAAATACATTTTTTAAAAAAAATTTACAACTAGAAGAAAAGAGAAGGGCTCACAGAGACTCAGAGGAGCTACAAAAAGCTGAGGTATGGAGAAACGCACATGGAGAGTACAGGTGGCTGAGTGCCTGGCTGGCTTCCTCTAACAAGAAACTCCCAGCTGCACTGAACCACAGTTCCAACAGCACTGAACCCCAGTTCCAGGTGAGACACATAAAGGGGGAGTATGGACTGTGAGGAAAAGGGAGGAATGCACAGAAACTCAGGGGAACCGAGAAAAGCAGAGGTCTGGAGGCGCGCTCACAAGTGTACACAGAGAGGACTAACTGCTGATTGTGCCACTGGCTTTCTCTAGCAGAAGGGAGACAGAACCTCCAGACAGTGCTGAACTCAAGTTCCAACTACACTGGACCCCAGTTTCGGGCAAGACCGTGGGGACCCAGATTCATACAGGTCCCCGGAATGCACGGAAACTCAGGGGAGCCACGAAAGGCAGAGGTCTGGCGGCACATGCTCAAGTGTGCAGAGAAGGCTGCAGCGATTACCGAGGGACACTGAGACCTAGAGGCCATGTAGGGCAGGACTGATGGTAAGCCAAGGCTATCTGCTCAACTCTGAGATTCCACCCTATCCAAGCTGAACATGGAAGTTTTTGCAAGTCTTGAATCATAAGGCTGACTCCAGCACAGAAGTTCTCCCAGCATAGACACAGCTGATCCTCACAGCCAAATGGCCTGGAGGTCAATTCTCCCCAGTGATACCAACAACAAACAAGAATTAACTACAACAAGGCTGTACACACAAACCACAAAGGGGTGCACCAAGAGTGTCCACCTCAAGTAACTGGGGAGGCAGAGCTACTGGGCCACATAGGACACCTAGCACACAAAGCTACTCTGCCAACTCAGGGAAGCAGCGAAAATGCAGAGACAAAGAAACAGATCATGAATTAAAGAAATGGAGGAAAACAAACGACTGGATATAGAGTTCAAAACCATGGTTATAAGGTTTTTCAAGAATTTCCTAGAAAAGGTCGATAAATTTAGCATGACCCTCGAGGATATGAAAAAGATCAACTAGAAATTAAACATACACTCACTGAAATAAAAAAATATTATACAAAGTCTTAATAGCAGGCTAGAGGACGGGCAAGAATCAAGTCAAAGATTTGAAATACAAAGAAGCAGAAAACACTCAACTAGAAAAACAAAAAGAAAAAAGAATCCAAAAATGTGAAGATAGTGTAAGGAGCCTCTGGGATAACTTCAAGTGTACCAACATCAGAATTATGGTAGTGCCAGAAAAAGAGAGAGAGCAAGATACTGAAAACCTATTTGAAGAAATAATGACTGAAAACTCCCCACATCTGGTGAAAGAAATAGACTTACAAATCCAGGAAGCGCACAAAGCCCCAAATAAAAGGAATCCAAAGAGGACCACACCAAGACACATCATAATTAAAATGCTAAGAGCAAAAGACAAAGAAAGAATATTAAAAGCAGAAATAGAAAAACAGTTACCTACAAGGGAGCACCCATACGATTGTCAGCTGATTTCTCAACAGAAGCTATGCAGGCCAGATGGGAGTGGCAAGAAATATTCAAAGTGATGAATAGCAAGAATCTAAGACCAAGATTACTCTACCTAAGAAAGCTATCATTCAAAACTGAAGGTCAAATAAAGAGCTTCACAGATAAGAAAAAAAACTAAAGGAGTTCATCAACACCAAACCAGTACCGTTTCCCCGAAATATATCCTCCGAAAATAAGACCTACTTCCAGTTTTGCCTCTCACTGTAATATAAGGCATCCTTCCGAAAATAAGACCTCCCCAATAATAAGGCCTCCCCCGAACATAAGGCCTCCCTGGAATATAAGGCCCCCGAAGCTACCATAAGGCGTCTGACTCCTGATTTAAAGAGACCTCACACTGCCTGAACAGCTCCAGCTGCGCTGAGGCCAATCAGTGAGCTGGTTTGTGATGACAACTACAGGTAATAAATTTCCTTTTTTTGTTGTTCAACAATAAATGTGTACCATATTCTTCTTCATGGAAAAATAAGACATCCCCTGAAAATAAGACCTAGCGCATCTTTGGGAGCAAAAATTAATATAAGACACTGTCTTATTTTCGGGGAAACAGGGTATTATATGAAATGCTGAAAGATACTCTTTTAAGAAGAGGAAGAAGAAGAAAAAGGCAAAGATAAAAATTATGAACAACAAATATATATCTATCAACAAGTGAATCTAAAAATCAAGTGAATAAAAAATCTGATGAACAGAATAAACTGGTGAATATAATAGAATCAGGGGCATAGAAAGGGAGTGGATGACAATTCTCAGGGAGAAAGGGATGAGGGGAGTGCAGGAAGAAACTGGACAAAAATTGTACACTTATGAAGACATTTGTGGGGAGGTAAGGGCAAAGGTGGAGTGGGAACCAAGTGAAGGAGAGCTATGGGGGGAAAAAGGAGGAACAACTATAATAATCTGAATAAAGATGTATTAAATTTTAAAAAATTATAAAACTTGAAAAAGGACATCACATCATCCTGTAAGTGACATATTGTTGTTTATGTTAATATTTTAGGATATTTGTAACTACTACATTAACTTCTAGAAAGTATCAGCTATTTATAAACAGTCAAATCTCTTTCAAATATTATTGTTGAGGATGAAAGAAAAGGGAAGCAAAACAGGATTTATGAATATAACAGCCCAGACATTTTCAAGAAATCCATCTAAAAACAATGAGTATTTTTGTCAGAACACTCAATAACAATGTTTCACAAGTCAACTTTTGTTTCCCTAGAAGGTATGATAGACTGATTCACATCCAGATTATAGACACTGGATTCAAAGTTCTTTTTTTAAACTTACTCAAAAAACGTCTATTTTCTGGCTAAGATCCACCATTTTTAGGCCTCTTTACTTTTTCTTCACTTCTAACAGCTGGCTTTCCTTTCATGAAAATATTTTGCAAAGAAACAATATGCTATCACTAACCAGAGTTATAATATAGGACAACCTCAGATAGAGAACAAGCCACGATGTGGACATTGGGCAGCTAGCTTGGATCATGCACATCTTAGGATCTCACTTCCAATAATAGGAATTCATTTCAGCAAAACTGCAAATATTATAACATGGACCTTTAGAGTCACTCCCAAATAATTAAAACTGATGTTAAATCCAGGACTGCTTATTGTTCACTATATTTAAACACCATTTGTATTCATTTCAGGTTTAGCATAAAAAAGGCCTAAATGCAATCTTGGGTCTCCTTGGATCAGTGATGTAATCTGAAATTGGTTCCAGATCATAAAAAGAAAATATCGACACTCTATTCAATTTACAGGGTTAATAAAATGTACAAAAAGTATCTAGAACTTTTAGTAAACACTAAACAAATATGAATGCTCTTCCCCCTTAATGATATCTGAATCCACATAATTTACTAAAAAATTTTTACAACCTGACCAGTTTGGCTTAGTGGTTGAGGGTCGACCTATGAACCAGGAGGTCACTGTTGGATTCCTGGCCAGGACACATGCCCAGGTTGCTGGCTTGATCCCCAAGGGAGAGAAAGGAGTGCAGGAGGCAGCCAATCTACGATTCTTTCTCATCATTGATGTTTCTATCTCTCTCCCCGTCTCCCTTCATCTCTGAAATCAATAAAAATATATATTAAAAAAACTTTTACAGACAGAAACTATTTCTACTCTGGATGTTAAAATGTTGAGGAGGGGTGAAAAAAGGAATATACATAAACAAATAATTATACAAATCTAATATAATACATTATATATATTGGTAAGAAAAAAAATCAGCCTCATGCTTTGTAAAAAGTACCTATTACATATAAATCTAGATAAAAATACATAGTTTTCCAACATAACTATTTATAAATAATTGAGACAGTGATCTAATTACTTGTCATTAAAAATCTGAGTCAACTGCATTGCTTAGTTCCCTTTTATTATTCTACTACTGTAAATGTATTCAATACATAGAAAGTAAAGAGGCATGCCAAAGTAATGGTACTTAACCAGAATATATGTTTAGAGTAAATTCAGAATGGATGTGAAATGTGACAGTGACTGAATCTGTATCATTAAAAAGTCCACCATATAACACAGACTCCATAGTTAAGCAAAAACAGTAATGCTTGAAAATGTTTCCTTTGATTAAAAGCAAAGCAAAATTTGCAAAACCTTAGTGATAGCTGAATTGTTACCAAAACTGAATATTGGTAGAAGACTCAAATTTTTCTTTGTATAATGTGAATTAGTAAAAGCCCAACAACTGACTAGAAAAACTTGGGAAATCCCACCAAGATAAGCATTCAGAAAGCAAGAAAAGGCACAAACTACAGAAGTCTCCATCTCCAAGGAGCTGACATACCCAAGAAATAGCAGCAAGCATTACAGTGATCAAGAACTAACTCTTGGACTTTGAGATTATGTTAGAGATACTCTTGTTCTGCAAACGCCGGGACACAAGAGTCAGGAATAAGAACCTTTCCATGTATCCTAAAGATGTAATACTAAGCTATCAGCCTTCATTTTGGAAGCAAAATATGGTTTAACAACTTTAATGACTCAAACCCTATTATAAAATTGTTAAGGATCTGAAGACCTCAGTTAAGATTTTCAATTAAATTTTACTGTATTTTATAAAGCTAGTTATGTCAGAGATCCATAAAACTTTCAAGAAATACCACTTGCTAATGTCAAGGATCTAATGAACATTGTTCTTGTAAGTTTTCACTTCTAACTGAATATTATATATACTACATGCACACAGGATGAGCTATTTTCAAGCAAAATCCTTCACAGTGATGTAATTTTAAAGACTTTTCTGACTGAGCCAATGTAAAAAGCATTTTTATATACTAAATGTCTAAAATATAAGTATTAGAGTATTGAGTTTCTCCTTCTCCTAAAACTACTTGTCCCACTATGGAAATACTTTTTCTGCAAATAAAATAATTTATATAGAAAGCTAATTTCAATTTTTCTACAGAAACTAGTGTTATTTTATTTATAATAAAGACTATAGTGCTGTGACTCAAATGTTTAATGTTTGTTATCAGTTACTCTGATTTTGAAATGTAAGACTCTTCACTATCAATTAACACAAATTTAGTAATATTTTCTTCCATAGCATTACAATACTGATTTTATAAAGTGAAGAAGCATCCATTTAGAAAAATGTGTAACTTGGATGTCAGTTGTAGTACTATAAGGTATGTCTCAAGGGTTACGAATAATAGTTACACACTTTTTTAATAATTCACTTTCCTCAATAAATCAGAGAATATTCAAGTTTATCCCAACAATGACATCATTTTCAGTCATTTGTATCCTGGTACATTTTCTTGAGCAGGAGAGAACAAAATGGAATTACAGAGCATGGCAGTGTAAGTCACACATGTAAATATATTGTACAGGATGGGAAAAAATATTGACAATCACTGACTTTGATGACAAAACCTTTGTTTTACTGCTGAATGAGGCAATAAGGACTATCAAGTTCAACTCCTAACTCTTCACTCAGTTCAGTGCTTGCTTCACAACACCCAATAATCTCAGGCTGGTCTGAGCATTTATATTGTGTTTTTGATCATTAAAACCCTAGACTCATAGAAAACACATTTTGCATAGGGATATTTATAAAATACGAGAGGCCCAGTGCACCAATTCATGCACAGGTGGGATCTGGCTGGCCCACCCCGATCGCAGCTGATCGGGCAGGGCCAGCCGGGGGGGGGGAGGCGACGCAGGAGGTTGGCCAGCAAGCCCCGGGCATAATCAGGGTATTGGGGAGCCAATCAAGAGTGGGGATGGCTGGGGGAAGGAGCTACAAGCAGTTGGCCAGCTGGCTCCACCCCCTGGTCAAACTCCCAGTCGAGGGGACAATTTGCATATTAGCCTTTTATTATATAGAACTAGAAACCTGATGCAAAAAGATTCATGCTAGAATGGGTTTTCCTTTCCCTGGCTGCGGGTACTGCCTTTCTACTCCGTCCTAGCCCCTTTCTGCTCAGGCCCAGGAGCTGCCTCTTTCTGCTCTGGCCCCATCTTCCCACACTGCCCAGAGGCCCTGAGAGACTGGGAATGGGCCAGAATGCCTGTGTCATCACCATGGCAACGACACAAGCATCCCACACCCCTAACTCGGTGCCTGTGTATGCAAATTAACTGTCATCTTTGCTGGGTTAATTTGCATATATCACTGCTGCTTGGCTGGTTAATTTGCATATCACTCCTGATTGGCGTAGAGGAGGTACGGTCAATTTACATGTTTATCTACTATTAGGTAAGATTGTTCCTTAAAAAATTATCATAGATTAGAATGAAGCAGAAGACACTCAACTAAGAGTTTTATGTAATCACATTAGAAAATACAGTTTAAGTTCTAAACAGATTAAGTAATTGTGGTTTAAGATGGGGGGAACACTAGAGATTTAAGAAATTAATGTTTTTCTGTACCCACTTTTAAGCAAATATTTGCAGTTTAAATGAAAGGAATTTTGGGAAACCATCCAAGAATAGATGATAATCTAAGTTGAAAGAAAAATAATTCAGGAATTCAGACAAACTAGATCTATTTGAGGTAAACAGCAATTAAATTTCTGACTACCCTACTGGAATAGAATTAAAGAACTATAAAAGGACAACTAATCAGAGATATTTCTAATTATTTGCTCTTCACTACAAATGCAAATGTCATTCAATTTAAGTAAATACAGTGGTACCTCGAGATACGAGTGCCCTAACATACGAGATTTTTGAGATATGAGCCCTCAAGCGAGCGATTGTTGCTTTGAAATACGAGCAACAATTGAGATACGAGTAATCGCATGGATCAGCCGGCTGCACACGACCCACCAGTTTACCAAGACTCGAGCGTCTCATAGTTTCCCATGCCTCAGGTTACAGAACGAATTAAACTCGTATCTGGAGGTACCACTGTATAATTATTTTAATTTTTAAATCTAAATTTAGGGGCTTTTAGGATGCTAGAATAAACAGAATCATATTTGAAGAGATAAAATTAAAGCTATAATGTATGGAACCTACATAACATGGAACTTCCAAAATTCAGGCATTTTACTGTCATTTCAAAAATACATTCTTAGTCCTAAACCACACTTAGATTGATCCAATTTAATAAGTATGTTACCAATGCATTGCATAACTGATAGCCCCTTGGACCTCTCTTCAAAAAAAAGGTGCTTATTTAAAAATCAAGTACAAAACTATAATCTATTAACATGGGAGTCCGATTTTAGAACAAAACTTTATTTGTGTAACAAGTTCACTAGATACTCACTTTTTCTGATTACCAAAATGCAATTTATTCATCTGGGCCTTGATTTACAAAGATGATGACTTCTTACTCACAAGCTTGCTTTATAACAGTCTCATGGAATTAAACTGTTATATGTTTTATAAACACTACTTCCATCTTCAAATAGAAATAAGTACCTTACAATATTTTGGAATGATACATAGTTATGCTGGTTTCCTAACTTGATCAATCAGTTCCTCTGTTACTTATATGTATTATGTAACAACTGTCTTAAAAATGTTATTGCTGTGTAGGTAGGTAGTTAGTTACTGAGCAATTCAAGTTTTCTGCGACTGGAGAAAAGAAAATGGCAAGTTTGAAATGGTCACAGACCAGAGTTATAGTTACCTAACAGTTAAAGATTATCTGAAAGTGATTTTTCTACCAAAAGCCTAGACTGTTTCTTCCAAACCACAGCCAGCAACCTTTGAAGTAGAACAGAAGCTGCATTAACTGGTCCCTACATAACTGCACATGGTGTATGTTTTATGCTGCTAACCGTCCTTGAGGAGAAGCAGATCTTCAACAAAGGCCTTTCACAGAAGAAGATAGAGAAAACGTTTCCACATTCAGGGAAGAAAACAGAAAACGTTTCCGCATATGCCTGTGTACTCTCCTAATACATTCCCAATACCTTTGGAAACAGTTTCCTTGTTTCAAGAATACTTAGCAGAAAATTATTCCTGGATTACAAAAGATATACTCAGCTTTCCTTTGCATTAACTGGCAAACTTGTGACTCTTCATCAATGTCTCCCTTAAAACCATCTAGATGAACCAAGGCTACAACACTGAGGTAGGGATTATTCTTTGCAATGCTTTGTTGTTTTTAATCCTATTCCCATTCCATGGGTTGAAAAGCATCTTCTAGTCTTTAATCACTAAAATAGTTTGGGTCTATTCTTATTGATTTTCTTTTTTTTTTTTTTTTTACTTTATACTTTCATATACAGTGACTCTCGTTTGAGAACTTTATTATTACCTTAAAAGACCTGGAGGAAAATGGTATACTACCCCCTTAGAGCCGTGGATGTCAAAGTGACACGGAGACCACTATGACTATATGCGGCTTCTCACCGATCAGGAAGATTGAGCCTTCTTGTTAACCATAAGGCGAACATCTATCAGAGGCTACAAGCCTTAATGCATTTTTAGAGTTGGGACTGCACAGCACTAGGTAACGTCACTAATGTACAAAGTAAAAGGCGACAACTCCAGTTCACCCCTTACCCTAAAAGTGCATTGATTGGTAGTATTTGTGCAGGAGGTACCCCCCCGCCCTCCCCAGCCAAGCGGTACCAGTACCAACCCAAAGAGTATGTTTAAGAAAGCTGATCTACTAAGGGAAACGCCAATGGCAGAAAGCTGACCCAAGGGTGCCTGCCTCTCAACACCTGTCCTCACCCCTAAATGGCAAGGAGAGGACGAGGACGCTGCAAAACTGCCCCGCCTGCGGTAGCTTCACGCTTAATAGGTTACCTATCTCTTCTGGGCTGGCTCTTTGGAGTCACCGCGGGCCCAGAAAGGATCAGGGGCCCCCACAGGTCCTGGGATGGAAGGTGAGGGGTAAAGGTGGGAGGTGAGGAAGCTGACCTGCGGGAGAAGAGCTGGGGTCGCACTGCGGCGGGGAAGGGGAAGGGGGGGCGGTCAAGGGAGACTGCAGGGCCCCAGAGACAGGAACTGGGGAGCACCTAGGGGCTCGAGTGGCCGCCACAGATGGAGGACCACGCCAGGAGAGGAGCTAGCAGAGGAAGGGGGGTGCGGGAGTGATGGGCGGTGCCTACCGTCCCCCCCTCTCCCCCCCCCACCACCACCACCTCCCCACACCCCGCAGACCCCCGACCCGGCGACGGGGCGGGGCCGGGACGCCCGCCTCAGCCTTGACGCGCCGGCACCCGCCCCCTCAGGCTGCCGTCCCCGGCGGGTGGGAGGGGCGGGCCTCGCGGGGCCGGGTGGACAGCGCGGCCCCCAACCCGACGCTGGAATCCAGCTCGGCCGCGGGCGCCGGACGAGCGGGAGACCCCGCAGCTTGGGGCGGGAGGGTGGGGGTGGCCGAGGGCGTAGGAAGAGCACTCGGCGCAGCCGCCGCAGCCCGGACAGAGCCCCAGGCACCCTTCGGCGGACCGGAGGGGAGCCCCCGTTCTCAGCCGGCCTTCCCTCCGCTTCCCGCCTCCCCCGGCGTTGCCCCGGGCAACAGCGCCCGCCGCCCGCCGCGCGGAACTCACTTACCTAGAACCTGACAAGCAGGAGCCCCTCAGACCCGGGCGCCCGTCACCACCCCGCGTCACGGGGCCGCCTCAGCCAATGGGCGCCGCTGTCACGAGTCTCTGCGGCCAATCCAGCTGCGCTCCGGTCCCGGGGCACCTCGACGCCTCAGCCAATGGGCACGAGCGGAAGGCGGCGCTGCCGGCCGGCCCCCAGCCCCCTCCTCCGCCACCTCCCAGGAGGTGGGGCGCGGCCGATTGGCCCGGGCCCCGGAGGGTGGGACTCGGGCTCCCGGCCCGGTGGGCGTGCGCGGACCCGGCGGCGGGCGCGGCCGGAGGGGGCTCGGGGTGCGGCCGCCGCCCTCGGGGCCCGCTCCCCGGCCCGGGTGGGGTCCCGAGGTCCTGTCGGCGCGGCCCGCTCAAGGTGCCGCCGCCCGCTCCGCCCGCGGGCGTCCAGGGCTGGCGGGTGGCGGCGAGGGCGGGATGCGCCCGAGGCGGGCGGCGGCGTCACAGGAAACTTTGGGAGACTCGCCGGCCGCTGCCGGGAAGTGGCCAGGCCGGGAGTGATAGATAAGCTGGGGCCGCCCGCGAGGGACGACCCCGCCGGAGGAATTCGGAGGGTGGGGGCGGAGGCGTGATGAAAATGCTCCGAGTGCCCGCGGGGCACTGTGATCCCGGGGGGCGGGGAGGGGGGGTGCTGCTTTGGGGTCGGGACCTCGGTCCCTAACTGCGCACTCTTCACCCCCAGGATCGGTCCCTTTTTTTGCTGTACCTTTTAGCTTCCGTCGGTTGTAACTGTAGAAAGGTTTTCCAGCTTCTTCAAAAAGATGCCATTCCTTAAAGGCAGGAACTGGCTCTTTCCCGCGCGCCCGAGGAGACCCTTAAGACGGGCGACACAGTCCGAGCTGGACCTGGGGTGGGTGCTGTTCCCCCGCGTCCGGTGGGTGGTCCTGGCTATAGAAGCTCTTACCTCTCTGAGAGACTAGAAGGCGTGAAGAACCCGCATTGGTTTGGTCTTCCAGAGAGTCTGAGGCGTCCTTCACCAAAAGAATTTGGTGGGAAATGAGTAATGTGAGCTAAGAAAGATAACCAGCCGCTCTGTAACAGTATGATCGGTATTAGTCACTCTTGCAGGGTGTGTTCCCGCGCAACCGACTTGGTAAGGCATGGTATCATGTACCTTGGTCGAGCCACATTCTTTGCCTGGAGCGAGCCCAGCTTCCAGCAACCTCATGTCCACACTACACCCCTTTAAAACATTTACGTGGGAGCTAAAGAAGAGGGGTGGATGTAACTTTCCAAACGGGGGTTGTTTATTCGACCCTAGTGCAAATCCCTATCCATAGAAAAACATACATTTTAAATTAGACTTTTCTTATCTACCGTTTCCAAGTCAAAGAGCCCAAAACATGTAAAGACAAATCAAGTTTTGAAATAAGAGACTTAATTTTCCCATTGAAAATGGAGGAAGAGATTTTCCTTCTCAGATCATTTACCTTAGAAAACTTGTAATTGTTGAGCACTTTTTAGTCTCTTTGAACCAAAGGTACTAGTTAATCTTTTTTTACATATATTTTTATTGATTTCAGAGAGGAAGGGAAAGAGAGAAATATCAATGATGAATCATTGATCAGCTGTCTCCTGCACACCCCGACTGGGGATCCATCCCCAACCTGGCATGTGCCCTGATCTGGAATCCAACCATGACCTCCTGGTTCATAGTTAGACCCTCAACCACTGAGCCACAAGATAAATCTTTTTGATGACTAAATAGGTCTTCTATCAGCTAGTGCTTTGTCAGCTTTACTTCCCAGGAATGTCATCCTCAAGTGCCTGAGAGCTATCTCTTTGAAATGCATGCAAATATTAAGAGAGGTAATGCCCTTGAATGGATAAAGAAAGGTGGTATACATATACAATGGAATATTAAGTCTTCCATTAAGAAGGAAATCTTGCCAATTATGACAACATGAATGGACCTTGAGGTCATTATGCTAAGAGATACATGTCAAAGAAGTACAAATACCATATCATCTCACTTGTATGTGGATTTTGTTTTAAATCCTCTATCGAGGCTATGTCTTCATTGATTTAAAAGAGAGAGGAAGAAAAGAGAGAGAGAGAAACATTGATGTGAGAGAGAAACATCGATTGATTGCCTCTCCTACTCAGCCCAACCAGGACCAAAACTACAACCTAGGTATATGCCTCAACCAGAAATTAAACCTATACAACCTTTCAGTGTACAGGATGATGCTTCAACCGAGAGCATCACCAGCCATGGATGGCTATATGTGGAATTTCTTTTTTAAAAGTCATAGATACAGAGGAGAGGTTGATGGTTGAGAGTACACTGAAAGGTTGATTCCCATTCTGTTCCCAGTCAGGGTACATACCCAGGTTGTGGGTTCAATTACCATTAATGGTGCTTGTGGAGGGAGAAGGGGGGCAGCCGAATGATATTTCTCTTTCCCTCTCCCTAAAACTTAATTTTAAAATATTTAAAATAAATGTATGTCTGAAGGTAATTATAGAACTGTGTGATGTACATTGTGTATGTGTTTTAAGGAACTCAAAACTCTGAAAACAGTAAGAATCCTTCCAGTTCTTCAACAATTCTTTCAGTTCTCACCTATTCATTCAAGAAACTTAAAAACTGTCTGGCATATGCCAAGCACTGTGCTAAGAAATTCAGTTTTGAATGAATGCACTTGAAGTAAATGAATGTGGCAAAAATCTATGCTGCATTTTTGAAACTGATAAAAAAAATATAGCAAATTCAGTATAAAATTTTCCTTCTGTTATAATCACTTTGCATTGCAACATATTTAATAAGAACTTTCTTTCACCTGATTTCAAATATACTGTGCAATTTCCTTACATCTTGTAAATGTAGGGAGAATATGAAAGAATAAAGGAAAATAATTTCCTGTCTAGATGATCCATGGGCTTCATAAAATACGAGTTACTCCCACATGGCCTGGAAAGATATTATTTCAGTTGAAGTTGTAAGCATAGGATTTAAGAAATTCATCTTCTAGCATTAAAATTTAGGTCTATACCAGGAACTATCTAGCTGTTGTAATGCCACAGTACTGCCTAACTATAGACAAATACTAAGTCCTCAGTATATATTCCATTTTTCCAAATACCAATTTTTGTCTGTTCTATAATAACATTACTTACCTGGACAAATTAATACAATAATATAGATATCAAACTTTAGGCAATTAGTAAAAAAATGATTTTAAAAGTTCTTGCTTTACCCTATCTCTCCGTCACTCCACCTTCACATTTTCCTATTTAATCCTTTTTCATAATAGGCTTCAAGAGAATCCTGGCTATGTGCTACTGATTCATACCATAATTATCCCTCCTTTTTCCTTTAATCTACATTTCTTCTCTTTTTTTCCTTTCTGCTAAGTCCTTTGCTTTGTGACTTTCTGCTATCTCTAATGCACAATTCATACCTAACTCCTAAAATATAATGATGAGGTATGCAATATGGAAATCATACCTATCCTTATTTATTTCTAGGGACATTTTAAAGGAAAACAACTGAGTTTGTTTGTTCTTACTTCAAACTCATAGTCTACTTTGTAACAACATGATTGTCACTAAGAAGACTTAATGAGTGATGCAAAATGAAGGTTCTAAAAAATTTAATCAGGAAGTAATTAATCTAAGAGACTTACTTCAAATACAAATGATGAAATTGTATTCTGCATGTTCCTCCCCTCCTCCTCTTCCAACTAAAATTCTGATTTCATTGTTTGAATAATTGACATTTAACATTGTATAAGTTCATATATAATATAATTGACATAATTGGTATATGACATTGTGTAAATGTAAGGTATACTATGTATTGACTTGGTACATTTATATGTTGCAATATGATGACCATCTTAGTGTTGGCTAACAACTCTATCACATCACATAATTATCATGTCTTTCTTTTGTGATAAGAATAACCAATATCTTAGCAACTCTCAAGCTTATAATATAGTATTGTACATCTAATCACTATGCTGTGCATTAGCTCTCTGGGACTTATTTATCTACTAGTGCCAAATTTGCATCCTTAAACAACATATCCCTAGTCTTCCCTCTGCCCCTTTTTCTGGTATCCACTATTCTACTCTTTGTTTTAAACAGTTTGGTATTTCAGATTTCACATCTAAGTGATATCCTACAGTATTTGTCTTTTTCTGTCTGCCTTATCTCACTTAGCATAGTTCCTTCAAGGACCAGCCATGTTGTCACAAATGCCAGGATTTTCTTATTTCTCATGTCTCATGTCTGAATAATGTGTGTGTGTGTGTGTGTGTGTGTGTGTGTGTGTGTGTGTGTACATCTTCTTTATCCACTTACCCATTGAGAAGCACTTCGGTTGTTTCTGTACCTTGGCTGTTGTGACTAATCCTGCAATAAACATGGAAGTGCATACATATATCACTTTGATATCCTGTTTTCCTTTCCTTTGAATATACACCCGGAAGTGGAATTACTGGATCAGATGGTAGTTCTATTTTAATTTTTTGAGAAAGCTCCATATATTTTCCATAGTGGCTGAACCAATTTATATTCCCACCAACAGTGAACAAGGACTCCCTTTTCTTCGAATCCTCCCCAACACTTGTTGTCTCCTGTTTTCTTGATAATAGCCATTCTAACAGGTAGGAGGTGATATCTCCTGATGGTTTTGACTTGCATTTCCGTGATGATGAGTGATGTTAAGCATCTTTACATGTAACTTTTAGCCATTTGGATATATTCTTTGGGAAAAAAAAAACCTGTCTAGTTAGTTCCTCTGTCCATTTATTGATTAAATTTTTTGTTATTGAGTTGTATTAGTTATTTATATATTTTGGGTATTAACCCCTTATCAGCTAGATGGTTTGCAAATATTGTCTCCCATCAGTAGGTTGCCTTTTCATTTTTGTTATTGTTTCTTTTACTGTGCAGAAGTTCTTTAGTTTATATAGTTGTGCTTATTGAACTATACTTACACTTTTGTTGTTATATCCAAAATAATCATTGCCTAGACCAGTGGTTGGCAAATTCATTAGTCAACAGAGCCAAATATCAACAGTACAATGATTGAAATTTATTTTGAGAGTCAAATTTTTAAAACTTAAACTTCTTCTAATGCCACTTCTTCAAAATAGACTCACCCAGACCATGGTATTTTGTGGAAGAGCTACATTCAAGGGGTGAAAGAGCTGCATATGGCTCGTGAGCCTTGGTGTGCTGACCACTGGCCCAGACCAATGTCAAGGAGTTTTGCCCTATGTTTCCTTCTAGGAATTTTATGGTATTAAGTTTTATGTTTAAACTAGGGTCCCAGTGCACAAATTCGTGCACCTTGAAAGGAACTGTGGGCCACAAGGCTGCGGTGGGCACAGGGTGGGTCTTGGCCATGGCCTCCAGTGTCCTGTTTGCTGGTATCCTCGCTCCCACCACCCCTGCTCCCACAAACTAACTGTGCTGGCCTTGCTCACATCAGTTGATGGTGCAGAGCAATTGGGGATGGTGCCAGCAGGAGTATAAGTGGTGGCTGCTGCCCTGATTGCCTCTCAAGAGTAGGGGGAAACTAATGAACAAAAAGATAGATACAGAGGCAGTGAAGCATCAAACAGACTGTCAAATTACAGTGGGAAGGCTATGGAGAGGTGGGGGAGATAAGAAATCAACCGAAGGACTTGTATGCATGTACATAAGCATAACCAATGGACGCAAGACACTGGGGGGTTAGGGCATGCATGGGAATGGGAGGGGGGCAATGGAAAGATATGTACACATGCAATACATTAATAAAATAAATAAATAAAATAAAAAGAGTAGGGGAGGTGGAGAAGCTCTGTCAGGTGTTTGGGGCCAGCAGCTGTCACTCGCACCCACTGACAGCACTGAGCGATCAGGGCCAGTGCCGCACACTGGCAGCAGGTGCGAGCTCCAGGCAAACCATGGTGCAAGGGGGCAAAAAATTTTCAGGCACCACCAGAGGCTCGCCCCAATGACAGCAACGAGTGCCCCGCCTTGCTCTGGTGCCCCCACTCACCTGCTCCACCATCCCACCATTGCCAATGCCTGCTGTGTTCCATGTGCGCCCTCTGGTAGTCAGTGCATGTCATAGCGACTGGTTGTTTGGTTGTTCTGCCATTTGGTCTTTTTGTATATTAGCCTTTTATTATATAGGATCTTTTACCCATTTTGAGTTAATTTTTGTAAGTGATGTAAGATAGTAGTCCAATTTCATTTTTCTGCATGTGGTAATCCAGTTTTCCCAGTACCATTTGTGGAAGAGACCATCCTTTTCCCACTGAGTATTGTTGGCTGCCTTGTCAAATATTAGTTGACTGCCTTTTGTGGGGATTTATTTTTGGACTCTCTATTCTGTTTCATTGGCCCATGTGTCTATTTTTATGCCAGCATCATACTGTTTTAATTATGCAGCTTTGTGGGATTTTCATTTTTAAATACATACTTTGAAACCTCTATTGCATCGTATGCTTTTTAATTTACCATGTAACACTTTATTTTGTTTCTAATATATACCACCAGTAACCTTCCATTTCAATGGCAAAAAAAATGATACTAAACAATTAAGTAAATAAGGCCACTTCAGGCAGTGCTAAATTCTAGATAGAAAGCAATGTGAAATAAAATATGCACTGCTAGGTGTAGGGCGGATCCTTATAATTTTAAATAAAGAGACTAAGAAGGCCTTCCTTTTAAAAAATAAATGTATATATTTTTAATATAGGATTTCAGAGAGGAAGAGAGAGATAGAAACATCAACGATGAGAGAAAATCATTGACCAACTGCTTCTTGCAAGACCCCCACTGAGGATCAAACCCACAACCCAGGCATGTGTCCTAACTAGGAATCGAACCACAACCTCCTGGTTCATAGGTCAACACTCAACTATTGAGCCATGCCAGCCTGGCTGGAAGGCCTCTCTTAAAAAGATGACACTTGAAATAAGATTTGAAGGAGGGGAGGAGAGAAGGAGCCATTCACAGGAGATTTGGAAGTGTAGTGTTCTAGAGCAGTGGTTGGCAAACTCATTAGTCAACAGAGCCAAATATTAACCGTACAACGATCAAAATTTCTTTTGAGAACCAGATTTTTTAAACGTAAACTTCTTCTAACACCACTTCTTCAAAATAGACTCGCCCAGGCTGTGGTATTTTGTGGAAAAGTCACGCTCAAGGAGCCAAAGAGCCCCATGTAGCTCGCAAGCTGTGGTTTGCCAACCACTGCTCTAGATAACATGGGAATGATTTGGAGTGACCCAGAAACAGAAAGAGAACCAGTGTGACTAGAGCATAGTGACCCAAGAGGAAAGGAGGTAGGTAAATAAGATGGAGGAGAGCACAACTTTATGGGTAAAAACAACACTCTATTCTAACTGTAATGAGAAGCCAACAGAGAGTTTTAAACAAGGGAGTAATATGATTAATTTTACTTTTTGAAAAATGATCATTTATACTGTTATGTGGACAATAAACTGTAGGAGAACAAGAGGGAAAATAATTAGGAGACTGCTAAAAGGAAATGATCCTGGTGGTTGGTTTGAATTAACCTGGTACATTAGGATGAGGCGGAGGGACGGAACTCAGGATATATTAAGAGGTGTCTTCAAGCTGACATTATAACTATAAAATAATAGATTCTAATATAAATGAACATAATTTCAACAAAAAAATTACAAATATAACTCAACTTAATCAAACGGTGTTTGACTACATGTGTCCCAGGTTTTGTGTTATCTGAATCCTAACCCAACGTATTTCTGTTCTCAACAAGCACAGTTTTATTTGTGGAAACAACATACAATAAAGGGCAATTCTTAAAAGTTAACAGATCAAAGCTGACTGCCCTGACCAGTGTGGCTCAGTTGGTTGGGGGTCATCCCCTGCACTGAAAAGTTTCTGGCTTGACTCCCAGTCAGGGTACATGCCTGGGCTGCAAGCTCCATTCCCATAGGAAGGAGGCAGGCTATTGAGGATCCTCTCTCTTATCAATGTTTCTCTCTCTCCCTCTCCCTTACTCTCTCTCTAAAAATCCACAAAAATGTAACCCAAAAATCCCATTAAAAATAAAAACAACTTTATCGCAGACTATTTCTCAAAGAAGTAATGAAACTTTAGGAAAGAGGTCTGAACTCAAACTGTCAAACTGTGGGCATGTGAGGATATTGTTACTTCAATAGCACGGTTAAGTTAGAATAGAATCCAAACACCAAAGAAGGTTACAAACAGCATGTTTAAATTATCTGTTCATGAATACTTTTTAAAATCAACTCTGACTCATTACATCCAGATGTATCTGTTTTCTGAATCTGGATGTTAACATTCTAGGCTTCAAACCTCAGTGATGCAATAATGATAGTCAATATTACCTGTGTAAGAAAAACCTACTAGAAACTTTAATAAGCAAGGTTTGAGCCCTAACCGGTTTGGCTCAGTGGATAGAGCATCAGCCCGCAGACTGAAGGGTCCCAGGTTTGATTCTGGTCAAGGGCATGTACCTTGGTTTCGGGCACATCCCCAGTAGGGTGTGTGCAAGAGGCAGCTGATCAAAGTTCCTCTCTCATTAAGGTTTCTAACTCTCTATCTCTCTTCTTTCCTCTCTGTAAAAAAAAAATCAATAAAAATATATATTAAAAAAATAAGTAAGGTATGATTGATAGGAAGAAGGCATTCTTTATAAATCATTTTTTGCAGAGTGAACCTGAGTTTTGGCTGCCTATTTAACAATGCTAATCAATGTTCAAAGTTAGAAAAAAATCAGCAGTATTTAGTCTATCATCAATGCTATAAAATATTGCTTTTCCTATAGCAATACTAGATTGCATTTGGTTACCTTTTACTTCATGTCGTTTTCCCCATCCCTGAGTGAACTACTCAAAGGTTCAAAGATGGCTAGACGTACATGTATTACTTCCTTCCCCTACAGCAAATGCTAGTTGGGCCTCTGCTTCTTCATAGGCTCTTGTTAGAGAGTGTTATCAAATGCACTATGGGGTTCCAATAAATATAATGTAAACTGTGTTCAGATATGTACCAAGCAAGTACTTTTTACACACACTGTCTTATAAAAACCCTGTGAGATAGGACTAACACTATAAAGATTTACAGATGTGAAAAAAAAGAAACAAAGAGAGGTTAAATGCATGATTTATAGTCTCAAAGCTTGTATGTATTGTGACTTGAATTTAGGTGATCTAATTCAAGACCCACTTAACCATTATCTATGCCTCCTTGACAATTAAGTCTATTAATTCAGAAGTAGAAAAGTAATTTTGAGAGGAAAAAAGATGATCAACATCTGTACAAAATGACAAAACAGCAGGGAAGATGTAATCTTCTGAAGTAAAAAAGAGCAAAGCTAATATGAAAACCTCTTTATAGCTCTAAAAATCAGACAAACCTAAGTTTGAGAACCTGCACCATAATTTCTCAGCTATGTGGCCTTGAGGGAATTATTTAACTGAATCTTACATTAAGGCTTTTTCCTTATATTTTTGTGTTTTAATTACTTAACTGGAGGCCTGGTGCACAAAATTTATACACAAAAAGGAGGTCACCTCAACTTGGCCTGCACTCTCTCCAATCTGGGACTCCTCAGGATCTCTGGCTCCTTACTGCTTATCTCTCTGCCTGCCAGCCTGATCCCCCTAACTGCTCTCCCCTGCTGACCTGATCCCCCTTGTCTATCTCCCCTGATAGCCTGTTCACCCTAACTGCTCTCCACTGCCTGCTTGATCTCCTCTAACCTCCTCTTCCTTGGCCCTGCCAACATGGCTTTGTCAGGAAGGATGTCCGGAAGGACATCTAGAAGGTCATTGGGAAGATGTTCCATCTAATTAGCATATTACCCTTTTATTAGTATAGATGCCACCTTGTCCTAAAAATGCAGGTTGTTTCCAGGTTTTCCTATTGTGGAAGGGGAGCCTGCATTAGCATCCTAGGTTCTGACCAAGGCTTATGCACTTGTGCTTTATCTCAGCAGATGCAATTCCAAGAAGAAGACTCTTGGATGTACCTTGAACATTTCTATCGAATTTGCCAAATCATCCTTCAAAAATGTTGAACCACTTTAAACTCCCACCAGCAACCATGCGTGTGCCCTCTGTCCCACTTTGATGCCAATATCATTGATTTCTCCCTAGAAGCTTCCCTCCCATCAGCAGGGACTGCTTGGTACTTGAGACAACCTCATTGTTCATCTGGGGACTTTATTTCCCAAGATAGAATTATGGAGGAGGAAAATAGTTTTCCTCTACCTTTCTGAATTCTTGGTGGAGTCCCTTATAATAAAAGACAGATCACCAAGAAAAAAAAAAAAGTTCATTAACATGTGTTCCTTGTATATATATATGTGGGAAATCTCAGAAAAAAATGAGTAACTCCTCAAGGTGGCTTAGAATGCAGATTTAAATACCTTCTTCCTAGGGGAAGGGGGTGGAAGATGTAGGCCTCTTAGAGGAGAGTAAGTGATTTTTAGGAAAGATGAATGGAGGTGGAGGAGATAGTTTGTAACAAAGTTTGGGTGTGATATCAACTTCTACTCTCCTGTCCTGTGACAGGAGTCAGTCTTCTCTGCCTGATAACACTTCTCCCATCAAGGGGAGCTATTACATTTAAGCTCCTTTGAGAGGGGGGGGTCTGATTTTAGGCAGATTAGGAGACTTCACTGAAAGCCCCTGCTGTTTTTCAACCATCTGCAGCTCAAGATCATCAATATAACAACACAGCATATGTTGGGGTGGCATGTTCTCTGACCTTCCGAATAAACCCAACAAAATCTTGTTTCCTCTCTTAGATGATTTGCCACAGTAGCATTATTCCCTGGAGATGGTACTCTGATCAGACCTTCCTGGGAGTCATCACATACCCTGTGTTTGTAGAAAGATGTGAGCCACATCACTAAATAAACCAGGGGCAGTTTTCTCATCTTGTAGAAAGAGAGATAAAGTTATGATAGTTTATCTCTCTTTCCACAGGTTTCTTGCCGGTTTGTGTCTCTGCTGTCCCCCCTCCCCCATCCCCCTCCTTCAGCAGCCCCTGAGCCTGGGCTGTGGGTGTTGGGGCTGCTGGGTGCCATCCTCTCTGCAGGTTTGTGTCCCCAATCCAGCCCTCTGCAGCCCCAGTGCCACCATGGTGGGGCATGGGGGTGCAGGATACCAGCTTCCCTGTGTGTTTGGGGCTGCTGGTGCTGCCACCTGGCCGCTTTGGGCATGGCCATCTTTGTTGTGTAATTTGCATACGCGCTCCTATTGACTGGAGTGATGGTCAATTTGCATCTTTCTCTTTTATCAATGTAGATTCTCTCATTTGTAAAATGAGGATAATAAGAGTACTAACTTCATAAGGTGATTATGAGGATTAAATGGAACAATGCACATAAAATATTTATCATCGTGCCTGGTATTTTTAATAAATGCTCCATAAATGTTAGGTACTGTTACTTTTATTATTTTCTTTAATTTTTTTTCTTTATTGAATTTAGAGAGAGAAAATCATCAATGTGAGAGAGAAGCATTGATCAGCTGCCTCCCACACTTATACCCTGACTGGAGATTGAACCTGAAACCCTGGTATGTGCCCTGACCAGGTATCAAACCCACAACCTTTCTGGTGTACTAAATAATGCTCTAACCAACTGAGTTACACCAACCAGTATTTATTCTCACCTGCAAAAATCCTTTTTCCTTGTCTTTGTGGTCTAAGTAATTCTTCCTACCACATTGAGCTGGAGTTGAGCCATACTAAAAAGCTCCCAGACAACCAGACTTTCTTCCTGCAATTCTGTTTGCCACTCACTATATCTCTACTGATTTACTGCCACATTACAGATTTTTTTTTCATATTAAAGATTTTTATGCACACATTTTAATTTAGAACCTTTCCTTTTATCTGGCTTTGAAGCATACTGTGTTAAATTCCCAAATGATACATCTAGAGTTTGCTGCAAAGTCCTTATCATACCTTTCCGAAAACTTAAAGTTGTTCTTAGGGGAACAATCATTGCTTTGCATTACATTATTGAATAGAAAATGTAGAAGAATACTATCAACTTTTACATGAAATTATACGCCTGGAAGGGGAGTTTAAATGTAAAAAGGAGAGTACCTCATTATCACTCTTTCAAACTGCTGGAGTGAAACTTGAGTCATTGCATATTTCAACATTAAAAACTCTCTTGGATATACTGAAGAACACTATTATGCACACAGCAATAAAAGGAGGAAGTTATTAGAGGGAGCCACTAAGAATAAAAGATTGCCAAAAAAGATTCCTAAAATGGGTAATATAACAAGATAATTAATAAGTATTCTGAAATAGCTCTAAGATTTTCCAACTGAAACTGAATTCCTTGGGGTACTTCACTAGTCAGGGGCATCCACTTGATTTTTTTTTTTTTAATTATCCATACCTCTATACCTCTTACTGAGCCATGCAAAAATGTTTCTACTTATATCTATTCTATATCTATTTAAACACAAAGAATCATTGTATTTTGGTATTGGTATTTATCAGAATACTCTGTGAAAATAAGCGAAGCTGGGGGAGCAGTGAACCAGGAGGTCACTGTTGGATTTCTGTGGCCACAAGCCTGGGGTTGTGGGCTCTGTCTCCAATAGAGGGCATGCAGGAGGCATCTGATCAATGATTCTCATCATTGATGTCTCTCTCTCTCTCTCTCTCTCTTTCTCTCTCTCGTTTTTCTCTCTCTCCTTTCCTTTCTCCCTCCCTCTCTCTTCCTCCCAAAAATAAATAAAAATATATTTAAAAAGAAGTAAGTGGAATCAGGCTTATTTTTTTTATACATTTTTATTGAATTTTTACAGAGAGGGAGAGGGATAGAAAGTTAGAAACATCGATGAGAGAGAGAGAGAGATATCGATCAGCTGCCTCCTACACACCCCACACTGGGGATGCACCCACAACCGAGGTACATGCCCTTGACCGGAATCGAACCTGGGACTTGTCAGTCCGCAGGCTGACGCTCTATCCACTGAGCCAAACCGGTCTTGGCTAGGCTTCTTTTTAAAGATGGAGGAGATGACAAAAGCCTCTTGAATGAAGATTAAGCGTGTGAAGGAGTCATGCTTCACCATCTTGCTATAATCCTCTAAATTTACTTCATAATGTAGAACCTCTTCTAATTGCAGAACACTTAAGAATTATTGCTTGTCACCTCCATAAACCTAGTCGTGAGTTTTGTGTTTTTTTAGCTGACATTGTTGTGAAATACACATACACAGTTCATTTTCCCTTGCTAATTCCCATTAACCTCATAGAGTAACTCATTTCAAATGGGATGTCCAATCATATTTCAGTGCTTTAGGATTTATGAACTCCTCACTTTTTTTTTTTATGATTCTAATTATGTAAAAATTCTCCCCTCTCCTTGGTCACTGTGTACGTAATTAGTTACTGAGCTGGCTACAGTGCTGAGAACAGCAAATATTTGATCTTTTTTTAAATTCCTTTTTTTAAAAATTATTAAGGCTGTTAGCTCTGTATTGCTCTGCCCTAGGGAGCTGCCGAGAGCTCCTTTCATGGGCTTCCACCACATCAAAGCTTCCATGGCAAGAATTAGAACCAAAATTAAGGAAACACCCAAGACATTCTTTAAAAATAGTAAAGACAAAACAGAAAACAGTTTTTCTTTTCCTTTCCGCCACGCAGAAAAGGAGGGTGGAATCTGGGGGCAAAAATTGAGCACGTTGTGCTCGAGAGTTTTAGAAATCAGAGCTTTTCCAGAGGCAGCCAGTGTGTGGAGGGGAGCGGCCCGAGGGTCCTCCACTCCCCGCCTTCTCCCAGCTCCGGCTCCGGCTCCGGCTCCGGCTCCGGCTCCGGCTCCATTCCCGCTCCGGCTCCCGCTCCCGCTGCAGCGCAGCTCGTGCATCCAGGACGGACGCCGGCCGCACTCAGGACCCTGGCCAGGCGGCTCCGGGCTCCCCGCCAGCCTGTCCCAACCACAGAGAGGACGCCCCTCCGTCGTCCTAGAGCGGCCGCGGGGAGTCAGCGTCGGCCGGGGTCCCAGGACCAGCCTGGCTAGCCGCCCGCTCCGGGTCCTCGAGGAGGCGGAGCCGCTGTCGTTCAGGGGACGGGCCCGAGTTCCCCTGCAGGGCGCGGCCCCCGGGCGGAGGGCTCCCTTCGGGGAGCGGGTGGGCCAGGGCCCTGGGCGTTTCCCGCGCCTGCCTGCGCGGGCGGAGGATCGTCCTTGTCCCGCCCTGGGCGCTGCCCCGCGTGGGAGCCGCCTTCCGACCCCGGAATTGAGCTTCCTCTGGGGCGGGCGGGCGGGGGAGACCCAGCCTCGGAGGGGGGCCTGCGGGCCGGGCCGCCGTCCGGGGAGCCAGCCGGGGGAGTGGGCACGTCCGGCCTGACCGCTGTCGCCTGACTTCGGGCGGGCTGCTTAATTTCCCTTCGTTTCCAGACCACATTCTGCCGGGTTTGTGAGAATTGATAAGAAAATAATGTGAATTATTTATTTGTCGAGTGCTTCTAATGGTCCTGGCATTGTTAGCTACTTGACACAGAAGCTCATTCATTCATTCATTCATTCATTCATTCATTCATTCATTCATTCATTCGTTCGTTCGTTCTTTCGTTCTTTCGTTCGTTCGTTCCATGCTCATTGATTGCAGGCTACGTGTCAACAAAGCAAGGAGGTGGAGATGAACGCCCAACCTCGGTGTGGACAATTGTCAGGGTCCCCGCCCTTCTGAGGCTTATTTTAAGTTGAAAGGTTGGTTGGAGTATAGAAGGGAGGCAGTACAAAGTGAACCACAAAACATTCCTTAATTACAACTTTGAGAGCTTATAACAGCGAGATTTCTATGAGGAGGTGGTGTATGTAGGCGGGGAAGAGGAAAAAAAGGAAGACTTCCCTAAGAAAGTCCAATTTTGACTGCAACTTGAAAGATGAGGATGAATCTGCCAGACTCAAATAGTGTTCCGGGCCTGTGGAATTTCATGTGAGGATTTAGCTGGAAGGAGGACTATATTATCCTAGTGCCAACAACGCAGGTAATACAGGCTTCTCATCTATTACAGGGTGGTGAAACTGGAAGCTAATTTTGGTCCTAATAGTCCTCATAATTTTGGTCCTCATAATAAGCACCGTGCTCTTCTTTGATCAAAATAGGTACTTTTGAATATCCGAAGAAAACAATTTTATATCATTTATGGTTTTTCATTGCCTTTGAAAATAAAATCTAACTTGCTTGAGAAGTTCTCTGTTACACCAAGGATCCATATTCAATTCCATCTTTTGCTCTGATACCCATTGATGTTGACTTCTTTTGGAACTGTGTGTCTTCATCTCAGTTCTTTAGCCCACCAGCTGTTCAAAGCCATGCACATACAAAGCAGTTGTATTCTTGGCACAATTAACTCCAGGTTTCCCAAATATGTCCTCACCTCCAGAAAATGTTTATTCCTTACCCACTTCCTACTTACATGATAAAGAAGGAACTATTATTTTAAATATTTGCAACTATTGAATATAGGGACCCTTTTTATTTATAAGAATTCTAGCCCAACTATAATTGTTTGTTGTGCACTGACTCCTTTTCTTCCCACTTAGGATCTCCTATTCCCCCATTCCAGATGCCAGCCAGGCATTGCAGAACTATCTGATCGTAACGTCACCCCTTCAATCTACTTTCCTGCAGTAAAGAATTGTGTACTATCTTACTCTTTAATTTCCTTTGCTCACAGCACTATAATCTTGTGTTAGTAGAATTCATATCCATTACTTTTTTTTCTTCTTTCCTATTTATTAGAAAATCACTTTATCAATCTGTTTTATGTATGAATCAAAAAAAAAATAGCAAGAGCCTAGGACTACAGGATACTAGTAATACTTGCTAGTACAGCAAACTGATCCTCCTTTTTGCTTGTATATCTTGTGAATATCTCTGTGATTGCATTTACCACACTGTATTATAAGTAGTTGTGTTATTCTCCACTTAATTAGACTTCCTTGAGGATTAAGTTTGTCTTTTTTGTTTGTTTGTTTGTTTCCCTTCTATTTAGCATAATGGCTGGTATGTTATAGGTATTTCAGTGAATGTATTTTGAATGGATAAAAAAATTGATTGTTAAAGCAAAACTTTTAAGGAAATAGGTATAAATGGAAAGCTAACTTCTAAAGTCGGAAATTGCCTATAAATTTTCTTCAGAATCTTCACACATCTTTATCTTCTTACCCTCTAAATAAATATACATTCCCTCAAACATTGAGTTGGGTGTATGTGTGCTTGCATGTTTGAGTGTATGGTTGTATTTAAACTAAACTAAAGAAAAGGATCATGTATGTCTGAGATGGTTTGGCTCAATGGATAAAGCTTCGGCTCACTGAAGGTTTCAGAGTTCAATTCCAGTCACATAGCTCAGTTGTAGGCTTGATCCGAGGCCAGGATCAGAGTACGAGTGGGAGGCAACTATCCATGTGTTTTGCTCACATCATTTCTCTCTGTCTCTCCCCCTCCCTTCCACTGTCTAAAAGTCAATGGGAAAATATCCTCAGGTGAGGATTCAAAAAACAAATAAACAAACAAAAGGGAGGGGGGGGGAAGAGGCATATTTACATTAAACTTTATGGCATATTACAAAATTGTTTTCTAAAGTTGTTCTACCAGTTTACTAGTATACCCCCACCAACAGTGTATAAGAATTTCTCACTTCTCAACATCCTCACCAACACTTGGTAATTTTAGTATTTTTATCCTTAGCCATTTTGATGGATTTGTAGAGGCTTCAATTTATATTTTCCTGATTAATAATAAATAGATAGAGCACCTTTCCATGTATTTTTAGGAAGATATGCCCCTTTAAGAGTGTCTGGTCAAGTTTCTTGCCTATTTTTCTATTGTTCTCATTTAGTATGTTTCTTCCTTTTTTAAAATATATTTTTATTGATTTCAGAGAGGAGGGGAGATAGAAGTATCAATGTCAAGAAAAAATCATCCACTGGCTGCCTCCCACATGCCCCACACTGGGGATTGAGCCCACAACCCCTGCAGGCACATGCCCCACACTGGGGATTGAGCCCACAACCCCTGCAGGCATCTCAACCTCCTGGTTCATAGGTCTACACTCAACCACTGAGCCACATTGGCTGGGCCATATTTCTTAATGTTTTGTAGTATATTTTCAATCTCAGTTATTTAATTTTGTTTCACTCTGTTACTTGCTTCTTTGCTTTTTAAAAATATATTTTTATTGATTTCAGAGAGGAAAGGAGAGGGAAAGAAAGATAGAAACATTGATGATGAGAGAGAATCATAGATAGATGCTCAGCCACTGAGCCATGCCCCTCGGGCACGTCTTTGATTTTTAATTCTTAGCTTCTATAGGTACTTTGTATTAGGTATATCTCTTGTTTATTGCATTTAATTACATTTTGTTTCTTATTTTTTTCTGAGGGCCATTTTGTTTCGATAGGTACATTTATTAATATGATAGCTATCCTTTTTACATTTCTAATTGTATCTTTTACTATATGTAGTCTATATATTTTTATATTTTCATTTTATATTTATATGCGTGTATTTCTTTTAAAAATATTTAAAAGGAAACCCTAGCACACTGCTGGTGGGACTGTAGACTGGTGCAGCCTCTGGAAAACATATGGAGTTTCCTCTAAAAATTAAAATGGAACTCCCATTTGATCCAGAGATCCCACTTCTAGGAATATATCCTAAGAATTTGGGAACACCAGTCAAGAAGAATATATGCACTCCTGTGTTCAAAGCAGCACAATTCAACATAGCTAAGATTTGGAAACAGCCCAAGTGCCCATCAGCAGAAGTGGATTAAAAAGCTGTGGTACATCTACACAATGAAATATCGATAACCAGAATGGTGAGCCAAGGTGTTTTCTTGGGGTCATGTCTCGAGACACCAGAGAATGAGCTACGTGGACCAGAAGATTTAAGCAAAGTGTGGAAAATTGATTACAAGCAGATTCACATTCCCTGCAAGGGGAACGGGGCCCAATAATGGGCTGCCCATTAAAGCCTTATAGCCCAGGGGTATGTATTTGCTACAAGCCTATTCTAAGGCTACCTGTGTCTTCACCTGATTGATTCCCTAAATTGTTTTTGCCAAACAAGGGACCTGAAACTTTCCGTTTCTATGTGTTCTTCCTCTGTTCCTATGCTGTTCTCTGTATGTGTTCATATGTTTTGTTTATTGCAGGCCTTCCCTTGTTTTCCCATGCCTCCTGCTTTGAGACCAGAAACATTTTATTATTTCTGCTTGGTTGGCTCCTATGGTTAGGCTGGCTCACACTGCCATGTCTGCCTCTGCCTGTGTTTCACCTGCCTTTGTTTCCCTGCTGGACCCCTGCCGTGTCTGCCTGTGTTTCAAGTTAACCCTCTCAATACTACACAGCTGTAAACAAGAAAGAACTTTTACCATTTGCCACAGCATGGATGGACCTGGAGAGTATTAAAATAATCCAATCTGGCAAAGATAAGTATCACATGATCTAATTCATATGAGGAATCTGATGAACAAAATAAATAGATGAACAAAATAGATCCAGAGACATAGAAGCATGGAACAGACTGTGAAACCCCAGAGGGAAGGCAGGGGAGGGTGGGGGGATAAGGTGAGAGATTAACCAAAGAATTTATATGCATATATGCAGAACCCATGGACTCAGATAATATGGTGGGGAAGGCCTGGGGTAAGGCTGGAAGAGGTCAAATGGAGGAAGAAAGGGGATAAATGGAATACTTTAAAAAATAAATATTTAAAAAATATATATATATTTAAAAAAGACATTCTAGGTTGTTTAAAGGTTAAAAGTTACCATAACTTTATATATTTATTCCCTATTTCTTTTACATACAGTTGTTTGTATAAAAACAATAGGCAGACTATGATTATTACAATAGCTTTATTAACTTTGTTTTGAGTACTCACGGCAGTGAACTTATTTTGCCAACTCCAGCATATACTCCCTACCATAAGTAATATCCCCTTATTCTATTTCCAACCTTCTAAAACTCAAGTTTAATTAATTGCATTATTTTCTATTTTTCTAGTGTTTACTTTTATATCTTGAAATATAGTTTACATGTATTATCTGATCTATCAGCTTTGAAACCTAACTTTATAACCTCGGTTTTAATGTGGAAAAAAGCAACATCTAGCATACATCCTACCTTGGTTGCGGGCACATCTCCAGTAAGAGGTATGCAGGAGGCAGCTGATCAATGCTTCTCTCTCATCGATGTTTCTAACTCTCTCTCCCTCTCCCTTCCTCTCTGTAAAAAAAAATAATAATAATAAAAAAAAAGAGAGAAAATATTAGGTCAATATTCATTAAACTTAACCAAAGATTTAATATATTACAGGCCCTGTGAATACAGAGGGCAGCAACATTTTCTCTGCCTTCCATGTCTCATGGAAGAGACACACCATTTCAGGACAGTGAGATAAGAGGTGTGCCAGAGTTAAGGAGAGTGTGCTCCAGAACAGAGAGAAGGTGTTCTTAATCCACACTTGGGGATGAGAAGAAAAATAAATAAATAAATAAATAAATAAATAAATAATTCCTAGAGGAGGTGACAACTGAGTTGCATCTTGGAGGATAAACAAGCTACGGCCCACTGAAGATGGGCTGAAAAGCATTTCTGGCCTAGACAACAGGCATAAGAGAGAATCCACATTGCATAATTTTCAGTAATCCTGAATGTATGTCCTTGGCTATAGGTCTGAGTTGAGAAAAGACAAGTGATGAGGCTGGAGAAACAGATAAGAGGGGAATGATGAAAGCTGTGTGGAACTACTGTGTAGTCTTACGTAAAGAAATGACTGAGTAGATTTACATTTCTGCTAGAGCATTGGTAGCAGCAAGTGTGCCTCAATACCTAAGATTTTTCCTTAGGTTACAGGGGAGGGCAAAGAGTAAAACTTTCCCAGTCTTCTGTTTCTGAAAAGTTATTAGTCTAAAATAATCCTCATGCCGAAGAGGGTGGCACATTTTGTTCTCATACACTAACTTGACTAAGTAATTCTATATTGAGTTCACAATAAGACATTTGCTTGTCAAACGTATGTAATTTAATCTTTTCGTGAGTTTATTCTGGATGTATCAAAGTTACCTTGATCTAGAGAGAAGTTTTCAGAACAAACAAATATTAGGAAAAAAGGACCTTCTACTGTGACAACTTGTGTTGTATTAATAATTTCCTTTATTTTAACCTAGTTTCCAGTATTAATAATTTCCTTTATTTTAACCTAGTTTGCAGTGTTTTATTCTTACCCAGACAAGGAATGCCACTGTCTAGAAGTAAACGACTGTTTTATATTATCATGGTTAAATAACACAGACTTTTAGTATTCAAACAAACTATTGTTAGACCCTTCATTTTGGACATTAAGAAGCTGAATTTTGGGCTAAGTGACTTATTCTAGTGTCCATAGCTTTGGTATAATTTATTCCTATGAAGTCTTAAAGCTTCCTCAGATAACAAATATAAGAGAAGTGTGCCCAAAGACTCCAGAGAGGGAGGAACAGGACCCTCCTTCAACACAATGGAAAGCGTGCCAGTTTGTAGGTCAGATGGACAGCATTTAAGTGGCTGTATTGGAATTAGCTGGTTCTACCCCTAAATGGCTGAATTATTTGCAGGTAGTTGGTTAACTTCTCAGGTTCACAGTATCTTCATTTAAAAAACATGGGTAGTGATATCTAACTTCCAGGTTGCTATGGAAACAGAAATAATAAGTGGATGATATGTAATATATATTGTATATGTAAAACACTAAACACAGGTGAGCCATGTAAAAAATGCTGATTAATTTTCTATATTATTATTCCAAAGTATTAAAATATAGAAATAATAATGATATATAATTAATTTGGTGTTCTGAGACTGTAACCACAGATCCTATCCTGTTTCCAACAAGATAGCAAGTTGCTTTTCAGAATGAAGAGACCAAAACCACAACTCACGCTGCTGATGAATGCACAGAAGAGAGAACTTTGATGTCTAGTTGCAACCAGAACAAAACTCTCCCTATCCTGCTTGCACTACCCTCCCCAAAAGAAGGGAAGGACTAGGACATAACTGGAACTTGAACAGAGGAAATCCTAACTTTAACCCTTTCAAAATTGAAGGGCCTGTTGTCCAGAAATATCCGGTGCCAAGACCCCTTACTGGGCAAGTTCCAAGGTCCTCTAATTAAAATTTTTGGGAACAGCCTAAGTAACTATCAGTAGGTGAGTAAATTAAAAAGCTGTGATATATTTACACAATGGAATACTACTCAGCCATAAAAAAGAAGGAAATCTTATCCTTTGTGACAGCACAGATGGACCTGGCGAACATTATGCTGAATGAAATAAGCCAATCAGAAAAAAACGAGCACTCATATGTGGAATCTAATGAACAAAGTAAAATAACAAACAAAATAGAGACAGACTCATGGATAGAGAACAGACTGACAGCTATCAGAGGGGCTGGGGTTGTGGGGCTGAGTGAAGGGGACAAAAGGATTAAGGGGAAAAAGAGAGAGAAGACTCATAGACACATATAGCAGCATGATGATTGCCAGAGGAAAATGGGGAAGGGAGAAGTACTGGTAAGAGAGGGTATAGGTGTAAAAATGGAAAATTGTAACCCACCCCAACATTCTTTTGACATTGTTGAGGGTAAAATTGTAACCCACCTCAATGTTCTTTTGACATTGTTTCTGTAATTGCTGACTGACTAATATGTAGCTTGTAGATAAACTGCATGTTCATATAAGAATCCTAGGAACTAACTTCAGAAGATGCAGACTCCAACCTTAGGTCATCTAAATTCCCGGAGATTTGCTGACATTCAACCACAGAACCCAGGATGACGAAGAGCAGGATGACCCACACCAGACCACCACTTGACCAGTTTCGAGGCCCTTATCAGAATGGACTGTGCTGGCCTGCAGGTAGAGAACTTTTCAACCCCCTCCAATTGATCTCTTTGTTCCATTTTCCCTCTCCCTCCTTTTAAAAACCTCTTCCTGCACTGAGATGTCTAGATGGGCTTTGTGACAAGAGTCCCCCAGCTCCTCAGGTGATTGGCACTTAAATAAAACCTCTTTCCTTTTTTTTGCCAGCATCTGTCTAATGAGTTTGGCTTTTGTGGAGGCAGGCAGCTGAATTTGGGTTACATAGCGGGTATAAATGGTGATGTGCACCTCAGACCTGTATCATTTTAATAACCAATGTCACCCCCATAAATTCAATAAAAAAGAAAGTACATAAAATATTTAACACAGGAAACAAAACTTATCCCACTTGTGATTCCACATACCTGTTCCCCCTACTGCTTCCACCTACCCGTTCCCCCTAATCCCTTAAAAACCTTTCCCAAACCCTTGAGTGAGGATTAACAAGGGAAAAAAAAAAAGGCAGGAAAGAAAAATAAATAAAAAAATAAAAATGAAAATAATGGGCACAAACTATGTGCCTTGCTCTGTGCTAGAGGTTTTTATTTCACTTAATCTTTATGATAATCTTATGAGATAGATTTTATTTCCGATTTCACAAGAGAGATTTTAAAGATGCCTTTGCCATAGGCACTGAGCCAGATAAGAGCAGAGCAAGGAGGATGGGCCAGGTACAAAAGGTCACCAGAGTGAAAAGCCCAGGTGCCTAGCAATGAACAACTGAAGGGTGGGACCTCGCCCCCAGGGTGATCATTCCTCCCCTAGCAAATCACTGGTCACACGGTTTGGACCCCCTGATCTTTCCTCCCTAGAGATAACCTCTAGGCCTCAATTGTATTTCAGTTCCAGGCCCAGAAAAGTAACAAAACCAGGCCAGCAACCCATGGCTGACCTCAGGACCATCAGCATTGAATAATAATCCATTGAGTTCTTTCCCTGGAACTGCCCCTAAAATCTCCACCCTTAAAATCCTTAGGATGGAGGACCCATTGTGCTCTCCCTCCCAGGAGCATGCCCGCACCTTCTCCTTTCCCTCTCCCAGCCTCCTTTGCATAACCAGTAGCTTCCTCCCAAGCTCCTAGGGCTCTTTCTTTACCTCTTTATTTCTTTAACCCATTTCTTCTAGGAATTACTTCTACTGATGTGATTTTATAAATAAATGTTATCTTACAGTTGGAATCTTGATTCTGAATTCTTTCTTAGAACTCAAGTACCGAGGTCGCTTAACCCAGGTCCAATCTGACCCCACTGGTCTAACACCTGTTGCTGTCCCTGCTGCTTACTGCACTTTCTCCAGGTAATGGAGCTCATTAATAAGTAGTAGAATCAGAATTTTTAATCCAGGCGAGCCTGATTCTAAAGCATCTTGCTGTCCTTTGTATTTTATACCATTAATAAAAACAATTCGGAAATTACAACCTTTTAGAATGTGGTTTCAGCTAAGTGAGCAGGATGTAGTTTCAGAGGCACAATCAGGCCAGGTGATCTCAAGAGGTTAAGAAATGAAGTGGCGAGGAAATAAGAGGGCAGGGGGGCACATCAGCTACACGATGTTTGGTAGTGAAACGTTGGAAATGAATAGCATTCATTGCTAAAGGTCCCCTTTTCCCTAAAAACCTAATGTCACATAAAGTCTGACCTTCCTCATCCAGGGGTATGCTCAGCTGGCCCTTATTATTTCAATAACGATGTCCTAGTTTTACAGGGGTTTGCCACTCTTACAGGAAATAAATGAGTTAGACAAGTGTTTTGGGGACAGAGCATCTCATTCATCTCTGTATTCTGACCACAGAGCCTAGTCTGCTTCAAATGGGACTCTGCTCTCTGAGTCTTGCTGCAGGGCTTGTTTATCCTCATTAACATTAATACAGTGGCTGTCTTCCAAGTCACCTTGTCCCAGTATCACAGAAAAAAATTTATGTTTGCCATCCTCCTTCTTTTTCTCCCTAACAGCACTGCTATCTAATATGTAAGCATAGATGGGTGCCATTTAATAAAATACTTATAAGACAGTTGGGAGAATAATTAGCTTTAACCTTGAATCAGCAATTCTCAAAAGAGAAAAACATTGCTACTATAGGAAACAAAGACATCTCCAAGGATAGTAGTCAACATTTAGAATGAAAACTAATACCCAGATTCTTGGTGAGTAGGCAATTAAATAGTTAATTAGAAATCATTTTTCCTCCCCATCATAAGCAAAGATTAAGAAGAACATAGACCATCCCATCTTTGACTTATGTCAGGCCTGATAAGAAAGGTATGGATGCCCTGAGCAGCATTCCTCAGTGGTTAGGACCTTGGCCTGGACACCAGAGGTTGTAGATTCAATTCCAGTCAAGGGCACTTACCTGGGTTTCCAGTCCAACTCCCTGCCCCTCATGGGAGTGAGTGTGGGAGATAACCAATCAATTGGACACATAGATGTTTCTCTTTCTCCCTCTCTTCTCTTTTCCCTCTTCCTCTCCCTTCCATTCTTTCTAAAATCAATGGAAAAAATATCCTTACTTCTCTGGTGAGGATTAAAAAAAGTGTGGGGGCAGGGGCGGGCTGGAAGGCATGACTCAGTGGTTGAGCATGGACCTATGAACAAGGAGGTCACGGTTCAATTCTGTGTGTGGTCAGGGCACATGCTCAATCCCCAGTGGGGGGCATGCAGAAGGTAGCTGACTAATGATGCTCTCTCATCATTGATGTTTCTATTTCTTTCTCCCTCTTCTTTCCTCTCTGAAATTATATTTTCAAAAAAGTTGGAACCTCCTAAATAAGAGACCACAGTTCAGCTAAGTAAACTTTGCATATTTCTTTTCATTTATCTTTCTTGTTTTTATGGCATTTTTATCTCCTTCAACTCATATATTTCATGCAGACGGCACTGAACCCCAGACTGCACTGAACCCCAGTTCGGGTGAGACTCATACAAGGGGGTCTGAACTGTCGTGAAAAAGGAGGAGTGCATGGAAATGTAGGGGAGCCACGAAAAGGCAGAGGTTTGGAGGCGCGCGAACGCAAGTGTGCACACAGAGGGCTGACTGCTGATTGTGCCTCTGGCTTTCTCTAGTGGGAGGGAGACAGATCCAACTGCACTGAAATCCAGGTCGGACTGCACTGAATCCCAGTTTTGGGTGAGACCCTGGGGACCCAAACTCATTCCGGTCCCGGAGCACCAGAAACTCAGGGGAGCCGGAAAGGCAGAGGTCTGGAGGCATTCGCGTGTGCGCACAGAGAGGGCTGCAACAATTACCAAGGGACACTGAGACCCAGAGGCCCTGTAGGACAAGGCTGACAGGAAGCCAAGGCTGTCTCTGCTCAGCCCTGAGACTCCACTCCATCCAAACTGAACAGAGAGACTTTTGCAATTGTGCAAGTCTTGTATCATAAGGCTGACTCCAGCACAGAAGTTCTCCCAGCATAAACACAGCTGATTCTCACAACCAGTTGGCTTGGAGGTCAATTCCCCTCAGTGGTACTAACAACAATCAAGACTTACTACAACAAGGCTGTACACACAGTCCACAAAGGGGTGCACCAAGAGTGTCCACCTCAGGTAACTGGGGAGGCAGAGCTACTGGGCTATATAGGACACCTAGCAGGGAAGCAGCGAAAATGCAGAGACAAACAAATCACAAATGAAAGAAATGCAGGAAAACAAAAGACTGGATAGAGAGTTCAAAATCACAGTTAAAAGGTTTTTCAAGAATTTCCTAGAAAATATGAATAAATTTAGTGAGATACAAGAGGACAAGAAAAAAGACCAACTAGAAATTAAACATACACTCATTGAAATAAAAAATATTATACAGAAACATAACAGCAGACTAGAGGAACACAAGAATCAAGTCAAAGATTTGAAATATAAAGAAGCAAAAACAAAACACTCTACTGGAAAAGCAAAAAGCAAAAATAATTTAAAAAAAAATGTGAAGATGATGTAAGGAGCCTCTGAGACAACGGCAAGCGTACCAACATCAGAATTATGGGGGTGCCAGAAGAAGAGAGAGAGCAAGATACTGAAAACCTATTTGAAGAAATAATGACTGAAAACTTCCCCCATCTGGTGAAAGAAATAGACTTACAAGTATAGGAAGCACCCAGAACCCCCAAACAAAAGGAATCCAAAGAGAACTACACCAAGATACATCATAATTAAAATACCAAGAGCAAAAGACAAAGAGAGAATATTAAAAGCAGCAAGAGAAAAACAATTAATTACCTACCAGGGAGTACCCATATGATTCTCAGCTGATTTCTCAACAGGAATTATACAGGCCAGATGGGAGTGGCAAGAAATATTCAAAGTGATGAATAGCAAGAACCTACAACCAAGATTTCTGGGCCCAGCCAAGCTATCATTCAGAATTGAAGGGCAGATAAAGAGCTTCACAGATAAGAAAAAGCTAAAGGAGTTCATCAACAACAAGCCAGTATTATATGAAATGCTGGAAGGTACTCTTTAAGAAGAGGAAGAAGAAGAAAAATGTAAAGATAAAAATTAGGAACAACAAATACATATCTATCAACAAGTAAATCTAAAAATCAAGTGAATAAAAAAATCTAATGAACAGAATAAACTGGTGAATATAATAGAATCAGGGGCATAGAAAGGGAGTGGACTGACAATTCTCAGAGGGAAAGGGGTGAGGGGGATGCAGGGAGAGACTGGACAAATGTAATAATCTGAAAAATAAAGATTTATTAAATTAAAAAAAAAATAAATAAATAGAGGCCAATATATGCTTGGCACTTCCACGAGGACCCTGATCAGAGAGGTGCTATTATTATCCCCGTTGCACAGTTTAACAGACCTGAGATCCCACACGGTTAACAATCTGCCTATATCCCAACTTTGCTTCACATGAGCTGCGTGACCTTTGGCAACTTGCTTAGCTCTTCTGTAATGGTGCTGTCCACTAGAAATGTGTGAGTCGCAGATGTAATTTCTAATTTTCTAGTAGCCACATTTAAAAATATAAAATAAAGAAAAATCGGTGGAAAAAAAAAAAAGAGTTCTCTATACTCATGCTGGTCTCCAAAACTTAATTGCAAGATAAATTACAGTATATAAAGAAAAATCTGATCTAAGTGATGGTAAGGGGTTTTCACAAGATTTAGGAGCTCAAGAATTACAAGGTAAAAGACAGTTCAGGGGGAGGTAGGATGTCTAAATTCTTGACAACATAGAGAATAGGAGACATTTTTAAGATTAAGAGAAAGATTCTAAAGGTTAAGAATTTCTCATATTTCTCTTGGAGTTTTTTCCCCCAAATAAGTGAACTACCAGATACTTTGTACACAATTTCTTTACCATGGGCATTTCTTTCTCTTGAAGGTAGCCTACTAAATTTAAGAAAAAAGGTATTTCTTCCTAAATAAATACAATGATAACTTAAAATTAATTCCATCTCATGTAAAATAACTATTAATTGGCAAAAGTGTGCTAGCAACATATTATAAAACATGCAAATAGTTATGTCCTAGTTTAATATAAATTTTAATACATCTTTTCCTTTAAGATTCATGTGGTTCATATAAAATGCTACTCTGTTGACATTATAATTTTGAATTATGATAGCACAATAATCAAATTATCTTAACAAAATGAAGATAAAAAGTGAATTCACACTTTTTAATGCTGTACTTGAACTTAACATGATCTGATCCTCAGTTTCAGTAAAGAAAAATTAGAATCAAATCTCTTCAATGATTGGACCATAATAATATATCTAGGTTGTATAGATCATTAGCTATTTTGAATAAAAGTATATCAGATATATAATGTCTCAATGAAAACAAATGAGTCTATTATTCCAAGCCCAGTAAAATGAAAACACACTATGCTCCTTTTCTCAGGCACTGCAGCCTTTAGCATCTCATAAATTCTAGCTAATTACATGTCAAGAGAAAAGGTTAATTATAAGTTTAATAGGCTTCCTTTTCTATCTAATGAATCAATATCACACACAGAGAACGCTAGGGGAATAGGACAGAAATGCAAGTATGTTAAAATAACTATTTTAATAGGTTCTATACGTGAAGAACTTCCTAAACAATGATGTCATCCCACAACGGAAAATACTACCTAACCTTAGCATTAAGGCAGCACATGACATCTCTAGTAAAGCTTAATGTCCCTGACTAATGAAGAAGGTCCTTAATTGGCCAGTCTACTTCCTTGTTCTTTATAAGGATAATCTGCTGTATAAAATAATTTAGTTGTGCAATATTTTGTGTGTGCGCGCGCACGCGTGTATGTAGGCACACTATGTCTAATCTTCACAAGGACTATCTAAAATAATTTTTACAATCTCATTTTATGAAAAATAGACATTTAATCTCAAAAGTAGGTGAAATGGCTCAATGTTACAGAAAATAAAGCAGCCAGAGCCAGCATTTGCTAAATCCAAATCAGCCTGAGTTCATATTTCCTCATTCCATGTAGCATTGCCTCTCCAACCTCGAAATGGTGGTTCAACATTCAAAATAACCACCTGGATATGGACGTCAGCAGTTTTTATAAACCAACACAGTTGAATCGTATTTCTTCATAAAGCAGCATGATTAATGAGGTATTCACCAAGACACTGGAAATCTTTCAGTTCTACTTGCTGAGTCTTGAACAGAGACCCAAAGCAAACATGTCTAACCACAGAGCACAGAAACTATCAACTTGACATAGTCACATCCTCATTTCCCATCTCTCCACGCCATTTTTAAAGCAGCAAGTATTGTATATAGACAAAAGTACAAAGAAGAGCAGGAAGGTTTACACTTGATATTAGCAAAGCAAATATCTGTCCCTAAAGGAAAGACTGTAATTCTGTTCATAGCAGCAGGAACAGCACCAGGTGTTAGATAACTGGGGTCAGACTAGACCTGGGTTCAGCAACCTGGAGTTCTGGCTAGGAAAAAATTTGGAGCCAAGACTTAAATTATAAAAGAACATCCTATGTAATAAAAGGGTGATATGCAAATTGACTGAATGGCAGAATGACCAGAAAGCCTGTGGCCCCTCCCCCCAGCTAGCCCACCCCCAATGGTCCCCATCAGGGTGGGCTGGCTGGACCCCACCAGAGAATGAATTTATTCACTGGGCCTCTAGTTTACTTATAAAATCACAGCAGTAGAAGAAATTCCTAGAAGAAATGGGCTTGGGAAACAAGTTACAGAAGCAAAGGAAGGGCTCTTGGAGCTTAGAAGTGAGGAAGCTAAAGGTGACTCCTCTGGGGGCGTTGGGAGGGAGAATATAGGGGAAAGTCGAGGCATAGAGCATACTGGGTTCTCTCTCCTATGGGATTTAAGGGTAAAAATTTTAAGGGAGGATCTCAATAGAGTATTCAGCAGCTTTCCAGGTATATTCTTTCAGGGTTGGAGTCTCCACTGACTGATTGGTCGTCACCAGGACATGGGGTCATTATTCAGTGTAGCTGGTCCTGAGGTCATCCGTGGTGTTGCATGTCTGGTTTTGTTGCTTTTCTGGGCCTGGAGCTGAAATACAACTGAGGCCTTGATGTTTTCTCTAGGGAAGAAAGGTCTGGGGATCTAAATCAAAGGACGAGCGATATAAAGCTAGGCCGGGGAATAGGACAGAAATGCAAATATGTTAAATAACTATTTTAATAGGATCTTTATGTGAAGAACTTCATGGCCAGAGAAATGCTAGGAGAGGAAAAGTTGCCCTGGGAATGAGGTCCCACCCTACTGTTGTCCATTGCAAGTCACCCCGGGCTTTCCACCCTGGTGACCTTCTCTACCTGGCCTATCATCCTTGTTCTGCTCATGTCTGTTTAACTGCCATACTTTCATGCAAAGCATCTTGAAGAGGAAGCTGTGTTTCATTTTGTAATTGAGATGAGCCTATCATTACGAGCCAATGTTACAAAAGGCACAAGGGCTGTGAAATTTCTCTAAACAGATGACAGAAACTTCAAAGTAATGAGAGCCTAATATGACCAATTCATACCTTGTGTAGAACTACCATTAACTAACATCAGTGTGTTAGAATGTCCTGTTGTTATCAGTGGAAGTAGGGCTCTTGGGATGCCATGGAAATAAGAATGTCCAGAGGCCCCTCGGGAGGATGAGGTATTGCAAAACACTATATTTCTGTGGAATTATACCATTGCATTTCCAAAGTCCCATTTCCCTTTGTACTGCCATAGGAGACATGCAGCTATGGCTTTAGCAGAGCTAGGATCAAAGCCAGTGTCCAGAGTTTTCATTTCATTTCGAGCAGTGACCAGTCCAGCATGAAGCTAACTCATTTTGTGTTTGCAGCTGCAGTCCATTAGTCCATTGTGTGTGGAGTCCACATGGCCACCATGGCTATGGAGGGAACATGGGCAGGAGAAAAGCCAAAGGAACCAGAGAGCTGAGAGAGCCGCAAGCCAAGAGTGACAAGAGTGCCAAGAGCCAAGAGAGCAAACTCCTTTGTCTTGGGATTATGTATCCCCAAATTTTCATGGGCTTGTAGTAGCCTTGTTCTCTCTGGCCAATGATCTCTGTTCCCAGTTTGACTGACGGGTATCTTCCTTATATCATCAGAACTTTACTCCCCTTTGTTGGACCCTTTCCCCCACTGATCTGAGGAATGGGCTGGTGGTTCCCTGGGAAGTATGAAATTGCAGTTTCCTGGTGAAGCTGCCCAGATGGCCATGCTTACCATGTCAGCGTTCCTTTTGCTCCCTTTCTACTATTAATAACTAACTAATTACAAAGGTATCACTGTTGCCTTTAGATGGAGGTTGCTTAACTTCCACAGACATGTGGTTCAACTGAGGAAAAGAGCCTGTGTGTTGTTTGTGTTAGAGTTTAGTAGGTAATCTTTTAAAAGAACATTTAAAAATATATATACTTTTACTGATTTCAGAGAGGAAGGGAGAAGAAAAATCAATGATGAGAGAATTATTGATTGGCTGCCTCCTACACACCCACTACTGGGGGATTGAGCCCCCAACCCAGGCATGTGCCCTAACCAGGAAGGGAACCCTGACCTCCCAGTTCATAGGTCGATGCTCAATCATTGAGCAACACTGGCCAGGCTAGTAGGTAATTTTTTAAAGTTCTTTCTTTCTTTTTAAAGTATATTTTATTGATTTTTTACAGAGAGGAAGGGAGAAAGATAGAGAGTTAGAAACATTGATGAGAGACAAACATTGATCAGCAGCCTCCTGCACACCTCCTACTGGGGATGTGCCCGCAACAAAGGTACGTGCCCTTGACCTAAATCGAACCTGGGACCTTTCAGTCTGCAGGCCGACGCTCTATCCACTGAGCCAAACTGGTTTTGGCAATGTTCTTTCTTAATGATGTATCTTGCAACCAATAATATCTTTGTTTCAATAAAATAGGATTCAAGAAAATCTGATCACCATGGCAGGCACATAGTAAGTACTTCCTAAATGCCAGTTATATATGATGACAATATCCCAACACACAATTCAAGCATGTGCCCTTGACTGGAATCAACCCAGGACCCTTCAATCCACAGGCTGCTGCTCTTTCCACTGAGCCAAACGAGCTATGGCTGATTTCATTTGCTTATGTAACTTGCTTTAATTTTTTTTTGAAACTATTTTTTTAAATATATGTTTTTATTGATTTCAGTGAGGGAGAAGGAGAGAAACAACAATTATGAGATAGAATCATTCATCAGCTGCCTCTTGCACATCCCACACTGGGGAAGGAGCCTGCAGCATAGGCATGTGCCCTGACCAGGAATTGAACTGCAACCTCCTGGTTCATGGGTCAATGTCCAACCACTGAGAAACAGTGGCCAAGGAATTTAAAAATTTGTTTTTAATGTTAATCAGCCTGGTTGAGCATCAAACTATGAATCAAAAGGTCACAGTTTGATTTCCCATCAGGGCAACTTGGGGATTGAGCCCAGGTTGTGGGCTCAGTCCCCAGTGTGGACTGTGCAGGAAGCAGCCAATTAATGATTCTCTCTCATCATTGACATTTCTATTTCTCTCTCCCTCTCCCTTCCTCCTTGAAATAAAAAAATATATATTTAAAATGTTAATCATGTAACATTTTAATCACACAAAAGAATGCCCATTTGCTCTCCTATTGCTGTTATATATAGAAACATTTTAGAAAGACCTTCATTCTTCTATCTTAAAATATACAGCAAATCTGGGTTTACAGGTTCAAGCCTCTCACCAAAATCTCTGCTGCCCGTGGCTTCATTGTGTTTACCAATCCTGCCCTAAGGACAGCACCATAAGAGATGTGGTCAACAATTCAGAGCAAAATTAACTGGGCCACCAGGGCTGGAACCTCTGAGTTCACTAGTGCAATTTTCGGACTACCTACACCACCCACAGGCAGAAGTAATGACAATGATTAGCATTCTTGGAGTGCTTGCCAGAGGCCAGGCATGTTCCTTCATTTAATCATTAGGATGAGCCTATGAGGGATAGGTACCCCCCAACCGCCCTTACAAACAATTAATGTTACCCCCAGTGAGATGAAGAACTTGCCCAAAGTCACAGGCTGCCCTTGTCTGGATTGTGAATTTGTTCTCTCACTATTTAAGCAGGAATTCATGAAACATGAATCTGGCTGAGGCAAAGGAACTAGCATTTGGTGTAGCCAAACAGGATAGAACCTAACCTCAGGAAAACTTACATGTTCTACAGCTACAGACTCCACCTCATGCCAGTGGTTCCCATTATGCTGACAAGCAGAAAGTGACTACAGTTTAAAACAAATCTACTACTGGAAAAGCAATGTATAGTGCATGTATATATTCATTTAGTCAGCCAGCCAGCCAGTGATTCATCCATTAACTGGCTTCTTATTCACAGAACACTGGAGGTCTCTGGGGACTAAGAAAATAATACTAACTACAACCTTCCTTAAGCTCTCAAGGAATTTACAGTCACTTAGAAGAGAACAGACAATATACATCAAACATCTGAATAACAATTAGAATACCCAACAGCACAGTATCTTTGTAATGTCCTTGTGAAATGTAAAAGCTTTTACATTTTTTAAAATATAGTTCTAAATATCATTGGTTCCTATCATACGGTTTGTAACTTTGTTAACCTACTACTGTGGATTGTATGACAGGGAGAAAATCTCCATGGAGCTCTAACAATGAATAATTTTAGCAATCCATCATTATATGCTCAGGTCAGTCTTCTGAAAATTACATGCACTTTTCATTCTAGTTTTCTACCAAAGACAATGATTTTGTTAAAATATACTAGTAAAAAGTTCCTACATAAACGTCAGGATGGAGGAAAAGGGAGAGGAGAAGGCCCTGCTGCCTATCTATACATATAAAGAGGTAATATGCAAATTTGTCTGGGACACGTTTACAGTAACGACTGGCTCTAAGCCTTAACAGTCATGACCAGCATGGCTCAGAGTATGTCCCCACTCCAGGGCTGGGGGCCTGCTCCCAGCGGCTAAGGTCCGGTGGGTGGCAGCTGGAGCAAAGCAGCCTGGTTCCTGGGTGCCAGATGGAAGCTGATGCCAGCAGCCAGGGGAAGGAAGGCCTATTCTTGCATGCATCTTCATGCATCGGGCCTCTAGTGATTAAATTTTAAAAATGACAAATGTATAACCCTATTTAGATGGCTATGTTATTAAAAAAATATATAAGATGAAACTAAAGCTTTTCATCCAAATGACTTACATAGCTAAAGAACATAGAAAGATTTCAAGATCTGGTTTTCATAGATTAATTAGATAACTACATTTTGGGTCATTGACATAGCCCAAAAGTCCCCAGAAAGCATTTGAACTTCACAGAGGAGAATCCATACTTTCCAAAACTCAAGAAAGGAAATAAAGTTGCCAGGAAGTTGGTAACTATCAGCATGGAAGAAAGGATATCAACAACACAGATAAATTAAATTTGTAGTGCAAGAACAATTCTATAGCAATTATTTGGGAAGCACTTTTGCAACTGTAATAACTAATTACAAGAAAATTTCCATATTGTGTTAGAATCATTCATTTCATAAATAAATGGATTTCTGTTTCAGTGAAATTGCATCATAAAATAAATTAGCTTTCACCTTCAAATTCCCAATTTAAGGAATTCATAATATTAAAAAAAACCCAAACACCTAAAGTTATATACATTTCTCAGAACATACTAAAATTGATTATAGCTTAACATATTAAAAAATATATGTAGCATCAACCAGGCCAATCCAGCATTGCTCTGGACAGTCACTAACCATTGTAAATAGATCATTGTTCCTCCTACTCATGCTAGAGACACATGGAGCATGTGTGTACATGTGATTGGATGACCCTTGCAAATCGGAAATCTGCCTTTGTTCTGGAGATCTTTTCCTGTCTTTGAAGTGTCATCCTAATGACTTTTCAAAATGAATTGTGTGTGCACCATTGTAAACTAATTTTTTGTGTCTTACTTCGGACTATCCCAAACATACCCTACAAATTTGGTGAAAATCTACTCAGCTACATTTTTCATGGTATAGCAAAGTGCAAGCAGACTCCATTTTTTTGGTTGTTGCTGTTAATCCTCATCTGAGGATATTTCTTCCACTGATTTTTAGAGAATATGAAAGGTGAGGGAGAGATAGAGAGAGAGAGACATTGATTTGTTTTGCCCCTCAAACATGCTCTGGTTCAGGCTGGGGATCAAGCATCAACCCTTTAGTCCTTAGGCTGACATTTTAACCACTGAGAAAAATGGGCAAGGGCAGGGGCTCCATTTTATTTATAGAGATCCCATTTTCCTTATATAAGTAGCAAACTAGATTTCAGAACTAAAATCAACTAAGGTAGCAAACAGTCAAATCACAGTTTCCTCAAGAGACAGAGCTTAGGGCTATTTTTAAATTGTTTATTTTTTTCCATATTATATGACTAAACTTTTTAATTGATTTTAACTCATGGGTTCTAGTAAATGCTTTCCCTATGCTTCTTGGAGCAGAGAAGAAGTGGCCCAAATGCTTTCCTTTGAATTTTGAATGCTGTGTGATGACTTCATAACTAGTAAGTTCACAGGAGCGTTAAGTACTGACAGTTTAAAAATAAAGTATTTGTGCCCATCTAGAATGGTTCAGTGGTTGAGCATCAACCCATGAATCAGGAGGTCACCAGTTCAATTCCCAGGGCACCCGGGGTTGTGGGCTCAATCCCCAGTAGGGGGCATCCAGGAATCCAGGAGGCAGCCAATCAATGATTCTCTCTCATTCTCTCTCTCTCTCTCTCTCTCTCTCTCTCTCTCTCTCTCTCTCTCTCTTTCTCTCTTTTTTCCTCTCTCTGAAATCACTAAAAACATAATTTTTAAATAAAGCATTTGTTATGGAGAAAATAAGAAGTTTATCACAGAATTTTTAGAGCTACCTTCCAAATACATGTAGAGAGAAGATCTTGAAGAAAAATGGAAAGGTAAAGAAAGATGCCAGTTCAATATAATAGAGTTAACCTGAGGGTACACTCCTGGAAATACTGAATTGTTATCATATCCCAGGCTAAAATACCCTATTATGCTTTTAGCCTGGAATATATTTCTATAAATATCTCAGCCAATGAGTTTATTTTGTAGAGACTGCAGTTAAAAAGAAAAAAGCACCCACAACAACCTATTTCCTTAAGTAGAGAGATTGATATTAATCATCTAATCCAGAACTTGTCTTAGAGGACTGAAAGTACCTAGAATTTGAAAAGTTAAAAATGATACTCACTAATGGGAAATAGTATTTATTCTTTTTAAAAAAATTGTTTTTGCCTTCTAATAAAAGTAGGCAGTGCCCTGACGGGTTTGGTTCAGTGGATAGAGGATTCAGCCTGTTGATTAAAGCGTCCCAGGTTCAATTCTAGTCAAGGGCACGTACCTTGGTTGGAGGCACATCCCCAGTAGGAGATGTGTAGGAGGCAGCTGATCGATGTTTCTCTCTCATTGATGTTTCTCTCCTATCCTTCTCCCTTCCTCTCTGTAAAAAATCAATAAGGTATATTTTTTAAAAAGTAGGCAAAAAATTCAAACGTGTTGTAAGATGTAATTTTTATTTAATATGCAGTTGTCACCATGGATATTTTCTTTAAATCTAGAAAAGTGCCTCAAAGGATAATTGAAGTAATAACAAATTAAAGTGAATAATAGAAAACTGTTATTTTTCCATCATAATCCAAGGCAAAGATTATGTTTCTATTTTAACATTCAGTATTTTAACCAATCTTAGTGGCCTATTTAGCAATTCGGAGAATCCTTTTACTCCAAGTTCATCTGGCAAAAACTGCAGAATTTGTATCCTGTAACTATGAGACTACTCTTGAGAAATTCTCTGTCCACCAATATTATCTGCATCAATTTTTTAGTCTTAGTCATCACTCATTTAAATAATTTGTTTATGTTTAGACACCTGGAATTCAGAACACATTCTACAGGTCCTTTGCAACTGTTATCATCAGTCTCACCACTATAATTATTATATAGGGTTATTTTGCTATTAAAATCTGCTTATAGACATAGCTAAATATTTGAGGTGAAAAACAAACAAACAAAACAAAACTATGAGAGATAATAAAGTACAACGATTTGTAAAACATGATGTAAAAATTATAAATCCTACTTAGGGGGTATTAAAAACAGCTAATCTGAGAGTCTATGCTATTCATTTTTAAAGCTGAAAAAAACAAAACCTAACTACAGTGGAATGAATAGGAATGCAGGACTTCATTTTCTATCACACTATGTCTGTATTAACAGAAAAATAACTCTAGCATGTAGACTTTTAGGATGTTATATTTTTATAAAAACAAGCACAAATAAGTTTCATTATAGTGTCAATTATGAGTGATTATTTATAGGTAACAATATTTCTGTCCTTTATGATATTTCTTCATTTTCAATTTCCAGCACAAACATTTCTGCAACTGTGTTTTAATCCTGACATTCTCTTTCAATTAACTTTCTCCCTCTGTATTTTTAAAAATGTTTTTATTAATTTCAAAGAGGAAGGGAGAGAGAGAAACATAAATAATGGGAGAGAATCATTGATTGTCTACCTCTTACACACACCCCATTGGGGATCAAGCCCACAAACCCTGCACACACCTCACTGGGAATCAAATCGCGATCTCTTGGTTCGGGGGTTGACACTCAACCACTGAACTACATTAGTTGGGCTCCCTATATCTTTGACAGCATTTCTCTTCTCCAAAAATTTCAATGTGTTTATTAAGTTCTGCAATTCCACTCTTTCATTAAGACAATAGTTGTTCAAAGTTGCTTCCTGTGTCTGCTGCTGTAACCCAACTGTAATCACACAGTGCCATGTTCTGGAGGTGTTTATAGCTTGAAGCTACTAAGTTTATGAATTAAATGAGACAAGGAATATATCAATGTTTCTAAATGTTCAGTTATCCTTTTTGAAAGTTAAGACATTTTAGCTCGGTGAACCTCATCTTCCTCATCTGTAATGTGAGAAGGTTAAAACACACAAGCTCTACGGTTTCTTTCAACTCTAACATCCTAGATTTTGGGCTGTGGGATAAGAATGCATAAGCTTTAATCCTGGTTATTTCTTTATCTGCTTTAAGAAAGTTACTTAACCTATCAATCAATGAGGATAATAAAAATACTATGTAATAGGGCTGCTATAAAAATTAAGTCAATGTACATAAAGCATATTGGTCAGTGCTAGGCAAATAAGTGCCCTTTAGTAAATATTAACTTCTGCTATTATTTACAACTAGAGGCCCGATGCACGAAGATTCATGCAAGAATGGGCCTTCCTTACCCTGGCTGCTGGCACCACCTTTGCTCTGGCTGGAGCTGCCTTTCCACCTTCCCACTTGGCCCCACCCCTGGCTGCTCAGTGCCAGCATATGCAAATTAACCCATTTTTGTTGGATTAATTTGCATACTAACTCCTGATTGGCTGGTGGGCATTGCAAAGGTATGGTCAATTAGCATATTTCTCTTTTATTAGTGTAGACTAGAGGCCTGGTGCATGAAATCTGTGCACAGAGAGGGGGCCCTCAGCCCAGCTTGCACCCTCTTCAATCCAGGGCCCCTTGGGACAGTCAGACATCCCTCTCAAAATCCAGGACCACTGGCTCCTAACTGCTCACCTGCTTGCCTGTCTGATTGCCCCTAACTGTGCCCCCTGCTGGCCTGATCACCCTCAACTGCCCCCCTCCTTGCTAATCTAGTTGCTCCCAACTGCCCACCTCCTGCCAGTCTCGTCATCCCTAACTACCCCGCCCACCAGCCTGGTCACCCCTTACTGCCCCCCTACCAGCTTGGTTGCCCCCAACGGCCCCCCTCCCTTCAGCCTGATTGCCCCTAACTGCTACCCTGCCAGCCTGGTCACCCCATGTAGCCTGTTCAGTCATCTGTCCAATTGCCAATAGTTACTTAGGCTTATATATATATATAGATATCCTCATTTTATAAGTAGATATTCATTTAACCTTCCATTTTCTTACTTAAATGTTTATTCAACACTCACTTAATATAGGTTTTAGAGAGTTTAAAAATCAAATAAAACATTCTTGATCTCAAGGATACTAGAGTCTCATGTAGAAGGAAAACAAGTAAATAAATAATTATGATTTGGTGCAGTAAGGTGCTTTAATACCAGAAAGAAGCTTGGGCATAAGCATGTGGTGTGAGCAAAGACTTATGGGGTGGATGAGATCATGACTAAGTTGAATCCTCACCCCTGAGCTAGAGTTAACTAGAATTGGCAAAGGCACAGGTGTAGGGACCTGGGAACAGAAGGAGTGAGGAGGTCCATACAGACAGAATATAGTGAACAAAGACTCATATGCATAAAATAGCATAGAGTATTTAGAAATGAAGCTGGTTTTGCATGTCCAGAAAGGTAGCAGACCACCTTCAAGCTAGCATGGTAGACAGGGGGCCAGCATTTAAGAGATGAGCAGAGGAAGGGAAGTCTGGGAAGACTGAGGAGCAACCAGAGGAGGAAGAGGAAAATCAAGGTTGGATTGCTTAACTGGATAAGATACAGCAGAAAGATTATTCCTCTTTCCTTGTTTTCTATCTTTCTCTGGATTAATGGAGTTTTTTATGTGTCTGCTTTATCTCCACTATTGACTCGTTAATTTTACTTCTTTGGTTTTTTAGTGGTTGTTCTAGGCAGGGGTGCCAAATTTTCCTGTAGAGGTACGGAAAGTAAATGTTTTAGTCTTTGTGGACCATAGATATATGAAAACAAATGAGCTTGGCTGTGCTCCAATGAAACTTTAATTACAAAACAAATGGCAGGGAAGATTTTGCTCACAGGCTGCCATTTGCCAACTCCTACCCTAGGTTTTACAATATGCATCTTTAACTGATCACAATATAATCCTTAAATAATATTATACCACTTACAAGTATATTTTAAAATTATGCAACATTGTACTTCCATTTCTCTCCTCATATTTTGTGCTATTTTTGTCATATTGTAATAAATTTTACTTCTATACATTATGATCTCCAAAATCCACTGCTATTAGTTTTGCTTAAGATCAATTATCTTTTTTTAGATTTTTTAAATAAGAAAAAATCATTATCACCCTGACCAGTTTGGCTCAGTGGATAGAGCGTCAGCTTGCGGACTGAAGGGTCCCAGGTTCGATTCTGGTCAAGGGCATGTACCTTGGTTGCAGGCACATCCCCAGTTGGAGATGTGCAGGAAGCAGCTGATCAATGTTTCTCTTTCATCGATGTTTCTAATTCTCTTTCCCTCTCCCTTTCTCTCTGAAATCAATGAAAATATATTTAAAAAATAAAGTTTAAGAAAAAGTAATTATTTTTATTTATGCATATATTTATAATTTCTGCTCCTCTTCAAATCTTTAATTCCATCTGCTATCATCTTTCTCTGCCTCAGTTGGGATTAGGATGGTTGGAGTCATTAGGGGCTGGTTAGACATTTGTTTTTTTCTTCACTGCTTCCCCTCATGTGGCAACTTGGTTTCCTCACATTTATAGTCTCAGGAGAGTCAGATTTTTTATTTATTTTAAAAAAATATATTTTATTGATTTGTTACAGAGAGGAAGGAATAGGGATAGAGAGTTAGAAACATCCATGGGAGAAAAACATCGATCAACTGCCTCTTGCACATCTCCTACTGGGGATGTGCCTGCAACCAAGGTACATGCCCTTGACCAGAATCGAACCTGGGACCCTTCAGTCTGCAGGCTGATGCTCTATCCACTGAGCCAAACTAATTAGGGCAGAGTCAGATATTTTACATGACATGTGGCTTCTCTCAGAGCAACTGTTCCAAGGAGTCATTTCAGAGACCCAGGACCAAACAACTAGGTGTTTTATTACCTAAATTGGAAATTACACAGGTCCATTTCCATTGTATTCTGTTGGTCAAAAAGTGATTTACAGGGTCAGCCCAGATGAGAGTTACACAAGAATTTGAATATCAAGAGTATAGTTCATGGGTCAGGGGTAGGAGTAGGTGCCTGGGGAGGCATATCCTTAAAGACAAGCTATCACAGCCCAGTAACAATAAGGATTATTGTACATAAGACTGTCGAGGAAGACACTTCACTGAAGAGGTGGAACTTGCGACATTGAAGGCTAGTTGAGTTTCCCCGAAGGGAAGAAATGTGCTCATGGTGAAATGAGCATATGCTCTCAGGTAGATCTGGATTTGAATTCTGACTCATCCACTTACTAATCATTGGTTTTCCAGTTCAAAACCTCATTGGTTAGTTTCAAGGGGGGATTGGAAACAGGGTAATATACCACCCCAAAAATGTGGATTCAAGCAGGGCTCATAAAAAAAGAAATTATTACTCACAAAAGGATTACATTCCAAGTTGTATAAAAATGAGAGCCAAACCTTATTTTGAAGGCATAATGAGTGGACTCCAACATTAAGTCAGTGGTGTTTGAATGGGTCTGTTCCTCTAGATATAATGTACACGTTTCCCTATGGATGCTTTTAAGATTTGTTACTCAATATGAAATGTGCTCCCTTCTTTTTTCTCACTGCTTTAAATATTTTCCTCTTTATCATTTATTTTGGTCAATTTCACTAGGGTGTGCTTTGGTATTCATATCCATTTCCTATTGCTGTGGTAACAAATTTTGACAAATTCAGTGGCTTAAAACAACACAAATTCTTCATTTTACAGTTCTAGATGTCAGAAGTTAAAAAATGGGATCTATGGAGCTAAGATCAAGGTAGTAGAAGGGTGGCCTTCCTTGAGAGGTACTAAGGGAGAATTTCTTTTCGTTGTTCAGCTGCTAGAGACTGCTTGCTTTCCTGGGCTCCTGGCCTGTCCTCTGGATCTCTGAGTTCCGCTCCATGATCACATCTCTTTGTCTCTAACTCTGTTGCCTTGCTTTTATGAGAGCCTTGTTGTTAGATTGAGCCCTCCCAGATGATGAAGGATGATAATTTTCTCACTCCAGATCCTTAACTTGCAAAGTAACATACACAAGTTTTGAGAATTAGGACATGGATATTTTAGAGGGATCATGATTCCACACCAAAGTGTGTTTTTTTCATGTCCCTTCATTTGAAGTTTGTTAAGCTTTCTTGCATATGTGGGTTTATAGTTGTCCTCAAACTTAGGGAAATATTTCTTCAAAATTTGTTTTCCATTTTGCAATCTACCCTTTCTTTTGTGTCCCAATACATGTGTATGAGACCATTTGATATGCTACAGGTAATTTATGCTCTATTCCTTTCTCCCTTTGCCCCCCCGCTGTGATTTTTTTTTTTTTGTTATAGTCAAATCTTCTGTTAATTCTATCTAGTGTATTTGTCATTTCAGGTATTGCATTTTCATCTCTAGAAGTTCCATTATGGTCAATCTTATAACTTCAATTTTTTTTTTCTTATCGTGTTCTTCTTTCCTTCTACCTTATTGAACATATGAAATATATTTACAATAGCTATTTTAAGACTTGCCTGCTGAATCTAACATATGTGTGATTGGTTTTCTCTTAGCTGAAGACCATATTGTCCTGTTTCTTGTAGGCCTGAAAATTTTTATTGGAGGCCAGACATTTTAAATTTTATGTTGCTGAGTGTTATATTTTGTTATTTTCTTCTAACGTTGTGGGGCTTTGTTTAGAGGTATAGTTAAGTCACTTGAAGTGCATTTTATTTTTTTTATTTATTTATTTTTCCATTAGTGAAATTTGTTTATTTTTTATTTTATTTTTTTAATTTTTTATACATATCTCCCCATTGCACCCCCTCCCTCCCAGAAATACCCCAACCCCCGCCCCCCAGTGTCTATGTTCATTGGTTATGCTTATGTGCATGCATACAAGTCCTTTGATTGATCTCTTATCTTTCCCCACCTAACCTTAATCTTCCTGCTGCAATTTCACAGTCTGTTTGATGCTTTACTGTCTCTGTATCTATCCTTTTATTCATTCTTTATTATCCACAAATGAGTGAGATCATGTGATGCTTCTCCTTTATTGACTGGCTTATTTCACTAAGCATAAGGCTCTCCAGTTCCATCCAGGTTGCTGTAAATGGTAAGAATTCCTTCTTTTTAATGGCAGCATAGAATTCCATTGTGTAGATATACCATAGTTTTCTGATCCACTCATCTGCTGACAGGCACCTAGGCTGTTTCCAAATTGTAGCTATTGTAAATTGTGCTGCTATGAACATAGGGGTGCATAAATCTTTTCTGATTAGTGTTTGTGATTTCTTAGGATAAATTCCTAAGAGTGGGATTACAGGGTCAAATGGGAGATCCATTTTCAGTTTTTTGAGGAAACTCCATACTGTTCTCCACCATGGCTGCACCAGTCTGCATTCTCACCAACAGTGCACAAGGGTTCCTTTTTCTCCGCATCCTCGCCAACACTTGTCATTTGTTGATTTGTTGATGATTGCCATTCTGACAGGTGTAAGATGGTATCGCATTGTTGTTTTGATTTGCATCTCTCGGATGATTAGTGACTTTGAACATGTTTTCATGTGTCTCTTGGCCTTCCTTCTGTCCCTCTTTCGAAAAGGTTCTATTTAGGTTTGTTGCCCATTTTTTATTGGGTCGTTTATTTTCCTTTTATTAAGTTGTATAAGTTGGCTGTAGATGTTGGAGATTAAACCTTTATCAGTTATAACATTTGCAAATATGTTCTCCCATACAGTGGGCTTTCTTGTTGTTTTGTTGATGGTTTCTTTTGCTGTGCAAAAGCTTTTTATTTTGATGTAGTCCCATTTGTTTATTTTTTCTTTAGCTTCCATTGCCTTTGGAGTAGTATCAGTGAAGAAGTTCTTTCGGCATATGTCTGAGATTGTGCTGCCTGTGGATTCCTCTAGTATTTTTATGGTTTTCCTTCTAATGTTTAAGTCCTGTATCCATTTTGAGTTTATTTTTGTATTTGGTGTAAGTTGGTAGTCCAGTTTCATTTTTTTGCATGTATCTGTCCAATTTTCCCAACACCATTTATTAAAGAGGCTGTCTTGGCTCCATTGTATGTTCATGCCTCCTTTGTCAAATATTAGTTGAACATAGTGGTTTGGGTGGATATCTGGGTTCTCTATTCTATTCCATTGATCTATAAGTCTGTTCTTGTGCCAGTATCAGGCTGTTTTGAGAACAGTTGCTTTGTAATATAGCTTGAAATCTGGTATTGAGATCCCACCTACTTTATTCTTCTTTCTCAGAATTGCTGTGGCTATTCATGGTCTTTTTTTGTTCCAGATGAATCTATGAAGAATTCTTTCTAGGTCTGTGAAATATGTCATTGGTATTTTAATGGGTAGTGCATTGAATCTGTAGATTGCTTTGGGTAGTATGGACATTTTAATAATGTTGATTCTCCCAATGCATGAGCACATCATGCTCTTTCACCTGTTAACATCTTCCTCTATCGCTTTTTTCAGTGTCCTGTAGTTTTCTACATATACGTCTTTTACCTCTTTAGTTAGGTTTATTCCTAGGTATCTTAATTTTTTTGGTGCAATGGTAAATGGGGTTGCTTTTTTAGTCTCTCTTTCTATAATTTCACTATTAGTGCATAGAAATGCCACAGATTTCTTGGCATTAATTTTGTATCCTGCTACATTGCCAAATTCATTTATTAAGTCAATTAGTTTTGGGATGGAGTCCTTTGGGTTTTTTATGTACAGTATCATGTCATCTGCAAATAAAGACAGCTTTACTTCTTCTTTACCAATTTGGATGCCTTTTATTTCTTCTTCTTCTCTAATTACAATGGCTAATACTTCCAGTACTATGTTGAACAGGAGAGGTGAGAGTGGGCATCCTGTCTTGTTCCTGTTCTTAGGGGAAATGGTTTCAGTTTTTGCCCATTGAGTATGATGTTAGTTGTGGGTTTATTATATATGGCTTTTATGATGTTGAGGTATGATTCTTCTATTCCCACTTTGCTGAGAGTTTTTATCAAGAAAGGGTGTTGGATTTTGTCAAATGCTTTTTCTGCATCAATTGATATGACTATGTGATTTTTATCTCTCAATTTGTTTATGTGATGTATCACATTTATTGATTTGCGGATATTGTACCATCCCTGCATTCCTGGGATGAATCCTATTTGGTCATGGTGTATGATCTTTCTGATGTACTGCTGGATCCGGTTTGCTAGAATTTTGTTGAGGATTTTGGCATCTATGTTCATGAGAGATATTGGCCTATAATTCTCTTTCTTTATATTGTCTTTATCTGGTTTTGGTATTAGGGTGATGCTGGCTTCATAGAAGGTGTTTGGAAGTGTTCCTTCTTCTTGAATGTTTTTGAATAGTCTGAGGAAGATAGGTTTTAATTCTTTCTTGAATGTTTGGTAAAACTCTCCTGTGTAGCCATCTGGTCCCAGGCTTTTATTTGCTAGAAGCTTTTGGATGACTGCTTCAATTTCTTCTATAGTTATTGGACTATGGAGATGTTTAGATTCCTCCTCATTGAGTTTTGGAAGGTTATATTTTTCTAGGAATATGTCCATTTCTTGCAGGTTGTCCAATTTGTTGGAATAGAGTTATTTATAGTATTTTTAAAAAATCCTTTGTATTTCAGTGGGGTCTGTTGTCATTTCTCCTCTTTCATTTCTGATTTTGTTTATTTGGGTCTTCTCTCCTTCCTTCTTGGTGAGCCTGGTTAGAGGTCCATCAATCTAGTTTATCCTTTCAAAAAACCAGCTCTTGGTTTTGTTGATCTTTTGAATTGTTTCTTTGGTCTCCATGTTGTTTATCTCTGCTCTGATCTTTACTATTATCTTCCTTCTGCTTACACTAGGTTTTTCTTGTTGCTCTCTTTCTAGCTCTTTGAGTTTTAGGGTTAGGTAATTTATTACCATTGTTTCCTATTTTTTGCAGTAGGCTTGTAGGGCTATGAACTTCCCTCTTAAGACTGCTTTTACTGTGTCCCATAAATTTTGTATTGTTGTGTTGTCATTGTCATTTGTTGTCATGATGTTTTTTATTTCTTCCTTGATCTCTTTGGTTACCTAGTCGTCGTTTAATAGCAAGCTGTTTAGTCTCCATGTGTTTGATTTCTTTCTATTGTTTTTATTATAGTTGATTTCCAGTTTTATGCCACTGTGATCTGAGAAAATGCTTGATATGATTTCTATCTTCTTGAATTTGAAGAGACTTTTCTTATGACCCAACATATGATCTATCTTGTAAAATGATTCGTGTGCACTAGAGAAGAATCTATATTCTTTGGCTTTGGGGTGAAATGTTCTGAAGATGTCAATTAATTCCATCTGGTCTAGTTAGTCATTTAGGATTGATGTTTCTTTGCTGATTTTTTGTTTAGAGGATTTGTCCAGTGGTGACAGTGGGTATTAAAGTCTTCTACTATGATTGTATTGATGTCAATCTCTCCCTTAATATTCTCCAGAAGTTTTTTTTATGTATTTAGGTGCTCCTATATTGAGTGTGTATATGTTTACCAGAGTTATTTTTTCTTGTTGGATTGTTCCCTTTAGTATTATGAAGTGACCTTCTTTATCTCTTGTTATGTCCTTCACTTTGAGATCTAATTTGTCAGATATACGTATTGCAACCCCATCTTTTTTTTTTTCATTTCCATTTGCCTGAAATACCATGTTCCATCCCTGTACCCTCAATCTATGTGCATCTCTTTTCCTGAGGTGGGTTTCTTGTAGACAGCAGATATATGAATCATGTTTTCTTATCCAATGGGTTACCCTATGTCTCTTGATTGGAGCATTTAATCCGTTTACATTCAAAGTTATTATTGATAGGCACTTATCTGTCACCATTTTTAGTCTTTACCCCAGAGTTCCTTCTTTGCTTCCATTTCTTTTTATTACAGCAGACCCTTTAACATTTCTTGCATTGCTGGTTTGGTGGTAATATATTCCCTTAGTTTTTTTTTTTTTGTCTGTGAAGCTTCTGATTTCACTTTCAATTTTGATTGAAAGCCTTGCTGGGTACAGTATTCTTGGATTCAGACCCTTCCTTTGCATGACTTTATATATTTCATTCCATTCCCTTCTGGCCTGATGAGTTTCTGTTGAGAAATCAGTTGCTTTGTAGGTAACTTTCTGTTTCTCTCTGGCCGCTTTTAAGACTCTTACTTTGTCGTTGGTGTTTGCCAATTTAATTATAATGTGCCTTGGTGTCAGTTTTGTGCGGTTCATTTTGCTTGGGACTCTGTGAGCTTCTTGGATTTGTGTGGGGTTTTACTTTCCTATATTGGGGAAATTTTCAGTCATTATTTCTTTAAACAGGCTCTCTAATCCTTGCTCAGTTTTCACTCTTTCTGGAGCCCCAATTATGCGGATGTTGTTTTGTTTTGTGTTATCCCAAAGTTCCCTTAGGCTCTCCTCTTGCTTTTTCATTTTTTTTCTAGAAGCTGCTGTACTTGGGTATTTTTCCCTACCTTGTCTTCTAGCTCACTGATGCAGTTCTCTGTTTCTTCTAATCTACTTTTGATGCTTTCTATTAAGTTCTTTATAGCAGTGATGTCATTTTTCATTTCTTCTTGCTTCTTCTTCATTTCCTCTTGGGTCTTCTTCATTTCCTCTTGGTTCTTACTCACATTGTCGATTTTGTCTTCCATTATTTTCATCCACCTTATGATCATTTCTCTGATTTCTTTCTCTTGCAGGCTTATTTCTGCTTCTATTTTGTTTACTTCTTTTCCTGGTGATACCTGCCTTTCTGTCGTATGTAGGCTGTTTCTTCTTCTGCCTATGGTCTTTCTTCTCCGGGTGTCTGGTTATGTAGTTCTCTCTCCTACGTTGATTCAAAGGCACAAATTACCACACAATGCAGTACAGCACACAAGGCACTGAATACAAATGTATTCCTGATATTAATAATCACAAATAAGGTGACCACCAATGAAAGACATATTAGGGGTAAATAGAAAGAAGAAGAGGGAAATGAGGAAAAAAGAAAGGACAAAAGTGCCAAAATCAAATTGGGAGAGGGAGAAAAATAAATGAACATAAAATAAAATAAATAAAACGGAGAAGAAGAAGAAGAAGAAGAAAATAGAAAGAGAAAAAAAAGTCAGAAAGAAAAGAAAGAGGATAAGAGAGAAAAGGGGAACAAAATTTAGATGTCAGGAGAAAACTCCAATAGAACAGTTACTAATCCCAACAAAGGCCAGCAACCAGTACCTGGAGATTAATACAAACTACAAATAACAACTGGTATCGAGGGAGGCGTGGGAAAAGAGAGGTAAAAACAAACCAAAACAAAGGAAACAAAAAGCAAAATAAAACAAGTAGAATAAGCTAAAACAATCTCACAAAATAGTACAAAAAATCGATATAATCACCATTCAGGCAAATAGCACCAAAAGGACATAGAGAAAAACAACTTTTTGGATAGTGAAGACAAGAAGAGAGAGGTTTGTATGAACTTGTAGTAGGGGATTTGAAATGAGATATATAAGTGGGGTGAAATTTTAACCAGGTAAAGAGAAAGAATAGGGAGAATCTAAAGTTGGAAAAGGGAAACAAGACAACAAATTGGGAAAGTTAGGAGGAAAGTGTTGGCATAAAGGTAGAGTTGAGATGGAGTAAGATTATGCTAAAGGAAAGATGAAAATAGAATGTAGAACTTTAATCCCGAAGTAAAATAAAGAGAAAACAAAATGACACTTGTTTATTTCCAAAAAAATAAAATAGTAGTATTAATAATACTAGTTGAAAACAATAATGTAATAATTAGAGGTAAAATCAATTGAGGAGGAAAGAAAAAAAATTGTTTTTTAATTAAAATATGCAAAAATGAAAAATAAAATAAAATTAAAAATTAAAAAAAGAAATAAAAGAAAAAGAAAAAAATAGAATGGTCATTCACTCTTACTATTGTTCTGCTTGGCACTCCTGTTTCCCAGTAGGGAGGATATTGCAGTTCCCTGTGTTCTACTGCTGATATTTCAATCTCTTTATTCTTTTGTGGTTATGTGAGAGTCAATTTGTGCGTCATTCACTGGGTGGTAGTGTTTCGGAATTGACCTCTGAGATAAAGCACAGGACGTCTGTAGGCTGTGCTCAGATCCTGCTACTCTATGGTTCTCAAAATCGGTTTGTGGGGATTTTGCAGCCGGGACACTGTAATAACCCCCAGGCTGTCCTTCTGCCTCAGATCAAAATGAGTTGTTTTCTAGAGCTCCCCTCTGTCAACAGCTCGGATAGTTTGCCTTCATACTTAGGGATCACGCCCTGCCCCACATCCGTGGACCTCTCCAGAGGCAGCTTTCCCGCACCCTGATTCCCACAGTGTGCGTGTCTCTGTTCTGTGGGACAGGAGACCTCACCTTATCCCAGGCAAAATCTGACCTTTCCGTGTGTCATGTGGATCTCCTCTGAGTCTGCGTGTCTGCACCAATTGGAGAGTGGTGTTCTGGGTCCCCGGCTGTTCAGTGAGTGCTGCAGCTGCAGCTTTCAGACCGCCACAGACATTCACCTCCCTCTGTAAGATGGCGTGGTCTCCGTGTTCGAGCTGGTGGCTCCAGCAGACAAAAACCCGGTGGGGCTGCCTGGTCAGGAGAGCCCCATCCAGCAGTCCCCCACCTTCTCCTGGAGGATAACTGACTCTTAACTTGCCAACAAACACTCCCAGTGCGACTCTCAGCTGCTCTCTCTCCCTCTGCCCAGCAACAAAGCTCCAGACACGTCCGTCTATTCCGCTGCCATTTTTCCTCTGAAGTGCATTTTATTTAATGTTTGATGAACAGTGTTTTACACATTTCATTTGATTTTTTAACTATTGAAGGTGGGAGGAAGAATCTAGACTCTATTACTTCATCATGACAAAAACTTTTCAATATTTTTAAACTATAAAACAAAAACATCTTAAACATACATATTTATTAACAGAACAAATTATAATCACATATACAGCTACCTTCTTAGAAGATATTTCTTAAGAGAGAAGCTATGTTGGTACTGTTTCTTATGTTCTTATCTCAGCAATAGGGGGTCTGCCAATCAAAGGCTGATCTCAATTAAAGAACTGACAGAATGTCAACAGCCTCACTCTGTTGACAAGTAAGGAGGGAGGGTATTGCAAGTAAGGAGATTCAGAATATGAGTAATTAACTTGCAGTACTTTTTTTAAAAAAATATATTTTTTATTGATTTTGGAGAGGAAAGGAGAAGGAGAGAGAGAGAAAAAAAACATCAATGATGAGAAAGAATTTTCCATCAGCTGCCTCTTGCACTCCCCACACTGGGTATTGAGCCCACAACCCAGGCATATGCCCCAACTGGGAATCTAACCATGACCTCTTGATTCATAGGTCAACACTCAACCACTGAGCCACACTAGCTGGGCTCACAGTAATTTTTTAATTGCACACTCTAGTATCCCTCAATCTCTCCAATGCCTAGGATTGAGTTTCCATGGTCATGTCTGCTCACTGTCATGACTAAAGCTGACTGGACCAGAGCTGAGCTAATCAGTGAATATAAATCGGGATAGAATCTACATTGCAAGGCAGGAAAGGTGATGGATATTCAGTCTGTGTGGCTGGACTACAACATGTAAACTGGAGTTGGGAGCAGCTACATTCTGTGTGGACCATGGTGAGTCATCCACAGATGCATAGAGAATGCAGTATACATACAATGAGAAGTATAGACGGCAGAACATGGGCTGAATTCCTGATGATTTTCCTGTTACTGTTTCCAATCCCTTTTTGAATTCCTGCCCATAGGTCCTATAATACCTCTTTGTACTCCTGTAATTTCTTAATTTGTAAAGACTTGTTACCTCCAACAGGCCTGGAATTGGGGTTGCTCAGATCCAACTACTGAGACTCCACATTTCTGAGTTTCCTTTGCTGCCTGTCAAATTTGAAGAAAGCTTATTGTCCTTTGACTGATGTTCTTTCTACCAATATGTGTTTCAGTTTTATGATTTTATTTTTTCCCCTCTGGTCCTGCTACTCTGTTTTTCCCTTGCCAGCTTCTCCTGGTCACTAAAGTCCTGCCCCCAAACCTCAGTGAGCACAGCCTTCTGCTTTGTCTGTGGACTGACCTTTAGCATAAAGCTCATCTGACTCAAGCACCACCCATCTAGGACCCCTGGCTCCTGGCTCCTGGCTCCTGCCTGAGAGCAATCTGTTGAATCACGCTGAGAGACTGCCACTTTTCCTACTTTAAAGGCCAGACTTAAAAATGACATAGATTTTCCTTCTGACATAACTTCTGGAGCAAAGCAGGCTGCCACACTTTTTCATATTCCTCTTTCCAATCCAGCCAAAGTCATGGGAGGAGTTTGGCAGTGAGGGAATGAGTATCATTCATCATGCCTCCCTTTTTCTCTCAAGAGAATGCCTAGCTAACACTAAACTATATAAAGAGGCATAATCAAAGACATTAATAATGAAGACTGCATGATGCTATTTTCTAGAGTTGCTTACACACTGAAAGCTGGCACTTTCAGGATAAAAATTCACAAGAATTGCTTCCTATACCTTGAATATGTATTATTATGAGGACTCTTTTTTTCTTTCACACATCCATGTTTCTCTCCAGCTGATCATAATTTTGCTAAATCCTGACATAAAACAATTTTTAGTAAGAAGGTACATGAGGGAAGTTGTAGTGGGTTGTTAAAGCAGTAGAGAGAAACCTAAATATTGCTGAAGGTCATAAATGAAGCCTTAATATGAGGAGTTAGATAGCCTAAGAGTACTGATTAGAGAAATAAAAAAGTTAGAAGGTTCTATGTGAATTTGGATTACAACCTTTAAAACCTTTCACAAATTTACTCAGACACAATAGATATAAACATTTTTTTAAAGAAGAGAAGCTTTTTGTGTCTCCAGTGTCAAGCTTTTGTTTTTAACTTTATGAACTAAAAAGTCAAGATAAATTTTTGAGTTGTAACAATATGCCTTTTCATCCAAACCAGAAATATATCCTCCTATCTAATAAGAGTAATATGCAAATTGACCATACCTCTGACACACCCACAAGCCACACCCACAAGCCAATCAGGAGCAAGTATGCAAATTAACCCAACCAAGATGGCTGTTGGGTTTCCCTGGTGATAGAGGAAGCCAAGTTCCTAGTCAGCCCAGGCCTCTACTCAAGGCTACAAAGTTTCAATTGTAGAAGATAAATAAATCCCAGACACCAGGGCCACTGCTTGACTTGCCAGGAGGCGTGGTCAGCCCGCAAATCACCACAGGCCCCTCGCCCAGGCTGCCCCACACCCCAAGGGAACCCCCACCATGATCCAAGACACACTTTAGATTCTCAACCTTTTTTAATGCTCTACAGCAGCAGTTCTCAACTTGTGGGTCACGACCCACAGGTTGAAAACTACTAGCAAGGTCGCCTAAGACCATCGGAAAACAGATATTTACATTATGATTCATTAACAGTAGCAAAATTACAGTTATGAAGTAGCAACGAAAATAATTTTAAGATTGGGGTTCACCACAACATGAGGAACTATATTAAAAGGTCACAGCATTAAAAAAGGTTGAGAACCACTGCTTTAGGGCAAACCATCTGGCCCCCACGTGTGCATGAGGCCTCTATCCTCCTATCTAATAAAAGGGTAATATGCAAATTGACCATCACTCCAACATACAGGATGGCTGCCCCCATGTGGTCAAAGATGACTTCTCCCATGTAGACACAAGATGGCAGCCACAAGATGGCCAGCAGGGGAGGGCAGGTGGGAGGGACCAGGCCTGCAAGGGAGGAAAGTTGGGGGTGATCAAACCTGCAGGGGGGGGCAGGTAAGGAGTGACCAGGCTGGGGGAGAGGGCAGTTTGGGGCAATCAGGCAGGCAGGGGACTGGTTAGGAGGTGTCTTTTTTTTTAATTATTGATTTTTTTACAGCGAGGAAGGGAGAGGGATAGAGAGTTAGAAACATCAATGAGAGAGACACATCCATCAGCTGCCTCTTGCACGCCCCCACTGGGGATGTGCCCACAACCAAGGTACATGCCCTTGACCAGAATCAAACCTGGGACCTTTCAGTCCGCAGACTGACACTCTATCCACTGAGCCAAACCGGTTTCTGCAGGAGGTGATCTTTTATTAGAGTATGGCAGAGCGGTTAGGGGCAATCAAGAAGGCAGGCAGGCAGTCAGTTGGGAGCCAGCAGTCCTGGATTGTGAGAGGGATATTGACCACCCATTTAGGTCCAATCCTACCGGGATCAGGCTAAACAGGTGGTTGGACATCTCTTGAGGGGTCCCAGATTTGAGAAGGTGCAGACTGGGCTGAGGGACACACACCCCCATGTATGAATTTCATGCACCAGGCCTCTAGTTAATAATAAAAGTACATTATTATTTTAAAAGTAACTACTTATTCTCAAATTCCATTTAATAACAGTAAGAAAAAGCAGCCAAGGGCATGAATAGACAATGCACAGGTAAGTACAAATAAATACTGTAATGAAAATATGTTCAACCCCTTTAACAAATATGCAAACTGATATCACATTTTATGGTACTGTTATTTTTCCATCACATCAATAAAAAGTTTTTAAAAAGATAATATCTGATGCTAGTAAAGATACATTGAAATAGTTGCTCATAAATTGCTGATGGGAGTGTAAATTGATGCAACCTTCTCAGAATAAATTTGCCAATAAGTATGAAGAATATTAAACAAGTTTATCACTTTTGACCTATGATTTTTCTCTGCAGAGATTCTATTCTGGGAAATAATCTGGGACATGAGCAAAGATTTATGCACATAGATGGTTATAACAGCAAATTTATAAAATATTTTGTATCAGAATAACTTTAGCTCTGAGTAACAGAAACTCTGATGCTAGCAGACTTAAATAAAGAGGAAATGTATTTTATATAACAGGTAGTATAGAGGAAGAGGTAGGCTTCTGGCTTCTTCAAAGTTATAAAGAAAGTAGGTTTCATTGATTTCTTCTGTGGTCTTCAGATGGTTGTACATCCCTAATTGACAAAGTCTACAAGGAAAAGAGAGATCATTTCTTTTTATGGCTGTGTCTCAAATATGAGGAAACTTCCCTACATCTTTCCATTAGAACTTCCCTTCACATTTTATTGGCTGCAAGTGGCCATATGCCATTTCTGAACTAATTACTGGTACAGAGAATTGTATTATTCTTAGACCAATCAGTTCCACTCCTGGAACTCATGATGGAATTATTTCTTTTTGAGGTATGTGGCTACATGAAGGAGAAGTATATTTCTGCACAAATCATTGTTCTTTTTGGAAAACATAAAGGGCAACCAAAAGTGCACATTATACATCTAAATGAATTAAACTAGCAGTTTAATGGCACATTCATGCTGTGTAAAATAAATAATGGCACATTCATGCTGTGTAGTGGATAACTGGCCATTATAAATGTTGTGTTTGAAGAACGCTTAACATGTAAAACTTTTCATGCTGTAATGTGCTCTTAGTCTGCTAGGGCTGCCATAACAAAATACTATAGACTGGTGGGTTAAAAAAACAAAAATTTATTTCCCACAGTTCTGGAGGCTGTGAATTCCAAGGGCAAGGTGCTGACTAATTCAGTTACTGGTGAGAGCTCCCTTCCTGACTTGTAGACAGCTGCCTTCTTGTTGTGTTATCACATGGCAGTGAGGAAGAACAAGCTCTCTGGTGTCTCTTTCTATAAGGGAGTTAATTTTACCATAAGAGTTGCACCCTCATTACCTTATCTAACCCTAATTACTTCCAGGAGGCTCTATCTCCAAATATCATGACATTGAGAACATAAACATTCAGTCCATAACAAATATCATGTCAACAAAAAGGAAATTAGAAATCTATATAATACATATGAACATATGTTAGCATATACAGAGAGAAATCAGGAAGAATGGTAAAGTGCTAGCTGTGGGTATCTCTATTATAAGATTGAGATTTTCATTGTCTTCTATACTTTTCTCTACACAGGTACACATAGAAAAGAATAAGAGTAATTTTTATTGTTGTTGTTCTTAAGTGGACTTTCCATTTTAGAGAGAGAAAGAGGAAAAAAAGAGAAGAGGGAAATCTGAACATAATTTTATTCATAAAAATTCCACTCATATTTGAGGTTTAATGACAGCTCTAATTTTAGAAAAGTCAATTCTAATTACTGACTGTGTATGGTATTTTAATATTTTGATGACCCCTGCTTCTAAGAGTGCTGGTTGAGGTCTATGATGAAATACTTTACAAGTGCATGGCTCAATGGTCCTCTGACTTGTTATTGCCACACTAACATATTTGAATAAGCAGAACCTTTCCATTATCAGACTGAGATGTGCTCATTCAACCTTCTTATCATCTATCTGTGGCTTTTCTTAAAGGGACATTGGAGGAATTGGCTAGGGAAAAGTGCAAGGATTGAAAAAAGTCTTTTAGGGTATCCTTCTGACAGACAGGTAGGGTGACCAAGCATCCCAGCTTGCTCAAGGCGAGGAAATTTCCCAGGATGTGGGATTTTCCATGCTATAACTGCTCGAGCCAAGAGCCACCCTGGGTGTCATTGAAAAATGAGTTGGGGAGCTAAAATATATTCATATTGTTTTTTGGTTCATTCTGTTTTCTTATTTCAACCTCTCTTGGAGCATTCCAAGCTGTTTCTATTATGCTACAAGGAATGGAATTTTTTGCAATTTTTCAGCCAACTGTGGAGGGAAGTAGAAAGACTCAGGAGGCTGGGTGGGGCAGCAGCATCAGGAAACCCTTAGGAGGCAAAAAGAAAAGTCAAACTCAATAGGGAACGGCTCTTATTGCCCAGGGATCTCCTACAGAAACTTTACCCACCGAAAAATTGCTTTTGTAAAAAATTAAGCATTTGATCTTTTGATTAGGTCTACCACCCAAATTTTTATTCATCTTTATCCTCGCTTTCAGTTTTTGAGATGTGTTGTCATGACCACAGCATGAACTAAGTAGCTCAAATTTCATTTTAACACAGACCTCGTATTCATGTACAGATTAAGTGCACAATCATACCTTGGTTTCACAGAATTGCACAAATAGATTCACTCTATGTGGTAAGTTAGACAGAGCCCTAGTCTTTTCTAAGGTTTTAATATTATTTTGTATTAGTTTCAAGTACAGTATGGTGGTTAGACAACAATATATGTTACAAAATGTTCCCCTGATATTTCTAGTACACACCTGGAACCATACATAGATTTTACAATGTTATTGACTATATTCTCCATGCTGTACTTTATATCCACATCCTTGTAACTATTTTGTAACTACCAATTTGTACTTCTTCATTCTTTTAGCTGTTTCACCCATCCTATCCCTCAACCTCCTCCCCTCTGGCAACCATCAGTCTGTTCTCTATATCTATGAGTCTTTCTGTTTCATGTGTTCATTTATTTTGTTCTTTAAATTCCACATATAAGTGGAATTATATGGTATTTGTCTTTCTCTGTCTGACTTATTTCACTTAGCATAATACCCTCTGGGTCCACCCATATTGTCACAAAAAGTAACATTTCATTCTTTTTTTATGTACACAGTCCTATTCTTTTCTACTGAATGTGATTATCAGAAAGGTCAAGCAAAAAACTTCAAATGTGAAAATCCTATATAACTAACAGTAGCATACAATCATTTAAGAATATGACAGTTTCCAAAACCAGTTTGGCTCAGTGGCTAGAGCGTCAGCCTGCGGACTGAAGGGTCCCAGGTTCGATTTCGGTCAAGGGCATGTACTTTGGTTGTGGGCACATCCCTGGAGGGGGAGTGCAGGAGGCAGCTGATCAATGTTTCTAACTTACTATTTCTCTCCCTTCCTCTCTGTAAGAAAACAATAAAATACATTTAAAAAAAAAAAGAATATGACAGTGAAAAGATAATTTTAAAAGTAAATGATCACTTTGTGGCTGGAAAACACTGACAAGTTCAGGGGAAGCCTGCATGGTGGGCCTTACAAACTCAGAGACCAAAAGCAACCACTTAAAATAATCTGATCATAAAAGTCCTTAACCAATAGCTGGTAGTCACATCCTTGGCCTGTAGCTTCCTTGAAAAAGGTCCATCTTCTCCTTAAATGAGCCTGTCAATTGTCTTTTTTGCATCTAAGATAACATACTTTTGAAATATCAGGGTAATTTCCTCTTCTAGACTGTGCAGGACACACCCAGTACACCAGAGCAGGAGACCCAAACCCCTCCTTGTGTTCTTGTTTCCCCAAGACCATATCTATGTGCTATAGATGTTCTTTATTAACGATCCAGAACCCATCGATGTAAAAGAAGGATCTGTTTCGACATTTTACCTTTTACTTAATTCCAGAGATTTCCCCACTTTGCTTTCTCCTGCCTCCTTAATCTACCACCAAAGGATGTCATGGAACCCTCTTTATGTCTCCTCCTTTGATTCTAATGTATACAATAAACTGCCATTCTCTGGAGCATTTTCTCAGTCCATTAAGATTTTCTTCCCAGAAATTGTCATCAGTTTGGCTCAAATAAACTCATAAAAATTCTCTACATGTTTGGACATTTCTTACATTGACAACTATAATTTCCAATATTGGATGCTACTGATAAAAAACATTTAATATTTATATTTCCTACTCCAATCTAGTTAACTACACTGAATGGATAAAGTCAGACTCTAATGATTTAGGCTAATAAGATGTATTTTCTTTTTTTTCTTGAATTAGCATGTGAATGCACGTCCATTAACATCTAATTATTTTCCCTATTTGTTGAATGAATCAGCCTGTTCTTAGGATGTGTGTCAGGAAAATATGTTTGAGAAATTAACCTACATTATTCTTTCTTCCTTTTTCTTTCTTGTACTCCTTTTCTCTCCGTTCAAGCTGTGTTAGTTTGATAAGACAAAGAATGTGACAGGGAGCACTATTCTGGGTAGTTAGGCAGACAGTCATTGTCCACTGACAGGAAATGTTACTGTGCCACAAATATGGCATAGAAGCAGTACAAAGCTACTGGTCTTGAAGGAGCTGTGCTAACCAGCACAATGGACCACTCTGTCATAAACTGGCAGGGTGAACAATTGCTATTCAAAAGGCTCCAATTTGGCCCTTGGTGGCTGGAACCATCCCCAATAGGTGGGAGATAGGTAGGAGTTGGAATGAGTCCTGTAGGCAGAAAGTAAAACTCTCCAAAATGACTATGTTTAAATTTTCTGAAGGCTAAGCAAAAATATTCCCTCAGCTTGACTAAACTTTAGATAAGCTTCTTCCTGACCATAGGATCTTGGCTGCCTTATTTTAGAGCATTTACCTTAGAAAACTTAGAATTGTAAATCTTTTCTCTGCTTCTGAACATTTCTATAACCCAGGAATGCCCTTCTTAAGGACATGGAAAGCATCCTTTTAAGATGTAATTATTAAGAAAGATAGATCACCCTGGCCAGTTGTCATAGTAATAGTGATAATGATAGGAAATAAGTAGAGAGTGTTACAATGTTATAGCAATAGAAAATAATTACAGAGTGTTATAGGAAATGTAGAAAAGTTATTTTTTGTGAAATACTTGTGTGAAATATTAAAGAGCACAGGGAATGACCACTCTGGCCAAGTCCTAGCTGCACCATATAGATAAGACCATAGCTGAATGCTACCCTTAGGAATGATGTATGTAAACCTGATAGACACCTTCTGAGTGACTCTGTGATTGATAATCAGCTTGTATCAGTATGTTACTAATAGCCACCTGGACTGCCATGGGTCAGAATAGACTTAAAAATGGGTCCCTGACTTCAGACATTGATCATCCTCTTGGTCCATGCTCCACGCTGCCTTGCTCACACCTGACGGCAGAAGAACGACGGAACCAATGATCATGAGACTTCATTTTCCCTCCTCCTGCTGACTCAACCCAATGGCTAGCCACCTAAGGACCATCTGCTGCTGCCCACAGAGGACCCTGTTAAGTCTGAGCCTACGACACCAGGAACCTTGTGAGTAATAAAGTGTACCATGTGATTTGCAATTGCATATTTTTGTGTTGCGTAATTCCTCCAGCAGTCTTAACTAGTCTAATCCTAATCCTAATATATAAAAAACCAGAGTCTGTAACATCCAAAATGACCAAAGTCTTGATCAACTGGAAGTCAATCCTGCAGTCAGTGCTGGGTTACCATTGTGACGCAGCACTGACTGCCAAGGTGGCTATAGATTAGGCCCAAAGAGAGGTCCAGGGAGAGAGAGGCAGAGTCTGATTCACAGCCTCCCTGGCAGCTGTTGATCAGCCCTTGCCTCTCTGCACCTCTCTCCAGGCCTCTGCAGGGGCAGCTGATCAGCCCTGCCTCTCTGAACAGGCCCAGAGATAGGGCCAGAGGTGCTGATTGGCATAAAAACCAACCAATCAGACCCAAATCTGAGTGAAGTGCGAGGAGCCAATGGCTGTCTAGGAGGCGGAGCTTTTGATACTGATTGGCATAGAAACTGACCAATCAGAACCAAATTAGCCAGCAGGGGAGGACAGTTGGAGGCAAGATCAGGCCAGTAGGGGAGGGCTATTGGGGGTGAGATCAGGCCAGCAGGAGAGGACAGTTAGGGGCAATCAGGCAGTCAGGTAGAGGGGTTAGGGGTGATCAGGCAGGCAGGAAGGCAGGCAGGCAGGTGAGCAGTTAGGACCCAGTGGTCCCAGATTGTGGGAGGGATGTCTGACTGGGATAGGGCCTAAACCAGCAGTGGAACATCCCCTATGGGGTCCCAGATTGGAAAGGGTATAGGCTGGGCTAAGGAACCCCCCCTTCAGTCATGAATTGTGTGCACTGGGCCACTAGCCCTATCTAATAAAAGAGTAATATGCAAATTGACTGTAACTATGCTACACCCACAAGCCATGCCCATCAGCCATGCCTACCAGCCAATCAGAGCAAGTATGCAAATTAACCCAACCAAGATGGCTATGGCCACAGAGAGAGCAGGAGGGAGGCTTGGGTTGCTCCTGGAGATGGAGGAAGCCAAGCTTTCCAAACACCCTGGCCAGCCTAAACCTCTGCTTAAGGCAACAAAGTTCAATGGCTGTGTGAGCAGAAGGCTTGGCTCTGCTCCAGGCTACATAGTTTCAATTGTAGAAGATAAATAAATCCCAGATACCAGGGCCTCCACTTGGGTCGCCGGGGATATGGCTGGCCAACAGAAGTGATTAGGGGCAATCAGGAAGGCAGGCAGGCGAGCAGTCCTGGATTGTGAGAGGGATGTCTGACTGACCATTTAGGCCCTAGATGTCTGACAGCCCGTTTAGGCCCAATCACATAGGAGTCCCAGATTGGAGAGGGAGCAGGCTGGGTTGAAGTTCACACACACACATACACACACACACACACACCACCCTATGCATAACTTTTGTGTACTGGGCCTCTAGTATTAATATAAGATCAGATGATAATGCCTACCCTTGGTCCTGCTTGTTTAGAGTAGTCTCTTCCCTATCAACTACTTAATATTCGGTCACTTGCATGGTTAAGTTTATCTCAAGAGACACTTTGGATAACACCCCATATACTCTACTCAGACACCAGTTCATTCATTGGTTAGAATGTCAGCCCTTGAACCAAAAGGGCTGACATTCCTGGTCAAGGGCATGTAACCCAGTTGCAGGTTCAATCCCAGACTCCTATAGGGGTGAGAACAGAAGGCAACCAATTGATGTGTCTCTCTCACATTGATGTTTCCCTCTCTCTTTTTCTCCCTCTTCCCTCCCTTTCAGTTCCTCTAAAAAATCAGTGGGAAAAAAATCCTTGGGTAAGAATAAAAAAGAAAGAAATATAGGTCTTCCAGTCAAGATGGAGGCATAAGTAAACACAATGTTCACTTCCTCCCACAACCACTTCAAAATTAAAAATAAACTAGAGAACAACCAGCATTCAGAACCACCTGAAATCTGGTTGAAGGGAAGTCCTACAACTAGGGAGGTAAAGAAACCACACTGAGATGGGTAAAGACATGAAACAGGCCAGTCCCACACCCATGTATGGCAGATAAAAATTTGGAGGGACATCTTGGCTGCAGAAGTATCCCCTGAGGAGAGAGGGACCAAGTCTCCACCAGGCCCCACATTCCAGGGTTCCAGAGCCATAACTTCTGGCTGTGAAAACCAGGGGGACTGTGGCTGAGTGAGACAGGGTTGCTGGACTCCCAGGCAGTTCCCCTTAAAGAAACGGAAGAACTAAAATGAAAACAGCTTGAACAGCTAAGACCTTTAAATCCCACATAACAAGAATGAAGGGTGTAAAAGTTTCCTACTTTTGCTGTAAATGATTACCACAAACAGTTCTATGGATCAGAAGTCTGGGCCTAGCATCTCTCTATTGGGTCTTCTCCTCAGGGTCTCACAAGAATAAAATCGGTATTAGCTGAACTGGGTTCTTCATCTGAATGCTGATGGGAATATTCCACTTTCAAGCCCGTTCAGGATGTTGGCAGACTTCAATTTTTGGGGGTTATAGGACCAGGCTCTTGTTTCCTTCATATGGCCTTTATCTTCAAGCCAGCAAATAATGGCACATAGAGACCTTTCCAGGCTTTAAATATCTGACCTCTTCTACCAGCTGACGTGATATCTCTGTTTTTAAGAGCTCATGTAATTATGTTGGAGAAGCCAGGATAGTCTTCCTATTTTAAGGTCATCTGATTAGTAATCTTAATTACTCACTTCTGCAAAATCCATTCTGCCATGTAGAGTAACATAATCACAAGAGTAACTCAGAAGGCAAAGGTCATGGGGACCCAAATTCTTCCTATTATGGATGGATTTGGAATACATTTTGGAGGTAAAGATAAAAAAGATGTGTTTCAAAAATGTGTTTAACATTTCATCTAATGCAGTGGTTCTCAACCTTCCTAATGACTTGACCCTTTAATACAGTTCCTCATGTTGTGGTGACCCCCAACCATAAAATTATTTTCATTGCTACTTTATAACTGTAATTTTGCTACTATTATGAATCGCATTGTAAATACCTGTGTTTTCTGATGGTCTTAGGTGACCCCTGTGGAAGGGTCGTTCGACTCCCAAAGCGGTTGTGACCTACAAGTTGAGAACCGCAGATCTAATGAGACATCTACCTCTTATCCAGAAACTTATTAAAAGCCATCACATTTTCCTTTAGGACTTGCATTCATTAGTCTACAAATATACAGGGTGTGACAAAAGTAGGTTTGCAGTAGTGAATATGTGAAACAGAGTTTTATTCTTGTATTATTTATTCATTATTGCATTATTTTCCACAGGAACAACTGTAAACCTACTTTTACCCCACCCTGTTCTGCTTGAGTGCTCTCATTGTACAAAAAGAGGGGAAAGACAACTATCATTCAGAAAAAAATTGAATGTGGTAATAAGAATTGTGGTTTGGGAGGAAAAGACAGGATGAAATTAAGCAAAAATTTTGAGAGTCCAAGTCACTTTTTCCACTCTCTTTCTTCCATATGGTGTGCTGGCATGAACAGAAGCAGAAGCAATGAATGAAGAGGAAGGTGATCTGGGCCTTGGGATCACATATATGAGGAGGGAAACCAGAGCGTATTATATAAAAGAAGGTAAAGGGGCAAAAAAAGACTCAGGAAGTTCTAATTAGGAAAAGGCCCAATAAAAGTGGAAACAGAACAGTACTAGGTCCACACAATGTCATCAACTAGCTAACCTCTTTGGAAGAAAATTTATTGAGTGGTGTACATTTTAAAAAGAAAACATTTTTATAAAAGACAGCATCTCACTACATGGAATAGAGCCTGTAATTTCATGACATTCAACTACTTATTGAGATCCTTGTCAAATACATTGTATACATACATGCATATACACACACACACGTACATATTCTTTCAGGAGGGGCTACTATTTTGTGGAGGAGAAAAATCCAAGTAAAGATTGATTGGACAGCTTGATAAAACTAAGATAGGGAAATATGCTAAACCAAAGGGCCCTTGGAGTGAGCTCTATATTCTCTAACAAGCCCAGAGCCTCTGCAAAAATCATCCACAACAACCATAGAAAATGCACATTTTATTTTGTTGCTCCTTCTAGCAGATACTGTTTTGGATTTTTAATGAGAAACAAGCTTGCATTCATGACCCAAATTTTAAAACCTCTAGGTCACTGTGTAATAAACAGAGTAATAGATTTTGCTTTTCATTGCTTTGCTTTGGATCAGCTAAAACAATTATGCCCTCTAGCCTCTGAAATTTGTACTGCAAAGGCCATTTTAACAACATTCACTTCAGCTTTATCCTTGGTTCTTGAAGTCAGCAAAAATGTGGTTCATATTTACAAAAACCCCTCCAGGTGTAAGTAAAGCAATTAATCTTATTTGGCTGCATTAATATGGCTACTGTGAGGTAAATTTGTCATCTTAGATCTACCAGAAAAAAATATTTTTAATTGCTTTTATGCTTTGCTTTTGTACTCATAGTTTTTAAACTTTACATATTATAGGAAAAATACTCCCTAAAATTTGCTAAGCAGGAAGTTATCCATCATGTCCTAATAAAGGCACATTTATAAAGACAAATTATGGATGTTGCCTGCCTGACATTCATTAACCATCTGACATTTAGGGTGCTGATCTTTAAAAAGCTACCTCAGCATCTTCTAATCATGCTTTGATTTTATCTATTTTTACTGCTTTGAGACAATCGGTGGAAGTGTTTTGAAAACACATTCTGTTTATTTATTTGTTCCTTTGATCCCTTTATGTCCAGTCTGAATGCTGGGGCCGACCTCACCTTGAAAGAACTCAATAACAGTTCTCAGGAACAGAAGCTTCAATGCCTTCATCCTAGACCACCTTTAACAGACTTTCTGGATTCTTCCCCTTTGATTTTGAACAGTGCATATATTTGAACACACTGACAACATTTTCGCTAAGTCTCTTTCATGGTGTTGGAATTCAGATAAATTGTCAGGTTTTTGACAATACCTTTCTACCTAAAATGCATTGCTGTTAATTGCTCTGATAAACTGTAGTACATAGTTAAGAGAGAAAAAATATATATTGAAAAGAAGCCTTAGTCAATCTAATTTTATTTAATGGACAAAGACAAATGACTGGTTCACTTTAGTGAGGAAGACTAGGAAAGAAGAGGAGGCAACATTAAGGATTAAATGTTTCCAGCATTTAATCAGATTCTGGGTCTTTAAATCCAAGTGACTAATCTCATTTGGTTAATTTAAAGCCACTTGAAAATAACATGGGAATGCTTTGAGATATCTTCCCCGGTGTTCAAGGGATCTGATTCGCAGCAACAGCTATGTGTGCCTGGACATTTTGTGTCATACAAACGTCTACATCTCCCCTGGAGAGAACAAATAAACAAACAAAAATCCCCTTGGAGCTCTAAAAGCTCAAACCATCCTGGAGCTTTGAAAGATCTTGTCAACTTTGCATCCAAGTATGGGAGTTGACAGGACTCTGGCAGTTTTTACTTGGGGTCTGTCATGTGGTTACAGTGAAAAGGTGGTTGAGTCTGAGGTCATCCTGAAGGTGTTTTCACTCACACAACTGATACCTGGACTGGGAACACTCCAACAGCTGGAACCAGAACAGTGCATACTCCTTGGGCACCTGTCTCCCTCTCTGTGCTCTCTCCACATGGTGTAAGGTGGCCAAAGCCGCTACTGTATTCTGTTCACAAAGATCCACTCTGGTTCAAGGGGAGGCTCCATAGACTTGACCAGTGATGGAAAGAAATCAAAAGAATTTGTGGTTATGTTTTTAAAAACCCATAAGATCTGTTATAAGAAAAAAGAAGAAGAAATGACTTGCTTCTCAATTCGGTTTTCCTTCTCCCTGATGTGCATCCATGTTCACCAGGCTGCTGCAAACTTGCTGGCTTGGAAATTCATCTACTTTCCATTTCCCATCCTTCCTTTGTAGAGCTCTTGACTTTGGAACCACTGTTCCAAATCCTGATGATCTCTCTCTACACTAAGTTGGGTTGGGTTCTGTTTCTGACCACTCTTTGCAGCTCTGTGTTCTTATGGGCAAATACTGTTTCTATCACTGGGCAGGCTGTTGGGAACCAGGTTCCAGCCTGGGCAAGAAATAGCTTTGGTTTTCTGGAATAGAGATTGAGTAGGCGTTAGAGGCACTGAATTTGAAGTGAGCAAGGCTAAAAAAAGGAAGATATGCATATGAAAGTGGCAATAGTTCATTGGACTTCCTTCTTTGTGACTAAGAATTGGGTAGAGCTCGGCTGGTGTGGCTCAGTGGTTGGGCATCAACCTATGAACCAGGAGGTTACAGTTCAATTCCCTGACACATGCCTGGGTTGCAGGCTTGATCCCTAGTAAGGGCCATGCAGGAGGCAGCCAACTGATATTTCTCTCTCATCGTTTCTGTTTCTATCTCTCTCTTCCTCTCTAAAATCAATAAAAATGTATTTTAAACAAAGAATTTCTCCAAGACACATCACAATAAAAATCCCAAAGGTTTAAAACAAAGAGAGAATCTTAAAAACAGCAAGAGAAAAGCAGTTACCTATCTACAAGGGAGCACCCATACGATTATCAAATGATTTCTCAATGGAAACTTTGCAAGCCATAAGGAAGTGGCAGAAATATTCAAAGTGACCTACAACTAAGATTGCTCTATCCAGCAAAGCTTCATTTAGAACTGAAGGTCAGATAAAGAGCATCCCAGACAAGAAAAAGCTAAGAGTTCATCACTATCAAACCAGTATACATGAAATGTTGAAGGGTATTCTTTAATAAGAAGAGGGAGAAAAAAGAAAGAGGAGGAGGAGGAGAAAGAGGAAGAGAGTATAAACAATAAAATGGCAATAAATACATATCTATCTAACAATTTAATATTAATTTATTTAATCACTTAAAAATAAAAATAAACAGACAAAGAATCTAATGAGCTAAATAAAGTGATATATAAACTAGAACTAGAGGCATGGAATAGACTGATGAATCCCAGAGGGAAGTGGGTGGGAGGAGGGCAAGAAGAGATTAACCAAAGATTTTATATGCACATATGCATTTCCTATGAACACAAATAATAGGGTGATGAAGGCCTGGGCAGGGTAGGAATCGGATGAAGGGGGATAACGGGGGGGAAATGGGGGCACTTCTGTAATACTCTCAACAATAAAGATAAAATTAAAAAGATGTATCTTAATCTTTGAACTATCAACTTATAAAATAAATGGAAACATAAAACCCACTGTAAACTGGGTATTACTTGTAATAAGCGAGGATTTTACACATTGTGATTCTGCATCAACTTTTAACACAAATTCTTCCTGGCACTTCTATTGAACCGTTTTCTTGAAAAGTTCACAAAATTTTTGCAGATTAATTTTGGATTTTTAAAATATTATTTAAATAAAATTCCTCCTTCAAAGAAGTGCTTATTTATTACATATAATTCAGTGAACTATTTTTTTTTAGTGAACTACTCCTTTTAGCTTCAATAAGAAAAACACCAGAAAAGCAATTCTGTTGACTCATATAATACATCTGTTCACATTTCTTATAGCTAACTTATTAAAAAATTTTAAAAATGACAGTCTGAACTATGCTTCTCATATTATCTGGACTGTTGTATGGTTAGCAGTCCAGTCTCACATTTGCAGGGGGCCAGCTGTTGAAGATGGCACCACAGGGAGTCACTCAAATTTTAAGACATGGTGCAGAGTCACATATGCCTATAAATCTAAATGCACCAGAATGCTTATGGGAACACGGTCATCATCAGATGTGAAAATAAATCCTTTATTGCTTTCATTTTGAACTTCACCCTTTACTTGACTGAATTATCTTCATCAGATAATGAATGAGAGGCCTCATAATGAGTGAATAAGTTTTCAGGAGCAATCTCATTTGCAAAACTTCTTAAAATTCTTGTCAGAGCACATTTTGAAGATAGCCAGGGCAATTATCTCTATTCCCTTTAAGAAATATTGACCTTGCTAATATTTGTGATATGTTATAGTCAACATGTAATGAGAAACCATAAATTCACTTAATAAGTGCAGATTTAAAAAGTCTAAAATTCACATATTGGCAGCCATACCATGGAAATATGGTGTCTCATTCCATACATAGCAAAGATCATCATGCCAACCTACAAAACTGTTTCTACCTATTTGATAAAAAGCATTTTTACTTTTTTATAAAATAGCCAAAGCTTTATTAAGAGAAGAAAAAATGGAATTTAACTCAAACACTTCCTCATCAGTTTCTGAAAAGTCAATGTAGTTACTATTAATTTATTTAATCACCTAGGTTTATAAGTATGTAAGTCATACTCTCCCTTCTTAAATATTCCTTAAAAGGAGTACAGAATCTTTAACAAGTACACATTTTAAAAAGTGCAAATTAATATTTAGATCAAATGTGAGCATCTTCTCCTCCCTCGTCCCCACCAGCAATCCTAAATCTTTCAATACATAAAAGTTGAGGAAACTTAGGCATGTTCCCCGAAACCTCTCTGAGCCCCCAGAACTTCAATTGTGGGCATTAAATACTCACGTGGGGGATGATTAGGCAAGATGCAAAAGTAAATGTGGTGAGTTTATTATTCCTTCAACTGAGAATAGTCTACTTCCTCCAAACTTGGATCTTGGTAAATCACTGTTTAAAAGGAGTCATCACCACCCACCTCTCTGTTGAGGATAGGACATTGCGAATGTCACTTATTCACAGAGTCACCAAAAGTCCAAGCTGTCAAAACAGCAAACCCTCCTCTCACTCACCATTGTTCCAGCCCAGTGCCCCACTCAGAGTCACAGCCTAACATCACTGGTCAGGGCCTACTAAGGAGTGTTAAAGAAAATCCTGTGGCTGGATTACAGATTGGTGATTCCAGCCTCAGAAGAGCCTTATACATATCCCAGAGTGTTCTTGTGTCCATTTGCCATTAGGAGCTATTTCATACAGTCCTTCTTGCTCTCTACTCCTCATCCTCTCGGCAGTTGATTTTTCCTCCTATAACGCTCAAAAAATGGAGACCCCACAGGTACTCAACCTCTCACCTTCTCCCCTGCCCCCAACCTAACTCTGTTACTCATTTAATATTTTTCCATTTCTAGTGTAGCTTCAAGCTTTCCCTTTTCATTGACTTTTCCTCAGCTTGTAAATGTGATCAAGCCTCTCCAATCCACAAACAGCTCCTGTCAATCCTGCTGTCCTCTAACCATCAATCTTACTTCTCTCTTTTGCACTGCCAGCATTCCTGAAGGAGTGTCTTGAACTCATCTCCGTTTCCATCCAGACTAGGTTCCACTCCTAGCATGCTGTTGATGCTATTATGATTAATGATGCATTGCAGACATCATTCCCATCAGCATGGGACATAAAGTATAAGTGTGTGTCAGTTTGGGACCTCTGAGAAACATTTTCCAAGATGAGATTAGATGTGCAAGATATTTATTGAGGGAAATGCCAGTGCAGGTTAAAGTAGGCAGGGAGAGGTCTTAGATCGCACTCCAGATCTGATACCTGTGAGAGGAGAGACAGAAGGAAGAGTTGGATGGGAAAAGTCATAGACCACAGTGCAGGTCTAAGAAAATCTTAGCTGTGCCGATGGAATGTCACCGAACAAGTTTCCTGGTAGAGAAAGCCTGTGTTGACCATAAGTGGGTTGGCTCTACCCCTGCTGTGCTCAATGATTGGGAGAAGACTCTGAAAGTGGGGTCTCAGTGTTGCCCAGGGGTAGAAGATAGAAGTTATCAACTATGTTCCTTAGCACAGGTTGGAGATGTGCACAGAATATCTCCATGATTACCCCAGTCTACACCATCTGTGGCACAGATTCACCTCTCCATGTATGTTCTCCAAGGTCTGCCTGTACCTCTATTCCTGAAGGGAAACTAGAAGAGGGGGTTATCCTGTAGGGATAAACTATAGCTGCAGTTGCTTCAGTTGATCTCAATCTTCAATGATAACTATCCCCAGCTTTCACTCTTTTTCACCTTTCTCCATTATTTAAATTTAGTGCAAGCATCAGCTCATGAAAAAGTCATAAAGTAGACACTCCTTTGCTTTAAGGCCAGTCAGCCTGGGGTTGTAATCCCAGCTGTATCACTCACTACTGGGAGAATTCAGTGGCTTCCTGGGGATGCAAACTTTTCTGTGGGTGCTCAAAGAAAAGAGGTAATGAGTCTCCTGGGAAGCCCCATAGTGCAGCTCCAGGCTATGGTAAGGGTGCTGCAAGATACCCAGATTGGGTGCAAATGAGAGCTGGACTGGGGTTTGGGCCTTTTAAAATGCATCCAAGGACTCCTAAAGGCCAGACTGTCTCTGCAGGCCATGGAACCCTAAACCAGTCAGAGAGATGGGTTCGTGATTGCTGGAGTGGTGAGATGTAAAGCAGTTGAGTTAGTGGTTAAGACTTTAGAGTCAGATGAGTCTAGACTCAAATCCTGACTCAAATTACTCAGCTGAATGACTGTGGACAATTTACTAGGTAAGGATTCTGAGCCTCAGCTTCCTCCTGGGAAACCTAAACAGTAAGCCTAGCTCATAGTATGGTGGCAAGGATTTACTGAGAATGTATAGAAAGCATCTGGTATTCTGCTCAGCCCACTATGAGGACTGGATGGAATGCTGACATGAAATTTATTAGTTTCCATTCCTAGCTCAGGTCAGGTTCTCTCTTTAGGACAGCAGACCTATCATAGATGGTGAAAAGGGGGCTTCATGCCTGAGGAGCTGAACAGGCCTCCTTTGTCTTTAAAGCTCTTTGCCCCCTTTTCCCGGGACTCTCATCTTTGGTGCATTCAGTGCTCCGTTTCTGCCCAAATTGCTGAGTACAGTTCTCCGCAGCTTGTGCCCAAAGCTTTGAATCTCATTTACTCTCTCTATTCTTTCACATTTACCTGTTCTGCCTGCCCCCTCCCCACCTTTGATTAGGGCTTTGCTGGGGAACTGCCTAATTAATCTGGTGAAGCAATTAAGGTTAGGGCATTAGTGGTTGATAATGCTGCTTTCCTTCTAGGCACTGCGCTGTATTTTAATAGGAGTCTCCTTACCTTGATGGGAAGGAGTGACTAATGGGCTAATTTCAGGATGCTTGCAAGGTCAACATCACAGGGACAACAACCTACATAAAATCCAATCAGAGAACAGAACAGGAAAGTGAGTGCCAGACACTGGCTGAGAGCGGGGCTCTCCTGTCCCAGGAAGTTGGCTCGAATTGCTGAGGGAACAGAGCTGCCTTAAGGAGCACACCACGCTGAACTGCTCTGCTAAGAGGACTCATGGGTACATTTCTGAGCCACTGCTTTGACTCAGAGCCTCACCTCCATATCCTCTCCTTAGGTATCTCTGACTCCTTCAAAGGGTCTCTTTCTCATCTTTTTTTTCCTATACCACTAATGGGAGACTGTTAGAAGATATCATTCTTGCCAGGCCAGTGTGGCTCTGTGATTGAGCGTTAACCTATGAATCAGGAGGTCACGGTTCAATTTCCAGGTTGCAGGCTCTGTCCCCAGTGTGCGGAAGGCAGCCAATTGATGATTCTCTCTCATCACTGATGTTTCTATCTCTCTTTCCCTTCTTTCTGAAATCAATAAAAATTATATTGATTTAATAAAAAAAGAAAATACCATTCTGAAGATGTAATCCTCTTGTTTAAAACCTGTTACCAGTTCCCTATTACCTTCAAGGTAAAGTCTAAATTCCTCAGCCTAACACACAGCCCTTCCTGTGTGGCCTGAATTTCCTTGTCCAGGCTCATCTCCTGCTACCTCTTCACACACCCACACCCCAGACCAACCATATGATTTGCTATTCCCTAAGGTGCCCCGGTCAGTCTTGCATTTGCAATTCCTGACACAGGACTGTCTTCCTCACCCCAGCCTCACACTGCACCAGCTCCTCCTCCTACTCCAGCAGACTCCCCTAAAGGTTCCCATTCATTTTCAAGCCTCATCTGTTATCACATCCCGGGGAGGTCTTCACTAGCCCCCCACCCTCACTTCACCTGGCAAACTGGGTCATTTTCTCTCTCCACTTCTAAAAAGTAACTTGTTTTATACGTTTCGTCCCACATTAAGGGAAAGCTCTTTAAGCATGTGGAGCATGTCCTAACTGTTTGAATCCTCAGCCTCAGAGATTCAAGGTGATCAATAAATATGTTCTGGATGAAATGAATATGGCTATGAATGACCCAAACTTAATTTACATTCTGTATCTACCACATATTATTGGGTAATTTATTTAATCTCTCAGTGCCCCCATTTCTTATTTTTGAAAATGGGAATAAAACAGTTGCTGGTGAGGATGGAAATGAGACTTCATATACACGAAGTGTCCTGGGCAGGGAGGGGGATGGGATGGGGGAAGAAAACTGGATGTCAGCTGGGTTGCTGCCTGCACTGTTGCCCACCTCCATGTGTATCAGTCTAGTTGAGTTACTGTACGTTTGAAGACATATAACAAGTCACTGGAGAAATCAAGAATCTGAGGGGGAAAGCCAGGGTTTTCTGAGTACCTTCTGTGTGCCTCGCCTCGTGCTTGACATTTTACATGCTGTTCCCAAGGCTCTTTCTCCCACCTCAGGTGTCTAACTTGCTGACTGCATATGTTGGCGAGTAATAGTAGTTGCTCAACATACATTTTTATTTAAATAAATTAAATAGAATCTTTTTTACATTAACTCAGAGTTTGAAGACCATTTTCTTCTGCTGTACTTCTCAGCAATTAAGTTACAAATTCTCCAGTATTTCCTTAAACAACTACTATTTGCTGACATATATATATTAGTGGCCCAGTGCACAAAATTCATACATGGGGGGGCGTTATTCCTCCACCTGGCCTGCACATTCTCCAACCTGGGACCCCTCAGAGATGTCCTACTGCCGGATTACAGGGATCGGGCCTCAATTGGCAGTCAGACATCCCTCTCTCAATCTGGGACTGCTGGCTCCTAATTGCTCACCTGCCTGCCTGCCTGTCTGATTGCCCCTAACCACTCTGCCTGCTAGCCTGCTTGCCCCCAACTGCCTCCCCTGCCAGCCTGTTCACCCCAACTGCCCTCCCTCTGCTGGCCTGCTCACCCCCACCTTCCCTCTCCACTGGTCTGTTTGCTCCAACTGACCCCCTGCTGGCCTGCTCACTCCAAACTGTCCCCTCCCCGCTGTCCTGATCATCTCCAACTGACCCCCACTGATAGCCTGCTCACCCCCAACTGTCCCCCTTGCTTGTCTGCTTACTCCCAATGGCCCCATCCCCCACCAGCCTGATCACCCACAATTGCCCTCCCCTCTTGGCCTCTAACCACCTCTATCTCAGCCCTGCCACCATGGCTTTGTTCAGAAGAACGTCCAGAAAGTCTCCTGGAACAGTGGTCGGGAAACCATGGCTTGCTGACCACTGACCTAGACTCTCGACTCCAATAATTACAAGTTGTTGTTCCTTGTGATTAAGGCCCTATCCCAATGGTCAGCAAACTCATTAGTCAACAGAGTGACAAACCATGGTGTGGCTTGCGAGCCTCAGTTTGCCAACCACTGTCCTGGAAGATCTCCCGGTCTAATTAGCATATTACCCTTTTATTAGTATAGAGGCCTGGTGCAGAGGTGGGGGCTGGCTAGTTTGCCTTGAAGGGTGTCCCAGATCAGGGTGGGGTACCTGGCCAGTATGGGTAATGGGCTTAGGGCTGTTTCAGCGCCTCCTTGAGCAGAGGCCGGCTGGAAGCAGGTATCTGGGACTTACTTATCTTCTATATTTTAAACTTTGTAGCCTTGAGCAGAGGCCAGGGCTGGCAAGGGTGGGCAGGAAGCTTGGCTTTCTCCATTGCTGGGGGCAACCCAAGCCTCCTGCTTATCCAGCTCCATGGCCGCTATCATCTTGGTTGAGTTAATTTGCATACTTGTTCTGATTGGCTGGTGGGCATAGCAGAGGTACAGTCAATTTGCATGTTTCTCTTTTATTAGATAGGATTTTGTGACTAGGTTCACAAAATTCATGCAAGGGGGTTCCCCTCAGCCCAACCTGTACCCTCTACAATCTGGGACCCCTTGGAGATCCCTCTCACAATCTGGGACCACTGGCTCTAATTGCTCACCTGCCTGCCTGTCTGATCACACCTAAATGTCCCCCCACCTCCCTGCTGGCCTGGCCACCCCAAATGCCCCCTTTCAGGCATTGTCACCCCCAACTGCCTTCCCCCCCCCAACTTGGTTGCCCCTCACTGCCCCACTCTGCCGGCCTGATTGCCCCATGCAGCCTACTACTCAGTCATTTGGTTGCCCCTCATTAACCTCCCTGCTGGCCTGGTCACTCCACACAGCCTGTTGGGCCATCTGTTCGGTTGTTTCAGATGCAATTGTTTCAGATACTAGTGGCCTGGTGCACAGATTCATGCACATTGAATGGAAATTAATTAGAAGAAATATTTTAATATGACTATTCAGCCTTTAAAATAGAAGTATCAGAGATGAAAGAAAATTAGTAAAATGTATATGAAAATAATATATGAATTAATTAATAAATAAACAATAACAACATAATATAAGAACAACAAAGTCATGATTTAAAAACAACAAAAACATGATATAAAAACAACATTGATAAAAACAATGACTGATAAATTGATTAATTTGCATACTTGTTCTGATTAGCTGGTGGGCATAGCAGAGGTACAGTCAATTTGCATGTTTCTCTTTTATTAGATAGGATATAAAATTTATTTTAATATCTCCATGTATACCACATTAAGAATAAAAACAATTTCATCCCTTGTGATGAAGTATTTACAACTTTAACTTTAACATCAACCACTCTTCGAGCTCGAGAGAAAGAAACATATAACTGACCATGTCTGAAAACGGGTTCAGGTAGGAATATTCCTACTCTGTCTAGAATTTGTCCTTGTGATTTATTAATAATCATTGTAAATACTGGCATCACAGGAAACTGTCTTCACATTAATTTAAATGGGAGGCCAGTGTCAGGTGGGGACTGAAATCAATCCTTGGAATCAGCACATCTCCTTGCCCAGATCCTGATAATACCTCAGCTTTGATGTTAGTTTTGTAATCTTTTGATATAAATCTAGTACCATTACAAAGATCCCATTACTATTAAGACTTCTTAGTAGCATGATGATTGCACCCACTTTCAATTTTAATTTATGCCATGGCATTCCCGAAGGAGTGATACTATTAAGAAATTCAATGGGAAAATTTTCCTTTTTGGCATCATCTGTTGAATCGATGGAATCATTACTCAAATGTTATGTTGTGCCAATGGTTGGTTTTCAGACATATTTTGTCAACACCACCACTTTCTTTCAGCTTCAGAATGTCAACAAAACAACCAAATTCACGATTGACAATGACAGATGGAAACACATGCATTCGATTGACATGAGCAAGAGCTTTATATGTATGGCGCATGTGGGAGTCAACATTTTTATTTATTTATTTATTTTTTTAAATATATTTTATTGATTTTTTACAGAGAGGAAGGGAGAAGGGATAGAGAGCCAGAAACATCAATGAGAGAAAGACATCCATCAGCCGCCTTCTGCACGCCCCCCGATGGGGATGTGCCCGCAACCAAGATACATGCCCTTGACCAGAATCAAACCTGGGACCTTTCAGTCCACAGGCCAATGCTCTATCCACTGAGCCAAACTGGTTTCAGCAACATTTATTTTTAAATTGCCAGTGCGTGTCATATATACTAGCCGGTTGGTCAATCAGTCACTTAGCCTTTTATATATATAGATAGACATATATACATGTGTGTGCATGTGTGTTTATACTGTTACTGATAATTGATTAAAAGAGACTAGTGTCCTTTTAATTGGAATAAATGTATTTGTCGCCCGGTTTTTGCCAGCTTTGTGAATAAAGAATGCAAAGAAATAAATATCTACAGCAAACTGACATATTTCCTACTAACAACAAATAGAGGAAATAAAAGAGATACATACAGAGAGAGAGATTCCTATATGTGTATAAATACATAGAGAGATAAATCTTTTCTCCATTTGATAGCTATTCAGAACACTCTACTAGCCTGACATCTTGGAATAGCTTATTTGATAAATGCTGGGAGAATCAAGTAACTGTAAGGGATTCAAATTGCTATGGAATGCCAATCTTTGAGATGTATCTGCTCAAAGAAGCTCATAAGGAAATCTTTCAGGAACCAGAATCAGAATATCTAGATATAAAAGCAAAAATGGTACAGTAAGTTCTTGGTTACTGAACACTTTAAAACAATTGGAAGTGACAAGAAAACATTATTTCCTGGCTTTGTGCAAATTCAGTTTGTCATTACTTTGGGCAAGATTCTTCCATTCCTTCACTATCAGATATGAACTGTAATATATGCTGTTACTTACTGCTTACACAATGTTGTCTCTTAAAAAATGCATACCCCCAAGGGTACATAAATAATGGTATTTTGCTGATGTTTAATTTGTATGTGTTTATGAATTATTTGTAAAGGGCCTCATATATGCCATATGGTGTATTAGACACTGGGTATATAGCCATAAGTCAATGTCTATTCTCATGAAGTTCACATTCTAAAGGCAGGAGCCAGGGGTTTTCTGATAAAACATAGTTATTAAGTAAATTGATGATCAAGAAAAGTATCAGAGAGTGAAAAGTGCTGTGCATAGGGAACATAAAAGTCCCTACAGTGGGAATAGGCTAGGCAAGTTGAAGTGATGGGTGTAGTGGTAGAAGGTGAGGTGGAACATCAGACTTGGAAACTCTAGGTATTAGTTTGCATTTTATTTTCGGTGCAGTGAGAAGTGTTGGAGAGAGTTTATGCTAACTAGTGACAGAATGTGAAAAACATTTAGAAATTTGGGTGGAGAACAGATTCCAGTGAGACTTGAAGCTATATTGTATATCAACTATAATTGAAAAATACATTTACCATAAATAAATACATGAGATTTTTAGTTAGAAGGTATGATTTGGCGTTGGGAAAAACATGATGATGTTGTAAATCAGTAGAATACTCAGTTTGCTGTCATTTTAAATTTCATTTAGATCTGATCACTGGTTGAACACTGGTTCTTACACCAGCATTTGGGATCAACAAACTAGACACTATTTAAACTGAAGCCTTGGACCAAAAGCATCACATCCCCTGGAAATTTGTTAGAAATGCTGTATCTCAGGTCTGCTGAATACATGTCTGCATTTTAACATGATTCCAGGTGATTTGTATGCACATTGGAGTGTGAGGAGCTCTTGACTGGATGCTTCCCAGCAAGAACATTCTCTTTTATCTCTTATCCTTTGTGCAGCCTTGACCCAGCTGCCAACCCGTGATTGTAAGTGACTTGCATCTGACTAATCTTATACTTTTTTATTGCTTGACCAACTCTATGCCCTCCTCCTACCTGTTCTTCAGTTGTTGGCTTAGAAACAATTTTGCTTCTCTATGCTTCAGCTCTGTGTGACTGTAAACAAGTTGATTTTCCAACCTAAATCACAATGTCCTCAGCCATTAAATGGGGATAAAAAGATCTATTTCATAAAGCTCTTAAAAAGATTAAGTGAGGCAATATATGGAAACTCTGTACCTCAGTGCTTGGCAAAATAGGACCTCCATAAGGAGTAGTTGCTATTGTTGTTGTCCTTGTTCTTTCTGGAGCAGTAATACAACACTGTACCAAAGAGACAACCTCCTTTCCCTGTGGAGCTCACTTTCTTAAAGGCACTGCTAAATAAATGCTTGCTGGGTGCTGTAGTCACATCTTGATTTGCCATATGGTCAGTACCAGGCCAACTGAGTCTCAGAGATGGTCAGAAAGCTAGCTGTCAGATTTTGGTATGCTTCTGATGTTTACCATATTATGCTTTTCATTATGGCTATTCATGTATTTTCTGGCTCATCAAACTCTAAGTGGCTTGCTTCTTTGACTTACTCCCTGGCACCTGACACATAGTGGGTATACTCAGTGAATGATGGGATTTTAGAAAGCTCCTTTTAGAACACTGTCTTCCAGTATGAGGCTGCTGCAGTGAGGGCTGTCAAGCAGCCTTCTCCAAGGAGGGTGTTCCTGGTTCTAATCAGACACTATTCTCTTAGATTACACTGCTTTTCCCAGTGGTTGAAGGTGGACATCTTTATTTCTAACCTCACTGTCTTTATGTTGCTTTGCCATGGATGCTGATGGCTTCAGAGAAAACTTCCAGCTAGAAAAAGCCATGCCAGCCACAGGCTGGTGCTGAGTGCACAGGCTTTTTGTCCATTGTGGTACAATATATATCCATTCTCTCTGATTTTCCAATGGGACTTTCCTGCAATGCCAGATGACTACCATCAAAAGATCTTGGAAACTTTTGGTTTAAATATAAAAATACTCTTGAAAGCAATTTCATGGAGATAAAAAACTGCCACATGGCTCCTTTTGGCCTCGTCTGCCCCATGATCTAATTAACACCCATTCTTTATCAATTAAATCACCAGATTTGTTTTGGCAAACCTAAGGTAAATTTAATTTGTCCTCTCTCTACTACTTCTTTGGTAAGATCAGGGCTGGTGCTTCTGTGAATCAATTTCCTGAAAGTAGGTTAACAGGAGCAGAGAGGGCTTGGAAACCAAGATCAGCTGGTTCACTGGAATAGCTTAAAATCACTTCCCAGTGGGGCCACCCTCCTCACTGGAGTCTCCTCATCAATGTGCTGATTAGCTTTTCTTTTGATAACAAGCCCCAATAAAGCTGCATCTCTCAGAAAACAACCATATCCTACACCCTCAAATCCACCATCAAAATCCAAGATGCTTGGAAAGATCATTAATTCAGACATTTGACTGAACAGCCCTTTATTCCTTTTTTCTCCCAAGTAGCAAGTTATGCTAAGTGCAGAATAGGAAACTCTAACTCATGAAACAGGCATTCATTTTACTTTTAAATTTCAATCATCAGGGTGAAGGGTCAAAAAAGGCTACGACAGAAATTCTTGCAGAAGAAAATCCCCCTGTTGCCCGGCAGCCAGTCATCTTTCTGCTGCATAAATCATTGCATTCATTCTGTAGAATGTGGGCTCCAGCTGTAAGCAGAGTGCTCAAGAGAAGGGCTTTCTTCAAGGTTTCCAACTGTGACAGTTGTACTTATTTTGGGTCAGCTTGACCCATCAATGCTTTTTCAAAATACCAAAATTCATTAAAGAGTCACTCCTATTCCTGCACTTGGTGCTGCCCCGGCCCCACAGTGGAGATGAGAAGTCCATATAGTTGTGCATGGTCTCCAACTGCAGCCCACCTAGGTCTCTCTTTCCCCTCCAAGGCACATGCGGTGACTGTCTACATGCTTCCGCTTCATTTCTTTTGGCAAGAAACCAAAACATTTAAAAAACAAGGAGAGTGTAGATTCTTTTTTTTTTTTTTTTGAGTGTAGACTCTTAACTCTAATCTGAAATAAATGAAACAATCCAATAAAGCTGACTTTTCTAAAGTAAATATTTCTGGACTTCCTTAACACTTTTTTTTTTCTGTCCTCTGTATTGTCAGGCATAAGATTAATTCCCTCCTGAAGATTAATAGCCAAGCAGGAGGATGGCCTCAGATACACAGGGAAGGACATGACATTTGGCTTTGGCCTGCCTTTCGGCTCTCTCCCAGATGGCACCATTTCCTTCTTATCACTTGTTTTCCCAGCTCACCTGCTCATAACCCCTCCCTGACTGCCCCAAGATTACCATTCCTGCATGTAGTATATGGCCAGAACTTCTCCTTCATTATCTCTAATTATAATATTACCCCCTACCCCCAATACACACACACACCCCACATGTCTCTGTCCCCACCTTGGTTGGAACTAATGCTAAAATAGTGTGGTTTATTCATGAAGGTTGAGAGGAGGAGAGAGCAGCACATAGATTGAAAAGCTCCTTTTATCCTCCTCTGCTTCTGCACACCCAAATCTGATGAAGGTCCTTGCCATGACAATAGCCTCGCTGTGCCCTCCGTGAAAGTGAAGGAAGGTCACCTCACTCTTGATCAGTTCAGGTGCTGTGACCCCAGAACTTAGGAAAGAAGCTCTGGTGGAAAAGAAGTCTGTCTATAGGAATCTCCAAATTAACTTTTCTAAGTGATTCTTGCAGGGTGACATCTACATTCCCTCAAAGTAAGAGCTGAAACACAAGGCAGGACCTCATTTGGCTGCAGATTCTCTATCATGAATATTGGACATCACAGGGTTCCCACAGATGGGCCAGAAGGTGTGGGGAGGCATGAGATAGGAGTTGGCTGAAGGCGGCTACCTCTGCCTTAACTTTTCCAAACAAGTCTGAGCCCCCAGGTGTTTACTGGAATCTTTATGCTTCGTCTTCAGGCATCCTTGCTTAAAGGGACACTGCAGACGCATGGGTCTTCCAAGGATGTTTACCCTGCTGATAGTATCTAATAGTTAATTTTAGTTCAAGTTGTTGTTACAATAAAAGCTGAGGAGGCGGGCGAATGGAGCTGTTTGGTTTCTCAAGCCAAGCAGTCCCTTAATCCTCTCTTTCACAGAAATGTGTGTCAGAGTAATCATTCATCTGTTGCTCAGGTCTGCGGGTCAGTCCCAGCACTAAGGAATCACACTCCTGTGGAGATTCTGCTGACCAGGGAGTAAGGTTTTGTTCTAACTTATTTCAACTGTGGTTGCCATTTGCTTGAAGCAATCTGCCATTGGCCACCAGCAGGTATCCATTATGGGCAGCCAGACCAGAGGCTTGCTTATGGGGTAGAATCTGAGTGCCACTGGCAAGAATTTCATCCCTCCTGAACAAAGCAATCACCCCACAATTCTGAGGGAAGTCTTCCTACGTCTCATTCATGGTCTTAAATGTAAGCAAGCATCAGAATTAGAGACGGGCTTGCTAAAACATAGAGTATTGGCCCCACCTTTTGAAGTGTTGGTCCAGTAGGTCTGAGGTGGAGCCTGAGAATTTGCATTTTCCCTAATTCCCAGGAGTTGCTAATGCTGTTGGTCCCAGGACTATACTCTGAGAACTACCATTTTAGGTAAATGTAGCAGAGATTAGTGATTAACCACCTGGAGGTTCTGAGAAAAGGGTAGCCTGGAGAAGGTGAAAGAGTTGGGTTGGCCTTGTTTGGGAGACTACCTTCTGACTTAGTAGTCAGCTAGACATTTTCTGTTGCTCCTGATAAGAGGGGGTGAGCACCGGAGCCAGGTTGGTTTCTTCCTGGCTCCCTCACTTTACATCCTTCTTTTTTTTTACTTTCTTCTTTTTTCCTTCCTCTTCCTCATTTTCTTTCAAAGTCACTTTAACTGAGATAACTTGTAAAATATGTAATCTCAAAACTATATTGACAAGAAATCAGAATGCCATCTCAGCAATAAATTTCAACTGAGATTAGGACCCTAGGGGGAAAGGCTCTATGATGGGTGAAATGAAAAAAAA
>JAAGEH010002531.1:16583551-16619161 GCA_011751065.1 Lasiurus cinereus
GTGAGATTATGTGGTATTTTTCTTTCATTGACTGTCCTATTTTACTTAGTATAATGAGCTCCAGTTCCATCCAGGTTGATGTAAATGGTAAGAATTCCTTCTTTTTTATGGCAACATAGTATTCCATTGTGTAGATGTACCATCGTTTTCTGACCCAGTCATCTGCTGTTTCCAAATCTTAGCTATTGTAAATTGTGCTGCTATGAACACAGGGGTGCATATATCCTTTCTGATTGGTGTTTCCAGTTTTTTAGGATATATTCCTAGGAGTGCGATTACTGGATCAAATGGGAGTTCCATTTTTAGTTTTTTGAGGAAACTTCATACTGTTTTATGCAGTGGCTGCACCAGTCTGCATTCCCACCAAAGCAGTGCATGAAGCTTCCTTTTTCTCCACATCCTTGCCAACACTTGTCATTTGTTGATTTGTTGATGATTGCCATTTTGACAGGTGTGAGATGGTATCACATTGTCATTTTGATTTGCATCTCTCTGATAATTAGTGACTTTGAGCATGTTTTCATGTGTCTCTTGGCCTTCTTTCTGTCTTCTTTGGAAAAGATTATATTTAGGTCTGTTGCCCATTTTTTTTATTGGATCATTTATTTTTCTTTTATTAAGTTGTATAAGTTGGCTGTAGATATTGGAGATTAAACTTCTATCAGTGATAACATTTGCAAATATGTTCTCCCATACAGTCGGCTTTCTTGTTGTTTTGTTGATGGTTTCTTTTGCTGTGAAAAAGCTTTTTATTTTGATGTAGTCCCATTTATTTTCTCTTTAGCTTCCATTGCCCTAGAAGCAGTATCAGTGAAAAAGTTCTTTTGGCATATGTTTGAGATTGTGCTGCCTGTAGATTTCTCTAGTATTTTTATGGTTTCCCATCTTATGTTTAAGTCCTGTATCCATTTGGAGTTTATTTTTGTGTATGGTGTAAGTTGGTGGTCTAGTTTCAGTTTTTTGCATGTATCTATCCAATTTTCCCAACACCATTTATTGAAGAGACCGTCTTGACTCCATTGTATGTTAATACCTCCTTTGTCAAATATTAATTGAGCAGAGTGGTTTGGGTTGATAACTGGACTCTATTCTATTCCATTGCTTTATATGTCTGTTCTTCACAAGTTATTTTTCACCAGGAGACACAATTAGGCAAGTTAAACAACATGATTGCTTCTGCACCACACGTATTTTATTCAAGCTTCACAAGGTGGTACAGTTACTAATTCTTTGTTTTCAGATGAGGAAATTGAGGTTTCAAAGGATAATAACATGGGCACAGTCACCCAGCAATGCTGACCTGGAGCACAGATCTTAATCCCAAGTTTGGAATGGCTACCTTCACAAGACTGACTGGAATGAATGTGATAGACATTAGTGATTGGGGAGGAGTTGATAATCCATAGAGGAGATATTTTGACAAATAACTAGAGACTAGGGAATGAGAAGATTCTGCAGTCTGGCTAAGAAATTTAGAGGGCTGAAATATACATGTGGAATGAAAAGTAAGAAAGTAAGAGGAAGAAATGAGAACTTTCAATTATTAGGGGAGAGATTAAGAAAAGAATCAGCTCGTCACCCAATTTGCCCTGTACCCTCTCTTTATCTTTGCTACCTAGCACAGTGACCAGCTGGGAAAAACCCCAGGCCCTCTACTGCACTTTAGTACCTGGGCAGAAACCCTCCCCCAATCCCCTTACTCCTCCCCAACCACCTCACTCCCCCGCACCCCCAGGCGTGCGCGCACACATACACACACACACACACACACACACACACACGCGTGCGCACGCGAGCACACATACACTGGGCATGAACATAAACACCAGAGGGACTGCCCCCTGGGATTACCTTGGTTTCTACTGTTATCTGTTTGAACTTGGCTCTACTTCTAGACTTCCCAGATGCCTAATGAAAATCTCTTCTAGGAGCATAGCCTATCCTCAGACTCAGCACTGATAAGCTAAACTAGCTTTAGACCAAGACTTCTCTTGATTCCCCTGTATTTACAAGTGACCAGTTTGAAAGCAGCAATCATTTTGATGTCTCATTTTCTCTTCCATAGAACTCAGCCAAATACCAACCCATCATCTTTCAAACATCAGGATCACAATTCTAGCTTAGACCCTTAACTTTCTGTGTCAGACATTATCACTGATCCACTTATCTCTCAGCTCTTTCAGTCACTTTGAACTCTGACTTGTTCTCCATTCTTGGACCACATCATTCTGGAACAGTACTAATTATGCTGCTTCTCCACATTAAAATGTTCAGTGGCTCTCCATTGTCGCAGTAGGCACACATTATTCAGATTGGTTTCAGAGTCTTCAAAATCTGGCCCTGCAGCATAAAGCCTGCTGTTTTTCCCACCCGGAAGCTAGTTCTTTGTTTGGTTAGGTGCCTTTAAGATTCTTTATGGGGACTCATGCCCTCCTTCCTAATCCATATGGTTTGGCTGGCACTGATCCTTTTTATTCTTTTTGTTGGCTATAGGAGTGAAGACATGACACATCCTTGGAGCTCACTATACAAAGTGGAGCAGAGCAGGGGAGAGAAACATCGATCAGTTATCTCCCATATTCATTCTGACTGGGACTGAACCTGCAACCGGGCATGTATCCTGACCAGGAATAGAACCTGCCAGCATCTAATGCTTCAACCAACTGAGCCACGCCAGCCAGGGTTTGACCCATCCTTCTAGACACAATATTTAATTAAGGGACAAGCAGAAATGACTTAAATAAGGCATTGAGTCTCTATTCTAAAGCTTTTGTCTAAACCTTAGAGAAAGAGAAGCTCATTTTCTGTAGAGAGTGCTAGAAATAACTATGAAAAAAGATTGGGCTGCCAGGAGTTAACAAGTATAACATGATAAAGAAGCAACAGAGAGAAAAGAAGAAAAATGTAGGAGTAAGGTGGGAGTCCCTGGATCCAGCTCTGACTGAAACCAGAGTTTGAGTTTCCAGATAAGTGGGCCAACACACACCTTTCTGAGCTTAGTCCATTATGTTGCAGTCACTTCAACTTAAAGAATCCTGACCAGCTTTTGTCTCTCTTTTCACACATCTCCTACCCATCTACAATTATACTGAACTAGTTGCTCTTGTTTCAACAGTGTAATGATTTCACATATTTGTGCATTTGCTTGTGATATTCTTCCTATCGGGAACACAGTGTGCAATCATCCTCATCAGCCCAATCTTTTAACATCTTTCATATATTACCTCCCATCTGATGTCTTTCCTGCCCTACAGCCACCTAGGGTCTTGCCCCCACGTGAATCTCTCCCAATGGAGTCTTCTTTGCCATTAAATACAACATCCATGTTATATGCTTAATAAATTAGTATGAATTGAACAAAGGAAAATGAAGGGCTTTACACATAGAAATAAAGCCAGCACTTGTTGGATTAAATTGACTTTCAGTCCTGAGAAATATAACAGAAAATAGTCTGTTATCCTTCCTGGCTTTTGTTTCTCCTAGCAGACAAGTAGGCGTTGTCACTGCTACTTCCATAATCATACATGCCACTGTAAACTGTAATTTTGCAGCATAAAAGCACTTTAGTTTGAACTTGTGGCAAGCATTAGAACTTCTGGTTACTGGGAGACATTTGATTACTTTAATACTGGTGCTTCCTCTTACATAGAGACTTTGTGGTTTTGTTGTTGTTTCTGTATTTGGATTTTTCCCCCTCAAAGTCAATACTGTAGATTTATTTCACTAGCAGTGCCAGTATTTCTGAGGCTATTGTATTGCTTTCTTCTTCCAAGTATTGCGAATTCTTCCAGCCTTGTTGGTTTTGCTATGACACCACTTGAAAGGAATGTTCAGTTGCACTCAGTGTTTATATAACAACTGCCAGTTTATCCTCTGAATGATTTACAGTTCCTCTGTGGAAGAACAAAGTAAGGACACTACAGTTTGGCAGAAGAGAGGTGCCTTCTAGAAATGCAGACCTGAATGGTTAACAAGAAAAAGCCAGACATCTTGAGTTTATTGTCTATCTGGTGCCAAAGGCCCACGTCTCATCCCTTAAGTTAAAATAGTTGCTTTGATGTCACATAAACATAACATATGGAATCAAAGATTGAATTCAAAAGGAATCCTAAGACTGAAATCCAGACCTTTTTTTTCCCCATCACTGCCATAAGCTACATGTACTTGAAGAGCTTCTTCATACTTTAGCAGAAAAAAAAAATCAGAAGATTATGATTGTCTGGTAAGTAGCTTAGAAAAGGAACTCTAGAGAGTCTATGCTTTTTTCCAACTTCCTGCACTGTTATTCTTTCATGTGGGACTTTCCAGGGAAGGCCAAAAGCCAAAGGAGCATGCTAACCTTTGAATTCCCAATCTATCTTCTACAAGCCCATTCATCTACTTTTAAAAAATCCTCACCTGAGAATATGTGTGTGTGTGTGTCTGTGTGTGTTAAAGAGAGAAGAAGGGAGGGGGAGAGAGAGACAGAAAGAGAGAAACATCAATGTGAGAGAGACATCCATGTGAGAGAGATACATAGATAGATTGCCTCCAGTACACACCCTGACTGGGGATCGAATCCTCAACAGGAGTATGTGCCCTGACTAGGAATTGAACCCGCAAATGGGATGATGCTCCAACCAACTGAGCCACACCAGCCAGGGCCATTCATCTGCTTTTCTTTTTTTAATTAAATCTTTATTATTCAGATTATTACATTTGTTTCTCTTTTTTCCCCTCCATAGCACCCCTCCACCCAGCTCCCACCCTTCCCTCTGCCCTTACCTCCCTCCCATTGATCTCATCCATAGGTGTATGATTTTTGTCCAGTCTCTCCCTGTACACCCCTCACCCCTTTCCCCCTGAGAATTATCAGTCCACTCACTTTCTGTGCTCCTGATTCTATTATATTCACCAGTTTATTCTGTTGATCAAATTTTTAATTCACTTAATTTTTAGATTCACTTGTTAATAGATATGTATTTGTTGTTCATAATTTTTTATCTTTTACCCTTTTCTTCTTCCTCTTCTAAAAGAGTACCTTTCAGCATTTCATAGAATACTGGTTTGGAGTTGATGAACTCCTTTAGCTTTTTCTTATCTGTGAAGCTCTTTATCTGCCCTTCAATTCTGAATGATAGCTTTGCTGGATAGATTATTCTTGGTTGTAGGTTCTGGCTATTCATCACGTTGAATATTTCTTGCCACTCCCATCTGGCCTGCATCGTTTCTGTTGAGAAATCAGCTGACAGTCGTATGGGTGCTCCCTTGTAGGTAATGAACTGTTTTTCTCTTGCTGCTTGTAATATTCTCTCTTTGTCTTTTGTTCTTGGCATTTTAATTATGATGTGTCTTGGTGTGGTCCTCTTTGGATTCTTTTTATATGGGGTTCTGTGTGCTTCCTGGACTTGTAAGTCTATTTCTTTTACCAGATGTGGGAAGTTTTCAGTCATTATTTCTTCAAATAGGTTTTCAGTATCTTGCTCTCTCTCTTCTTCTGGCACCCCCACAATTCTGATGTTGGTATGCTTGAAGCTGTCCCAGAGGCTCCTTACATTATCTTCACATTTTTGGATTCTTTTCTCTTCTTGCTTTTCCAGTTGAGTGTTTTCTGCTTCTTTATATTTCAAAAATTTGACTTGATTCTTGCCTTCCTCTAGTCTGCTTTTAGGACTCTGTATAATATTTTTTTATTTCAGTCAGTGTCTCTAGTTGGTCCTTTTTCATCTCCTCTTGGGACTCGCTAAATTTATCCATCATCTCTAGTTGGATCTTTTGCATCTCTAGTTGGTCCTTTTGCATCTCCTCTTGGGACTTGATAAATTTATCCATCTTTTCTAGGATATTCTTGAAAAACCTTATAAGCGTGGTTTTGAACTCTATATCCAGTCATTTTTTTCCCTCCATTTCTTTTGTTTGTGATCCCTTCCCTTGTCTCGGCATTTTCACTTTGCCGGGAAACTTCTGTGTTGAATTCAGCCTTATGATACCAAACTTGCAAAACCGAAGAAGCCTCTGTTGAGCTTGGGATGGGTGGAGTCTCAGGGTTTAAGGGACTGTGTTGCCTTCCAGTCAGCCCCGCCCTCCATGGCCCCTGAGTTTCACGTGACTGGGTAATCGCTGGAGCGGTCCTCTAGACCGCTGCCTTTCCAGCTCCCCTACGCACTAGGACCACATGAGTCTAGGTCCCCAGGGTTTCACCCAAAACAGGGGCTTAGTGGAGTCAGAAATGGCACAGTTGGGAGGGTCTGTCTCCCGCCCACTCACGAAAGCCAGAGGCACAGTCAGCAATCTGTCCTCTGCGCAGTGCCGTGCGCGCCACCAGCCCTCTGATCTTTTGCGACTCCCCTAAATTTCTGTGCACCTCTCCCTTTTCACAGTCCAAACTCCCCCCATATGAGTTTTGGCTGAATCTGGGGTTTAGTGTCATAAGATAAGGGGTTCAATGCCATTGGGAGTCTCCGTTTCCCTCCCGCCAGAGAAAGCCAGCCAGGTACTCTGGCACCCGCTCTCTGAGCGCACGTCTGTGTACCTCAGCTTTTTGAAGCTCCTCTGGGTTTCCGTGAGCCCCTCTCCTTCCCTCTAGCTATAGAACTAACACTCAGCCAGCTTTCCTGTGGTTCTGGATGATGTAGTTGTAGTTTCGAAATTGTTGTGCGAGGCAGCAGTGTAGGTATTTACCTATGCCACCATCTTGGATTCTCCGTCATCTGCTTTTTATCTCAGTCATTACTACTTCTGCTGCTTCCCAACTTCTCTCCCCTTTCCTTCTTTGTGTGGGCCAGCATGGCCAAGGGTGAACCTGAGTGGGGACGATGAAAGGACTGAGAAAAGATAGACAAGAGAATGAAAGCTGGGACTCGGTGGGACGTTGCTTCCCTGATGGGGAGCCAACAGCGCGACGACTACAAGCCATGTCTTTATTTTATAGCAGATGCCACGAGGCAAAGTAAAGGCATGGTCAAGATGTTTACAACATTCTTGTGGGTTTTGAATTTACTCAATTACATGCACCTGATCAAGCTTTGTTTACTTGCAGCCTGTATTACTTAGGCATGTAGGGCCATATGTTCAGACCATAGGTTCAAGCTTACAACTATTGCTGTTGGCTATAATTGTGCGGGGAGGGGTCTACCCTCTAGGCTGAGACTTTCACGTGGCCTTGAGAGGACTGTGCCCTCTTGTCAGTTCAAGGCTTGAACCTGTCCAAACACTGTAGTCATGCCCCACACTTCTTTTTTTTTGCATGGCTTCTGTTTATGTCCCCTCATTAGTCTTGATCATTCATGGACTTACATGTCATATCTTCTCTCTTGTGTATTTCACTTTTTCCCCAAATGAAGAATTCATTATAATGACTTCGTGTTTTTAGAGATATGTGCAAAGAACTTTTAAAGGAGATTTTTTTTAAGTGAAAAAAAAAGGGTGGGAGAGTGAGAAATGTCCAAATTATTGTGGATTTATACCTCTTCAGATATATTTACTGTCATTTCTATGGGACATGGGGAAGAAAAAGTATAGTCAGCTTTCTGAATGGGCCTGCACCTAGCTTCTACATTTTGATGAGCAAACTCCACTTTAACGTCATTTGCATCCTTGAAAGCAATACATTTCACAAAATAAATTTTGCTGCTCTGGTATTACAGCAATATCATAATGAGAAGGAATCTAAAAATGAGGTGAATTTAAGGAAAGGCAGAGTTCAACCACTCCAGCAGACAACTGAGTGACTAATTTGTGTCCTCACTTCCAGGGGAAGAACTCACTCCCTGGAAGCTTTGTTGGGACTGACCATCAGTGGATTTTTCCTGATAAGCTTTGTGCCTGGGAGAGAAATGAAGAAGTCCAATTTCTAGAAAATTGAATCATATTTTCAGGATGGGCTGAAATTGGTAAGAAAAATCCAGAAGCTTAGTTCAAGTGGTCCAGCAAGTAGCATTTTTTTGTCTGGTTAACTACCTTAGTGTCTTTTTTTTTTTTTTAAGTCAGCAAGTGGTAATGATGGCTTCATACACAACCATGCAACCATGGACAAGCAGCAGCAAAATTCTCAAAACAAACAATTAATAATGAATATGAATCCTTCTTCCCCTCATTCCTCATTGACATTTTTATTTTCCTCCATGGTGAGATACACTATAGTAAATCATCTACACCACTCAGAGACCACTGCTCTCAGATGGCAAACATTTGCAGGGCAGTTAGTGGAGGGTAAATATTTAGCCTTTAGCTGTGTCACAGGAACTTAATCTGAGGGAAGATAAGTAACCCATTTAAGATATAAATATATGATCTTGCCTCTAATCTACGGACCTACACAGTTTCTTTAGGAAAAAATCAAACAAGTTACCAGAAAGTACCTACTTGTAAAGCTTTCAAGTTCAGATCCAGACCATCACACTAAAAGTGAGTCTCATAATGAGGCCAGTGGTAATCCTTTTGCTGGTGGAGGACCTTGCCTTCAATTTATTAAAAAATAAATAAAAAAATGGCGACATCTGTGAACCACAATAAAGTAAAATGCAATAAAGCAAGTTATTCCTGTACTTACCTACTTAGACATTTACTAACTTCTATCACATATTCAGTATTTTGGCATGTTTTAGAGATGGGATGTGGTAGCATCAGGAATCAAAAAGTAGAATCTCCATAAGATACATGTGAAGCAAATTTTAATAAAGAATGCAGGTGGTTCTCAGCCCTAAATATACGTTGGAATCACTAGGGAGCTTCGAAAAACACCAGCGCTTAGGCCTACCTCTAGAGACCTGGTTATACAATGTAATTTGTAGTCAAGTACAGTTGACCCTTGAATAACGTATAGCAAAAAGTCCATGCATAACTTTTTACTCTGCAAAAACCTAACTACTAATAACCTACTATTAACTAGAAGCCAGTCAATTAACCATAGTTTGCATGTTTTATGTGTTATGTACTGTATTCTTACAGTAAAGTAAGCTATAGAGAAAATTATTTAAAAATCATTAGGAAAAGAAAATAATTTATAGTACTGTACTGTATTTCTTGATACCATAAGTTTACATCATCTGTTTATAAGATGAATGATCTGTCAGTACCTACATCAATATTGTCTTATATGATACAAAACATTGTATATGTGGCAATATTATTAATATTAGACATCAATAATGAAAATATGATGTGAAAAGAAACATTTATTCACAGATATAACAATGCATGCATTGAAAATGAAGAAGCAGCAATATGATGCTTTATAATAGCCTAATCTGATCATGGTAGTAAGGAAATCTCCAAAATATTTTCCAACGCATTTATTTAAAAATTTTTGCTCATGAGTGAACCCATGTTGTTCAAGGGTTAATTGTATTTGGTTATCTGGTGAGAGCTGTAAGTCTTGGAGCTTTGTTCTCAACATTTGCAGCAAAGTTACCTGGAGGACTGTTAAAAGTCCTTGCACCCAACTCAATGAGATCAGAATGTCTGGGGATAGGGCACAGCCATCAGCATCTCTTAAAGCTCTCTAGGATTGACAGCTATATCCTCGGGGAAATTCATAGCAAGGGAAAGGAAACAATGTCTGGTATACTCAAGAAGATTCCACAAAGAAGTGCATAGGATGTTTTTGGCAGAGAGGAAGGGGATAGAGTTGGGTGTGAGGAAAAGCCTGGGCAAAGGCAAAGGGCTGGAACTGAGGCTGCTGGTAGCTCCATGGAAAACCATGCTGGATAGTAGCAGCATGCTCTCATTTGAGAAAAGTGCAATGTTTGGAAAGACAAGATGAGTTAAAATTGGGATTTAAAAGTCAGATGTCACCTACTGAAATGGCGAAAATCCAAAACACTGACAGCACCAAATTCTGGCAAGGAGGTGAAGCAGTAGGAATTCTAAGTCCTTGCTGGAGGGTGAACAACAAGAACAGCCACTCGGGGAGACAGTTTGAGAGTCTCAGAGAAAACAAAACATGCTTAACATATAATCCAGAAATCATGCTCCTTGGGATTTACCCAAATGAGATGAAAACTTATGTCCACACAAAGACCTGCACACTGATGCTTATAGCAGCTTTATTCATAACTAGAGGCCCGGTGCACAAAATTCGTGCATGGGAGGAGGGCATACCCTCAGCCCAAACTGTACCCTCTCCAATCCGGGACCCCTTGAGGGATGTCCAACTGGCAGTTTGGGCTTGATCCCTCTCACAATCCTGGACCACTGGCTTCTAATCTCTCACCAGCCTGCCTGCTGGTTTCCCCTAACTTCTTCCCCCTGCCAGCCTGATCACTCCTAACTGCCCCCCCAGGCCTAACTGGTTCCCACTGCCTGCCTGTCCTGCCAACCTGGTTGCCCCCAACCCCTCCCCCCAGGTCTAGACACTCCTCACTGCCCCCCCATGCCAGCCTAATTGCTCCCAACTGCTCCCTCTTCCAGCCTAGTTGCCCCCAACTGCACACCCCCCACTGGCCTGGTCACCCCCAACTGCCTTCCTCTGCTGACCTGGTTGCTGCTAACTGCTCCCCCTGCTGGCCTCGTCACCCCATGCAGCCTGCTTGTTCAGTTGTTTGGTCATCCCTCACTAACCCTCCTGCCAGCCTGGTCATAGGCAGCCATCTTGTGAGAGCATAAGGGTCAATTTTGTATATTACCTTTTTATTAATTATATTACACTTATTTACCCAAATTAGAAGCAGTCAAGATGCCCTTCACTGGGTGATGAATAAATGAAGCTAAAAATAATGAAAAGGCATGAAATCACATAGAAAAGTCTTAAATGCATATTACTATTGGAAAAAAAGCGGATTTGAAAAGGCTGCTTAATGTATGATTCCAACAATACAACACTGGAAAAGGCAAAACTATGGAGAGAGTAAAAATAATAATAATAATAATAATAATAATAATAATAATAATAAATCAGTGGTTTCCAGGAGTTAGTGGAGGAAGAGATGAATAGGAAGAGCATAGAGGGGTTGGGGGCAATGAAACTTCTATACAATACTACAATGGTTGATACACATCATTGTATACTTATACAACACCAAGAGTGAATCCTAATGTAAACTATGCACTTTGGGTGATATGGTGTGTCCATGTAAGCTCGTCAGTCATAATAAATGTATCATTCTGTTGCTGGATGTTGATGGTGGGGAAGGCTGTCTATGTGTGGGGACAAGGGGTATATAGGAACTCTTTATATTTTCTTCTCAATTTTGCTGTGACCCTAAAAGTGCTCTTTAAAATAGTATATTTTTAAAGAGGGGAGTGGAAGGTGAAGCCAGGATGAAGAGTTGAAAGTTTAGACTAGAGAGGTGATTTTCAACCTTTGTTTAACTCATGTCACAAATAAACTAATTACCAAAGTTCTGCAGCACGCCAAAAAATATATAATTTTTGCAACCTGACAAAAAAAAATAGGTATAATTTTGATTCATTCACACTGGATGGCTATTGTTGTGTTGGCTGTTGCCATTTTTTTACTTGAAATCTAAGGGAAAAGAGGTCAGTGCCTCTGACTAAATAGTCAGGTAGGGGCATGTTTAAAAAATTCTTGTGGCACACAGATTGAAAATTGCTGGACTGGAGGCAACAGGATGCTTTTATGTTTCTTGGACAGGGAATAATGTGGTATGGGCAATGTTCTAAGAAAAATACCTTGGCCACAGTTTATACAGTAGATCAAAACAGTGAGAGGCTGTGGCAATAATATAGCTGCAAGATGAGAGAGGGCTGGAGATTTGGTGATAATCTGAAACCGACTGTGAAGGAAACCTTGATGATTGACATCTCATCTTGAGCCTTATGGTTCCCTTTTCATTATCCTGATAAATTAAAGCAGTGTTGAAGTTATCTAAAAGGGAAGGAGAAAAGTATGAAAAAAGAGTTGAACTGTGCACTAGACTCTGCAAATCTGTACTTCAGAATGTGGCTGGAAGGTGCATAGAGAAAGCACTTGAGTACATTAAAAAACCACCATGTGAATTATTTTAAAAATCTAATTTGCAAAGGCCATTGGCACTGCGTGGGTGCATTTGTAAATCAGGCAGTCACCTAAGTCATCTTGAACAGCTAAAGCTATAATTTCCATGAAAAGGCTCAAAATATTAAAACATTAATTGAAAAAGGGCACTTGGAAAATCCTGTTTGCAGAGTTCATTCAGCTGGGCAGGATAGGGTCAGGCCAGTTTTTCATCTGCAGGCTAGGCTAAGCCTTTTTGCATGATTGCCCTGGAAAACAAATCCTTCATATGGTAAATGAATGACTCCTTGGTCTGTTTGCTTTATTAAAGGCCATCGCAGTCGTTTTTATTTATTATGCTCTCAGTTTCTACTAAACTCTCAAACGTGAATATAAAATGCCCTCTGTTATTTAATCTGCTAGCTATTGTTTATTCCCTCATCTTATGAAGCCAGGGCTGGCAGCCTCAGCTTTTATTATAATGACTGTGAAGTGTCTGTGGCATCTGTGATGAGGAGCAGCCTGGCAGGACGGGGTCTGCTGTTCCCTGCTCTTCTGTGGGCCAGCAATGTGGGGGAGCGGGCACAGATGCTTCCCCAAGAGCTCCCTCCCATCCCCCAACAGCTCCTGCCAAGCCTTAGTTCCCCTTTAGAGGAGAGAGGGTAATTCAATGTCAGCAACTTGCACGAGCTAATCTTTCCTCTGAGGCAGTTGACAAAAGCTGCTGAGAACAGAAGTGATTCTGGGCTCCCTCTCTGAAGGTCTTTGCTGGTTTCAAGGTCAGGTAGGTAATGCACATGGTGTTTTAATTAGCACAGACACTACAGTCTGGTAAAAAAAAAAAAAACAGAAAAGAGGGAAGAAGAGAACTAGTATAGCTATTGTGGTCTAGGTATTTTACATTAGCACATTTTATTCTTCTACCATCCTATGAGAACAAAAACATTACTTTCCTCCCTTTGGAGGAGGAGGAGGAGGAGGGGAGGAGAAAGGGGAGGAGGAAAGGGAGGTAGAGGAGGGGGGAGGAAGAGAAGAGGAAGGAAGAGAGGGAGGAGGGGGAGAAGGAAAAGGAGGAGGAGGGGAAGGAGGTGAAGGAGGGGAAGGAGAAAGGGAAGGAGGAAGGGAAGGAGGAAGAAGAGGAGGGAAAGAGGAAGGGGAGGAGGGGGAGGAGGAAGGGTAGGAGTTGGGGAAAGGAAATAAACCAAAGGCAGGCATGCAGATGAGAAATTACTGGGCAGAGATAGAGCTGGGGGTGTTAACCCAGGCCTGCCCAGCTTCAGAGCCTGAGTACTTTCCATTACCCTGCTCCTTGTCATGGTTCTGTTGTAGGCCCGCTGGGACCCCAGGGCTCTGCGCCTCTCTGCCTGTGGGACTCACTCCTGCATTGCTTCTGAGTTTTTTTCCTGAATGGCAGAGCCCAAGCCTCACCCAAGGAAAGTTACTTCTCTGTCCCTCCTTCACTGTGGGTCAGCTGGGAAGTTCTCATTCTCCTCACATACACGATTTTTGTCAGTGGTAGGATCAATTTAGCCCATCAAAGACCTTCCTATCAGGCTGGCAGCTTAAGTGAAGTGTCCATATTTGAAGTGTAATATTTTGTGAATTCAATTGATGTGCTACTTCTTTGAACCCTTTTCATAGCCCACATTATGACCATCTGGACACTTCCTTCTCTTGGAGTTTTTGGGATGGCAGCCAAAGCAAGTACAGAATGCTGAACAGATCAATATAGTTAAGCGCATTACCATAATCCACTGACATTAAAACGTCAATACCTCATTCCCCTGACAAAGCTTAAATCAAGCAGAAGATTCCATGGCGCAGGAGATAGATTCATTAGGCTGTCACCTCTAGGAATGTGTTTCCACACAGCTTCGGTCACTTTAAAAAAGTGAGTTTGATATTGTTAACTTTGCCAAACATTGTTTATTGGCATTTGGGCTCCAAGCTTAATCCAATCAGGTTAGCAGCTTTTCCTTATAAAAGGGGCACTCCACATTTGTCCCATGAAACACATGATAACAATACAGGAATCCATTTGAGCTCTATGTGGCTGACTGGTGTTCTGTTCTATCAAATATACCTGCAAACATCAGACTGCAAAGCTTCACATATAACCACGTTAGCCCAGATAAAGAATTCTAAAGCTCAGTGGCTATTTCTCAGGCACCTACTGTGTGCCTAGCACAGGAGATGCAGGGGTGGGAGGCGGGATTCAGCAGACTAGGGCTTCCTTTCAGAGCTTATATTGTAGTCAGGGAAACAGACAAGCAAACATATGTGTAAGGCAACTTCAGGTAATGGTGAATGCTATGAGGAAAGCAGACATGAGCATGTGAAGTAGGGGCTCACAGTGTGAAGGAGAGTGGTGAGAAAAAGACTTGCTGAGAATCTGGGCCCAGCATGGAAGAGAGTGGCCATGCAGAAGTTTGGGGGTGAGCGGGGGAGGCATCCTAGGAAGAAAGAATAGTAAATGCAATGCCTTGAGTTGAAAATAAGTTTACTTAATCTGAGGAACAGACATAAGGCCATTGGGGGCCTTAAAGTCAGAGAAATAGACAGAGCCTTTCTGGACAGGGTAAAAACCTTGGGAGTCACTGGGGATTTAAAGTAAAAACAGTGACTTTATTTTTTTATTTTATTTAACATTTGTTATCATTATTAATTATCACTCATTCTTTAAAATAAATATTGTTCTGGCTATGGCAGTGGTTCTGAACAGGAGGTGGTTTGCCATTGACTTTTGTCAATGACTGGGGAATTCGTTGTCACAACTGGGGTGTGCTACTGACATCTAGTGGGTAGAGGCCAGGGATGCTGCCAAATATCCTAGAATGCTAGGGGTAGCCTCTGACAACAACTGGCCAGCAGGGGAAACAGGAAGCTGGGGCAGGGAAAGTATGGTTATTTGGACTAGAATGGCAGCAAAAGGATTGGAGAGAGGTAGGGTGACTCCAGATATATTTTGGAGATAAAGTTGATAGGATGTGTGGATAAGTTGGCTATGGGAAGTAAATGAAAAAGGAGTCAAAGGATGACTCTCGTGTTTTTAATGTGAACAACTGAGTATACAGTGAAGTCATTTACCAAGATGGACCAGACTAGGCAAGGAATCAGGTGAGAGGGGAAAGACCAAGAGTTTGTTTTTGGCATGTTAGATACGAGATCCAGTAGGTATCGAGTGGCTGAAAAAGGCATCCGAGATGAAAGGTAGGGGTTAGTTATGAGCGTTTAGATAGCACTTAAGGCCATGGAACTGGATATGGTCACCCAAGAAGAAAGGATGGCTAAGAGGAGAGTGTTGACCTGTCCAACAGTTAGGGGCCCAACTGAGGAGGAAGCAGCAACAGTGGGCACTCAGAAAGATGTTAAGGAAGCAGAGGGGAAGCCAGGCGAAGGTGGCATCCTGGCGGAAATGTGGGGAGAAGGCTGGAGAATGGAGCTGTCATCCATGTCAAATGTTTCATAAAATAAAAGAGGAAAAAACAACCCCAAATTTGGCCAAGGTAGCAGTATCATAAAGTAAAGTAGCTTTGGTGACATGGATGGTCTTGAACCCTGAATAGAAGGGGTTGAAGAGAGCATAGGGTTTGACCTAGCTGGTTTGGCTCAGTGGATAGAGCAATGGCCTTCAGACCAAAGGGTTCTGGATTCAGTTCTAGTCAGGAGCATGTACCTTAGTTGCAGGCTCCTCCCTGGCCCTAGTCCTGGTCACGGTAAGTGCAGGAAGCAATCAATTGATGTGTTTCTCTCACATGGATATTTCTCTCTTGTCTTTCCCTCTCTCCTCCTCTCTCTCTAAAAGTGAATGGAAAAATATCCTGGGGTGAGGATTAAAAAAAAGAGAGTGAGAGCATGGGGTTTTGTCCTTTGCAATAAATACTGCTGAAAACAAAAGCAGAGAAATGGGGTGGTTTACAGAATTCCAACTGCAGAACAACAAATAAAGGTGTTTTTTTTCTTAAATCCTTTCTTTTGTAAATCCCAATTTGTAATATTTACTTACAAAATTAAGCAATAAGAACTTAAATGAATATTTTGTGGTTTCTTAGGGGTTAGTATAGAACACATATATTTTATTAAAATAAAAACTATTTTATGAATGAAATTCTTAAAACATTCCAGAACCACTGAAATACCACCAAAATGTCAGAACAATAGTTTTTCTAAAAATGTATTTGGAAAACCACTACACAAAATTAATTTTAACAAAATTTCATGTGCCAGTCACTACGGCAACAAACTTTTACTCCCAACAAGTCCTTTCTGCTGAACCTAAAATTATATAGCAAAATTTTAACTGTGGTGCTCTGGAGGGGAGATAATGCCCTGAATTAGGGTAGCGAATTGTCTTGGAGATTTTAACCTGTGCCTGGTACTCTTCCTGGGGTAGCTTCCATGATAAATGAATCCTATCTTTAAATATGAAGCTTACTTGAGCTTTTGCAAACATGGAAGGCTCTCACTATCATACCAAGTCTGTGCCAATGAGGACTACGAGAGTCTGCTAATAGTTTCTGCCAGGCAAATGTCTTTTATGTAAATTGTCTTATTGGGAGCTTCCAAACTCTCTTGGATGAGGGAGTGGTTGGAGACAGTCCACAATCCTTCCCACATTATCAGTATCTTCAGTGTAAGACTTCTGACACAGAAAAGCTCTCCAAAGCTCCAAGAAAGACTGTATTCATTCTTTGGGGGATGTTTCTCCATTTTTGGCACATTACACTTTCCCTTAATATCATTTTATCAGCCTTGGCATCATTTTACTTTATTTAACACACACACACACACACACACATATTTTAAGTTTCAGGCTCTGTAGATTAATTTTTAGCCTTGAGATAAAAGTCTATTTCTAGCCATTTAGAATGTCTAGTTTAGTGTTTATTTGACATGTTAAAAATGTTTTCTTGTCCCATTATAATAGCAGAACATTTAGTATCTGTTGCCTGAGAGATTGCACAATGACAAAGCAGAAGCTTCTGAACACATTGCAATAGCAACTGAACAAGTTCACAAGTTTGAAACACTTGCTGGTTTTGCCCAGAAAAGTAAGAAGCTTCCCCTGCAGGACTAGTCAAGCATCCATATGCTGAACCACTGTGCTATGTTACTGAATCGTATAGTAGTTGTGGCATAGCACCCATAACATGGAGGTGTATTTCACCTGACTCCATATTCTAAGTTTGGTATATGTCTTCCTTTCCCACTACACCAGTGGTTCTCCTAATGCCACAACCCTTTAATACAGTTCCTCATGTTGTGGTGACCCCCAACCATAAAATTATTTTCGTTGCTACTTCATAACTGTAATTTTGCTACTGTTATGAATTATAATGTATATATCTGATATGCAGGATGTATTTTCATTGTTACAAATTGAACATAATTAAAGCATAGTGATTAATCACAAAAATAATATGTAATTATATATTGTGAAATATTTATTTCTAATTACAAATAAATGAAAATTTGTCTTGAAGCATGGTGTATCATGGGTAACAGTCTTAATATAACGACAGTAAACTACATTGCTACATATTGCGACAGTATGTGTAAAAAGCCAACATCAGTGCCAAGGCTGAAATTGCTTCTTTCTCACCAAATCAGAAATTCTCAGGGCAGTCTTTGCAAGAGCACAATGGAAACCATCTTCCACAACAAATCTACTTCTATTTAGACTTTATAACCAACAAGCTGGAAAACCCTGTTTCACAAAGATACGTTGTTGGAAATGGAAAAAGAAGGCACAACACAGTCTCAGACAGAACAGGATATGACTGCAAACACTTAATCCAGAATTTTGTAACTGGCTTGTAGAGAAATCAGTTCTCGCTGCATCACTGTTAATAACTTCAATGAACGCATTTTCAACTTTGTGAATGAGCTTCTGGCAAGTGCAAATGGGATGTCAGGTGGATTTTGAAAGTACGATGAAATTTTGTCTGCAAGCATGTGCAAGTGTACTTTCACAGAAATTATCATTGTAATCCTTTTGTCTGGTTCAATGTCACATTCCTCAAAGAAAGCAGGTAAGGCAACATGTAAATTTTATTTTAATCCTTTTTTTTTTTTTTTGCCAAAGCTGAATTTTCATTTGCAATGATCGAATCTTTTCAGACAAATCAAGGCATGTTGCATTTGGTCCTTGTAGTGATAAATTTAACTCATTCAAGATGGCAAAGATGGCAACCAAGTAAGCTATTTCTGAAGTTCACTTTTATCGGTGAAAAGTGCTTTGAAATGCAGTCTTGCTTTCTGATTAAATAATGTTTGAGTTTATCACGAAGCTCAAAAACACGTTTTAAAACTTTTCCTCTCAACAACCATCTCACTTCAGTGTGAAATAGCAGAGCATTGTTCAGTGTATCCAACTCATTGTACAGTCACAAAACAGTTAAAAGTTCTCACCTTTACAAAATTGACAGAACTTATGATGGCTTTCATTACTTCTTGTAACTCTTGTGGCAGCATCTTCGTTGCTAATATTTGCCAATGAATCATACAGTGAGTTCCAATGACTTTTGGTGACTCATTCAGTACAAATGTTGCAATCCAGATTGAAATCTTAGCATAGCTGGAACACCATTGGTGCAAACACCACAAACCTTTTCCCAAGAGATCTTATGCTCTTTCAGAAATGAACCAACTGTGTAAAATATATCACATGCAGTAGTTGTCATTTCAAGAGGTTTGCAAAAAAACAAACAAACTCATTTTTAAAGTCGCCATCATTAATATACCTCACGTCAACCAGTAACTGTGAACACTTTGCAATGTCTGTTGATTTATCAAGCTGGATACTAAATATTAGAAGTGGAGTAGATTTAATTTCCTGGATTACCTGATCAAGAATATCAGCAGACATGTCATCTATTCTTCTGCAGACAGGGTCATTAGATAAGGAAATTGCACTCAATTTCTAACAAATTCGTCTCTGATCATAACTAGAACTATGTCTTTGGCCGCTGGCAACAGTAAATCCTCAGCAATGGTGTGAAGTTTCAAAACTCTGGCTATGATTCTGAATGCCACCAAATATGAAGCTTCAATGGCTGCTACATTTTGTTTGTGGTACTTGCTACCAGTGTCAAGTCTGGCTTTCTTAGAAGCTTTGCTTCTAAAATAGTTGGTATGCTTGTTGGCAAAGCTCTGATGCTTGCTATCAAAATGGTGTTTTAGTTTGTTCAGCTTCATAGATTCGGCTGAAAGAACTTCACAACAAATAACACATTTTGGTTTCTCAATTCCTGCTGTAATTATTGAGGTAAAACCATACTGTAAAAAATCTTCACTATATTTTCTTTTCTTAATGTTCTTCTCTGTATGATCCATTGTCATGAGATGGTTTGCTAATGAAAATAATATATAACAATAGCTTTAATAATACAAAAGATGCTATGTGGCCTAGTTTAGTCAATATAGTTCACTAAAGTTTCCTATGATTTACCATTCTGTTGTGTTTTTTTACATACCTGTTATTATCACAAGGGGGCAGTATTCACATCAACCACGGTTGAATATAAAAAGACCAATCAGCATCCAGATTAAGTTCCCATGGTACAGATTTTTTTTTTGCAGTAGTTGATAATTTTACAGTACATGATTTTACATTACCCAGTAATTATAATTCATGAAGTGTAGTTTTATCTCCAATATTGCTGCTTTCAACACAGTAGCTGCTTTTAACACAACAGCTGCTTTCTACACAGTAGCTGCTCTCTACACAGTAGCTGCTCTCTACACATATGTGACTGGTCCACATAAGTACATTATGGCGCCAATCCTGTATCACATAAACCTGTATTTGTGTAGGATGTATGTGATGGGGTTGGCGTGATAATGTCATCATGCCCTGTACTCGTTTGTGGGCAAATCCACCTGGAGATGAATAGAGGAGGGGTGTCTTGGTTCCTAAGACCATCGGAAATATGTGTTTTCCGATGGTCTTAGGCAACCTCTGTGAAAGGGTCATTCGACTTCCAAAAGGGTCGTGACCCACAAGTTGAGAACTGCTGCACTAGATTGTAAGCTGCTCAAGGGAAGGGCCTATGTTTTGACTATTTTGTCCATATACTTAGCAATTTCTGGCAGAGCGTCAGTACTCAATGCATATTTGCTGAATGAGTGCATGCATGGATGGAAATCATTTTTCATAGGTGGTTCTTAAAGTACAGTTCCAAATCAGTCCATGCATAATGATCATTTTTACATGGTGCAGGCTGGATGGTGACTTATCTGATGATGACTTCCCCAAATAGATGCTACAGATTGTTGGTTAAAATGTCAGACAATTAAAAGGCTTTATATACTAACAAAATCACATATTTCTGTAGGTCAATATGAAGACTTCAGATTTCTCTTTTTTGTTTCTTGCTAGAGAAGAAATCGAGAGGAAGAGAGGAAGCAAGGTGCAGTGGTAGGGCTATTACAGTGGAATTCTGGAGAGCAGGAGCCCAGCTCTGCAGTCACTGAGCTTCAGGTGGCACTCTGGCAGCTGAGACAGCCTGTACAAAGAGCCCCTTACATCTCGAAGCAGGGTTATGCTTCCTTGCGTTCTCTTAGGCCTTTTAACTGCAAATAGGCTGTGATTCTAAACTTCACCAGGTGTTCTGTGGGCTGATCCAAAATAGAAGTCAGATGAAAAAACTCTGATACTTTGGATTTCCCCAGAGCATAGCTTCTCTATATGACAGATTTGAAGCTGCTTTATAAAAGTCAGAAAATGAAGATTTACAAAATGAAACTGAAGCTATGCTTTTTTTTTCCAGGGGCAAGGCCTTCAAAGGTTTTGTTTTAATGGTGTGAGAACAGCCTGAAAAGCTCTCACCTATAAGTGGTCTTCAGCCAGAAGGGGCTGGAAATACACTGTGACTTTGAGCTAATCCCCCAGCCCATCTTGTGGAAGGGCAGAAGCTCATTAAATGTCTTTTCTAGGGCAAACGTCCCACGGTTTTATTTCCCTTACTCCTGAAGTCAATGCATTCTCTCTCTTTTCACACCACCAAGATGGGTGGGCACTGGATCTGAAGGCTCTGTATGACCTGCTGCCACTTCTTCCACTGCTTTTCTATTATTGCTCTAGATTTTATTACATCCACCCTCTCTCCTTGATTATTGCCAGTTCAAAGTCACTTGCTTCTGTTTCTTCTGTTTGTTTGCTTTTACTTTCATCCCTGTGTGCAGGGATTTTTTTTTAGGTTATTGTGAATCATCTGATGAAATGCCAGGGCTCACTTATGACATCTTCTAGCCACAAATCTTGAGATTCACACTCATCTCTTACAATAAGAGAAATACATACGCATATATTTAAAATGTAAAACTCTTTAAAAGGAATTACTTACTTTCCTAAGTAAGTTGTTTATTTAGCATTTGAAATTGTCTTGATTTTAATTTTCATGATTTTATTATGAAATGTATTTTGTTTTAAAAAAGGTTTTGCTCAGTAGTTAGAGTGTCAGCCTGTGGACTGAAGGGTCCCGGGTTCAAGTCTGGTCAAGGGCACATGCGTAGTTTATGGGCTCAGTCCCCAGTGGGGGACATGCAGGAGGCAGCAATCAATAATTCTCTCTCATCGTTGATGTTTTTTTCTCTCTCTCTCCCTCTCCCTTCCTCTCTGAAATCAATAAAAATATAAATTTTTTAAAAGCACAAGCACTAAAAATTTAGTATTTGAAATTAACTATAAATACCTATTATCTTATCTAATAAAAGAGTAGTATGCAAATTGACTGTCACTCCAACACACAAGATGACTGCCTCCATGTGGACACAAGATGACCACCAGAAGATGGCCAGCAAGGGAGGGCAGTAGGGAGGGACTAGGCCTGCAAGGAAGGGCAATTGGGGGCAATCAAGCCTGTAGGGGAGGGCAGTTAAAGGTGACCAGGCCAGCAGAGGAAGGAAGTTGAGGGCAACCGGGCCTGCAGGGAATGGCAGTTAGGGGCAATCAGGCTGGCAGGGGAGTGATTAGGTGGTGATCAAGATAGCAAGGGAGTGGTTAGGGGGTGATCAGGAAGGCAGGCAGAAGCAGTTAGAGGCAATCAGGAAGGCAGGCAGGTGAGCATTTGGGAACCAGCAGTCCTGGACTGTGAGAGGAGTCCCAGATTGGAGAGGCGGCAGGCTGGGCTGAGGGACACCCCCGCCCTGGGCATAAATTTCCTGTACTGAGCCTCTAGTTTAATTCATAAAAGTCTATGACATTTTCAGTGAAAAGCTAGGAAGCTCACAGCATACAAGTTTCTGATATTTTTGGACAAGGCATGTCAGCTGTTCTTAATATTATAAGCTTCCTTTTATGCTCTAGCACTTTCCTTTTTAGACTCACTAGATATATTTACAGAAGATCAAATTTTCCCCTCAAGCTGTTTCAATTGCATCTTTGTCAATGACTAATCTGACAGACCAGATAGGAGATTCTTATTTTTTTCCATCTAAGCAAGTTTTGTTTTGTTTTTGTTTTTTGTGAATTCTGAGAAATCTGGCAGTAATAGACAAGAAATAAAGAGTCCTAACTGGTTTGACTCAATGGATAGAGCATCGGCCTGTAGATTCCAGGGTCCCAGGTTCAATTCTGGTCAAGGGCATGTACCTTGGTTGCGGGCACATCCCCAATAGGAGGTGTGCAGGAGGCAGCTGATGGATGTTTCTTTCTCATAGATGTTTATAACTCTCTCTCCTTCTCTCTTTTTCTCTTTAAAAATCAATAAATATATTTTTTTTTTAAAAGAGAGAGTCCACATTCTTATTTTCAAGATGGCCACCCATATATATATAAAAAACCAGGGGCTGTTATGATAGAAACAACCAGACAGACAACCAAAAAGGCTGCATGGTGTGACCAGGCCAGCAGGGGGTTTAATGAGGAATGACCAGGCTGGCAGAGGAAAGCAGATAGGGGTGAACAGGCTGGCATGGGAGGGGCAGTTAGGGGAGACCAGGCTGGCAGGGAGGGGACAGTTAGGGGCAACCAAGCTAGCAGGAGGGGGCAATTAGGGGCAATCAGGCTGGCAGGCAGGTGAGTGGTTAGAAGCCAGCAGTCCAGGATTGTGAGAGGGATGTCTGACTGCTGGTTTAGGCCCGATCCTAAACCGGCAGTCAGACATCCCCTAAGGGTCCTGATTAGAGAAGTTGCAGGCTGGGCTGAGGGGGTCCCTCCTTGCCCCCATGCATGAATTTTGTGCACCAGGCCTCTAGTATATATATCTTTCTAAATCCTCACCAGAGGATATTTTTTCCCATTGATTCTGTTAGAGAGACTGGAGGGGAGAGAGAACAGGGAGAGAGAAAAAGAGACACCTTGATGTGTGAGAGACACATTGATTGGTTGCCTCCCACATGTACCCCGACCGGGGCTAGGGATCTAGCCTGAAACAGGAATGATGTGCCCTTGACTGGGAATTGAACCCATGACCTTTCAGTCCACGGGCTAATGCTCTAACCATGGAGCCAAACCAGCCAGGCAAGATGGTCATATTTTTGAGATTATTCTTTTTGCAAAGTAGCAGTCCATGCTTCCGCTTCAGTAACTTTGCTATAATGGAAAGTCATACCAGTGTTGCCAGAATCAATACTTTAGATGCTTGCATCTGTCCCAGACAGCAGGATTCACGATGGAAATACTGTATACTGTGTATTTCTATTTGAAATGATCCGAGTTTCTTATTTGTAGTTATGCTGCAAGATGGTGTGATTCTGAGCCTACTTTCTCCCAAAGTGATACATAATTTCATTGCCTTGTATTTTGGAAGAATGTATTGTTTTATTTCTAAGGCATTGAAAAATTATTTCATTTCTCTGTATTTGTACCAAGAAGAAGGAACAAATTATCCATTTCTATTTCTTCTCTGTCACATTAGTTGCCAAGCTAATCTTCCTTGTGCCTCTAGTGGACATTTGTCTACCAGTTATTTATAGTGAACTAATGAACATCCTTCAGAAATTCCTGTCTGTGCTCCACATTTACACTGTAATAAGGCAGTCAGCTGGCAAGAAAGTTCAATGAGGAAACCTCTCAAAAACTGGCTTCAGAATTTCCCACATTTTTAGCTGTTTAGAAATAGGGCTCGGGAAGTATTCTTTCTACGCTTGTCACCAATAGCACATCAGTGATTTATAATAAATGAGGGCATCCTTGTGTGTATGGCAGTCAAGGTTCCTAAATGTAGACGTTGTGTGTTTTGCTGTTGTTTCTATACCTCAAGTAAATCTTAAACCTGGCTGACAGGATGCTTCTTCCAGAAACCCTCATTGCAACCAGATCTCTAAACTCCAGGGTGTGTGTATAGGGGATTTAGTCATCCTTCTTTGGAGGATGACTTGTTCCTCTTTCTACTGACACCTCTAAGAGCAGGAAGAGAGTCATAAAGAAAGAAGTAACACAATAGTGTGTTCTTCCCTGGCACAGCCTCTTTCCCAAGCTTTTCCCATTTTTTACCATCAATCTGGAAATAAGAAAATTGTTCTACTTGCAAGGCTCAGAGTTTGGTGAGAGGAAAATCTGCTTAGCATGAAGTATCCTAAAATAAAGTGCTTAGGAAAGCAGGTAAGTGGACTGAGATTTCTTATTTTGTGAGGCATTGACATTTTGTCATGAGTGCATGTTGAGCTAGTACATGGGAACACGGAAACTATTAACTAACAACTTAGTTGTGAACTAGAGCTCTGTCTCTAATGTGACAGAAAAAAAAGTGACATTTAGAGATAAATGTATTATTTGGAATCAAGAAGATGTAGCCTTGTTAGACACTGGCAGCCATCTCATTACCATGAAGGAAGCCGGCCTGAGGCCCAAACCAACACAAGGAGGAAGGCAGAGCCAGTGGTGCAGGGAAATGGAGCCAGAGCCCTGTTCAAGCCATGGAGACCAAAACACTGTTCATTGCACAAGCCAATAAGACACCTTGGGTGTGTAAGCCACTCTGCACATTCTGTTACTTTCAACCAAATACAGCCCAATGGACTCAGAATTTGATCTCAGATTAAAGTGTTGAAAGTAACAGACTAAAAAGTTAGGAAGTGGCTGAGTGAAAATTAGGTAGAGGACAGTGAACACACTTTTATTCTAGGCTGAGAAATTGACAATCATTGTGATGGCAAAAGAATTGGTTAAACATGGAGATTGTGACCAGGTGCCTACTGAGGCTATAGCACTAGAAAACCTAGTAAGAGAAACCAATAGGTCAGAATGCCTTGTGCGCTTCGATATAATCCTTGAATAAAAAGGCAAGTTTAGTTGTCTGCTCTTTACTTCTAGGCCAGCTCTGCAGAGGATCCCTGGACACCACTTTGTACCCGGCACAGTTGCATTTTAGATTCACAGCTCTTGTTACTCTATTCTTTTTTGCTAAGACATAGGCAAATCCATTATGGTTTTCAAGTAGGATTTGAACCACTTTCTTGAGAATGAACTCTATCCCTGGCTAGTGTGGCTCAGTTGATTGAGCATCACCCCATGCACTGAGAGGTTGCCAGTTCAATTCCTAGTCAGGGCACATGCCCAGGTTGTGGGCTGAATTCCAACTAGAGGGTACGTGGAAAGCAGCCCATCTATGTTTCTCTCTCATCTCCCTTCCCTTCTCTTCCCTTTCCTTCCTTTCCCTTTCTTTCTCTTCTCTCTCTCTCTCTCTCTCTCTCTCTCTCTCTCTCTCTCTCTCTCTCCCCCCTTCCACTCTCCTTAAAATCAATCAAAACATTTTTTTTAAAAAAAGAATGAACTCAAGTATTAGAGCAGTTATGTGTAAATCTGGATTAATTTAGAGTGCCCAAATACATATTGAACTAAAAAGAAAGTAAAACAGGTTATGGGGAACATGGAGTCAGAGTGGCACTTAAAAATCTCCCCAGGCAGCCGAGACAGGTTTGGTTTAGTGGAGAGAGCTTCGGCCTGCCAACTGAAAGGTCCCAGCTTCGATTCCAGTCAAGGGCATGTATCCTGGTTTCGGGCACATCCCATGTAGGGGGCGTGCAGGAGGCGGCTGATCGATGTCTCTCTCTCATCGATGTTTCTCTCTATCCCTCTCTCTTCCTCTCTGTAAAAAATCAATAAAATATATTTTTTTAAAAAATCTCCCCAGGCAGAGGCCCAGCCGCTGGTTCTGTGTCTGTGAATGTGAAGAGGCATTCAGAAGCCGGCCTGGGGGACACCAGAGAAAATGCTTTAGTCCTTTTTAAAAGAAGTTCTGGGCAATTCCAAAAGAGAAAGAGCAGAAGGAGGGAAATTTGGACAAGAAAACATCAGTAACTCAGAGGTCTCAGTAAACAATATTAGATTTGGTGGTTCAAGCTCATAACTCTCCCTCCAAATGCTATTCTTTGGGACCATCCATGGAGCTATGTCTTAAAACCCAGCCTCTCCCCATCACAATGCCCTTTTTGACTTAGATGTCACGACTAAGCAGGGTACGGTCTGACAGCACCCCAGTTGTGAGAGCAGATTAACCACTAAACCGTCCCTGCTGGATTGGATACAGTGGGAGTTCAGTACATGGACAACCTGTCTAACTTGCTCAAGGCTCAGTGTACAGGTATTGGGGGTCTCAGAATATCTCTCGCTTCTCACCCATGCAGTTATCCTGTTTCTCAGGCTGTGTAATGGCCCAGCAATTTAACCAGATGATAAATACAAATTATACTTTTAGCTGTCCTAAACTTTCTTTATTGTGAGCACTGGGGTGGAGCCAATTTAAGGGAACAAACATTCCAGGGAAGAACTAGTTGTTGCATTGTCATTTCGCACAAAAAAACAGGTAGATGCAAATTCCTCACCTCTTCCTTTGTTTGGTTTGTCCTGATTCCTTTCATCCAGACCTCTCTCTTCCCATAACCTATTTTGTATGCTGCTCATAGATCCAGCTCCTCTTCCCCAAAGAAAGCTAAATTGTTTTAAGATAAAAATGTCATCTGCCTCCCTCAGAATGGAAAATTCAATCATACAAATGACTGTACAAATGACTGTGGAGCCTGGTTCTCCATTTCCGATGTGGCGTCACTTAGCACCGAGATGTTCTTCAGCAGCTGTTGTGCATTTGGATGGAGGCTGAAGGCCCACCCACCAATCACAGCAGAGGACACCAAAGCTGCTGCTCCCGCCCACCAACAAATCACTCCAGGTTGGAAAAAGTTAATTGTTAAGAGAGCTGCATTTGGGTGCAGCAAACTTACAGTATAGGCCAGAGACATCAAATAGAAACAGTGACTTACAGTGTGGTTTGGAGACAAATAAGTCCCTCTGCCAACTGTGGCATCCCCTTTGAGGATAAGGCATGGGTGGGGGTAGTGGGGAGGTCTTAGAGCTGTAAAAGGGAGGAGCCACTAGGCCAGCAGACATGTCAGCTGGCTTTCATTGGGTTTCTACCACTGAATGCTCACTGAGTACTTCCCTGGAATTACTGCTCTTCTCTGACGTGTTTTTATGATCCATCTCTTTTAGTAGATGCAGTTTAAAGACAATTTTAGTTTGTGAATACCCATATTATTCAGACTCCTGATTGGAAGGAAAGGGGCTAATTGTTAAAGACAACTGCCAAGGAAAAATTCAGTGGGGATTTTCAAAAAATTCATCCTAATGTGCTTTGATAACTGTTTTTTTTCCCCCCACAAAAATAGGAGCAATAAATTAAAGTGCATTGTTTGGCATCTACAAAGATGGTAAAAAAAGGGAAACTGAGTGTCCATTTGGGGCCAGGACTCAGTGGGAGGGGTTTTCATATACTTCATCTTATATGGGCCTAGAAAGACCTGTTAAATAGGAGTTCTTATTTCCATTTGCACGGGTAAGGATATCAAGGCTGGCAATATTTAAAGTGACCAAATTTCCACACAGAGAGTGAGTGAACTAGAATTTGATCTGTCTGCCTCTAGGCTCTTTGCATTACATATTTCAATTTGGGATTTATGACTTGAAAAAAATAGATTTCAGTAAATCTTTCCCACCTTGGGTCTCCTCAACATTTAGAGAAAGTAATATATGGGAATAGTATGCCTTCACAGAGCAAATTACTCATATCTAGAGAATAATTTCTCTCCTGTATTTCCTCTTCCACAACTCTCTCTTCCCTTTTCCTATTTGCATAAGTATGGGAATTTGTAATAGAGTAAGACAGTAATCCTAGGGAAAAATGTGATCATTCCCACCAAAGAATACTAAAGTGATAGTCCAAAAGGTTTGATATAATTTCTTCATCAAAAGGCATCCTTTCAAAACACAAATACAAAATAATGAAAATAAAAACACATACCCCTCTGAAAAATTCTCTGTGTGTCCTTAGTCTAGTGGTAAGCTCCTTATGTAAAGAAATCTTTAGCCTTAAACTTCATCTGAAGGGTCTCAGGTTCAATTCCCAGTCAAGGGCATGTACCTGGTTGCAGGTTCCCAGCCCTTTAGGGGCTTTGTGGGAGGCAACCAATGTGTCTCTCTCACTCCTCTCTCTCTCTCTCTCACTCTCTCTCTCTTTTCCACATCCCTTTCACTCTCTCTAGAAATCAATGGAGAAAATAGCCTCAAGTAAGGATTAAAATAAATAAGTAAATAAACATTCAAATAAATGTACCCTGAAGGGAATATCATGGAAGCAGGGGGGCAGGCTGTAAATCCCTCTATCCCCTCTATTCCTTCTATGCATACTTCTTCAGAGAATCATAGAGGTGTTAAGACCCTGGGGTGTGCCCCAGGTCAGTTTCAGCAAGTCTCTGACCCAACTTTACTTCCTTTTAGGGAGAAAATTAAGGGGTGATATTATTTTTTCTCTACAGTTCTGGAACTTGCTTTGATCAACTATCTCAAATCAATACAAGGCAGGTCAGTCTCTTAGGTTTTTTAAAGCTAAAATATGCCTGAGAAAGGTTGCTAGCATATTGAGCCAGCATTTTAAAATTTCTTCCTTTGAATTCAAGAAACCTCCTGAGGTCTTTCACTACATTATTACACAGTCCCCTTAGTGGGCTTGTGGTTGGGCTGGTTAAAAGCAAATCTGAGCACTGTCTCTAATGTATCTGCTCTAGGCTGGGAGACTCTTCTTAATTGTTGTATTTCCAGATCTTTTTTGGTCTCTTCTGGTTTGGAAATAGACATGCACAGCTGCAATCTGGCAATCAAAGTGGGGAAGGTGATCATTTACATTCTAACACACACAGAGACTTTGTAGTCAAGGTTACTTATAAATCAAATAGATGTCATTTCATAAACACCTCCAAACAACTGTACTCCATTACCGAAATGGGAAGCAGTACTGTTAATGGGTATCTAAGGAGTAAAATCAATTTAACTTACAGGCACTCAGCTGCTACAACAGTTGTGAACATGTCTGAATGTTAATAAACACTGATTAGTATTAATATCATACAAGAACTTAAATGTGGCTGGCATGAAATTCCCAGTCTAATGGACGGAGAAGCCTGTTGACAAAGATTTATTCTCTTTATTCCCTTGTCTAAAGAAATGTTCTGTAGGTTTGATAGTACGAACATTAGTTTCACAAAGATACTAAGGCATTTCTTGAATTTTAGAGGTTATAATACTCTTATGAAAAGGAAGGTGAACACTTATTTGTCACTCAAAGACAACACTGAAATGATACCGAGCAAATCCATGAGCAGCAAGTGGAATGTGAAAATTAGGAGGAAAGACAGTGAAGATATGCAGATCATGATAATATAGAACAGCTGGGGAATGAGGGGCTCTTTCCCAGGGAAGTTGACAGCAGCCACGACTTGAATAGCAAGCGATAATATTGGAACATGGCTCCACTTTGGTTTCCTTTCAACATGTGTGTCAAGGATCACCATGAAGGGAAATGAAACATACTGATTAGAATAGCAAGTTTCAGGTGAACCCTGAACTCTGATTTCTTCCCATTCTCTCAATCACCATTAATTGCCATTACTACCCAGTGATACAAAATGACTGGATTTAGAGTAAAAAGATAAGGATAGGATTAATATGGATCAGTGGATTTTACTTGAATAATATCTAAGATAGTTATATGTTTTAATATTTTTATTGAGGTATAATTGACATAAAATTTATATATACATTGTGAAATGATCACCATAGTCAAGCCAGTAAAATACTCATTATCTCATATAGTCAGAATTTCTTTTCTTTTCTTTCTTTCTTTCTTTCTTTCTTTCTTTCTTTCTTTCTTTCTTCTCTCTCTCTCTCTCTCTCTCTCTCTCTCTCTCTCTCTCTCAATATATTATATTGATTTTTTTTTTAACAGAAAGGAAGGGAGAAAGATAGTTAGAAACGTCAATGAGAGCCGAAACTGGTTTGACTCAGTGGATAGAGCATCAGCCTGCCTGAAAGGTCCCAGATTCGATTCCGGTCAAGGGCATGTACCTTGATTGCAGGCACATCCCTAGTACAGAGTGTGCAGGAGGCAGCTGACCGATGTTTCTCTCTCATTGATGTTTCTAACTCTCTACCCCTTTTTCTTCCTCTCTGTAAAAACTCAATAAAATATATATATTTTTAATAAACATTGATGAGAGAGAAACATGGATCAGTTGCCTCCTGCACACTCCCTACTGGGGATGTGCCCACAATCAAGGTACATGCTCTTGACCGGAATCGAACCTGGGACCTTTCAGTCCACAGGCTGACGTTCTATCCACTGAGCCAAACCGGTTTTGGCATCTCTCTCTTTTTTTAATGTGGCAAGAACACTTAAGCAAATTTCAGGCATATAATGGAGTATCACCACAATGAACATTAGGTCTCCAGACCGAGTCATCACAAAAAAGATACTGTAGTGTAGTTGGTGAAGAAAGATATTTTCAATCCTAGGTTTTGGGTAAATTGGATATCCATATGAAGATAAAAAGAATCTGTACACTCCCCTAAACAGATACAAAAGTAAATTCTAATAGAGTTGAAGATTCAAATGTGAAAGGTTCAAGTTTTTAGAACAGAACAAAGGAGAATATTTTTATGACTGTGGCACAGGCAAATTCTTAAACAAGACACAAAAAACATTTAATTATAGAAAGAAAAAAAAGAACAAATTAGACTATAAGATTAAGAACTGTATCACAGCTCATGGTCTGAGAGAAGATATTTATAATATAGATACCAACCAAGACACGGGAACATGTTTCTGCACCACAAAGGAAACAACAAAACCAAAAGACAACATACTTAATAAGAAAATATATTTGCAAATGATAAACCCTATATAATAAAGAGGTAATATGCAAATTGATCATCACTCCAACAAACAAGATGGCTGCCCCCATGTGGTCAAAGATGGCCACCCCATGTGGACACAAGATGGCCACCACAAGATGGCCAGCAGGAGAGGGCAGTTGTAGGCATTCAGGCCAACAGGGGAGTGCAGTTGGGAGGGACCAGACCTGCAAGGGAGGGCAGTTAGGGGTGACCAGGCTGGCAGGGGAGGGCAGTTGGGGGTGCCCAGACCAGCAATGGAGGTAAGTTAGAGTCAACCCAGCCAGCAGGGGCAGGCAGTTAGAGGTGACCAGGCCAGCATGGGAGGACAGTTAGGGGCAATCAGGTCGGCAGGGTAGTGGTTAGGGGTGACCAGGCTGGCAAGCAGAAGTGGTTAGGGGCAATCAGGCAGGCAGGAAGGTGAGCAGTTGGGAGGCAGCAGTCCTTGACTGTGAGAAGGATCCCCCCTGAATGAATTTTGTGCACTGAGCCTCTAGTCTGATAATATGTTAGTACCCAAATATATAAGAATTCATATAATAACAAAAAATATACAATCTGATACAAAAAATGGGCAGAGGACATAAAAAGACATTTCTCCAAAGAAGACAAACAGAAGGCCAACAGACATATGAAAAAAGAAAGAAATGCTCAACATCATTAATCATTAGGGAAATGGAAATAAAAACCACAATGAATTACCACCTCACACTGTCAGAATGGCTATCACCAATAAATCCACAAACAAGTGTTAGTGAAGATGTGGAGAAAAGGGAACCCTCCTGCACTGTAGTTGAGACCTCGTCTAAATTGGTACAGCCACTGGAGAAAATAGTTTTGTCAAGAAAGCAAAAATAGAACTACCATATGACTCAGCAATTCCACTTGTCAGTGTTTATCCAGAAAACAATGAAACAAACAGAAAACAAAAACACGAATTCAAAATTATACATACATTTGTGTCTTATTGGAGCATTTATAATAGCCAAGATATGGAAGCAATCTAAGTATCCATTTATAGATGAATGGATAAAGAAGATGTGATATATAATTACATTTATATGTGTGTGCATCTATCTACCTATATGTATATATAGATATATACCAGTGGTTCTCAACCTGTGGGTCATGACCCCTTTGGGGGTTGAACGACCCTTTCACAGGGATCGCCTAAGACCATCGGAAAATCAGATATTTACATCATGATGCATAACAGTAGCAAAATTTCATGGTTGGGGATCACCACCACATGAGGAACTGTATACAAGGGTCGCACGCAGCCTTAGGAAGGTTGAGAACCACTGATATATACAATGGGCTACTACTCAGTAATAAAAAAGAATAAAATGTTGCCATCTGTGACAACATGGATGGACCTAGAAGGTATTATGTTAAGTGAAATAAGAGAAAGAGAAAGAAAAACATCATATGGTTTCATTTACATGTGGAATATATAAACAAACAAACAAAGCACACTTATAGAAACAAAGATCAAACTGCTGGTTGCCAGAGGAGAGGGGTAGGGGAATGGAAGAAAAAGGAAAAAGGGAATATAGTCAGTAATCCTATTTAATAAAGCGGTAATATGCAATAAACCTTCACACTCTCACAAGATGGCTTCCTACAACCAGGCTGGCAGGCAGGTTAGTAAGGGACAACCAAACGATTGAACAAGGAGGCTGTATGGGGTGACCAGGTTGGTAGGGGGATAGTGAGGGATGACCAAACGACTGAACAGCAGGCTGTGTGGAGCGACCAAGGCCAGCAGGGGTCCGTGAGGGACCATCAAGCTGGCAGGGCAGGGCGGGAAGTTGAGAGCAACCAGGCCAGCAGGGGGGGCAGTTAGAGACAACCAGGCCAGCAAAGGGTGGCATTTGGGAGTAATCATGCCAGCAGGGGGAAGGGGGGGCAATAGGAAGCAACTAGGCTGGCAAGGGGGGGCAGTTAGGGGTGACCAGGCCAGTGGGGGAGTAGGTGGGTGCGATCAAGTTGTGGGGGAGGGCAGTGAGGGGCAACCAGGCAAGCAGGCAGATCAGTCTGGCATGCAGAGGCAGTGAAGGCAATCAGGTCGGCACGGGGGAGCAGTTAGAGGTGACCAGGCCAGTGAGGGGGATATAGTTGAGAGAAACCAGGCCAGCAGGGGGGCAGTTAAGGGCAACCAGGATGGCAGGGAGAGGGCAGTTGGGGGTGATCTGATAGGCAGAGGGAGGCAGTTGGGAGCCATCAGACAGCCAGGCAGGTGAGCAATTAGGAGCCAGTAGTCCAGGATTGTGAGAGGGATGTCCAATTGCTGGGGGTCTCAGATTAGATAGGGAGCAGGCTGGGCTGAGGGGACCCCATCATGCATGAATTTCATGCACCGGACCTCTAGTATTGTAATAACTTTGCAAGGTAACAGATGGTTACTAAACTTAGTCTGGCGATCAAAATAAACTGGTGAATATAATAGAATCAGGAGCATAGAAAGGGAATGGACTGACAATTCTTGGGGGGAAAGGGGTATGAGGGGTGCGAGAAGAGATTGGACAAAAATCTTACACCTGTGGATGAGGCCAGTGTTGAGGGGTAAGGGCATGGGGTAGGGGGTGGTGAATCAGGTGGAGGGGAACTATGGGGGGGGGAAAGAGGAACATCTGTAATAAACTGAACAATAAAGATTTCTTTAAAAAAAGATAATCATCAACTCTCTAAATACAATGAAGGAAAGATAAAGATTTTAAATTGTCTTTGCTTATCTTCAGATTGGATTCACGTTTTAACAGCAGTAAGCACAGTTATTTTCACATTTGTTAATCTGTGTGTTCTGAGGAATAAATGAGCTATATATGTGAAAGCACTTAGCCCAGAGCCTAGCACATAGTTGGTTCTCAATAAATACTAGGTGTACCAGTTAATAATGTAGTTTTTTTCAATAGATGGAGTTACACATATGTTGATATATATGTGATTTGATATGTATGCTATTTTGTTGTATTGACAGCAAGCTTCAAAACTTCATATATCAAATTTGCTGAAGGTGTTAACATCATAGATTTTTTAAAAATATATTTATTGATTTTCCACAGAGAGGAAGGGAGAGGAATATCGAGCTAGAAACATAGATGAGAGAGACACATCAATCAGCTGCCTCCTGCACGCCTCTACTGGGGATGTGCCCGCAACCAAGGTACATGCCCTTGACTGGAATCAAACCTAAGACCTTTCAATTCTCAGACTGATGCTCTATCCAATGAGCCAAACCGGTTTTGGCATCATCATAGATATTTTTATGCTTAAAATGCCATAAAAAGAGCATTTGTGGGAAGTTTTAATTCATTACTTTATTTTGAAGAAAAAAATTATCATATACTTCAGGAAGCTTATGGTGAACATGCTCCATCTCAGGATACTTGTGAACACTGGTTTAAATGCTTTAAAAGTGGTGATTTTGATGTGAAAGACAAAGAACGTCCGGGTCAACCAAAAAAGTTTGAAGACCAACAATTATAAGCATTATTGGATGAAGATACATGTCAAACTAAAAAACAACTTTCAGAAAGATTAAACGTTGCTCATCAAACAATTTCAAATCATTTACAAGCAATGGTTAAGATTTTAAAGGAAGGAAAATGGGTGCCAGCCATATCAACTGAACAAAAGACAAATGGAAAACCAAAAAGTCATCAGTAAAACGTTGCTTCAACAGAAGGAAAGAAAGTCTTTTTTTCATCACTTGACAATGAAAAGTGGACTTATTTTGAGAATCCCAAATTCACAAAATCATGGGTTGATTCAAGCCAACCATCAACATCGACTGCAAGGCCAAATCACTTTGGAAAGAAAGATAATGTTTTGTGTTTGTTGGGATAGGGAAAGTGTGGTGTATTATGGTGAAACGGTTAATACTGATTGCTACCTACAGCAAATAATCAATTTGAACCACGAGTTGATCATGAAACAACCAGAATGTTCCAGAAGACACGGCAAAGTAATTTTGCTTTGTGATGATGCATCAAACATTTCAAAACCAGTTAAAGACACCTTAAAAGATGCCTGGGAAGTAAGTATTAACCCACTCACTGCATTCACCAGACCTTGCTCCTTCAGATTACCATTTGTTCTGATTGATGGCACACACACTTTCTAAGCAGCACTTAAAACATACAAATAAGTGGAAAATTGGGTCTCTGACTGGTTTTCCTCAAAACAAGAAAAGTTCTATTGGGACGGTATCCACAAATTACCTGAAAGATGAGGAAATGTGTAGCTAGTGATGGACATTACTTTGAATAAAGCACTTTTGATGTTTCTCTTGAAATTATCATGTTTTCTTTAATTACAAAATTGGCCATTATTAACCGTACACCTAGTAAATATGAACTGCTTTTGAGTCTAAGATTTACTTGTTCAGATCCAAATGTACATTACTTTTTTAAAGTAATAGAGAAATACTGCTGCCTGTCATTTTATTATTATTTTAATCATCACCCTGGAATGTGTTTATTGGTGAGAGAGAGAGAGAGAGAGAGAGAGAGAGAGAGAGAGAGAGAGA
>JAAGEH010002531.1:16619261-16656112 GCA_011751065.1 Lasiurus cinereus
GGGATGATTTTTTCTGTACATGTTAAGGGGCTTAATTAAAATTAACCCCTAAGAGGAGAAACCAAGATGACAGCATAGGTGAATACCTAAATTGCTGCCTCGCACAACAATTTCAAAACTACAACTAAAAGACAGAAAAGACATCATCCAGAACCACAGGAAAGCTGGCTGAGTGGAAATTCTACAACTAGAAGAAAGAGAGGGGCTCACAGAGACTCAGAAAAGCTGCAAAAAGCTGAGGTACGGAGACATGCACATGGAGAGAGTGGGTGGTAGAGTGCCTGGCTGGCTTCCTTTGGCGGGATGGAAGACAGAGACTCTTGACTGCACTGAACCCCTTATTCGACTGCACTGAACCCCAGTTCCAGGTGAGACTCATATGGGGGGAGTCTGCACTGTCATGAAAAGGGAGGAGTGCACGGAAATTTAGGGGAGCCGCAAAAGGGCAGAGATCAGGGGGCATGCACACCACAGTGCACAGAGAAGATGGACTGTTGGTTGTGCCGCTGGCTTTCTCTAGTGGGCGGGAGACAGAGCCTCCAACTGTGCTGTACTCCACTTCTGACTACACTGAACCCCAGTTTTGGATGAAACCCTGGGGACCCAGTCTCATGTGGGTCCCAGAGCACAGGGGAAAGAAAGGCAGAGGTCTAGAGACATGCGAGCATGCGTGTGCACAGAAAAGGCTGCAGTGATTACCAAGAGACACTTGAGACCCAGGGGCTGCATAGGGCAGGGCTCACTGGAAGCCAAGACTGTCTGCTCAGCCCTGAAACTCTACTCCACCCAAAGTCAACAGAGGCTTTTGCAGTTTTGCAAGTCTTATACCATAAGGCTGACTCCAGCATAGAAGTTCTCCCAGCATAGTAAAATGTGAAGACAAAGAAACAGATCACAAGCAAAAGTAATGGAGGAAAACAAAGGACTGGATATAGAGTTCAAAACCATGGTTCTAAGGTTTTTCAAGAATTTTCTAGAAAAGATGGATAAATTTAGCGAGTCCCAAGAGGAGAAAAAGGATCAACTAGAAATTAAACATATACTGACTGAAATAAAACAATATTATACAGAGATCCAACAGCAGACTAGCGAAAGGCAAGAATCAAGTCAAAGACCTGAAATACAGAGAAGCAAAAACACTCCATTGAAAAAGAAAAAGAAAAAAGAATCCAAAAATATGAAGATAGTGTAAAGAGCATCTGGGACAACTTCAAGCATACCAACATCAGAATTATGGGGGTGCCAGAAGAAGAGAGAGAGCAAGATACTGAAAACCCATTTGAAGAAATAATGACTGAAAACTTCCCACATCTGGTGAAAGAAATAGACTTACACGTCCAGGAAGCACACAGAACCTCAAATAAAAGGAATCCAAAGAGGACCACACCAAGACATATCATAATTAAAATATCAAGAGCAAACGACAAAGAGAGAATATTAAAAGCAGCAAGAGAAAAACACTTAATTACCTACAAGGAAGCACCCATACGATTGTCAGCTGATTTCTCAACAGAAAATATGCAGGCCAGACGAGAGTGACAAGAAATATTCAACGTGATGAATAGCAAGAACCTACAACCAAGAATAATCTATCCAGCAAAGCTATCATTCAAAATTGAAGGGCAGATAAAGAGCTTCACAGATAAGAAAAAACTAAAGGAGTTCATCACCACCAAACCAGTATTATATGAAATGCTGAAAGTTACTCTTTAAGAAGAGGAGGAAGAAGAAGAAAAAGGTAAAGATAAAAATTATGAACAATAGCCGAAACCGGTTTGGCTCAGTGGATAGAGCGTCGGCCTGGAGACTACTGAAAGGTCCCAGGTTCGATTCTGGTCAAGAGCATATATCTTGGTTGCAGGCACATCCCCAGTAGGGGGCATGCAGGAGGTGGCTTATCAATGTCTCTCTCTATTGATGTTTCTGGCTTTCTATCCCTCTCCTTTCCTCTCTGTAAAAAATCAATAAAATATATTTTAAAAAATTATGAACAACAAATACATATCTATCAACAAGTGAATCTAAAAATCAAGTGAATAAAAATTCTGATGAACAGAATAAACTGGTGAATATAATAGAATCAGGGGCATAGAAAGGGTGTGGACTGACAATTCTCAGGGGGAAAGTGGTGAAGGGGGTGCAGGGAGAGACTGGATAAAAATCATACACCTATGGATGAGGACAATATGGGGGTAGGTAAGGGCAGAGGGATGGGTGGGAGCCGGGTGAAGGGGAGCTCTGGGGGGAAAAAAGAGGATCAAATGTAATACTCTGAACAATAGATTTATTAAATCAAAAAAAATTAAATTAAACCCTAAGAGAGAATATAGCCTGTTTAGAAAAGTGTTCTTCTTTAAGTATTTTTATTATCAATTTTATGTCAATTTAAAATATGTTCTCTTTAATAAAAACACATACAATGCAGAAGATAAAGTAAAAGAGCAGAATCCTTACACTTCCCCCATATTCCAACCCACTCTCCAGAGACAACCATCTTCTCTTAAAAGTTTCTGTGTATCTTTCCAGACCTATACATTTTTGTTCATATATGTATATACTCATACAAAATATGGTACTGTTTTCTTTGCCTTTGTATAATCCTGACGTCTTATAACAATAGATTATAGTAGTTCAATTTGTCTTTTTTACTTAGTGTTGTATCTTGATTAAACTTTCCCTGACCATGTTCCCTTCAAATTTACAAACTTGCTCTGCAATATTTTATAGTAATAAATGCATCATATAATCTATTTAGTATTAACTATTTGATGGATATTTAGTTGTTTCTAGTTTTTCACTACTACAAATAATACTTCAGACAAAATTATTGTTCTTGTCTCTTTATGCAACTTATGGGGATTTTTCTAGGAAAGATATCTGGAAGTGAACTTTCTAGGTAACAAGTAAAATAAATATATTTTACTAGATTACAGGACAAAACTATCCTCTCATAAAGGTTTGATCATTGCACCCAAGAATGCAGGAGAATACCTGTCTCTTATACTCTTCCCTCAGCAGATATTGCCCTCAATTTCTGCAAATAAGATAGAAAATAAACTATATGTATCTATTTTAACATGCACTGCTCTCATGTCTAAAGAAGTAGACAATTTTAAATTATATTAATTAGACATTCTTGTATTTTGTCTGTGTAATGCTTGTTTTATGCATTTTAAAGTTTGAATGTTTGTCTTTTTCTTAATAATTTGTTAAGACTTCATATTATTTTTACGTTGTTATGAGTTATACGTCACTAATCTTTTAACTTTAAGATGTCATTTTGTTTTTCAGAACTTGCAATGTGCTTTTATTGATTTTAGAGAGAGAGGCAGGAAGAGGGAGAGGGAGATAGAAACATTGATGTGAGAGAAAAACATCAGTCAAGACCAAACCCACAACAGGGATATGTGCCCTGACTGGGAATTGAACTACTGATCTTCTAGGGCTAGGATGATGGTCAACCAGCTGAGCCACACCAGCCAAGAGATAAGATGGCTTAGGTGAGCCCATGATTTAAGAGAGAGATTTTAAAGAATCAGATTTTGAAAGGGGTATGTAAGCATTTAGGTCAAACAGTATATATAGCTTATAGACACACAAATATATGTACACAAGTTAACTATGCAATTTACAACAAGGTGTCAGACTTGAACTAAATCCATAGTAGACTTGTGTGCTAAACACATATAAGAGACCAGAGCATAAATTAGGTCCCTGAGAGAGTAATAATAACTGACATATAGGACAGGGGAGAGCCATTTCACATGTTCTTTCAGCACAAAGTATAATAAAGGGGCTTAGAGGAAAAATGTTTCAGAGGAAGCCAGGACTTGCAAAACGGGCCAGGTGAAAAGAATATTAATTCTAATATACAAGGCAAGCATTCAAGGGTGAAGGTCTAGAGATTGCAATCCATCCTTCTCTATGCCAAATTGAGTGCCATCCATACCATGCCAAGAAAATGTTTTATTTAGGGCCATGAACTCGTGAAAAATTGAGTAGCATCTATAAATTTTATTCACTCCTTTTTCCAGATCATTAAGGATATTAAACTCGGCCAGACACAACATGAACCCTTACAACACACCAGTACACATTGCCTTAGAGTTAATTATGCTATCATTAATCATTTTCCCATTGTTTATAATCACCTAAGCATTTTTAATATAACTAGATTCTTATTCAAGCCGGTTTTAAATTAATTTTGCAAGTAAGATTTGGAGGGTTCAGATACAATGATCTGTTGACACCTACATTCATCAATTAAGTAGTGTTCTCTTTTCCTGTTCTTTGGGAGTTTTTCTGGTAGGATGTACTCTCTGCAGATCCAGCTTTATGTAAGACACAGCTTGTCTCTGGTCCAATTGTTTACAACTTTTCTCTTTCAACAGCTGCACCATGACTTTTTTTTTAATTTTAATTAAATCTTTATTATTCAGATTATTACATTTGTTTTTTTTTCCCCTCCATAGCACCCCTCCACCCAGCTCCCATCCTTCCCTCCCTCCCATTGACCTCATCCATAGGTGTATGATTTTTGTCCAGTCTCTCCCTGTATACTCCTCACCCCTTTCCCCCTGAGAATTATCAGTCCACTCCCTTTCAATGCTCCTGATTCTAGTATATTCACCAGTTTATTCTGTTGATCAAATTTTTAATTCACTTAATTTTTAGATTCACTTGTTGATAGATACATATTTGTTGTTCATAATTTTTTGACTTTAATCTTTTTCTTCTTCCTCTTCTTAAAGAGTACCTTTCAGCATTTCATATAATACTGGTTTGGAGTTGATGAACTCCTTTAGCTTTTTCTTATCTGTGAAGCTCTTTATCTGCCCTTCAATTCTGAATGATAGCTTTGCTGGATAGATTATTCTTGGTTGTAGGTTCTTGCTATTCATCACGTTGAATATTTCTTGCCACTCCCGCCTGGCCTGCATCGTTTCTGTTGAGAAATCAGCTGACAGTCGTATGGGTACTCCCTTGTAGGTAATGAACTGTTTTTCTCTTGCTGCTTTTAATATTCTCTCTTTGTCTTTTGCTCTTGGTATTTTAATTATGATGTGTCTTGGTGTGGTCCTCTTTGGATTCCTTTTATATGGGGGTCTGTGTGCTTCCTGGACGTGTAAGTCTATTTCTTTCACCAGATGTGGGAAGTTTTCAGTCATTATTTCTTTAAATAGGTTTTCAGTATCTTGATCTCTCTCTTCTGGCACTCCCACAATTCTGATGTTGGTATGTTTGAAGCTGCCCAGGGTCTCCTTACATTATCTTCACATTTTTGGATTCTTTTCTCTTCTTGCTTTTCCAGTTGAGTGTTTTCTGCTTCTTTATATTTCAAATTTTTGACTTGATTCTTGCCTTTCTCTAGTCTGCTGTTAGGACACTGTATAATATTTTTTATTTCAGTCAGTGAATGTTTCATTTCTAATTGGTCCTTTTTCATCTCCTCTTGGGTCTTGATAAATTTATCCATCTTTTCTTGCATATTCTTGAAAAACCTTATAAGCGTGGTTTTGAACTCTATATCCAGTCGTTTTTTTTCCTCCATTTCTTTTGTTTGTGATCCCTTCCCTTGTCTTGGCATTTTCACTATGTTGGGGAAACCTCTGTGTTGGATTCAGCCTTATAATGCCAGACGTGCAAAGCCGCAGAAGCCTCTGTTGAGCTTGGGATGGGTGGAGTCTCAGGGCTTAAGGGACCGCCTTGCCTTCCAGTCGGCCCCGCCCTCCACACCCCTGAGTCTCACGTGACAGGGTTATCGCTGGAGCGGTCCTTGTGCGCGCACCCGCAGGGCCTCTAACCGCTGCCTTTCCAGCTCCCCTGTGCGCCAGGACCACAGGAGTCTAGGTCCACAGGGTTTCGCCCGAAACAGGGACCCAGTGAACTCAGAAGTGGCACAGTTGGGAGGGTCTGTCTCCCGCCCACTCGCGAAAGCCAGCGGCACAATCAGCAGTCTGTCCTCCGCGCAGCGCCGTGCGCGCCGCCTCCAGGCTTTTGATCTTTTGCGACTCCCCTAAATTTCCGTGCACTTCTCCCTTTTCACAGTCCAAACTCCCCCCGTATGAGTTTCGGCTGGATCTGGGGTTTAGTGTCGTAAGATAAGGGGTTCAATGCCGTTGGGAGTCTCTGTTTCCCTCCCGCCAGAGAAAGCCAGCCAGGTACTCCGGCACCCGCTCTCTCAGTGCGCGCGTCTCCATACCTCAGCTTTTTGCAACTCCTCTGGGTCTCTGTGAGCCCCTCTCTTTCCTTCTAGTTGTAGAACTTCCACTCAGCCAGCTTTCCTTTGGTTCTGGATGATGTCCGTTATGTCTTTTAGTGGTAGTTTTGAAATTGTGCGAGGCAGCAGTGTAGGTATTCACCTATGCCGCCATCTTGGATTCCCTCCCTCTGCACCATGACTTTTTAATATGTTGACATGAGAGCAACTATGACGTTGACCCGATCACACTTTTTTCTTAAAGATTAAGTATCTGTTTTGTTCCTTATTCACTTTTTACCCATCCTGCTCCTCTCTTTGTTTCAGCAGTATGCCCTAGTTCTTCACTGGCAGTAACTTATTGATGTATTTCTTTAACATCATTTAGGGCCCTAAATGCCTGAATGTATGTCCTGCACAGTGCCAGTTTGGATGTATTACATACTTTATAATGTTCCCAGACTACATTTTAAAAAGAACTGTTTTTCTTGTGTGTTTTCCTGACTTTATAACAGTTCTGCACCTTCCTTCTTAAATAAGTTATACATCTATACATTTATTACAGGTTCTATTTTTCTGGCTTTGACTCTTTTCCAGCTCTCTGATTCTTTTCTTAATTACCAGCTAATAAAACCCAAGTCTTATATGTACATACTTTAGAAGCAAATAGTTCTCCAGGGTTTGTAATAAAAAGAGTAGCCCTCCATCCCTATTCCATCATGTACTTCTTCAAGAGACAACAGATTTCAACTTTTAGCTGAATATTTTGGTATTTACCTGCATGACTCAAAATAATGTGCTTGAATTTCTACCATTTATTTCAGAAACCAGAGGCCTGGTGCACAAAATTGGTGCACTGGGGGGTAGGATGAGATGAGGAAATGTCCCTCAGCCCAGCCTGTACCCTCTCCAATCTGGGACCCCTTGGGGGATGTCTGACTGCTGCAGGGATTGGGCCTAAACCAGCAGTTGGTCATCCCTCTCACAATCTGGGACTGCTGGTTCCTAACCATTCGCTTGCCTGATTGCCTCTAACTGCTTCTGCCTGCCAGCCTGATTGCCTCCTAATTACTCCCCTGCCAGCCTGATTGATGTCTAACTGCTCCTCTGCTAGCCTGATCACCCCCAACTGCCCTCCCCTGCTGGCCTGATGCCCCCCAACTGCCCTCCTCTGATCTTGTGATGTCATAGGGGCAGCCTTCTTGTGATGATGCGAGGGCGAGAAGCCACCTAAGCTTTTATTAGTATAGATTATCTCTGAGCAAAACGCTCTACTAAGAAAGATGGGGGTTTAGCTCATTTCCCCCGTTACTACCATACAGGTGTTCCCTTTCCTTTATCTCATCTTCCCAATATGATTTATCGACATTTTTATTAGGTTAATATCAGGGTTTATTACATAAGTGCTCTCCATAACTAAAATAAATGGTAAACTGTAAAAACTTTTTCTTTCGGATTAACTTTTTACTTTCTCTGTTATCTCAATCATTATTACATCTTTAAGTATAATACATTCTAATGGCTCAGCATGTTTGACCAAATAAACTGAGTTTTCAGGGTTAAATTGATTTATGAGGAAAATGTCAGAGGAAGACATGTGGTTTATAAGGAGGACAGAATGATGAGCCTAATAAAAAGGTATCATCTTAAACTGAGATTTCTTAACCTAGTTATCCTAGAAATAATTCAAAACTCCCCCACCCTCAATTCTTCTCACTTACAAAATGGATTTAGATATTCTCAGTTTATAGATTTATTATTTTGAAAAAAAAATTATTTCCTTATTCATACCCAAAGGATTGTTTTTAATCTGGCTTACAGCAGGGAATTAATTCGCTGTCTTGTGGTGAATGTATTTTGGAATTTGTAAAGTAAATTGCTTGTGTGGAAGTAAAACTCTCCTCAAGGGCATCCAGTTTTCTGTAGCTCCTACACATTACTTCAAATATCAAGGAAGAGTGATTCTTTCTTATGATTATCTTACTCCCTAATTTTGAATCTTAGTCATTTTCATTCACAGTCAACTCTTTGTCCCACTATTGAGCCAACTTAGAATCCTAGGCTTCACTGGGAAGATTTACCAGTCTTTTGAAAAATATGCAGAAAGATGCCCTGGCTAGTGTGGGTCAGTTGGTTTGAGCATCCTTCCAGGCACTAACCAGTCACAGGTTTAGTTCCTGGGTTGTGGGTTCAATTCCTGATTGGGGCAAGCAATCAATATTTTTCTCTCTTTCCCTCTCCCTTCCTTTTTCTCTAAAATCAATAAAAACATGACCTTGTGAGGGTTAAAAATAAATCATAAAGATTTGTAGTTGGAAATTCTTTCTACCTCCATGTTGAGGGAGGGAAACTATGTTAGCATTCACTGTGTGCCAGCACTTCTCTGCCTAGATGAATGTACTAGTAAGTCTATTGCTATTATGACGAATTTTATTATCAGCATTTTTGCCATCTGCATGGTTTTTGCACTTGTGCTGATTGCTTTTCTCAGCTTCAAATTTCAGCCTTCATTTCAAATTGTCGATGCAAAGATGCAAGTCACTGTGGCTTAGCAGTGTAAATAATAGCCCCTCAACTAGGATCTCTGAGCGCTCTCTGCTGGAGCAGGGTCTTTGCTTGCCCACTGCAATGGACATGCAGCCTATGCTTTGTGGGAAGTCAAGAGGAGGAGAGGATTTGAAAACAGTTTAGATTAGGGATCTTTTAATTGTGGTTGTTAATCATCAGGAGAATGTTTTCAGCCTGGTGGTCTATGAGTCAATGCAGCTTTGCTATTGTTTTGAATAATTCAATTTTGTTTAATACAAATTATTTAATTTAATATATTCAGGCTAAGTCTCAATCTGTCCTGAGTACTTCAGACTTAGGATGCTCTGGGGGCATAAACAGGAGTCTCTGCCTTGCTTTCACTCAGCTGACCAGGTAAACTCTCACCTAAATTAGAGGCCTCTCGCCATTCTCACAGTAATATGGCCTGCAGGAGGCCCTGGGGGACACACAAAAAGAATATATAAGTCAGACTATAGGTAATTAACTTGAGTCTATCTTCAGGATGCTTCCCACTACTTCTGGAGCAGGGGAACAAGTCCTTCCACATGAAGATCTCTGGTGGTCCATGTTTATGGTATGCTTGGGGGTTCAGACTGTTTCTGAAGTTACACCACATTAATGTCACTTGCAGTTAAATGATTTTACACATAACTAGTCCTCTCTTCCTCAGACCCTGTTGTTTTGCAAGCAGGTAATTTCTGTGGGAACCATGTACTATATTCAAAAGCAGCCTTCAGCTTTCATAAATCCTATAGACATATTTCTGATGGGTATGGGCCGCATCTTCAGAATTTTAAAACATCACAAAGGTGAAACATTTTCTTCCAAAATGCACCTTTTAAATATACTTTGCATCACATTCTGAAAACAGATTCAAAGCATATTGTTTACTCAGGTGACATTGGTAGGAAGGTTACTGACATATACACTATTCTTTATTTCCTTTTTTTGAACACTGTAAAGTGGGAGCCTTGCTGGGGCTTCTCTCTTTCCATTTGGTTAAGCCATCTAATTTTCACTTTCGCTTAGTGATTACCTGATTAGCCCAGCAGGTGTTACCATGTACCACAAAACCTTTTCGTTGCAGCCAGTATCAAAAATGCATCTATTCTTGTGTGCACCCAATAGGCCTCATGGATTTTTATTTATTCAACATTTTTTAAAACACAAATTACAATTATTATTCTTTTTCTAAAAATGGATCACATTTCACCAGTGGGAGCCCCTTCAAGCTGGTTCTGGTGTTCTTTTAATATACCTCTATTAGTTTTTGACCATTTTCTTTCTGGCAAAACTTGTACTTTGCGTGCCTTAAATCTAGAAACAGCTATTTCTTCAATTAGAGCCCTAATTTCTGTTGATGAGAAATAATATAGAAGTCAAGATCTGAGTAGTAAACATATTCATTGATATGCTCATTGATACTGGTCATTTTTTCTCAGTGAACCAAGCTATAAATTATATATATTTTAATATCATGGATTCACTTTAAAATTTTCCACTTCAGCCAAAACCAGTTGGCTCAGTGGATAGAGTGTTGGCCTGTGGACTGAAGGGTCCCAGGTTCTATTCCAGTCAAGGGCATGTAGCTTGGTTGCAGGCACATCCCCAGTAGGGTGTGTGCAGGGGGCAGATGATTGATGTTTCTCTCTCATCGATGTTTCTGACTCTCTATCCCTCCCTTTCCTCTCTGTAAAAAATCAAAATATATTTTAAAAAATTTTTTCTACTTAAATGTAACATTACAGAACTTTATTCTTAATTCTTTTGACTTTTATATTTATACTAGAGGCCTGATGCACAAAGTTCATGCAAGAAGCTCAGCTCTCATAGCCATGGCAGCTTGCCTCAGCCCTCCCAGCCCCAGCTTTATCTGAAAGGTCAACCAGAAGAACGTCTAGAAGGTCATTTGGCTGTCTGGTCTAATTAGCATATTAAGCTTTTATTATAGATTTCTTTTCTGTTACATTGAAAAACGTTGTTTATAATTACATATATACACACATATAAATACATAATAGTTCATAGTTATAAGACCAATATTACTAACAATGAAATAAAATAAAAGCAAAGTTTAACATTTCCTTTTGATTCTTTTTCCTAAGGATATACTACAGTTTATAGTTTGTAAGTATATATAGTAAGAGTTTTATGTACTGAAGCACTTGAGTAATTCTGCTGTTAGTTACTGATTTGACATATAGTTAAATTCATTTAATTCATTTTATTTCCAAGTTGCAATTTTTAAAATTTTTATTTTATTTTTGAATACATAAAACATTTATTTGGTTAAAAAGTCAAAATAAAAGAGGAGCTCCACACGCCACATGGAAAGGTCAGATTTCGCCTGGGATAAGGGGAGAGAACTACATAACCATGGGCAGACGAAGAAACAGCCCACATATGACAGAAAAGCAGGTATCACCAGAAAAGAAAGTAAACAAAATAGAAGAAGAAATAGACCTTCCAGAGAAAGAGTTCAGAAAAATGGTCATAAGGTGGCTGAAAAGAATGGAAGACAAAATCGACAATGTAAGTAAGAGCCAAGAGGAAATGAAGAAGAAGCAAGAAAAAATGCAGAATAATCAAGAAGAAATGAAAAATGACGTCACTGCTATAAAGAACTCAATAGAAAGCATCAAAAGTAGACTAGAAGAAGCAGAGGATTGCATCAGTGAGCTAGAAGACAAGGTAGGAAAAAATACCCAAGTACAGCAGCTTCTAGAAAAAAAAAAAATTAAAAAGCAAGAGGAGAGCCTAAGGGAACTTTGGGATAACATGAAACAAAACAACATCCACATAATTGGGATTCCAGAAAGAGTGGAAACTGCAAGGAATAGAAAAGCTGTTTGAAGAAATAATGATAGAAAACTTCCCCGATATAGGAAAAAAAAAAAAACCACACAAATCCAAGAAGCTCACAGAGTCCCAAGCAAAATGAACCCCAAAAAACCATTTGCAGCAACCTGGGTGGAACTGGAGAGACTTATGCTAAGTGAAATAAGCCAGTCAATGAAGGAGAAACACCACATGATATCACTCATTTATGGATAATAAAGAACATTATAAACTGTTGAACAAAAGGATAGATACAGAGGCAGTAAAGCATCAGACTGTCAAATTACAGCAGAAAGATGAAGGAGAGGTGGAGTAGATAAGAAATCAACCAAAGGACTTGTATGCATGCATATAAGCATAACCAATGAACACAAGACACTGGGGGGTTGGGGTATGCCTGGGAGGGAGGGGGGGCAATGGGAAGATATGTATACATGTAACACAATAAAAAAAAGTCAAAATAAGTAAGGTATATTAGAGAAATCTCATTTTTATCTCTATTCTGTCCAACCCCTACACCCCCATTAAAAATGATTTATTAGTTTCTGAATTGTGCTAGCTCTCTAATATTTAGCAAATATGTATATATTATTCTTATACCCTGTTTTACAGTCTCCGTTTTTCTTGACAATATATCATGGAGATAACTTTATATGAGGTACTACTGATCTTCTTAACTCTCTTTTAATAGTAAGATAGAATAATTCTTTTTCCTAAGGATATACTAGAGTTTATACAATCAAACCCCTGTTAAGGGAGAGAGAGATAGAAACATCAATGATGAGAAAGAATCATTGATCGGCTGCCTCCTACATGCCGGGGGTGGGGGTGCGGGGGGATCAAGCCCACAACCTAAGCATGAGCATGTGCCCTGATAGGGATTTAAACCATGACCTCCTAGTTCATAATTTGATGCTCAACAACTGAGTCACACCAGCCAGGCTTATGGGTTTAACCATTTTTGTGTGTGGCTTTGAAAGAGAGAGAGAGAGAGAGAGAGAGAGAGAGAGAGAGAGAGAGATCAGAATTTACCATTTGTCCTCAAGGCCAATATGCTTGTTTGGTTTGTTTATTTACAAGTTGAGGCTGAATTCCATTATGAATATAGAAATGGGTTAGTCCTTGAAGGCCACACTAAATTGGATTTCACTTGAAGAGTCTTATTATAAAACTCACTCAACCAGACCTCTCAGTCTTTGAAATTCTTAACTATATAGGAGGATGAGAGGAAACTAGAAGTGTAAATTCAGTGACACTTTTTATTTTAACAGCAAGAAATCTAAAAGCAATCTGAAAATTGGCAATTTCTTATCTTCATCACACATAATCCTTTCTCCTAACAATTTGCAGTACGTGTCTAGATTTTCATTGGCAATATTATACACCTCAGTTCAACAGAGTGCTTATTTTAGAGGAAAGAGTGGTTTAATATTAATTTTCAATCATTTATAATAAATAAATTTCCATATTATTACTTTGTGAGTCAAAAGCAATAAGTTCTTTTTCCTTTGAAGGCTTTTCTGTTAGTTCTGTAATCAAATTTAAAAAATTTTTTACCCCACCCCCATTTTGAAGTTGTTTACTAAATAGATCATGGGATGTTTTACCATACATACAAAGACTAGTCAAGAAGTCTATTAGGTATCATCATAAGTGGCATGGTATTTTTAAAATATCTACCTAGTTCTGGGCTGCAAAATATGCTTTGTTCAGTACAGTGATATAAATATGATTAGAAATCCAATAGCAGAAAAAAGGTCAAATTTATATGCATTATTCTTTAGAAATTATATTAAATACAAACAGAAATGTATTTAGAATGCTTTTTTTTTTTTGGTAGTTACATTTTTTATGTTGTTGTTAATCCTCACCTGAGGGTATTTTTTCCATTGATTTTTAGAGAAAGTCAAAGGGAGGGAAAGAAGGGGAAGAGAGAGGAAAAGAGAAACATTAATATGAAAGGAAACATCAAGTGGTTGCCTCCCCCAAGTGCCCTAACTGGGGCTGAGAATGACACCTGCAACCCAGGTACGTGCCCTTGACTTGGAATCAAACCTGAGACCCTTCTATGTGTTGGCTGATGCTCTAATCACTTAGTAACACTGGCTAGGGCTGTAGTTACATTTTTTTAAATATATATTTTATTGATTTTTTGTAGAGAGGAAGGGAGAGGGATAGAGAATTAGAAACACAAATGAGAGAGAAATTGATTAGCTGCCTCCTACACACCTCCCACTGGGGAGGTGGCCGCAACCAAGGTACATGCCCTTGACCAGAATCGAACCGGGGCCCTTCAGTCTGCAGGCCGAAGCTCTACCCACTGAGCCAAATCGGTCTTGGCTGTAGTTATATTTTAAAAAGAAATAAATTTTCCAAAAACTTCTCTGCACAAATTTTACCAATATTTTAATTATTAAATTATTGCCATCAGAAAATTATTTTCTTCATCTACTATGTGAACTTATCAAAGAACCCTGAGTTAGATAAACAGACTTTAGAGTCTTTTCATTTAAACTACATAAAATTCTGTTTCAATAAGGCTAATGATAAGAATGGTGTGTTTATATACTGATCAACTTCCTGATGTCAAAATAGAAAAAGGCTTCCTCCCTACAAAGGGTGACCTCTTTCATTTACCAGTTAGCAAAACCAAAGGATGATTTGAAATTAAATATACAGTAGTACCTCGAGATACGAGTGCCCTAACATACAAGATTTTTGAGATATGAGCTGTTGAGTGGGCGATTTTTGCTTTGAAATACGAACAACATTTGAGATAGGAGTAATCTCGCGGATCGGCCGGCTGCACACGACCGACCAGTTTACCGTGACTCGAGAGTCTCATAGTTTTCCATGCCTCAAGGTTACGGAACGAATTAAACTCGTATCTCGAGGTAGCACTGTAAATCTTTGTAGCTAACAAACACACACACACATTCAAGATCTATCATTATTATGATTGCTGATGCATTCTGGGTAGGTCCTTCCAGGTTGATGTCTATTGGTTGCCCCCTTTTTGTTCTCCATGTGTTGGTTATCCATAACATGCATACGTAGCATTGGCCCCCACACACCATAGATCTAAACCCTAGGCCATACTGACTACCACATTGGGCAGGGAACCTAGCCAGTCCTGAGGTTTAAGTGGAAAGTGTTGTTTTTGGTGGAGTAGGCCTCTTGTTTCCATATGCTCTAGGTATTTTAGTTGGAGGAGCCAATGATGTCATAAACCTAATTAGGTTAGACACAAAGCAGAAATATGTGTCTTATTTTGACCACCAAACAGTTCTGAATGTACATGTCAGAAAGGAATTATATAACAAAGATTAATGGCCTCTCCTGGCTCTCCTAGCGGATCTGCTCATTTCCTTGCTTCATTTCAGTTAGCAATGAAAGGAACTTGGAAGATACTGTTAATTATCACTCATTTTCATTCTCCTTTGCTCCTTTGACTGGTTAACATGCCTTAAGTTTTAGTTTGGCACATTACTGACCAACTAGAGATTATATTTCTCAACATGCCTTGTAGCTGTGTGAGGCCAAATGGGATTTAGGTCATTGGGATGGGAACATAACAGATGTGGGCATTCTGGTCATGTCCATAAAAAGAATCCCCTGTACCTGGTTCCCTCTTCCACCTTTCCACCATCCAGGGAAATGACAACAACAAGAGTGTTAGGCCCAGTAGTCAGGATCCCAAAAAACACACCAGGAAGGAGCCGAGCCCAATGCAAAAGCAAAAGAACCTTTATTCATGCTAGCATGTGCTCCCATCTCTGGCAATCACCTGAGCAGCAACGAGAAAGAGAGAGCGAGAGAGCGAGAGCGAGAGAGCGAGAGCGAGAGAGCGAGAGCGAGAGAGCGAGAGCGAGAGAGCGAGAGCGAGAGAGCGAGAGCGAGAGAGCGAGAGCGAGAGAGCGAGAGGACACGGTGAGCGGTCAGGGGGCAGGATCAGGAGTCTGGTTACGCAGGGGTACTGTGCAGTTTGCCTAATTTGGGCTGAGTCCACTTTTCTGCATTCCTATTGGCAGGTTTGTGCAACTGTTACATTCCTGCAGTTTATAGGGAGGGGCAGCTGGGAGAGTTGCAGAACAGCGGGTACAGAACAAACGAAACATCATGACAGTAACAAAAAGAACTCCTTGGAGTCCATCTAATTTAGCTCTATCAAGAGCAGCTGCCTCGGACCTAGAGGTGAAAGCTATATCCTCAGGATGGTTGGGCCAGCCCAGAACCTGATGTTGGTATGAGCAGATGGTGCAGAGCCACCCTTTCACATAAATTGCTTACTTCTGGATTGTTATGTGAACAGAAAAGAAACTTTTAATGTAAGCCACTGTATTCTGGAGTTTTTTTGTTACTGTACCTTAGCTTATGTTCTCACTCATGAAACAACTCAGAAAGTCTTAACTGCTGTATGAACCAGCAAAATCGTCATTTTCATTGTCTTAATGCTATTTTCCCACCTGATGTATTCACCAATGCACTGTTGTTTTCAATTACCATTAAAAATCATCATCAACAACAACAACAACATACGGCATAAGTGCAGTATAATACACGGTGCAGGTTACAATGACAACAGCACATATGCATCCTGAGTAGCATTTCTGTACTGAGTATTGGGCATGTGCAGACTTCACATCTCTTCCACCAAGATGAGTATCAGATAAAATGATCCTCTGTAGAAGACGAGAGTGTGATAGGGAAAAAGGGCACGGAGAGATGTGGTTCAAGTGTGGAACCACAAGTAGTATCTCTTTTGGAAACCCATTTGCTGCTAAGTAACTGGTATTAAAATAAATTCTGAAACTAAAATGAACAGCTTTAGTGAAACCTGAGGGCAAATACACCACCCACCGAGGGCAACAAGGCAGCGGAGTAACATCCATCACCCAATCAATGCCTGTAGGTAAAACCATCCGCTGTTCAGACCGCTGAGGATCAGGCCTGTTCTCTGCCCCTCCTCCCTTTTTATCCTTCAGAGGGAAGGCTGGCTGTGCAGAGACTGAGGGCAGCTACAGGCAGACAGGAAGTCCTGACAGTGGAGTTGTCTTATAGGTTTCTGTATGTTAGAAGAATTCCATTTCCCAGGACTTTTAATGCAGCTATGTAATATATTAGAATACTTGTTTTATTCACTAGTCCTGCTTAGCTACAAGTCACAGATTTTATGCTGGGTCTTAGAAGTTTCACAGATGTGTGTATTCCTTTAAAAATCTGGTAAAAAGACCAATGTGAGAATCTCTTCTAGAACAGAAAACAGCCTCAAGCATTTGAGATCTTCCTGACATAAATTTACCCTCTCCTGAGGTACTCATGTCTCCTCTCCAAGTATATGAATGTGGAAAGAGAATTTTGTCTTTTATGGCTGAAGACATGGGGCACATACTGCTGAAAATACCTGAAAAATAGTTAATTAATACAGGAATGTGCCTGAAAGTATTCATATAGTGATAAATCAAATGACAACTAGCAGTTTTAGATTTTGAGGAAACTATTCTTACTTTAGAAAGCCCAACAATTTTTTTTTTGCCCACAAACTTTGAGAAATACAAGGTATTAATTCTCTGTGCTCACATTTACAACTCACATGAATGCAAATTATCATATTCCAGCAAAGGCAGTGACATCAGCATTGTAGCCACTCTATGTTGTATCTCATCAATCATTTATTGCCTCCAGTCACTCTTGAGGGCAAGATGAATGTCTACACCTTAAGAAGAATTGTTACTTCCCATTAGGTGTTGGTTTAAATATGAAGAATAGTGCCCATTGGTCCTTTAATGAAATTTAACGTAGCTGAGGAGCACGATATGCAAGTGTTGACTTTTTCAGTGATTTCAAGGCCAAATGTAGTTAGCTGCTTAAAATAGAATGAGTGGTCTAAAAAAAATGGTAAAAATTCTTAAAGCATCCAGCCCTACCCCAAGGACATCCACTTACTAGTATTGTCTCACCCAATCTTCTCCATAGCTTCTGAAGTATTCTCCCCATTTGGAGAAACTAAAGCTTAAAGACTTAAAGTAATCGACTTAAATTCATACAACTAGTAAATGAGGGGTTGGAACCAGAGGCCAGGCCTGTCTTCTCCAAGGATTAGAGCACAGTGGGCCAATTAGGCTTTTGTGGGAGAAGCGACTACGCTGAGCAGAGTTTTAGAGGAAAGAGCGTTTGCCCATGGTTAAGAACAAGGCTTGCCTTCTGCATTGATTCAGGTCTGAAGGGCATGAAGGACTGGAAGGCGGGAGCCTCAATCCCAGGGCGTGATTATTTTTTTCCTTTTTTTAAGATGTGCAAAGAGCTAAGCAGTTAGTTATCTCTCCTATGCTCACTTTTCACGTTTGTCTTTGTTCTCTGTTTTAGTGGTAGTCTAATTATATGAGTTAATTTGGAGGGCAGAAAAACCTGCATTCTATAATTCAAATTAAAAGCCCTCAATTTCTTTTTGTAGAAGGGCATCTGGATATTAGCATTTCCAATTGTGCCCAGGAGCCAAGAAGTAGACAAACACATCAGAGAGTTGACTTTTCATTATGTCCTTGAGCATAGCATTGCAATGGAAACTTTAGTCCAATTAAGACATATGCCACAGACCTAAGGTTCCAAAAAAGCTACTCAATTTGTAAAGAAGATTCTGTTTTAAACCTGCTGGAAGTATCAAGCTGGTGACTCCTAGTGCTTCTAAGATACGGCTGTCTCCAAATTGGCCCTCTGTGTTGTGCCCCGGGGCAGCACAGCAGAGCAGCAATTGTGTCTAATTAACCTCATGCTAAACGCAAAATGTCAGAAAGGCAAATCACCAAACTGGAGTGGGATGCTGGGCTGTTGCTATTTTCAACAAGGATACAACTAGCAGTTTTAGATTTTGAGGAGACTATTCTGAAAGTTAGCAGAATATCAATACCTTTGTTAGGATATTTGAATGTCAAAGATGATGTTTGAATAGGTCTTTGATGAGGTCACAATTTAAAACCAGGAGCAGAGAAAGATAGAAATTATTATAGCTGAATATTAATTTTTTAACCACGTTTGGCTCCATGCAAAATTCTGTTCTCTGCATAACTCAAGGTGACTGTAGTAGTTGGATTTTTTCTTTGTTCAATCATGTGGTAGCCAGGCAGGGGGAGCAAAAGACTGCGTTACAATGCAGTTAGGATAGGCTAACCCAGTGGTCGGCAAACTGTGGCTCGTGAGCCGTGGATTGCTGCTCTGTTGGCTAATGAGTTTGCCGACCACTGGGCAACCAATGCTGCAGTAACAGCTCCAGAATTATAGTGCCTTTAAGCCTTATTTTTCAATCATATTAATGTTTACTGGGTCTTCTGGGACCCAGTTGAAGGAGGTTATATTTCTGTACTGCCACAATTGCCAACTAGTTTTCTATTTTGTGTATCACATTACCACAAACTTAGCAACTTAAAACAACACACACTATTATCTTAATGGTTCTGTGGTCCAGGGACCCTGGCACAGCCTACCTGGGTCAAAGCTCATGGTCTCTCACAGGGCTGCAATTAAGGTGTTAGCTAGAGCTACAATTCTCATCTGAAGGCTTGACTGCAGAAGAATCCACTTCCAAGGTCATGTGATTGTCAGCAGGATTCAGTACTGAAGCAGGAATTTTAGGGGAACATAGGTAGGCTTAGGGATGTTTTAGAATTGGAATACATGGAAAGCTCGGGGGCTACAGACTGGGAGAAGGTACATTCCCATAACACTAAAGCCACATCTCCATAAGACAAGGGAACTGGAAGTAGGCAGGAAAGGTCTATATTTACAAAATAAAGAGAAGGAAGCCCTTCACTCAGATAGAAAAGAAGAAAGCCCAGAAGGGAGGAGGAGGGAGAACCTCACCTGTCAAAGTGGGATAGTGATCAATCAGAGGGGATATCAGGGCACAGGAATCTGCAGTCTTATAAGCCATGGGGAAAGGAACCCAGTGGGACTCTTCCCCTTCCCTACATGGGAGTCTGTACTTGTTCTTTAATAAATCTTCACCTTTGCTATACCACTTTCTGTCCATGGATTCATTCTTCGATTCTAGTGGACAAAGAATCCGGGGTCCAATCCAAAAATTCGGTATCAGTACCTTGCTGTTTTTTGGAATTGGAGCCTCAGTTTTCTGTCATGTGGGCCTCTTCCTAGCTTGCTTCACTAAGGCCAGCAAGGAAGAGAATGTGCTAATGTTATGCCCAGATTTCAAGATCCCTAAAGACCACCAGGGAGCCGAGTCCGATGCAAAAGCAAAGAGCCTTTATTCAAGCCCAGGCTTGGCTCTCCGCCTCCACCCTCGCAGCGGAGGATGCAGGAAGAGAGCGAGTCTTTAGGAAATAAAGGTTTTATAGGGGGAGGTGGGGCCTCCTCGGATCGCTGAGATGGCCAATCTCGATTGGTTGACTTAAGGGTGAGCTGGGTAACTGACACATTCTGCAGCCTTTCTCGAAAGAGGGGTTAGGTCAGAGACACAGCTACACAAGATGGAGGACACAGTATGAAATGAGTCAGTGACTCATTTGCTCTGCCCTTTCATTAGTAAGACAGAATTAACAATCTTATATAATAAAATAATGGAAGTGACATCCCATTATCTTTGCTGTAGTCTATTGGTTGGTATCAAGTTACCACACAGCTCACACTCAAGAGGAGGGGATTGCATAAAGACATGAATTACAGGATGTGGGGAATCATTGGGCTCACCTTAGAACAGTGGTCAGCAAACTCATTAGTCAACAGAGCAACAAACTGTGGCTCACGAGCCGCAGTTTGCAGACCACTGCCTTAGAGTGAACAAGACAGAAAATAAGTGAACATGAGGCATGCACTGGCTCTTAATGACACATCACTTCCACTTACATCTCATTGGTCAGACCTAGTCTCATAGTTATATCTCTTGGGCCAGGGATATGCAAACCCACTAATATGCTGAGAAAGAGGAAAACAGAAAGAGGCCAACAGCCCCCATGACTGCCATCTTTTTTTATGAAGTAAAATCACTCTGGTTTCTGTAGAGGGATTCCCCAGTCATAAACAGACCCATCTGTACAATAACAGGTGAAAAATTAACCAAGAAAATTATACCATTGACTTAACTTGGGTTCTTCTAGAAGCTGAGTACAAATAGTTACTTTTGGAAGTGACCACAAGCGAGTGAGGATGTGAGAGAGGAAGAAAACAGAGCTAAGAAAAGGTATGTGACAATAGTTGCTCTAGAAGGTAACTGGGGTTCAGATCTTCTGGGAATACTCCTCAGAGTTATCCCACCTGCGGGATGAGTAAAGTAGGATTCTCTCTTTGTTATTGGCTAAGGGTTGTTCCCAGGGGCATTAACTCCTGGACATTTCTGACCTGCCCTTGATTGGGCTAAGAGAAAGCACCCAAGCAAAGAGTTCCAAGTGCTTGTGCTGTCTACATATACTGGCATGGTGAGTGATAAAGGTTTTCCTGGGCTGAGCCCAAAAACCATCTGCTACTACCATTAACCTGGTCTAAAATGAGGATGAAAAGTCAAGGGAACTGGATTTCAGGATCAGGTTTTTATACTATTTATGATTTCATATTGTATTACTGAAATTCTGTGTTCCTCTCCTACTTTGAACTCAACTCTTACATTTGTTTGAAAACAAATAGTTAGCCCTCACCAGTTTGGCTCATTAAATAGAGCATTGGCCTGTGGACTGAAGGATCCCAGGTTCAACTCCAGTCAAGGGCATGTACCTTGGTTGTGGGCACATCCCCAGTAAGGATTGTGCAGAAGGCAGCTGATTGATGTTTCTCTCTCAGCGATGTTTCTAAGTCTATCCCTCTCCCTTCCTCTCTGTAAAAAATTAATTAAAAGAAAACAAATAATTATAAAAAGTAAACTCTGAGCCATTAGCATTACTAGTAAGAGTAATCCTATATAATAAAAGCCTAATATGCTAAGTGTCCGGTCATCCTCCGGTCAACCACTCAACCAATCAAAGTGTAATATACTAATGATATGCCAAGGCTGCTCAACCACTCATTATAATGTGCATTGACCACTAAGAGGCAGATGTTCTGACCGGTAGGTTAGCTTGCTGCTGAGGTCTGGTCAGCTTCTCACATCCCTCCCCAGCCCTGATCTTGCACCAGAGGGGTCCCTCAACCTGGCCTGCACCCTCTTGCAATCTGGAACTCCTTGGAGGATGTCAGAGAGCTGGTTTCAGCCTGATCCCGCAGGCCAGGCCAAGTGACCCCACTGGTGCACAAAACATGCACCAGGCCTCTAATAAATAATAATGAGACTAAAAGACTATGCATGCCCTGATATCATCAGGGGAATGGAGCAGAGTTCATTATCATTACCAACAATGTTCTTGACTTTCTCATCACAGACACATATCTGCTGTGTCTTGTAAATATCTTTGTCACAAGCATTTTGCTGTGTAACGAATTGGCCGTCAGGCAATTTTGCTGTAAAAGATAAAATAAGTTGTTGACAGTTTGGTTTATACTTGGCAGACTTAATGTATTTTGTCAGTTTAATTTTTCTATTGACAAAGTTTTCACAGCATTCCCATTGTTATATTATGTAAATCTTAACTCTCATAATGTTCATTGCAATGACAAATCAATGTGGGTGGTTTAAAAATAGTGGATGATAACAACCATGTATAAAACTAGATTGCATACTATACTAGAAATTAAAAAAAAATATCAGTTTGCAAATCCGTCAGTGAGAACAGCCAACCTTCCCAACCATTAAAACCCAAACTTTACCATGCTATGGCAAATAGAAGAGAGACACCATGCTATGGCAAATAGAAGAGATTCACAATAGTCTTCAAGCATTAATTATTGATTCTTTAGTTGGAAATTGATACTTCTTTTGATGTAGGAAGAAACTATAGTGAGAAAGAACAAAAAGTGCGATCCCAAATGAGATGAATCAACAACCAAAAAAATATTTTATAATACTATGAACAAAAGACTTCAGAAAGGATGTATTTTTGTTTGTTGCAATAAAGCCTTTAATTTTGACATTAATTCTTTCATGATTCATTATGTCCTTTTAATATCCCTCTCTTTTATATTTATTCTTTTATCTTTTTCTGTGAAATTGCCTTGCTGACAGTTATAAAGTAAAAATGTTTGCAGTAAAATTGCTTGTGGCAAAGATGTTTACAACAAAACTACCCAGAACCCCACAGATGGATGCTACTGAAGCCGTGGAGGTAAGAGGGGTCGAGGGTGGGAGCTCTGGAGGAGGTGGAGACACAAGAACAGAAAGACAACCTTATCACCTATGGTAACTTCCACCATATGTATTAGTTTGCTAGAGCTGTAACAATAAAGTACCACAAATCAAGTGGCTTAACCAATAGAACTCTGTTGTCTCACAGCTTTGGAGTTTAGAAGTCTGAGTTCAAGATGTCAGCAGGGTTGGTTCCTTCTGAAGGTTGTGAGGAAGATTCAGTGCCATGCTTCTCCCCTGGCTTCCCATGGCTTGCTGGCAATCTCTGGCATTCCTTGGCTTGTAGAAGTATTACCTGGAACTCTGCCTTCATCTTCACGTGGTGCTCTCCTTATGTGACTTGCAGTGTCCAAATTTGCTCCTGTTATGACACCAGTCATATTTGATGAAGTCATCCAGACTGAGTTCTGGAAGGCAATAGTTAGCCATCTTACAGAACTTCATCACACATTCCAGGCCCTGTATAGATAGATCTAGGGAATATGCATTATTGGGATATGGACTTTAAAAATCTGCATGTTCATTAGCTTCTTTGGTGATTTTGATGCAGCTTTACCCACAGGCCAGTAATTGGGATTGCTAGGGTAGGTCACTTCCCTAGAGCCTTTGGCTTTTGCTTGCCAAGTCCTCTATCATGCTTACATGTTTCTAGCCCTCCTGGGGCATTATGATGTAGGGCATTATTTCTTAAAGTTCCTAAGTATCATGCTGGATCCATGATCAAATATGTTTGGGAAATGCTGACTTAATCACAGTAAAATAATTTACTGTAAGACTTTTCAAAAATTTTAATAGGATAAGACACATTGTAAATTGGGGTAGAGAAGGTGGTATGCAACATCTTCCTATCTCACGTTATTAAAAAAACTTTCCCTCCATAGATAACTTTCTAAAACCAATCCTCTCAAGAAATACTTTGGAAAATAAAATGAAATCTAGAGCCACTTCAGGAGGCCTGGCTTCTAGCTTCAGCATATTATTCAAAGAAGCTAAAAATTCTTTGAATCTTATAAGTTATTTTCCTCATCTTTAAAATTGAGGAAATTTGCTCCAAAATATTTGTTTAGGTCTTGTAAAAATAACTTACTGATTTCTCACTCACAAATGTCATGATATAATTTAATGTGACATCTACTTTACTCTGGTGCCTTTGATTCTTTCTATCGCATTAAGGAGACCAAGTTTCCTCCAAATGAGGGGCTATTTGAGGTAACTTTGGGGAAACATTTGAGAAAGGATCATGACAGAAGAATTCTCAGTCATGTAAGGGACACAGACATACACATCTTTGTTTCTCTCTCTCAATCTTACCCATGTCTGGCTTTGGTATTCAGAAGAAATATGTTCAGCAAAAGATGCAATAAAATGCTCTGTTATTTCTCTATTCATCTTCATTATCTCCAGAGAGATGATAAGCCAACATGAAAATCAATGAAAGGTTAACTGCCCCTTCCTCCTAATAAAGGAAATATTTAAAATGGTTTCTTAGAAAAATCTGGCCTTGGTATCTCTTTGTTACTTCCTTTAAATTAAGACTAGCATAGAGAACTGAATGACCAGAAAATGCAATTTCATAGGTAACTTTGGATGGAACCTCCCCCCCCCAAAAAAAAAAACAACATAAAAACAAACAAACAAACAGAGTTTTAAGTATTAGAGAACTTCTGCACATTGTGGCAATGGATGATACAAAGGGCAAGTGGCTGTGCCCTCACACCTTGGAGCCTGTCTCTCTTGATGATGCCCCAGTGTTCTCCAGGGTCATGGTTCCAGATGCTGGAAGTTTGGTTTGACATCTTGAACCTCATGAGGAGTGTGGTAAGAGATTGGTACTTTCCTCTAGGGTAGGGGTGGGGAGCTTTTTTTCTGCCAAGGGCCATTTGGATAACATCATTCACTTACTCTAATTCACTTAATATAAATTGACGTTGCTATGAAAAAAGCTTCTAGATTTATTGAATTTTGAGTCCCCCCTATGGTTGCCTTAGCAGAGCCAGACTAAATTATTTCACAGGCCTTATATGGCCCGCAGGCCGGACATTCCCCACCTTTTCTAGGGTATGATTGCCAGATTTAGCAAATAAAACTACAGGATGTGTAGTTAATTATGAATTTCAGGGAAACAAACAAAAAAAATGTTTAGTGAAAGTATGTCCTGAATATTGCACAGGAAATATTTATGCTGAAAAATTTTGTTGTTTCTCTGAAATTTCAATTTAACAAAGCATCCTGTATTTAGTTATTTTTTAATAAATCTTTATTGTTCAGATTATTACATATGTTCCTCTTTTTTTTCCCCATAGCTCTCCTCCACTTGATTCCCCAACCCACCCCATGCCCTTAACCCCACCACTGTCTTCATCCATAGGTAAGATTTTTGTCCAGTCTCTTCCAGCACCCTTCACACTCCCTCTCCCCTGAAAATTGTTAGTCCACTCCCTTTCTATACCCCTGATTCTATTATATTTATCAGTTTATTCTTTTAACCAGATTTTTTTATTCACTTGATTTTTAGATTCACTTGTGTCTTTTTTTTGGGGGGGCGTTGTTTTTTGGTTTATTTTTTATTTTTCTTTATTAATGTATTACATGTGTACATATCTTCCCATTGCCCCACCCCACTCCCAAGCATGCCCTAATCTCCCAGTGTCTCAGAGTTTAGGGCATGCATGTCCATTGGTTATGCTTATATGCATGCATAGAAGTCCTTCAGTTGATCTCTTATCTACCCCACTTCTCCCTAACCTTCCCACTGTAACTTCACAGTCTGTTTGATGCTTCACTGCCTCTGTACAGTGTTACCTCAAGATACAAGTGCCCTAACATATGAGATTTTTGAGATATGAGCTGTCGAGCGAGCGATTTTTGCTTTGAAATACGAGCAACATTTGAGATAGGAGTAATAGCGAGGATCGGCCAGCTGCACACGACCCACCAGTTTACTGCGACTCGAGCGTCTCATAGTTTCCCACACCTCAAGGTTACAGAACGAATTAAACTCGTATCTCGAGGTACCACTGTATCTATCTTTTTGTTCATCAGTTTATAATGTTCTTTGTTATCCATAAATGAGTGAGATCATGTTGTATTTTTCTTTCATTGACTGGCTTATTTCACTTATCATAATGCCCTCCAGTTCCATCCAGGCTGATGCAAATGGTAAGAATTCCTTCTTTTTTTATGGCAGCATAGTATCCCATTGTGTAGATGTACCATCGTTTTCTGATCCACTCATTTGCTGACAGGCACCTAGGCTGTTTCCAAATCTTAGCTATTGTAAATTGTGCTGCTATGAAACAAAGGGGTGCATATATCCTTTCTGATTGGTGTTTTTAGTTTCTTAGGATCTATTCCTAAGAGTGGGATTGCTGGGTCAAATGGGAGTTCTATTTTTAGTTTTTTGAGGAAACTCCATATGTTCTCCACAGTGGCTGCACCAGTCTGCATTCCCACCAGCAGTGCACAAGGGTTCCTTTTTCTCCGCATCCTTGCCAACACTTGTCATTTGTTGATTTGTTGATGATTGCCATCTTGACAGGTGTGAGATGGTATCACATTGTCATTTTGATAATTAGTGACTTTGAACATGTTTTCATGTGTCTCTTGGCCATCTTTCTGTCTTCTTTCTAAAATATTCTATTTAGGTTCGTTGCCCATTTTTTTAATTGGATCATTTATCTTTCTTTTATTAAGATGTATAAATTGCCTGTAGATGTTGGAGATTAAAACTTTATCAGTGACAACATTTGCAAATATGTTCTCCCATACAGTGGCTTTCTTGTTGTTTTGTTGATGGTTTCTTTTTCTGTGCAAAACTTTTTATTTTGATGTAGTCACATTTGTTTATTTTCTCTTTAGCTTCCATTGCCCTAGGAGCAGTATCAATGAAGAAGTTCCTTTGGCATATGTCTGAGATTGTGCTGCCTATGGATTCCTCTAGTATCTTTATGGTTTCTGTCTTATGTTTAAGTCCTGTATCCATTTTGAGTTTATTTATGTGTATGTTGTAAGTTGGTGGTCTAGTTTCATTTTTTTTTTTTTTTGCATGTATCTATCCAATTTTCCCAACACCATTTATTTTCGGTGTTGGGAAAATTCACTTGTTGATGGGTATGTATTTGATGTCACTTTGTTGTTCATAATTTTTGTCTTTACCTTTTCCTTCTTCTTCCTCTTTTTAAAGAATACCCCTCAGCATTTCATAATATCCTGGTTTGGTGATGCTGAACTCTGCTGTGTCTATAATGGAAGATCTGCTGTGCTGGAGACACCCTTATGGGGCAGGACTTGCTTCAGTGGGGCTTTGGTGCTCACTGAGTCTGCCTCTTGAATGTGTCACTTATGGATGTGAGAAGTTGAAATCTGGTATTATCTCACACTGACCACTATGTACACTGGCTTTTGGATCTACACTACATACACTGGCTTCTGGATCTCCTCAGTCAGCTACTATCTGAGGCCATCCAGCAGGAGCTAGAGCTAAGTCTGCAGATTTCTCCTGGTCTGACCAGAGCTGCAGTTTGTTAGGTTAAGCTGTGATAGAGCAGGCCATTTATATGCAAAAGCTGCTGCACACAGCTCAGGCAGGTTTATAAACTGGGCGGGGCAGGATCTTAGGGAGTCACTAGGGCGTGGCAAACAGTGATGGCTGCCAGACAGCCATCTCTGCGTTTCTGTGTTTCCAAGTCCCCATGTCCTGCGCCCCAGCGCAGTAAACAATGATTTCTGCACGTACCTAAACAAGAGAGTCACCCTCACTTTCTGACCTGATGGCAGACAGTACAACTTCTCCCCATAGGGGTCTGAATCCCCAGAGTCTCACTGGAAACTAGAATTCAGAGTAATGGGGAGCTGTGTCTCCCCTTGGGTTGAAAGAACAGTGCACCCAGTTGCCAACCACCAGTCTGACTCGTGCGCCTACGTACCTGAGCTTTTCCACACTTGTGTGCGTCTCAATACTCTTTTCTCTTTCCTTCTAGTTGTAGAACTTCTACTTATCCAGCTTTCCCATGGTTCTAGGTGATAGACCTTTTGTCTTTTAGTTGCAGTTTTGGTGTGGTTATGGGAGGCAGCACATACAGGTGTATACCTTATGCTGCCATCTTGGTTTCTCTAGCCTCCTGTTTTTAATTTAACAGTGCTACTCTAGGAAGCCATTTCATAATTTGTGGAGGAATTTTGTCATCACAGTGCTGTATTGTGTATGTGTTGGGGAATTTTATACAATATGGAATTGTCCCATAGCCACATGACTTTTGCATATTCCACTGGACACTCATAAAAACAAAGCTAGATAGGTTTTTTAAAATTAAATCTTCATTATTCAGATTATTACATTTGTTTCTCTTTTTCCCCTCCATAGCTCCCCTTCACCTGGCTCCCAACCCTCCCTCTATCTTTACCTCCCTCTCATTGGCCTCATCCAAAGGTGTACGATTTTTGTCCAGTCTCTCCCTGCACACCCCTCACCCCTTTCCTCCTGAGAATTATCAGTCCACTCCCTTTCTGTGCTCCTGATTCTATTATATTCACCAGTTTATTCTGTTGATCAAATTTTTAATTCACTTAATTTTTTAGATTCACTTGTTGATAGATATGTATTTGTTGTTCATAATTTTTACCTTTACCATTTTCTTCTCCTCTTCTTAAAGAGTACCCTTCAGCATTTCATATAATCCTGGTTTAGTGGTGATGAACTCCTTAAGCTTTTTCTTATCTGTGAAGCTTTTTATCTGCCCTTCAATTCTGAATGATAGAGTAGCTTTACTGGATAGAGTATTCTTGGGTGTAGGTTCTTGCTATTCATCACATTGAATATTTCTTGCCACTCCCATCTGGCCTGCATCGTTTCTGTTGAGAAATCAGCTGACAATCGTATGGGTACTCCCTTGTAGGTAATGAACTGTTTTTCTCTTGTTACTTTTAATATTCTCTCTTTGTCTTTTGCTCTTGGTATTTTAATTATGATGTGTCTTGGTGTAGTCCTCTTTGGATTCTTTTTATATGAGGTTCTGTGTGCTTCCTGGACTTGTAAGTCTATTTCTTTTACCAGATGTGGGAAGTTTTCAGTCATTATATCTTTAAATAGGTTTTCAGTATCTTGCTCTCTCTCTTCTTCTGGTACGCCCACAATTTTAACGTTGGTATGCTTGAAGTTGTCCCAGAGGCTCCTTACATTATCTTCACATTTTTGGATTCTTTTTTTCTTCTTGCTTTATCAGTTGAGGGTTTTCTGATTCTTTATATTTCACATTTTTTACTTGAGTCTTGCCTTCTTCTAGTCTGCTGTTAGGTCTCTGTAAAAGATTTTTAATTTTAGTCAGTGTATGTTTAATTTCTAGTTGGTTCTTTACCATCTCTAGTTGGTCCTTTTCCATCTCTAGTTGGTCCTTTTTCATCTCCTCTTGGGTCTCGCTAAATTTACCCACCTTTTCTAGGATATTCTTGAAAAACCTTATAAGCATGGTTTTGAACTCTATATCTAGTCGTTTGTTTTCCTCCATTTCTTTTGTTTGTGATCTCTTCCTTTGTCTCTGCATTTTCACTATGCTGGGAGTACTTCTGTGTTGCATTCAGCCTTATGATACTAGACTTGCAAAACTGCAAAAGCCTCTCTGTTGAGCTTGGGATGGGTGGAGTCTCAGGTCTTAACGGACCTACTTGCCTTCCAGTTCGCCCCGCCTTCCACGGCCCCTGAGTCTCACATGACTGGGTAATCGCTGGAGTGTTCCCTGTGTGTGTACGCACTCTCTTGTAGTGCCTCTAGACCGTTGCCTTTCCAACTCCCCTGTGCTCTGGGACCATATGAATCTGGGTCCCCAGGGTTTTGCCTGACACTGGGGTTTAGTGGATTTAGAAGTGGCGCATTTGGGAGGCTGTGTCTCCCGCCCACTTGTGAAAGCCAGCGGCACAATCAGCAGTTGGTCTTCTACATGCAGTGCTGTGTGTGCCATGAGACTTCTGCCCTTTAGCGACTCCTCTAAAATTCTGCGTACTTCTTTCTTTTCACAGTCCAAACTCCCCCCGTATGAGTTTCAGCTGGACCTGGGGTTTAGTGTCATAGGATAAGGGGTTCAATGCAATTGGGAGTCTCCATCTCCCTCCCGCCAAAGAAAGCCAGCGAGGTACTCCGGCACCCACTCTCTCCACGCATGCGTCTCCGTACCTCAGCTTTTTGCAGCTCCTCTGAGTCTTCGTGGGCCCCTCTCTTTCCTTCTAGTTGTAGAATTTCCACTCAGCCAGTTTTCCTGTGGTTCTGGATGATGTTCGTTCTGTCTTTTAGTTGTAGTTTTGAAATTGTTGTACGATGCAGCAGTGTAGGTGTTTACCTATGCTGCCATCTTGGATTCTCCAAAGCTAGATAGTTTTAATATGTAATAATTTAATATGCAATGGAATAATAAAAATTAGAATGCACCAACTTTTTAAATTAAGGGGTGATTTTACTTTGTTTTGTTCAGCATGTTACCTAGCTGTTCATCATTCCTGAAAACTATGTTACTTGTGGCCACAAGGCTTGTGGTATGAGTTGCCAGTATACCACACTTGAATCATCTGTAGCTATCACCATCACAGTGATTCTGGTGTGTGTGCAAGCCCCTGATTCTTGATTTTTTTTATGGTATTCTTGCCCCCAAGTTCTTACATATTAAAATATAGTATTATAAATTACTTTCCTTTTATTTTTATTTTACGTTAAAATTAGCGCATTATCCATTATGTTCAAAATATTTGTGGACATGGATTATGTTACCTAAGAATTTCATTTCAAGAGAATAAAGGGTAGCTTAGGTTTGCTAGTGTTCATACCCATTGCAGGAGGGGCCTGGGATCTCATTTTTGTCTCTGATGCAACATCGATAGGCTCAAGTGAAAAAAAGAACTTTGAAGAAAGGAAAGTTCTAAAATTTTAGAGAAAAAATCAAAATGGTATGACTATGCAAACATATTGCAATCTCTTCACCCCTCTTTTTTTTCATCTTTCTAAATTCCCCTGAGAAGCATAGGAATTTTATTTTGATACTGCTTTGAACATTTTTAAAATGCTATTTTTCCCCTAAGCATTCGAACACTAATTACATGATTGCATGGATGTATTTCTTTGCATTAATCAAAGTTGTGTTTCATGAATCCTGAAAGATCTAAATGGAGAAGAAGTTCAAACCTAGAGGCTGCTCAGGGTTTATTAATAGCAATGTGTCCATCAATATAAGTAATGATAATGCTAATTAGGGCTTTTTAAAAATCTACTTCTGAGCGAATACCTTGTCTCACCATACAGAGGACAGACCTAAATCCTGATGATATCTAATATAATAATTATAATTCACATTCTAGGCTATTAAGCAATTTGCCTGGCAATTAACTCTCTATATGGTATCTTAAACCACTCTTATCATAATAGATAGCATTTGGACAAAACCAATGAAGGAGATTGCTTGGGAGATGGAGAAAAACAGATGCTAGTGACAAAGAGAAGTGACAAAGAAGAAGGACAACAATGAGCCAGAATGTTCTGTTATCAAGTGCTGTGGAATAAACTCCCCTCAAAATGAGTAGCTCAAAACAATAGCCAGTTTAATTATATCTCATAATTTTGGGGGACAGGAATTCAGGTAAGGTTTATCTAGGCAACTCTTCTGCTTCAGATATCATCTACCAGGCACTCAGGGATTCAGCTGAAGGATGACCTAGCCGGGAAGGTTCAAGATGACTCCCTTCCTGTGCTCAATGCCTTGACAACAGAATTAGAAGCCTAGGTGTAGATGGACTCCTTGTTCTCTTCATCTCATCTTTTCTGCAGAGTAACTGGACTGGTTACTTGATGGCAAGAATGTTTCCCATAAAGCAAAGGAGTCGGTTTCTTAGCGCGTTGGCCCAAAAACATGTGCAGTGTCATTTCTCATGTACTCTATTAATCACAGATGGTGCACAGATTCTGAGGGAAGGAAAAGAGACCTTACTGCTCAATGAGAAAAACAGAGTAGAATTTGTGGCCACTTCACCAACCAGATTTGGAGGAAATAAAGATGAGTGGGTTGATGAACACACATTGTACCACTTCAAGATTCAAAATATCATGTCTATTCAGGAAAGAGACTGTGAAAAGAGACAGAGGGGAATGCACAGTGTAAGATGAACAAAGTCAGCAGAAGGACTGGTATGCAGTACTGCAGAAGCCTGACAAGGAGGTAAGTTTGCATCATCAAAGATTACAGCATCATGTAACATGACAATGTTATGCTAGCTCAGACAAAAAAGTACAACGAGCTAATATTTTAAAATATTATACAATGCATATTTTATTCCTGTAAGTTTCTTTCTCCAAAGGCCCTCTTCAGAGTGAAGAAAGAACAGAGCAAAGGCAAGACATGAAATGTTCCTCTTGGACTTCCAAGTTAAGTTCATGCAGCATGGCACGCAAGGCTGTGAAAACGTCAGGGTGTTTAGAGCAAGGGGTACTTGCAGTTTCAAATGAGCCAGAAATTAGGGTAATAACAATTTTGAGTTTATAAAATGTACCACAGGATAGGGATGATAAAGATACAATTGTTTTGTCAAGAACTGGGATGTGTTACATCACATAAACAGTTATCTACCTTTTATATTTGAATACTGCTGGGCCAGAGGCATCTAGGCCAGAAGAGAGTTCTTTATTGATACAACCAAGTCAGCAACCGGAGTGGTGCTGCACATGGGTGTCCCACACCGAGTCCTGCAGATTCTTGATGAGAATATGGAATCTTTTAATTCAAGTGGTGGCAGATGAAGAATAATGGATTTTCTCTATTTCTTCAGAGGAGAGAAGCAGCTGCCTTCATTCCCCTCCCAGAATAAGAGAAGAAAAGGAAAACACACACACAACTTTTGTTTGTTGCCTTGAGATGGGATGGGAAGCACCCTAACCATTTGATTGTAAATAAAATCTCTCCAAGAGTCAAATAACCCACAGTTCCAACCTAGAGAGGTCCTGGCTTCATCTCTTTTTATATATAAATTCCTAGGAGCTAACCTGGATGTCTATGGCAGGATGTTTGGCTTTGGGGAGATAACAGAAGTTATATTATCCTTTTGGATCACAGCAGTTAGCTACATCATTAGGGAAACAAATGGCTACAGATCTAATCCTTATGGAATGTGAAAATGTGTCCAGGGGAAGTGAAAGCTAACATTCTCTATCTTGATGATGTTTACATTTCTGTGTCTCAGGAGGCTCGGGCTTTTTACAGGAGCACCGAGGAGTGTGGGGAAGTTTTATTTCCCTGAAATGATATAACAGTGGTCTCCTGACATGAAGGGTGACAATAAAAATATCTGCTACACTGGGGGTACAGATGAAGGTTGGGAAGCTACATATACTTAAGGGCAGCAAGCCTAGGATAAATCTAGTGCCCAAGTTAATCCATTTTTATTGCTTTTAGCTGCATGTACAAGTGACCTGATCGCAGTGGCATAAGCAAACAGGAATTTATTTGCTGGCAAAAAGATAAGGAACTCAGGTCTGTCCTCAACTTATCAAGGATCCAGACTCCAAGCTTCCTATTGCCACATTGGTATATGGCCTGCTGGTTGCAAGATGGCTGCTCTAGCTCCTGGCAGCACATATGCATTCCAATCTGCAAGAAAGGCAAAAGGTACATAATCAGGTTTTGTGTTTTTTAAGTCATGGGAACAGTAGCTTTTGAGAAGTCTACCCAGTAATTTCCATTTATATCTTACTGCCCATCCCTAGCAAAAGGAAGTCTAAGAATGTGAATGCTAATACTAATGGCATTGGTACTTTGAACAAAAGTGGGTTACATTTACTGAGAGGAAGTTTGCTCAGAACAGCAACCAGCAATGTCTCCATTCCCTGGGCCTCAACCTCAGGGACACCCCAGGTGGTTGGGAGTAAGCTGAATGTGGGAGAGGTTTCTGCCCCACTTTCTGTCTGGAAATGGGAGAGTCCTCTTCTTGTGTTGGAACTGTCCAGGGTGGATGGAATAGGGGAGGAAGAATGGGAGGTATGTTTGAGCAGAGAGACCTGATCACAATTTGGGGGCCATCCATAAGTTCATGCCTCCCCATATGGCAACTCAGAAGAACCAGAAGGGCTAGAGGACTAAAAGACATCCCAGTCACGGGGAGGATGATGCAGAAGCATGGAGCAGGTCACCGCCAGGTACATCAGCTGCAGATGCAGTGCTACAGAGGCCAATCCCTAAAGAGCCAGTGTAGGACAGCAAAGAGCTGAGACCAGCTTGTAGACCACAAAAGCTGCCTCAACACTATAATGGTCCCTACATTCCCCTGTACCCCAATATTATTGGGGGATGCAAGGAAAGGCTATTAACTTTACACTGTGTTACTCTAAATCCTGAATTAAACATAACTAACCAAGAGACTAAATGTTCAACTAATTGTGACTAAATTACCTTTAATCTGCAAAATCAAAAGATTATTTGTCCCACCATTTAAAGAAGTAATGAGTAGGATGGAGTTAGGTCCTGAATCAGCTGAATTCAGCATGGAAACATAAAAAAGTTACATGTCTATGCCCGAGAGAAGTATGTAAATTTAAATTCTATGATCATTGGTAAAGTCCTGGTTATGGGATGAAAGTTATTAAAAGTTAGAAATAGGTGACCATTTCTGGTAGCTAAGCAAAGTGTGATGATCAAGCTAATGCCTTTACTCCTCAGAACACAAGCATTGACTGAGTCTCCCATGAGCAGATGCCATGCTTCATTAGGGCAGCCTCATTTTAACTGATTAAGTGAGGGGGGATACAGACTGTATATGGGGCTCTCTGAGGATAGGAGAGGGGTCCCCACAAAGGTGAGTGAACCAAGACAGCTTCCACATGTTCAGGTTCTGAGTAAGGAGACTCTTGGGGCATGTCATTAGGCTGGGGAACTCTCAACTGTTTGGGGTAAGATGCGGGGGATGGGACATTGTGGACAATATTTCTGCATTAGTACCTATTTCACTCCAAGAGAAAGGATGAAAAAGAATGTTCCTCAGTACCAAGTTGTCATTAAGGAATTCTTAGGAGGAGAATCCAAGATGGCGGCATAGGTAAACACCTACACTGCTACCTCGCACAACAATTTCAAAACTACAACTAAAAGACAGAACGGACATCATTCAGAACCACAGGAAAGCTGGCTGAGTGGAAGTTCTACAACTAGAGGGAAAGAGAGGGGCTCACAGAGACCCAGAGGAGCTGCAAAAAGCTGAGGTACGCAGACGCGCGTGCTGAGAGAGCGGGTGCCAGAGTACCTGGCTGGCTTTCTCTGGCGGGAGGGAAACGGAGAATCTCAAAGGCATTCAACCCCTTCTCTTACGACACTAAACCCCAGATTCAGCCAAAACTCATACGGGGGGGAGTTTGGACTGTGAAAAGGGAGAAGTGCACAGAAATTTAGGGGAGTCACAAAAGATCAAAGGCCTGGTGGCACGCATGGCACTGCACACAGGACAGATTGCTGGTTGTGCCACTGGCTTTCAAGAGTGTGCGGGAGACAGACCCTCACAACTGTGCCACTTCTGACTCCACTAAGCCCCTGTTTTGGGCGAAACCCTGGGGACTTAGTCTCATGTGGTCCTGGTGAACAGGGGAGCTGGAAAGGCAGCGGTCTAGAGGCACTGTGGGCGCGCGCGCACAAGGACCGCTCCATCGATTACCCAGTCACCTGAGACTCAGGGGCCGTGGAGGGTGGGGCTGACTGGAAGGCAAGGCGGTCTATTAAGCCCTGAGACTCCACCCCTCCCAAGCTCACAGAGGCTTCTTCGGTTTTGCAAGTCTGGTATCATAAGGCTGAATCCAACACAGAAGTTCTCCCGGCATAGTGAAAATGCCGAGACAAGGAAAGGATTACAAACAAAAGAAATGGAGGGGAAAAAACGACTGGATATAGAGTTCAAAACCACGCTTATAAGGTTTTTCAAGAATATGCTAGAAAAGTTGGATAAATTTAGTGAGACCCAAGAGGAGATGAAAAAGGACATACTAGAGACACAGACTGAAATAAAAAATATTATACAGAGTCCTAACAGCAGACTAGAAGATGACAAGAATCAAGTCAAAAATTTGAAATATAAAGAAGCGCAAAACATTCAACTGGAAAAGCAACAAGAGAAAAGAATCCAAAAATGTAAAGATAATGTAAGGAGCCTCTGGGAGAGCTTCAAGCGTACCAACATCAGAATTGTGGGGGTGCCAGAAGAAGAGAGAGAGCAAGATACTGAAAACCTATTTAAAGAAATAATGACTGAAAACTTCCCACATCTGGTAAAAGAAATAGACTTACAAGTCCAGGAAGCACACAGAACCCAAATAAAAGGAATCCAAAGAGGACCACACCAAGACACATCATAATTAAAATACCAAGAGCAAAAGACAAAGAGAGAATATTAAAAGCAGCAAGAGAAAAACAGTTCATTACCTACAAGGGAGCACCCATACGTCTGTCAGCTGATTTCTCAACAGAAACGATGCAGGCCAGATGGGAGTGGCAAGAAATATTCAATGTGATGAATAGCAAGAACCTACAACCAAGAATAATCTATCCAGCAAAGCTATCATTCAGAATTGAAGGGCAGATAAAGAGCTTCACAGAGAAGAAAAAGCTAAAGGAGTTCATCAACTCCAAACCAGTATTATATGAAATGCTAAAAGGTACTTTTTTGAAGAGGAAGAAGAAAAAGGTAAAAGCCCAAAAATTATGAACAACAAATACATATCTATCAACAAGTGAATCTAAAAATTAAGTGAATTAAAAAGTTGATCAACAGAATAAACTGGTGCATATAATAGAATCAGGAGCACAGAAAGGGAGTAGACTGATAATTCTCAGGGGAACAAAAATCATAAAGCACAAACAGACTGAAATTACAGCAGAAAGATTAAAGTTAGGTGAGGTAGATAAGTGATCAATCAAAGGACTTGTATGCATGCATATAAGAATAACCAATGATCACAGACACTGGGGGGTAGGGGTATGCCTGGGAGGGAGGGGGGAATGGGGAGATATGTATAAAAAATCAATAAAAATTAATAATAAA
>JAAGEH010002531.1:16656212-16672511 GCA_011751065.1 Lasiurus cinereus
GGTATGCCTGGGAGGGAGGGGGGAATGGGGAGGTATGTATAAAAAATCAATAAAAATTAATAATAAACAAACAAACAAACATAAATAAATAAATAAATAAATAAATAAATAAGGAATTCTTAGGATGAAGTGATAGGAGAAGAAGATGGTAAGATAATAATACTTACAATAGTTATTATTGGCTATGAATTTCTACTGTGTGGGAAACATGAAAATAATATTATCTTCAATTATTACAACAATTCTGGTGTAGGAAGAAACAGACTCAGGGAGATTATAGCACTTATCCAGGGCCACTTAGCTAGGAATAGTAAGGATTTTAAACCCAGGCCAGGGACACCAAAGCAGGGATATTTCCATGATGCTGTGTGACATCTGGGACATGTGTCCCCTGCACAGAACTGGGATATCACTTAGGCCACTTACCCAATGCTCTCACTCTGAAAATGGGAGGAGGATTTTAGAGACAAGGAATGATATTTTATCCCTGTCCCTGGATACCCTACTTCTGTAAAGAAGAGGTGGCTGAAGGTCCTTATGTTTAGGTCTGGGTTCCTAACCAACAAAATCTGGGTGCACAGGAAGAAGATCTTCCACAGACAGTTTGTGGGTTTGTGGTAATGGCAATGAGCCTCCTGATTCCTAAAAGATGCAGTCAGTCTTCCTAGTATAAACACAGTGAACTTTTTTGAAATTCATAACCAATTACATATGCATTTGGGATTTTTCCATTAGATTCCTTAAGCTACTCCCTCTCAACCTCATAGCAAGTGATGTCACCCCTGGGGTGTCACCAGGGAGCACAAAGATTTCATGTGTCTTAAATCTGTGTTCAGATTACAATGGAGTCAGCCCCATTACAATATTTTGCAAATATTCAACTCATTATTTTCTTTGGATCACTGGAGTGCAGCACTAAAAAAATCCAAATTTGAATTTTTGGTTTATTTCCCAGAATAGAATTCATTATGTCCAGAGCTTTATGAGTCCCTTTAGGAAGGTAAGGGCTGATCTCATTCTATTCACCACAAAGAAAAACAACCACTGAACCCTATGGCTTGCATCTCAGATATCTAACTTCCTCCTTTTGTCCAAATTCCTCAGGGTTCCCTGGGGGTGAAAAGATACTGGAGCTTGGACAGAAAGGAGAGAATGACAGTGCAGGATGAGAAAGTTTATGTCACCAGCCAACACAATGTAAGAAGGTCCAATGTTTGGGAATTGATCTTTCAAACATTTTGATCTTTTCATATACAACAAAGATAGTAAGAATGTGGTATTTATTAACATGTTTCACTAATTAAATTTAGAACTTTGCTGCCAGAGGCTCTTGAAGTAATTTGAAACTTGGCCTACATTTAGTACCCAAGCATATGGACTTATAATAGGACGAGTGGCCTGGTGCATAAATTCATGCACATTGAAAGGAAATTGATAACAAGAAATATTTTAATATCACTAGTCACCCTTTCTCTATATTAGAACTGTCAACCAAATTCCAATCTACAATGACAGATCAAAACACACGCATGTGATTGGCACCAACAAGAGCTTTATATGTATCATGCATGAGTGAGTCAACTTAGCCTTTAAACATATAGAACAAACTTGCTTAATTAGACCTGCTTTCTGATTTAGCTTAACCTTTTCCAACCCAGTGAAGCACCCCACTTTCTCTTTCTGGTAATTGTCAGCAACACAGCAGTAAATATCAACACGAAGCAGATTATTAATGTAGATTATGCAGGGAGAACAAAGGGTAAAATATTGAACTGCAGCAGTGTTTGACTATATTCTGCGCAGTGAGAAAACCTAAAGTCACTTTCAAGGTCCACCCATTTCTTCTTTTCAGTCGAGTCAGGTTTCTAAGCTTTCTAAATCTCCGTTTTTCTGCTAATGAAAATAGGATTCCACTGAGTCTCCTATCTACCTATTCCAGGACTTCTGTGAGGATCGAATGAGATGAGGCTCGGGAAAACACTTTACAGATATTTGGTTACAATGTCAAGTGTTTCTACCTGGCTATAAAGCAAGTTGTGTTCCTGGGCTGAAGAAACTGCAAGGAGGCTAGTGACTGATAGAGAGAGAAGCCAGGTGTTGCTATGTGACATCATTATCCAGATGGAGGGAAGGACACTTAGCATATTATCCTTTTATATATGTAGATAATGTCATCTCTTGTGTTGTCCACTAGACCCTCAAAAGTGATCTTGAAAAAAGGGAATAAGCCCAACATGCCAGCATCAGGCTGGGTATGATTTCACAGCAGGACAACTCACAATGTTTTAGGGGTCAAGCACACCTGGGCTTGATCTGAGTTGGATCTGGCAGGTGAAGTTTGCCAGAAAGAATTTCTGCAGTAGAAGGAGGGAAACTTAGCTGGGTGGGACAAAATGTTGGCCAAGTGTTGGGATAGAATCTAAGGGGTGGGTCCAAGAAACAGATTTCAGTCCCCTAGAAGAGAATGAAAAGTAGCGGGGAGGGCTTGGGACAGGGTTCTGGTACCACTAGGACAAAAATACTTTAAGAAACAAAAGTAAAATCCAAGTTACAAACAGCTTACACAACCAAGGTGAAGGGGAAAGGTCTGCAGTCTAATAAATTAGAGGCCACCCTTGGTACTATCCCAGGTTCCACAGAAGGTGCAACACGTAAGAAAGGGACATTTAATGGGTTCAGAAGGCTGGCTCACAGGTCAGCAAAGAGGATGCCTCAGTCCACACTCTAAGGTTATCTGAAGGGCACCTCTTCCCTCTACCCAGAGGACAGGACTCAAAGGGAAGGCCGGGGGGGGGGGGGCGGCAGGCAGTGTCTGCTGGGCTGCCCCACTCAGTGGCTCTGAATGGAAGGTATTTTAATCTATACATTTGAGACCTTAAAACCATTAGCCTGGTATAGGAAGAGCAGACGGCACTGACAGCACATTTCTATTTATCTGTCCACGTTTAAGACTGATTTAGAAATAATTCTAAAATATCTTGTTCCAACTTGTGCATCGCATATTGTTGAGTGTAAAGAGCCAAAGAAGCAGTTCAGCTGATTCTGAAGGATCAGAGAGTTTTCAATATCAAAGTGATTTGATTCTGATCCTTTGATTTAGTTGTGTAAGTTTCTCACATGAACCTGGAATTTTTTACACAAGAGAGACGAACAACCAGCTGAGCAGTGAAATCAAGCAGGGCCTGCAAATTGGAATCTACCGCATTTCCTTGCCAGAGACCGCACCATCTGGCTGACGGAGCACATTTATTTCCCTCCACTGCTACGTTTACGGGGGAATGCCTGTCCGCAATAAACGACTTTTTTATTCCGGTGCCCAAACTCACCTTTCACTCAGACTGGAGTGATAAACTACAATCTGAAGACTTGGAAAGGTTTGCCTAGAACATAATTCTCACTCAAATTTGCCTCTGGCATCTTGTTTGGCCCCATGTCTGAGGCTGTGATTGATTAAGGTTGGTCATGATGGCACAAAGCTGGAGCTGTTATCACTCAATGTCCCCTCATCTAAGGAAAATAAATCCCAAGGAAAGGCCGACGTGGCGGGAAGTTCAATACCCAGAGCTTTTTCTGAAGCAGGCAGGGGGAGTAAGTCAGCCTCACCCACCGAGCTCCCAGCGAGTCCCTCCACTTCATTTTCACCAGCAGAGTAGCTACTTTTCAAAGGCACATGGACGCACGCACACAGGGAAAGCTTGTGTTACTTGGCTAGGTTAAATCTACTGACAGTGAAAGGGTTCGGAAGGCACTTCCCCTCTTTTTTTCCCGTTGTGAATTGAAAGGCACTTTGAAAATATATTTAGTGTCTTTGAACATTTCTGGGTTCACTGCTGGTAATATTTATAGAAGCCACATGGTGACATAGAAGCCTAATTCTCAAAAGCAAGCTGAGATGAGTGCAAATAATGAACTAAATATTCTGTCCTATGTTGGGGGATGAGGCAGGCTGAGATGACAGTGGGTCCCAGTTTTCAGAAACCAGAACTCACTTTTGAGGCCTTTTCTCTCTGTATCCCTTACAATCAATCACCAGCCCTGTTAAGGTTGCTTCCTGAATCCATCTATTGTTTCCATCTTCATCACGAATACCTGGCCATTAGCTTTTACTGAGTCACACAAACTGCCCCCCAATGTAAAATATGCAGCACAATAGTATTGGTACTTAAAGATACATATTCATAAAAGTATAAAGAAATACTATATGAGGTTGATCAACACCAAATCAACTATAATGGCTATATTGCAGGGGTTGGTGGGGAAGGTATGTGAGGAGAGCCACACTAAGTGAATTGAACATCACTGGCACTATATTGCCTCAAACTGTGTGGCAGTACATGACATCTAGTCCTGAACCTGAAAAGCCATCACTCGGTCTCATTTCCCAAGAATCTTACCGTTTTGCAGCAGAAGAGATTTTCATATCTTATCTGCTGAAGGTTTAGAAGTAAGTCTTGAAAATATTTCCTACATATTCTAAATATATTATAGTTAGCACAGACATAGTTATTTCCCTTAGGAAAAATCTCACAATTTAAATGGCTGAAAGATGTTTATAGAACACCTGCTTGAGTTGTTGTGTGTGTGTGTTTTTAGGCATGTCAATTTCATTTAAGTAACTCACTCTGCTTCAATGTTAATATGTTTATATAATCATTTGTGTGTACATGTGTTTTTATAGTTTTTAAATAGAGAACAACAACAGATGCCAAATAGGTGAAAAAAACTAATAGATTTTTCATTCATTAGGATAAAATCATAGCGAAATATTTCAGAGGTAATTAGTAGAGAACAATCTCCACAGTGGTTAAGCCAGGTTTAATGAGAGAGAACATTTCTGAATTGGGTTGACTAACACAGATATGTCGAGGGCCCATTGTCCAGTAAAAAAGGTTTTAGTGATAGCAATATAAACAAATATAACTCTTGATTATGGCCAATGAAAAAAAGAAGCTGTGTGTAAACCTGGGAAGTCTTTTCTAAAACTCCATACAGCAGATCAAGTAGACTATTATTTCATCTGACTTTCAAGTTTTATGACTATGATTATCTTTTATTGGTTACATGAGGTGACTTTTATTTTGGTTTAGTGCTCTTTCTATATTAGAAATTCTTGCTTGTCAGCCTAATAAATTTAATAAAAAGAAAAAAAAGAAAGAATAAAGGGAATTCTTACTGATTTAGAAAGTAAATATCCTGGCTATCTTCCTTTTGCCCATTATCTAGCCTTCTCTGCCCTCCTCTGGCCCCTGGAAGTTGATGAACTGTTAGGATGGTCTCTCCTAGACTCTGATTTTCAGTTGAATTCAAACAATGAGAGGCCCCGGGAATGGGTCGGTTTACTTATTTCCCAGTTCCTTCCCTGATAATTAGTCATGCATTATCTGCATCCCTCTATCTAAGACCACAGCACTTGTCAGCCAATATTTCCATATAGTTAACAACTCCTGATTATGATAATTCTTCCCCCTCTTGCCCTCAGGCATTGGGTGATCCTGGTACCTCATTACTATTAGCCCAGAGACCACTAACACTGCCCTTATTAAGTTATTTTACAATTATTCAACTTGATTATAACACATAATTCTGGCTAGAAATATCTTTGATAGAGTTGAGCAATTTGGTGTGAGATGAGACTGAAGAGATATGAAGAGAAACAATTGATCTAACATGATCAGATATATTTCTTAAAAAGATTTTTTTCTGGCTGTAATAAAAAAATAATAGTAAGGAAGCCAGAATAAACATATTAGATCACTTAGGAGACTTTATCAATTGCCTAAGAGAGACTATCAGTATTTGTCATGGGATAGATGAGGAAATAATGAAGATTATTTCCAGGTTTCCAGCTTGCATAACTGGATGATGTAGTGGCTGTAACATGGGAGATATAAGAAAAAGTATTCACTGTTTCTTCATCCTATTACTATTTCCGGATGAGGCCAAGAGCAGGTATTTTGATAGAAGTGGGCCAAGGATTCTCAACGCTTTGGGCTGGGTTGCAAATGATAACAATATGGCAAAGAGTACACAGAAGAAAGATTAGGATAAAAAGCATTGCCTGCTTTTGAATTTTGCTAAGACCTAGCCTTTGATCAAATTTGACCTAAAGAAATGAGTTGGGGTTTTCAAAATACTGAACTAGCCTCAAAAAAGCGGATGTGTGCTCCATTTCTACCGAAGTCTGTAAGATGCCCCAAGCTTTTCAAAGCACACATACAGAACACATACTGTGTGAATATCTACTGGGAGGATAATGCTATTCTTGTCCTGGGGTTGAACAGAGGATTTCTGGCTCCTGCTATTTCACCTTCTGCTTGTTACAAAGAGGGGTGAAATTTTCCCACAGCAGGCGAAATTCTTTTTTCATCAGTACAAATTCTCATAGATGTAGTGGCTTCTAGTTATTCTCTTAATCTCTGTACCCTTGATATTCTGATTCATGATACCTTCGGGGTAGTCCTACTACACAAAGAACATCACTCATAATTATGTTTTAAAATAATGCAAGAAACAAGTCTTTGGTATATTTGCTATGTAAATCAGGCCAAAATGCCCCCCAACCCCCACTAAATTTACAGAATTAATACATTTTCTTTATGATTCCCCAGGCATTCAGCCAAAGCCAAAAATCAGAACTGATTAAATTTAGGCTGGAACACACTATACTTCTACCACTTGTCTGGAATGCCTGACTTTGGAGCTGTTTTAATGATAAAAGCTTCATAGTACGTTCTTATGTCTGACAGTGCTTGTCCTTTCTCAGAAATGTTACTTTTCAATGTCTTCCTAAGTATTCTTTTGTTTTTATTTTCTCATATGAACTTTGCCATCAACCTGTTCAGTTCCATTGAAAAATTGTTAAAACTTTTATTAGGATAGCATTATAGTTTACAACATAATGGTTTCCTTTTCCTTGAGATTAACAAAAAAGTATTTGCTGTTGCTTGTTGTCTCTTTCTGACCTAACCTGGTCCATCTAAGACCATCTGAATTTTAAGGGCCATCTTAAAATTCTGCTACAGATACCACGGATATGTTAGAGAAAAACTAAAATATTCTACTTTTTTGTTGTTGTAACACACTCTAGTGACTACAGAGCTGGGGAGGTGACATACATGAATAACCTGAGCCAGGTCTTACAAAGTACACGGTCATGCTTTGTTTAGCAGGGAAAGCACATACTCACCTCCAAACAAATGTCACTCAAGGACATGGACCACTTACCAGATCACTGATTTTTTTTTCAAAAGAAGTTAAAAATCTGAATTTGTATGTGTAATCTGTCATTTTTTAAATGTTGGAAACTATCTCAAATTTAAAAATGCATATATGCTGTGGGCCAAACAATTGGTAATTAGGACTGTATTCAGACGACTATCATTTGTAGAACTGAACTATTGTGATCCCATGACTGTTTAAATAAAATAACTGATTTTTTATGGTTCTGAATTTTTCTTTCATCCTAAGTAATCATTGAACTTGTCCCACTTTTATGGATTCAAACTGCTTTAAATTGGTTAATCATTTCTCAAAGCATTTATCTTTCAAACTAAAAAAAAATCATTTTACCTTCCTTTTATCTTGAAATCAAATACCATAGGGTATATTTTTATTCATGCTTCTTCTACTAAGCAAGGTATAATATATCAAGTTTTAGTAACATTTTGATGTATTGCTTTTGAAAAAACCATGTGCCAAGAGATTAGTGATATGACATCTGGAGAAACAGTTGCCTTCAGGTTGAAAAGCAGAGGTTCTTTTCAATTAACTTATATCACATTAGACATTTGTGGCATGAAGTTTGACATTAGGACAAATTTATTAATAAATCTATTTTTCAGGTAAATTGTAAAATATAATTAGTTACTCTCAGAAGAGTGCTTTGTATGTAGGAATTGCTTTATAAATCTCATGTACAATTTCTCATTAATAACTCTGAATACATTTGACATGAATCAAAATTTCCCATGATAATTTTGTGGTATAAGTGATGTAATTATAAACTCAATGCTTCTAACCAAATAGGAAGGAATGACTAGTATAAATAGATGTAAGTATTTTGGAAATAAACAATAATCCAAAACAATATTTAAAAGCCAAGGAAAATTATTGTACAGGGAAATAGTAAAATTGTAGGGGAAAACAGTAAGATTTTAATATTTGACCACTGCTTTAGCTTAAAGATATATTCTCTTCTTATTTAGAATAGAGTGGGAAGGAACCAAGATGGTGGCATAGGTAAACACCTATACTGCTGCCTTGCACAACAATTTCAAAACTACAATGAAAAGACAGAACAGACATCATTCAGAACCACAGGAAAGCTGGCTGAGTAGAAATTCTACAACTAGAAGGAAAGAGAGGGACTCATGGAGACCCAGAGGAGCTGCAAAAACTGAGGTATGGAGATAAGTGCATGGAGAGAGCGGGTGTCTGAGTACCTGGCTGGCTTCCTCTGGCGGGAGACTCCAATGGCATTGAACCCCTTATCCTACGACACTAATCCCCAGGTCCAGCTAAAACTCATATGGGGGGCAGTTTGGACTGTGAAAAGGGAGAAGTGCACAGAAACTGGGGGAGTGGCAGGAGGGCAGAAGTTGGGTGGTGCGCACAGCACTGCACACAGAATACCGACTGCTGATTGTGCCACTGGCTTTCACAAGAGGGCAGGAGACAAAGCATCCCAACTGCATCACTTCTAACTCCACTAAACCCCAGATTCTGGAGAAGTCCTGGGGACCCAGATTCATATAGTCCCAGAGCGCAGGGGAGCCAGAAAGGCAGCAGTCTAGAGGCACTGTGAGAGAGCAGGCCAGCACACAGGGACAGCTCGAGCGATTACCCAGTCAGGTGAGACTGGGAGGCCGTGGAGGGCGGAGCCAACTGGAAGGCAAGGTGGTCCTTTAAGCCCTGTGACTCTACCCATCCCAAGCTCAACAGAGGCTTTTGCAGTTTTGCAGGTCTGGAATCATAAGGCTGAATCCAACACAGAAGTTCTCCTGGCATAGTGAAAATGCGGAGACAAAGGAAGAGATCACAAACAAAAGAAATGGAGGAAAACAAACAACTGGATATAGAGTTCAAAACCACACTTATAAGGTTTTTCAAGAATATCCTAGAAAAGTTGGATAAAGTTAGCGAAACCCAAGAGGAGATGAAAAAGAACCAACTAGAGATGCAAAATATCCAACTAGAGATGGAAAAGAACCAATTAGAAATTAAACATACACTGACTGAAATAAAAAATCTTATACAGAGACCTAACAGCAGACTAGAGGAAGGCAAGAATCAAGTCAAAAATTTGAAATATAAAGAAGCAGAAAACACTCAACTGGAAAAGCAAGAAGAGAAAAGAATCCAAAAATGTGAAGATAATGAAAGGAGCCTCTGGGACAGCTTCTAGGGTACCAGCATCAGAATTGTGGGGGTGCCAGAAGAAGTGAGAGAGCAAGGTACTGAAAATCTATTTGAAGAAATAATGACTGAAAACTTCCCACATCTGGTAAAAGAAATAGACTTACAAGTCCAGGAAGTACACAGAACCCCATACAAAAGGAATCCAAAGAGGACCACACCAAGACACATCATAATTAAAATACCAAGAGCAAAAGACAAAGAGAGAATATTAAAAGCAACAAGAGAAAAACAGTTCATTACTTACAAGGGAGCACCCATACGACTGTCAGCTGATTTCTCAACAGAAACGATGCAGGCCAGATGGGAGTGGCAAGAAATATTCAACATGATGAATAGCAAGAACCTACAACCAAGAATAATCTATCCAGCAAAGCTATCATTCAGAATTGAAGGGCAGATAAAGAGCTTCACAGAGAAGAAAAAGCTAAAGGAGTTCATCAACTCCAAACCAGTATTATATGAAATGCTGAAAGGTGCTCTTTTAGAAGAGGAAGAAGAAAAAGGTAAAAGATAAAAAATTATGAACAACAAATACATATCTATCAACAAGTGAATCTAAAAATTAAGTGAATTAAAAATTTGATCAACAGAATAAACTGGTGAATATAATAGAATCAGTAGCACAGAAAGGGAGTGGACTGATAATTCTCAGGGGGAAAGCGGTGAGGGGGGTACAGGGAGAGACTGGACAAAAATCATACACCTATGGATCAGGTTAACGGGAGGGAGGTAAGGGTAGAGGAAGGGTTGGGAGCCAGGTGGAGGGGAGCTATGGAGGAGAAAAAAAAGAGAAACAGAGGGAGAATCCAAGATGGCGGCATAGGTAAACACCTATACTGCTGCCTCGCACAACAATTTCAAAACTACAACTAAAAGACAGAACGGACATCATCCAGAGCCACAGGAAAGCTGGCTGAGTGGAAGTTCTACAACTAGAGGGAAAGAGAGGGGCTCACGGAAACCCAAAGGAGCTGCAAAAAGCTGAGGTACGGAGACGAGCGTGCTGAGAGAGCAGGTGCCGGAGTACCTGGCTGGCTTTCTCTGGCGGGAGGGAAACGGAGACTCCCAACGGCATTGAACCCCTTATCTTACGACACTAAACCCCAGCCCCAGCCGAAACTCATACGGGGGGAGTTTGGACTGTGAAAAGGGAGAAGTGCACGGAAATTTAGGGGAGTTGCAAAGGATCGGAGGTCTGGTCGTGCACGCGGAGGACGGATTGCTGATTGTGCCGCTGGCTTTCGCGAGTGGGCGGGAGACAGACCCTCCCAACTGCGCCGCTTCTGAGTCCACTGGGCCCCTGTTTTGGGCGAAACCCTGGGGACCTAGACTCGTGTGGTCCTGGTTCACAGGGGAGCCGGAAGGGCAGCGGTTGGAGGCGCTGGGGGTGCTCGCGCACAAGGACCGCTCCAGCCATTACCCAGTCACGTGAGACTCAGGGGCCGTGGAGGGCGGGGCCGACTGGAAGGCAAGGCGGTCCCTTAAGCCCTGAGACTCCGCCCCTCCCAAGCTCAGCAGAGGCTTCTGTGGCTGAATCTAGCACAGAAGTTTCCCCGGCACAGTGAAAATGCCGAGACAAGGGAAGGGATTACAAGCAAAAGAAATGGAGGAAAAAAAACGACTGGATATAGAGTTCAAAACCACGCTTATAAGGTTTTGCAAGAATATGCTAGAAAAGATGGATAAATTTAGTGAGACCCAAGAGAAGATAATAAATACACTGACTGAAATGAAAACTATTATGCAGAGTACTAACAGCAGAGTAGAGAAAGGCAAGGATCAAGTCAAAAATTTGAAATATAAAGAAGCAGAAAACATTCAACTGGAAAAGCAAGAAGAGAAAAGAATCCAAAAATGTGAAGATAATGTAAGGAGCCTCTGGGACAGCTTCAAGCGTACCAACATCAGAATTGTGGGGGTGCCAGAAGAAGAGAGAGAGCAAGATACTGAAAACCTGTTTAAAGAAATAATGACTGAAAACTTCCCACATCTGGTGAAAGAAATAGACTTACAAGTCGAGGAAGCACACAGAACCCCAAAGAAAAGGAACCCAAAGAGGACTACACCAAGACACATCATAATTAAAATGCCAAGAGCAAAAGAGAAAGAGAGAATATTAAAAGCAGCAAGAGAAAAACAGTTTATTACCTACAAGGGAGCACCCATACGACTGTCAGCTGATTTCTCAACAGAAACGATGCAGGCCAGACGGGAGTGGCAAGAAATATTCAACGTGATGAACAACAAGAACCTACAACCAAGAATAATCTATCCAGCAAAGCTATCATTCAGAATTGAAGGGCAGATAAAGACCTTCACAGAGAAGAAAAAGCTAAAGGAGTTCATCAACTCCAAACCAGTATTATATGAAATGCTGAAAGGTACCCTTTTAGAAGAGGAAGAAGAAAAAGGTAAAAGACAAAAAATTATGAACAACAAATACACATCTGCCAACAAGTGAATCTAAAAATTAAGTGAATTAAAAATCTGATCAACAGAATAAACTGGTGAATATAATAGAATCAGGAGCACAGAAAGGGAGTAGACTGATAATTCTCAGGAGGACAAAAATCATAAAGCATCAAACAGACTGTGCAATTATAGCAGAAAGATTAAAGTTAGGTGAGGTAAATAAGTGATCAATCAAAGGACTTGTATGCATGCTTATAAACATAACCAATGATCACAGACACTGGGGGGTCGGGGTACGCCTGGGAGGGAGGGGGGCAATGGGGAGATATGTATAAAAAATTAATAAAAATTAAAAAAAAAGAAAAAAAAGAATTTTAAAAATCCCAAGCAAAAAAAAAAAAGAGAGAGAGAAACAAATGTAATAATCTGAATAATAAAGATTTAATTAATAAAAAAAGAATAGAATGGAATGAAATAAGGGAATTAACTACACCCTATAAATTCTTGTAGTATTGGAAGATTCATATAATCACCACAGTGGTTATAAACAGGCATCTTTTATATTAGGATAAAAAAGTTCCCCTCTCATAATGTTGCCCAATAAGTTGGAAATAAACTATTAGAACTGTTGGGACCCTTACAACTCAGTAATAAAAAGGCAAATAAGACAATTAAAAATGGGCAAAGGATTTGGCTAGACATTTCTCCAAAGAAGATATACAAATGATCAATAAGCACATGAAAAGATACTCAATAATCTTAGCCACTAAGGAAATGCAGATTCCAATCACAATGAAATACCATTTCAACCAAAGGACTTGTATGCATGCATATAAGCCTAACTAATGGACACAGACACTACAGGGGTGAGGGCATGAGTGAGGGGGTGGGAGCAATGGAGGATAAGGACACATATGTAATACCTTAATCAATAAAGAAAAAAATAAAAAGAAATACCATTTCATACCCACTAGGATGGCTAAAATAAAGAAGTCAGATTGTAAGTATTGTTGAGAATATGGAGAATTCAAAACTTTCATGCATGCTGGGGAATGTAAAATGGCATAGCTACTTGGAGAGCTTGTTTGGAGGTTCTAGCAGGGGAGCGCAGCTACTCATATACCCTTGACTGAAAACCATTCTTCTCCTCTGAGTGCCTACGCGCAGCTTTTGGGGGGATGCACATGGATCAGAGAGTGAGGAAGGGACACCCAGGTAGCCAGCCAGATCAGCTGAATCAATTCAGGTGATCAATGGGGTGACAGTTGTCACAGCCATATCACCCTCACATCCTGGTGTAACCACTTTGGAAAATAGTCTGAATTTTCTTCAAAAGTTAGAAATAGAACACCACTTTGTACATACTACAATGACTATAATTTTTAAAAGATGATAATAACAAATATTGGTGAGAGAAATTGGACCACTCATATGTCACAGATAGAAATGTAAAACAATGCAGCCACTGTGGAAAACAGTTTGAGATATTTCAGAAAGTTAGATATAATATTAATATATGATCTAACAATTCCAATCCTAGGTATATTCAAAATAACTGGATGCAAGGACTAAACAGATACCCATATATCACCGTGTGGTGCAGTATTATTCACAATACCCAAAAGGTGGAAATGACCCATGTCCACCAACATGATAAATAATATGTGGTGTATAGATACACAGTAGAATATTATGCAGCTATAAAAATGAAGTTTTGACACATGCTTTAATATTGGTGAATTTTGAATATGTCTAAGTGAAATAAGCCACACTTGAAAAGACAAATACAAAATTATTCCACTATAAGAGGTACCCCAAAATAGGCAAATTCATAAAGACAAAAAGTAAAATAGAGATTATCAGGGGTTGGGGGGAAGGAGAACTAGGAATTATTTCTTAATACGTATAGGGTTTTGATTTGGGGTGGTGAAAAGTTTGGAAATAGGGGTAATGGTTGTATAATATTGTGAATATAATATCACGGAATTGTACAATTAAAAATAGTTAAAATGGCCCTGACCCAGTTGCTCAGTTGGTTGGGCATTGTGCTATGCACCAGGAGGTTGCTAGTTTGATTCCTAGTCAGGACACATGCCCAGGTTACAGGCTTGATCCTCAATCCCCAGTAGAGGGTGTGCAGGAGGCAGGCAATCGATGTTGTACTCTCACATTACTGTTTCTCTTTCTCTGTCCCTCTCCCTTCCCTTCTCCCTCTAAAGACCAATAAAACTATTCTTTATAAAAATACTAGAGGCTCAGTGCACAAAATTTGGGCACAGGGGAGTATCCTTCAGCTCAGCCTGCTACCTCTCCAATCTGGGACCCCTTGAGGGATGTCCGACTTCCCTCACATAATCCAGGACTGCTGGCTCCCAACTGCTCACCTGCTTGCTTTCCTGATTGCCCCTAACTGCTTCTGCCTGCCAGACTAATCACTCCCTAACCACTCCCCTGCCAGCCTGATTGATGTCTAACTGCTTCCCTGCCAACCTCTTTGCCCCTAACTGCCCTCTCCTGTGAGCCTGGTCACCTCTAACTGCCCTCCCCTGCAGTCCTGGTCACCCTTAACTGCCTTGCCCTGCAGGCGTGAGTCCCCCTCCAACTTCCCTTCCCTGTAGGCCCAGTCACCCCAAACTACCCTCCACTGCATGCTTGATCATGCCCAACTGCCCTCCCTTGCAGGCCTGGTCCATGCCAACTGCCCTCTCCTACTGGCCATCTTGTGTCCATGTGGGGCAGGATCTTTTGATCACATGGGGGTAGTCATCTTGTGTATTGGAGTGATGGTCAATCTGCATTACTCTTTTCTTAAAAATATATATATTTTATTGATTTTTTACAGAGAGGAAGGGAGAGGGATAAAAAGTCAGAAACATCGATGAGGGAGAGACATCAATCAGCTGCCTCCTGCATGACCACACTGGGGATGTGCCCGCAACCAAGTACATGCCCTTGACCAGAATCGAACCCGGGACCATTCAGTCCACAGGCTGACGCTCTATCCACCAAGCCAAACCAGTTTCAGCTGCATATTACTCTTTTATTAGATAGGATAGAGGCCTGGGCATGGGGCAGCTGGTTTGCCCTGAAGGGTGTCCTAGATCAGGGTGGGTGTTCCCTTGGGGTGTGGGGTGGCCTGGGAGAGGGGCTTGTGGTAGTTTGCAGGCCCACCACACCCTCAGGCAACCCAAATGGAAGCCCTAGTATCTGGGATTTATTTATCTTCTACAATTGAAACTTTGTAGCCTTGAGTGGAGCCAAGCCTTTTGCTCACACAGCCATTGAAACTTTGTTGCCATAAGTGGAGTCCTGGGCCAGCCAGGGTGTGTGGAAAGCTTGGGTTCCTCCATCGCTAGGGGCAACCCAAGCCTCCCTCCTGCTCTCTCTGTGGCCATAGCCATCTTGGTTGGGTTAATTTGCATACTTACTCTGATTGGCTGGTGGCGTGGCTTGTGGGTGTAGCAGAGGTATGGCCAATTTGCATATTACTCTTTTATTAGATAGGACTATAATTAAATTGGCAAATGTTATATATATTTACAACAATTTTTAAAAATTAATAAAGTAACATACAGGAGGAGAATCCAAGATGGCGGCATAGGTAAACACCTACACTGCTGCCTCTCACAACAATTTCAAAACTACAACTAAAAGACAGAACAGACATCATCCAGAACCACAGGAAAGCTGGCTGAGTGGAAGTTCTACAGCTAGAAGGAAAGAGAGGGGCTCACGGACACCCAGAGGAGCTGTAAAAAGCTGAGGTACGGAGACGTGCAAGCGGAGAGAGCGGGTGCCAGAGTACCTGGCTGGCTTTCTCTGGCGGGAGGGAAACGGAGATTCCCAATGGCATTGAACCCCTTATCTTACAACACTAAACCCCAGATCCAGCCGAAACTCATACAGGGTGAGTTTGGACTGTGAAAAGGGAGAAGTGCCGGAAATTTAGGGGAGTCACAAAAGATCAAAGCCTGGTGGCGCGTACGGCACTGCGCGCAGGACAGACTGCTGATTGTGCCACTGGCTTTCACGAGTGGGCGGGAGACAGACCCTCCCAACTGTGCCACTTCTGACTCCACTAAGCCCCTGTTTCGGGTGAAACCCTGGGGACCTAGACTCGTGTGGTCCTGATGTGCAGGGAAGCTGGAAAGGCAGCAGTCTAGAAGTACTGCGGGTGCTCCGGCACAAGGACCGCTCCAGCGATTACCCAGTCACATGAAACTCAGGGGCCGTGGAGGGCGGGGCTGACTGGAAGGCAAGGCGGTCCATTAAGCCCTGAGACTCCACCCCTCCCAAGCTCAACAGAGGCTTCTTCGGTTTTGCAAGTCTGGCATTATAAGGCTGAATTCAACACAGAAGTTTCCCCGACATAGTGAAAATGCCGAGACAAAGGAAGGGATCACAAACAAAAGAAATGGAGGGGAAAAAAACGACTGGATATAGAGTTCAAAACCATGCTTATAAGGTTTT
>JAAGEH010002531.1:16673330-16746396 GCA_011751065.1 Lasiurus cinereus
ATTAAAATTAAAAATAAATAAATAAATAAATAAATAAAAGTAACATACAAAAATCATGAAATTGTTTGCTTTAAATGGTTGAATTGTGTGTTATGTGAATTATATTTCAATAAAGCTAATTGTTTTTTAGATTTAAGTATAGTTTATTTTTTTAATAAATCTTTATTGTTCATTTTATTACAAATGTTCCTCTTTTTTTCCTCCCATAGCTCCCCTCCACCTGATTTCCCATACCCTTACTCCCCGCCACTGTCCTCATCCATAGGTGTAAGATTTTCATGCAATCTCTTCCCGACTGAACCCCTCACACCCTCTTTCCCTTGAGAATTGTTAAGTCCATTCCCTTTTTATGCCCATAATTCTATATATTCACCAGTTTATTCTGTTCATTGGATTTTTTATTCACTTGATTTTTAGATTCACTTGTTATAGGCATGTATTTGATATCACTTTGTTGTTCATAATTTTTATCTTTACCATTTTCTTCTTCTTTCTCTTCATTAAGAATACTCTTCAGCATTTCATATAAATCCTGATTTGGTGTGATGAACTCCTTTAGCTTTTTCTTATCTGTGAAGCTCTTTATCTGCCCTTCAATTATGAATGATAGCTTTGCTGTGTAGAGCACTCTTGGTTGTAGGTTCTTGCTATCCATCACTTTGAATATTTCCTGCCACTCCCTTCTGGCCTGCATAGTTTCTGTTAAGAAATAAGCTGACAGTCGTATGGGTGCTCCCTTGTAGGTAACTAAATGTTTTTCTCTTTCTGCTTTCAAGATTCTCTATTTGTCTTTTGCCCTTGGCATTTTAATTATGATGTGTCTTGGTGTGGTCCTCTTTGGATTCCTTTTGTTTGGAGTTCTCTGCACTTCCTGGACTTGTAACTCTATTTCTTTCACCAGGTAGGGAAAGTTTTCAATCATTATTTCTTCAAATAGGTTTTCAGTATCTTGCTTTCTCTCTTCTGGCACCCCCACAATTATGATGTTGGTATGCTTGCTTGAAGTTGTCCCAGAGGCTCCTTACACTATTTTCACACTTTTGGACTCTTTTTTTGTTTTGTTTTTCTATTAGGGTGGTTTTTGCTTCCTCATGTTTCAGATCTTTGATTTGATTCTTGGAATCCTCTAGTTTGCTGTTCTGTATACAGTGGTACCTTGAGATACGAGTGCCCTAACATATGAGATTTTTGAGATACGAGCCATCAAGCGAGCGATTTTTGCTTTGAAATAGGAGCAATGTTTGAGATAGGAGTAATCGTGCGACAACCCACCAGTTTACCGCTACTCGAGCCTCTCATAGTTTCCCACGCCTCAAGGTTACAGAACGAATTCAACTCGAATCTCGAGGTATCACTGTATTATTATTTCAGACAGTGTATGCTTAATTTCTGACTAGTCCTTTTCCATATTTTTGACATTCTCATTAAGATCCTTGAAGGTGCCGAGACTGGTTTGGCTCAGTGGATAGAGCGTTGGCTTGCGAACTGAAAGGTCCCAAGTTCGATTCTGGTTGGGGGCATGTACCTTGCTTGCGGGCACATCTCCACTGTGGGGCATGCAGGAGGCGGCTAATTGATGTCTCTCTCTCATCGATGTTTCTGACTTTCTATCTCTCTCCCTTCCTCTCTGTAAAAAATCAATAAAATATATTTTTAAAAAAAGATCCTTGAAGGTCTCACTAAGTTTCTCAGAGGTCTCACTAAGTTTCTCAGCGGTTTTGTAGAAGATTCTTGAGTAACCTTATAAATGTGGTTTTGAACTCTATGTCCAGTAGTTTGCTTTCCTCCATTTCTTTCACTCGTGACATGTTTCTTTGTCTCCACATTTTGGCTGCTTCCCTGTATTGATGGAGTTGCTTTGTGTGCTAATTGTCCTTTATGGCCCAGTAGCTCCACCTCCCCAATCACCTGAGGTGGACACTCTTGGTTGAAGCCTCAGATACTTCTTTCAAATACATATAAAATATATTTTTATTGTTCAGAGAGGAAAGGAGAGGGACAGAGAGATAGAAACACCAACAATGAGAGATACTCATTGATCAGCTGCCTCAAGCACTCCCTACACTGTGAATTGAGCCTGCAACCTGGCCATATATGTGTTCATAGGTCAACACTCAAACACTGAACAATACCAGCCAGGCCCTCAAATACTTCTTAAGTATCACTTACATACATACACAGAAATAAGTATATTTGTACATTGCATTTGTGATTTCCATGAAGCTTTCCTGAATACCTCTCATCCCATCACAGTTTACTCCATTCTGTTGCTTCATAGCATTTACCATTTTCTCCCTTTCAGCTTCTAAACTTTAGAACAGGGCCAACTTTGCATTTAATTCACCATTGTTCATAGTGCTTAGCATAGTATGTGGCACATAAATAGTGTCCAATAAATGAATGATGGGGTTTAGAGTTTGCATGAATAGCTGTGGGTCTGATCAGTTGCTAAAATAAGACTTTAAGACTATGGGTACATAGCACAAAAAGAGTTTACATAAGACAGTGAGTAGCACATAGAAGACTGTCTTAAAAGCTCATTCCAAGAGACATACCTAAAAACACATTAAACTGAAACTGGTTTGGTTCAGTGGATAGAGCATCAGTCTGTGGACTGAAGGGTCCCATGTTTGATTCCTGTCAAGGTCATGTACCTTGGTTGCTGGCATATCCCTAGTAGGGGGCTTGCAGGAGGCAAGCTGATTGATCTCTCTCTCTCATCAATGTTTCTGGTTCTCTATCTCTCCTCCTTCCTTTCTGTAAAAAAATCAATAAAATATATTTTAAAAATAAATAAATAAAAGCACATTAAATACAATATGTATGTGAATTTATTAAAGAAAGGTCAACCCAATTGTAACTTAAAAGGTGATACAGAAACAGCTGAGGGTCGCACTGGGAGTGTTTGTTGGTGAGTTAAGGGACAGATGTCCTTCAGGAGAAGGTGAGAGACTGCTGAATGGGGCTCCCCTGACCAGGCAGCCCCACTGCTGCAGGGTTTTTTCTCCTGGAGCCACCAGCATGGATGCAGAGATCGTGCCATCTTAAAGGAGAAAGTGGATGTTTATGGAAGCCTGAAAAGCTACAACTGCAGCACCCACTGAACAGTGGGGGGGACCCAGAACACCACTCCCCAATCGGCACAAACACTCGAATTCAGAGGAGCTCTACATTCCACATGGAAAGGTCAGATTTCACCTGGGATAAGGTGAGGTCTCTGGTCCCACAGAAAAGAAAAGCACACACTGTGGGAGCTGGGCCAGGAGAAACCTGCACCTAGAGAAATCTGTGGATGTTGGGGCTGACGTGATACATGAATGTGGAAGGGGGTCTTCAGAGCTGCTAAGAGAGGGGATCTCTAGAAAGCAACCCATTTTGATCTGAGGCAGAAGGACAACCTGGGAGTTATTAAAGTGTGCCGGCTGCCTGAACAGAAGCAGGGAAGGGGAGCTGCACAGACTTGCACTATTTCCTCCTCAGATCCTTGCTTCTGATTGCTAAACCCAATACATAGGATCACCCAATTGGGGACTTCCTAAGAGACTGCAGGGGAAAGTTGTTTTTCTGGAACCTGGGGATCAGAGCACAGAATCACCATCAGAGAACCAGCTCTGCGCAACCCACTTCTACAAACTGGTACTGAGTGCCACAGGGAAAGCAGGATCTAAGCAAGGCTAGAGAGGACCTACAGTCTCAGAGGTCAATCCAGAAACACTACCACCCAGGAGCTGACTCACAAATTGACTCTTTTGTAATCACAACAGAATAAAGAGATTAAGACACACTGCCTGCTTAAAAACTAGGACTGGCTTACAACACTGAGCAGCAGTGGAATGCAGGGAACTTCAATACCATCCAGACTGGGAAACAGGTGTGCCAAACAGAGGAAATGAATGACCTTCACTACTGCACATTCTATTCTTTTATTTTTTTATTTTTTTAAATTTTTTATTTTTCATCTTTTAATTAAAAAAGTATTTTTTTCTTTTTTCCTCAGTTGATTTTACCTTTTTAATTATTATATTTTTTATTTTCAATCACTATTATTACTACTACTCTTTTACCTTTTTTGAAAATAAAAAGAGTCACTTTATTTTCTCTTTATTTTACTTTGGGATTAGAGATCTACATTCTATTTTCATCTTTCCTTTAGCATCCTTTTACTCTATCTCAACTCTACCTTCATGCCATCACTTTCTTCCTAACTTTTCCCATTTGGTTGTCCTGTTTCTCTAACCCTTTTCCTATTTTAGATTTTTCTTACTCGTTCTTTTTACCTGGTTAAAATTTCACCCCACTTATATATCTAATTTCCAATCCCCTCCTCCAAGTCCATACACACCTCTCTCTTCTCTGTCTTCACTATCCAAAAAATTGTTTTTCTCTATGTCCTTTTGTTGTTGTTTGCTTGAATGTTGATTATATCGATTTTTTTACCATAGTCATATGAATTTATGCAGAAAAAGCATTTGACAAAATCCAACACCCTTTCTTTTTTAAAAAATTTTTATTAATGTATTACATGTATACATATCTTCCCATTGCCCCCCCTTTCCAGCTATATGCTACCTCCCCCAGTGTCTTGTGTTCATTGGTTATGCTTATATGCATGCATACAAGTCCTTTGCCAACCCCCTTTCTTGATAAAAACTCTCAGCAAAGTGGGAATAGAAGGATCATACCTCAAAATCATAAAAGCCATATATGATAAACCCACAGCTAATATCATACTCAATGGGCAAAAACTAAAACCATTTCCCCTAAGAACAGGAACAAGACAGGGATGCCCACTCTCAGCACTCCTGTTCGACATAGTACTGGAAGTATTAGCCATTGCAATTAGACAAGAAGAAGCAATAAAAGGCATCCAAATTGGAAAAGATTAAGTAAAGCTGTCCTTATTTGCAGATGACATGATACTGTACATAAAAAACCCAAAAGACTCCATCAAAAAACAAAAAGACTTAATAAATGAATTTGGAAATGTAGTAGGATACAAAGTTAATGCCAAGAAAATTATGGCATTTCTATACACTAATAGTGAAGTTACAGAAAGAGAGACTAAAAAAGCAATCCCATTTACCATCACACCAAAAAATTAAAATACCTAGGAATAAACTTAACTAAGGAGGTAAAAGACCTTTATGCAGAAAAATACAGGACACTGAAAAAAGAGACAGAGGAAGATGTGAACAGATGGAAGAGCATACCATGCTCATGGACTGGGAGAATCAACATCATTAAAATGTCCATACTACCCAAAGCAATCTACAGATTCAATGCACTACCCATTAAAATATTAACATATTTCACAGACCTAGAAAGAACTCTCCAAAAATTCATCTGGAACAAAAAAAGACCATGAATAGCCACAGCAATCCTGAGAAAGAAGAATAAAGTAGGTGGGATCTCAATATCAGATTTCAAGCTGTATTACAAAGCCACTGTTCTCAAAACAGTATGGTACTGGCACAAAAACAGACATATAGACCAATGGAATAGAATAGATTATCCAGATATCGACCCAAACCACTATGCTCAATTAATATTTGACAAAGGAGGCATGAACATACAATGGAGTCAAGACAGTCTTTTCAATAAATGGTATTCGGAAAATTGGACAGATACATACAAAAAAAATGAAACTAGACCACCAACTTACCACATACACATAGATAAACTCAAAATGGATACAGGGTGGAGGGGAGCTATGGAGGGGAAAAAAGAGAAACAAATGTAATAATCTGAATAATAAAGATTTAATTTAAAAAACCCACTGTATGGGAGAACATATTTGCAAATGTTATCACTGATAAAGGTTTAATCTCTAACATCTACTGCCAAGTTATACAACTTAATAAAAGGAAAACAAATGATCCAATAAAAAAATGGGCAATGGACCTAAATAGAATCTTTTCAAAAGAAGACAGAAGGAAGGCCAAGCAACACATGAAAATATGCTCAAAATCACTAATGATCTGAGAGATGCAAATCAAAAATGACAATATGATACCATCTCACACCTGTCAGAATGGCCATAATCAACAAATCAACAAATGACAAGTGTTGGCGAGGATGCCGATAAAAAGGAACCCCATGCACTGCTGGTAGAAATGCAGACTGGTGCAGCCATTGTGGAGAACAGTATAGAGTTTCCTCAAAAATCTAAAAATGGAATTCCCATTTGACCCAGTAATTGCACTCCTAGGAATATATCCTAAGAAACTGGAAACACCAACCAGAAAGGATTTATGAACCCCTATGTTCATAGCAGCACAATTTATAATAGCTATGATTTGGAAACAGCCTAGATTCCCATCAGCAGATGACTGGATCAGAAAACTATGGTACATCTACACAATGAAATACTATGCTGCCATAAAAAAGAAGGAATTCTTACCATTTGCAGCAACTTGGATCGAACTGGACAGTATTATGCTAAGTGAAATAAGCCATTAGTGAAAGAAAAATAATACATGATCTCACTCATTGATGGATAATAAAGAACATTATAAACTGATGAACAAAAAGATAGCTGCAGAGGCAGTAAAGTATTAAACAGACTGTCAAATTATAGTAGGAAGGGTAGGGAGAGGTGGGGTAGATAAGAGATCAACCAAAGGACTTGTATGCATGCATATAAGCAAAACCACTGGACACAAGACACTGGAGGGTTAGGGTATGCAGGGAGTGGGGGGACGGGCAATGGGAAGATATGTATACATGTAATACATTAATAAAAACATTAAAATAATTTAAAAGAAAGGTGATACAAGAATTTTCACCACCTAATAGTTAGGGTGCTATTTTGTATTTGGATAAAAGATTCACTTGTATGTATGTGAACATTGAATTTTAGAGAAAAAATGTTAACAGAAACTTTAATTTCTAGAAACAAACAAACAAAAAATGGCGATACGAAAAGAAAACTACCAAATAGAGGTAAAGAGATCTGATCTATTTCTATTTTTAAAATAACATTTCAGGTAAAAAAAATATGAACAAAACTTAGAAATAGTTTCTGACTTAAGAGAAAAACAAATTTAGATTGAAGAGGTCTGAAGAACAGTAAAGCAAGACCATAGGGCAAACTCAAACTGAAATTGAGAAAATAATCCTGAAGCTAATTACATTCAGAAAGTGGAACCATTTGCCTAAAGAGGCAATTATAGTAAAACCAATAACTATGTTCAAATGGAAATATGGAAATATTAAATGTTTATGGAAAATGTGGTGTTCAGTTTTCTGATATAGGAAGTTCTATTAGCTGATTCATGAATCCGTTGCCCTTTTCCATCTTTTCCTCCTATCTTTTGCTCCCTATGAAGTTTTGCATTTTATCTGAAACTGGGTTTGATGAGTGTTTTACAGCTGTGTGCTTAGTCAGCATTGTATATTTGATAGGAGGCATTTATCTGAATGCCATATTTAAAATTTCACCAAAAAAGATTAGGCCACTGAAGGTTATACAATATGATTTTCTCAGCTTGAGTTTAATGCAAGAAATTCTATTTTAGGCTAAAATTTCCCAGACTAAATGACAATGTCATTTAGTAAAATATTCAACACAGTTAACATTCTCTGAAAATATGATACATATATATTTCAAGATACAATTTGGGATTTCTGGTTCAAGTAGCAAATTTAGAAATCTTCTCCCAAAACTACAATTACCGCTTATGTTTTCTTCCAGGATTTTTATGGTTTTGGCTAACATTTGTCTTTAATCCATTTTGAGTTTATTCTTGTATATGGTGTAAGAAGGTGATCTAGTTTCATTTTTGTGCATGTATCTGTCCAATTTTCCCAATAACATTTACTGAATAGACTATCTTTACCCCATTGAATGTTCTTGTCTCAATGTGTCAAGTATTAATTGACCATATAGATGTGGGTTTATTTCTGGGCTCTCTATTCCATTCCATTGATCTAGGTGTTCAGTTTTATCCCACTACTATGATATTTTGCTTACTATGGCCTTCAGTATATTTGATAATAGGTAGCATGATTCTTCCAACTTTGTTCTTCTTTCTCAAAATTGCTGTAGCTATTTGGCATCTTTTGTGGTTCCATATAATTTTTGGAATATTTGTTCTAGTTTTGTGAAATTCATCATTGGTTATTTTGATAGGAATTGAATGGACTCTATAGATTATTTGGGGGTAGTATGGGCATTTTAATTATGTTGATTCTTCCTACCCATGAACATGGTATATGCTTCCACATATTTGTATCTTCTTCGATTTCTTTCTTCAGTATCATATAATTTTCCAAGTACAGATCTTTTACATCATTGGTTAAATTTATTCCTAGGTACTTCATGTAATTGGAAATAGGATTGTTTTCTTTTCTTTTTTTAAAATATATTTTTTATTGTTTAAACTATTACAAATAGTAGTACATATGTCTTTTTTTCCCCTGTTGACCTCCCCAGGCCTTCCCCACCCCACAGTACATGCCCTCACCTGTTCCCCCCCACCCCCCAATGTTCTGTATCCATTGGCTATGCTTACATACATGCATACAAGTCCTTCAGATGATCTCTTACAGCGCCTCCTTCCCAACCTTCCCTGCCTTCCCACTGTAGTATGACTGTTCATTGTTTCTTTGTCTCTGTATTTGTTTCCCTCACACCCTCTCCCTATTCTTGTTTTTAAAAACAGCTTGCCTTTGTAGGCTAGAAATAAACTTATAAGAACAAAAAAAGTTTGAGTCCCAGTTCAACAGTTCCTTATGTGTACATGTCGTCAATGGTATCTGGATAGTGGACAAATGGTAGCAATGCAGGTCCGACCCTCTCTGGTTTGGTCCTAGGCATTCTGTAGCGATGCACAGATGCTGACTGCTCACATGGCAAGGCATAGTCAACGTCTTTCATCTCTGGACTGTTTCTCCTCTGGTCTTCGTGGTTGGAGCAGATCTGTCAGTTCCTCTCTGTTGCAGGAGTCCACTTGGTCTTGGAGTTGTTTTCTGAAAGTATATAAACATATTCTCGGCCAAAAGTTAATAAAGGAGTCTTTTCTATAAAATTGACTTTGGGTCCTTTTTATTTTTGCCCAAACAATTTTCCTTTGGCTTATTTTGACACCATGTGTGTTTTTCACGGGTGTCTTGCTGTTAGTATTACAAATGAAAATTAATTTTTTAAAGTAAAAATTTTTTATATGTAATTTACTTACCAGATATTTTTCCTTACATGGTATTATCCTACTTCCCCTCCCCCCTTTGGTTTTTTATTAATGGAGACTATTGTAAAATTTTTAATGCTTTCTTGATAACTTTACATTTTAATTTTTTGCACCCAAATATGCCTGTTTTATGTACACATGTTAAGCAATTTTACCATGAGATGAACTACCAATAGAAATTTTAGTTAATACTTTAGAAACAGCGTTTTGTCCAGTACAATTAAATTTTCTTGGGTATTCACTTATTTCAATTCGCCAACTTAAATTAATCTGAAAGCTTGATTACTCTTTTACTGTCAAATTTAATACCCTACCAACAATCTTAGATTACCCTGTAAATATTAGTGGAAAGGTTTATTTGCATTCTTAAGTAGGCACTGAGCATTCCTAGTGTTAGGCTGAATTTAGATATAGGGCAGCTGCTGTCAGTTTCTGTCTGTTTCCTGGTTACTGTATTGAGCTGGGCCACATCTCTGTCTGTTACCTGGGTCCTGATCTGTGCTGAGCATGGGAAGCGAGGTACCCATGGGGGAAGGAGATATCCCTCAAAGGGGTGAGGGTTTAGACCCCTGCAAGGTTGGGGAAGGGATGAGGGTCTGTGCCCTACCTCTGTTGACCCCCAAGTTCTTTCCTGATGGCCCCTCTGCGACTGTGCCTGTCTTAGGTTGTTTCTTCCCTGAAGAATCTTACCTGTCTCTGGATAACCAGTCATCCTCCTGGGCTATGCAGGGTGTTGTGACATTCAGTTCTGTCTCCTTGGTAGCCTATGCCCCCATGGCTTCCACACCCAGCACCTGCCTTGCGATCCCCTCGCCTGCTGGTGGCCTGGCACTGATCACATATCTCTGGGAATTAAGGTTCCTTCTCCAGTGAGGGCCCAGCTCACACCATTTGGTGAGAGACAGATCCATTATACTAGCCACCTCCAGGCTTCAACCTCAGAGTGAATAGAAAGCTCAGGCTACACCTGAGGCCAATTGAATTGTGAGAAGAGGGTCCCTCTTGGCAAAAGAGGTAAGAGGGGCCAGTATAGAACGCTCAGGTGCCTTCCCAGTGCCTTAATTACTTTTGAAAGAGATTAAATCCTTTCATGTCTTTTTTAAGTTGCTGCTAAATATTCAAAGAATTAGTTTGTAATTTTGTTTGGGATAATTGTACAATATGCTGTTGTGAAATATCAAAAATTAAATGGCATTGTAGAATAATATCATGTAAGGATATTCTTTGCTCTAGGCCATGGCAATTCAATTTCAAACAGGCTGACAATTTCTTTTGGTAATTTTATATAAACTTTTTCAGGCAGGCAAAAACACAGATTACTTACCTTAGCTCAAGAGGCCAAATATATTGAGTTTCAATTACAATCCTTACATTTGAAGGAAACTTCTCTTTATTTCCTTCCAAAATGATTTTCATGCTACAGAGTTTCATTTAAAAATCTTTTTTCACATGACACAATTTCCCTTAAGATTATGGTGACCACTGTATGGATTAGATTTAATGTTTTATTATAATAATTTTTTAAATTTTTTATATGTGTACTTATTCTCCCATTACCCGCCCCCCCCCCCGCTCCCTCCCATCCCCCCACCATGTCTATGTCCAATGATTATGCTCATATGCCTGAACGAAAGTCCCTCTGTTGATCTCTCCCTCTTATTCCCACCAACTCCCACCTTCCCCAAGGTTTGATGTTTTGATTGCTGTTTCTCATTCTCTGGATCTGATCTGAATCATCAGTCTATGTCATGCATTATGTTCCACAGATGAGTGAGATCATGTGATGTTTATTTTTCTTTGCCTGGCTTATTTCACTAAGCATAAATGCTTTCCATCTCCATCTATGTTGTTGCAAATGGTAGGAGCTTCTTCTTTTTTACTGCAGTGTAGTATTCCATTGTGTAGATGTACCACAGTTTTCTAATCCATTCATCTGCTGATGGGCATTTAGGCTGTTTCCAAATCTTAGCTGTGGTAAATTGTGCTGCTATGAACATAGGGGTGCATAAGTTCTTTCTGATTGAAGTTTCTAGTTTCTTGGGATATATTCCTAAAAGTCGGATCACTGGGTCAAAAGGGAATTCCATTTTTAGTTTTTTGAGGAAAAGGATTGTTTTCTTAGTTTCCCTTTCTGATAGCTCATGACCAGTGTATAAAAATGCAACTGATATTTATTTTGTATCCTGATTCTTTACTGAATTCATTTATCAGTCCTATTATGAAAAGATGCTCAATATTACTAATCATCAGATAAAAGCAAATTAAAACCACAATGAGATTTACCTCATGCCTGTCAGAATGGCTATCAGTAATAAATAAACAAACAACAGTGTTGGCAAGATTGTGGAGAAAAAGGAACCCTCATTCACTGCTGGTGGAAATGCAGACTGGTGTAGCCACTGTGGAAAACTGTATGGAGTTTCCTAAAAAAATTAAAAATGGAATTTGACCCAGTAATCCCACTTCCTGGAATATATTCCAAGAAATCACAAACACCTTAGAAATAATATGTACACCCCTGTGTTCAAAGCAGTGAAATTTGCAGTAGCTAGGATTTGGAAATAGCCTAAGTGCCCATCACAAATGAGTGGATTAAAAAACTGTGGTACATCTACACAATAGAATACTACACTGCTGTAAAAAAGAAAGAACTCTTAACCCTTGCAATAGCATGGATGGACCTGGAGAGCATTACACTAAGTGAAATAAGCCAGTCAGAGAAAGAAAGATAAGTACCACATGATCTCACTTATATGTGGAATATAATGAACCATATAAATTGATGCACAAAAAGAGATACAAAGACATAGAAGAAACAAACGGATTGTCAAACTTCAGATGAAAGGCAGGTGAGAGTGGGCAGGTGGGAAGGGATCAACAAATGAACTTGCATATATGCATAACCCAGAAACACAGACAATAGGGTAGTGAAGGCCTGGGTGGGGAAAGGGGAAAGATGGGAGAGGTCAATGGGGAAAAGAGAGGACATATGTAATACTTTCGACAATAAAGGTTTTTTTTCATTGAAAATTTAACTGCTTTATGACCCAGTGGAAATAAATCCAAAGAAACTATAAACACTAATTCAAAAGAACATATGCAGCCGTATGTTCACTGCAGCATTATTTACAATAGCCAAGATCTGGATACAGCCCAAGTGCACATCAGTAGATGAGTGGATAAAAAACAAGACGTAAAAGACCTGTACTTGAAAAATTATATGACAATGGAACACTCATCAGACATTAAAAAGAAGAAAATCTTATCTTTTACAACAACATGGATGACCTTGGAGAGTATTATGCTAAGTGATGTTACCCTGTCAGAGAAAGACATGTACCATATTGCCAGAGCTGACTGACAGACCCTGAGTGATGGATGAATGATTATTCTGACACACGTTTCTGTGAAAGAGAGGGCTAAGGGACTGCTTGTCAAACAGCTCCATTTGCCTGCCTCCTTCGAATTTTATTGTAGCAACAGCTTGAACTAAAATTAACTTCTAGATACTATCAGCAGGATAAGTATCCTTGAGAAGATACACGCATCTGCAGTGTCCTTTAAGCAAGGACATCTAAGGACTAAACATAAAGATTCCAGTAAAACACTGACCCAGGGGCTCACACTTGTTTGGAAAATTCAATACAGGGACTGCCACCTTCAGCAAGATCCCTCTAAGGCCCCAACCTTTTGGAGATACTACCTTACAAACTTTCCAACCAAGTCCTATGCTGTCCCACACCATGTGATTTCACTTACATGTGAAATCTAATAAAATAAACTAACAAATACAATTGAAACAAACTCATAGATAGAGAAAACAGACTGACAGCTGTCAGAAGGGAGGGGGATTGGAGGGTTGGGTGAAAAAGGTGATGAGATTAAGAAAAAACTTATAGGAGAGAATCCAAGATGGCGGCATAGGTAAACACCTACACTGCTGCCTCCCACAACAATTTCAAAACTACAAATAAAAGACAGAACGGACATCATCCAGAACCACAGGAAAGCTGGCGGAGTGTAAGTTCTACAACTAGAAGGAAAGAGAGGGGCTCACGGAGACCCAGAGGAGCTGCAAAAAGCCGAGGTACTGAGACGCACGCGCTGAGAGAGCGGGTGCCAGAGTACCGGCCTGGCTTTCTCTGGCGGGAGGGAAACGGAGACTCCCAACAGCATTGAACCCCTTATTTTACGACACTAAACCCCAGATCCAGCGAAACTCATACGGGGAAAGTTTGGACTGTGAAAAGGGAGAGGTGCACAGAAATTTAGGGGAGTCGCAGAAGATCAGGTCTGGTCTCACACATGCACGGTGCTGTGCGCAGGACAGATTGCTGATTGTGCCGCTGGCTTTCGCAAGTGGGCTGGAGACAGACCCTCCGAACTGTGCCACTTCTGAGTCCACTAAGCCCCTGTTTTGGGCGAAACCCTGGGGACCTAGACTCGTGTGGTCCTGGTGCACAGGGGAGCTGGAAAGGCAGTGGTTAGAGGCACTGCGGGTGCGTGTGCGCACAAGGACCGCTCCAGGATTACCCAGTCACATGAGACTCAGGGGCTGTGGAGGGTGGGGCCGACTGGAAGGCAAGGCGGTCCCTTAAGCCCTTCGACTCCACCCATCCCAAGCTCAACAGAGGCTTCTTCGGTTTTGCGTCTGGTATCATAAGGCTGAATCCAACACAGAAGTTTCCCCGGCATAGTGAAAATGCCGAAACAAGGGAAGGGATCACAAACAAAAGAAATGGAGGGAAAAAAATGACTGGATATAGAGTTCAAAACTACGCTTATAAGGTTTTTCAAGAATATGCTAGAAAAATTTGATAAATTTAGTGAGACCCAAGAGGAGATGAAAAAGAATCAACTAGAAATTAAACATACACTGACTGAAATAAAAAATATTATACAGAGTCCTAACAGCAGACTAGAGAAAGGCACGAATCAAGTAAAAAATTTGAAATATAAAGAAGCAGACAACATTCAACTGGAAAAGCAAGAAGAAAAGAATCCAAAAATGTGAACATAATGTAAGGAGACTCTGAGACAGCTTTAAGCGTACCAACATCAGAATTGTGGGGGTGCCAGAAGAAGAGAGAGAGCAAGATACTGAAAACCCGTTTAAAGAAATAATGACTGAAAATTTCCCACATCTGGTAAAAGAAATAGACTTACAAGTCCAGGAAGCCCACAGAACCCCATATAAAAGGAATCCAAAGAGGACTACACCAAGACACATCATAATTAAAATGCCAAGAGAAAAAGAGAAAGAGATAATATTAAAAGCAGCAAGAGAAAAACAGTTTATTACCTACAAGGGAGCACCCAGCTGATTTCTCAACAGAAACAATGCAGGCCAGATAGGAGTGGCAAGAAATATTCAACGTGATGAATAGCAAGAACCTACAACCAAGAATAATCTATCCAGCAAAGCTAACATTCAGAATTGAAGGGCAGATAAAGAGCTTCACAGAGAAGAAAAAGCTAAAGGAGTTCATCAACTCCAAACCAGTATTATATGAAATGCTGAAAGGTACTCTTTTAGAAGAGGAAGAAGAAAAAGGTAAAAGCCAAAAAATTATGAACAACAAATACATATCTATCAACAAGTGAATCTAAAAATTAAGTGAATTAAAAATTTGATCAACAGAATAAACTGGTGAATATAATAGAATCAGGAGCACAGAAAGGGAGTGGACTGATAATTCTCAGGGGGGAAGGGGTAAGGGGTGTACAGGGAGAGACTGGACAAAAATCATACACCTATGGATGAGATCAATGGGAGGGGGCTAAGGGCAGAGGGAGGGGTGGGAGCTGGGTGGAGGGGTGCTATGGAAGGGAAAAAAGAGAAACAAATGTAATAATCTGAATAATAAAGATTTAATTTAAAAAAAAAGAAAAAACTTATAGACACAGATAACAGTATGGGGGTTACCAAAAGGAAAGGCAGGTAAAGAGGGTAAAGGGGGTATAAATGTTGATGGAAGGAGACGTAACTTAGGGTGGTAAACACACAAAATAATATACTGATGATGTATTATAGAATTGTTCACACAAAAATTAAAAATAGAATCATTTGAAAGATGGAACAAAATGAATATAAGTAAAATTTCTACAACTTTCACTCCAATGAATTGTCTTGTGCAATTCCTGGCGTGCGCACCCTACTGGAGACTACTGTTCTAAAGGCTCAAAATAAAAGGCATTTCCCAAAGTATCTAAGTCCAAGTCCAACCTCATATTTCTCCTCTACAACCTCTTATCATCCCTCTCTCTCGACTCACCTTCCATTGTTCAAAAATGTTAAGTCCTCTAGAACAGTGTGGGAGCTTTCCTTCTGCTTCCCTCAAGCCACACTCACTGAACTTGATGGCTCAGCTCATGCCTCACCTGTTTCCTAACACAAGGCCCTATTGTTAGTCCCACATGAATATATAGTCCAGGCTATCTTGGACTCTATTCATTTGATAGTTCTACATATCTTGTGTCTCCAACAAGGCCATGTGACCTGAAGACAGGACCATGTCTTAGGCTTCTTGTGATCTATGGTACATGCCCAGACAGTCCTGATGTTGATGAACATGAGATCTTAAAAAAACAAACAAGCAAATAAAAAAACACCTGTTGAGCCCTGCCGGTGTTGTTCAGTGGTTGAGTGTCAACCCATAAACCAAGAGGTCATGGTTCAATTCCCAGTCAGGGCATATACTGTGTTATGGGCTTGATCCCCTGTTGGAGGTATGCAAGAGGCAGCCAATGTGCAATTCTCACTCATCATGGATGTTTCTATTGCTCTCTTACTCTCCCTTCCTCTCTCTGAAATCAATACAAACTTATTTTTTAAAAAAAATACCTGTTTGAAACATTTAGTAGCAACTTATTTCTATTATTTTTTAAGTATCCTGATAGCTTCCTTGTCTAAAAGCCTGTTCCACCACATAAACTAAGTAGAAAAAATCAGTTTCTTGCTACATGTCATTCAGTTTACTTCTTAAAATTAAACAATCTCAGAGGTGACAACTAAGATTTGGAAAGATTAAGTGAACATTTTTAAACATTTTTCAAAAAAATTTTTTCAAAGTTCAAGATAATTCTTAATTTGTCAGAATAAAAATGTTTCACAAATTCTTTGGGAAAAGAATTTAGACATTCCTGTTATAGCTTGCTTCAGATGAGATCCTTTAGAATAAGAAAACCTTTTGGTCTTTCTTGTCTCTGTACTTCATTTGTTTATGACTCTGGGTATTATTTTATGTTGTGCAAAAGCACTATGCTTCTAAAATCTGTACCATACAGAAAAAAAAAATCCACCATCCTTGTTATATCAGGCACCTTGAGAATTGATCATAAGCAGCATTAGGCAGTTAGATGAACTAAGTATAGAAACGATGATGATCGAATAGAGAAAATCAATTGCCTTTTTTCCTTCCTCACAGTGCCCTGCAGGGAATAGATAAGTGCAGACTGTAAATATTTTATTACTTGGTAGTTCTTCCTAATGTCTAGGCAGCACTGAAGTTGACAAGGTAACAAGTAGTCATTCAGCCAAAGGTCACTTTCTCTGGCCCAGCAGCCTTTTCACTTGGAAATACAATCTGGGTCTAATGTTGGTTTGAAAGGAAAGGTCATTATACCATCCAGGCTTCAACTTTCTAAAGGTTTTTAAATTGTGCTTCTTATAAAAATGAACTCAAACCTGTGATATTTGTGCTTTATTGCCAGTGAAAAGAACTGATTATCATGGTTAGCATAACTGCTTTTATTGAGAAGTAGAAGCCAAGCAGTGGAGGATAAATCTTGTGGCTCTGTGTAGGAAGTCGAAATAAAATTCAGTTAGCTTTCAGAAATAAAAGGAGGAGGAGAGGGCTCTGTTTTCTTTTGATAACAATTGTCTGTGCAAGCAGATAGGGAGGCAATGAGGTCTGAGGGGTGCTTCCCTGGGGAGGGTCACTGGGACTACTGCGCAGAGGGGAAAAACCTCGGACAGCAGAGGCTCTTGTATGGCAGCAAAGACTTGTTCTGAGTCACCTTGTGCTGGGCAGAAAAACTAGAGCCCCAAAGACAATTGGATTTACATTTACAGCTTCTTTTCTTTTTTAAAATAATTCTTTATTGTTGGAAGTATTACATACTACCCTGTTTTCCCAAAAATAAGGCAGTGTCTTACATTAATTTTTGCTCCCAAAGATGCGCTAGGTCTTATTTTCAGGGGATGTCTTATTTTTCCATTAAGAAGAATATGGTACACATTTATTGTTGAACAAAAAAAACAAAAAAGGAAATTTATTACCTGTATACAGTAGTAGTTGTCATCACAAACCAGCTCACTGCCGTAGCGCAGCTGGAGCTGTTCAAGCAGTACTAGGTCTCTTTAAATCAGGAGTCAGATGCCTTACGGTAGTTTCAAGGGCCTTATATTTTGGGGAGGCCTTATGTTTGGGGGAGGCCTTATTATCGGGGAGGTCTTATTTTCGGGGGGGATGCCTTATATTACAGCAAGAGGCAAAACTGAAAGTAGGTCTTATTTTCGGGGGATGTCTTACTTTCGGGAAAACAGGGTAGTATGTTCCCCTCTTTCCCCCATTGACTTTCTCCAGCCTATATTTACAGTTTCAAAAAAAAATCCTACTGTTGAGGGCAAACCTAAGCAATTCTAGGTTTGGGGCAGAGGAAGTGGACCCTACGTTTAAGATGTAACTTTCATCCTTTCATCCCATTCAGGGAGAGGGCTCTTCTGCTTCTGGCTTTACTAATAACATTAGCGATATTGGCCACAGCCATTTCAATGTAAGCCATTTGGCACTGATTCAGGCTTGTCTCTTTGAGAGCCAATTAGCTCCAAACTGAGTAATACTGATTATTACATATTATATGGCTCTCTTAATCATGTTCCCTGTTTAATCTCTTGCACTATTTATATTCACAAATTTTATAATGCCTACTTAAATATATCTCCCATATCTGCAGGTCTTCACAGCCATTCTTATAAAACCAGATGAACTGCTTAGTTCATAATTCAACCCATATTACTTGAAGATATAGAAAATTACCCAGCCTCAATATATATGTGTTCCCATCGCTTACATTTTGAAACCTAACTATGGGTACATTATTTGCCATGTCCAATCATTCCTTTGGGAATTTTTCTTGGTTTTGTGAATATATGTCAGAAGTGGGTTATTCAAGCTAGCTTAGATTTGTGTGCTGATCTTGTAATAACTCCACAATATATTGGCCATAATTCTTTTGGTTGGACAGCTCCAACTTGTCCACACTGCAGCAATGCAGCTTTATCTTGAGGCCATCTCCACTGTAATCTCCATTCCTCAGAGGGACAGCATCTCAGGCCACTCCAAATCACAGCAAGTTGAAAACAGAGCTGCAGTTTCTCTCTCTCCATGAAAAAAGTGTGTTCCTTGGCTTTAAGCTGACTAAAATGAACAGAAGGTTGGTTTTGCTTCAAGGAAATTAAATGCATTCACAGCGATTTATAGATTAATTAAACCACAGGCTGGGAGGAAAACTGCCACAAATATGACAACAGGTTTATATCAGTATTATGAAAGGAGTCACACACATCAATAAGAACCATAGTAAGTCTCTAATAAATGAAGTACAAAGTGCATATGAGACAATCCTCAAAAGAGTAAATGCAGCTAGTAAACAAATATGGAGAAATGTTTGGTCCTAACAGTAATCCAATAAATGCAAATTTAAAAGAAGGTATTGTTTTAAACTTTACAACAGCACAAAACAAACAAACAAAATAAAAATATCTAATGCTGCTGAAGTGTCAGAGTCCATCATGCTAATATAGGCTGCCAATCATATTTTAACTGGCTCAGACCTTTAAGGGACATTTTGACAATAAGCTTGAGAATGTTAAAATTATGCATACATTGGGGTCAATAGTAAAAAACACCTTTCTTGTGCCTAAAGATATTCGTTTCAAAATGATTTACATTAGCAAAATTTGAAACAAATGCAGTAATCATCTGGTCAATATGACACTTTGAACTATGTGAAATATTCCTCCTCTGCCTCAAATACTTTAAAATCTAATTTGAAATTTTTTAATCTATAAATTAGCTTAATATTTTTTAAAGCCTCACTGTATAAGTTGAACAGTAGATCAAAAATACAGTAGTCTCCCCCTTACCCTCTGTTTCACTTTCCAAGGTTTGCTACCTGTGATTCCATGATCCAAAATAAATATTACATGGAAAATTTCACAAACAAGCAATTTATAATTTTTAAATTGTGCGCCATTCTGGATAGGGTGATGAAATCTTGTGCCAGCCTGCCCAGGACATGAATCACCCCTTTGTCCAGCATGCCCATGCTATGTATACTGCCCACAGTGGTCACGTAGCAGCCCCTCTTGCTTATCAGATCAACTGTTACAGTACCAAAGTGCAAGAATAGTGATATTAGCAACTCATATATGCCAAAGTGTTCCCTTTAAGTGAAGAGGTGAAAGTTCTCAATTTAATAAGAAAAAAGAATCTTATGCTGAGATTGCCAAGATATAAGAACAAATCTTCTATCCATGAAACTGTGAAGAAGGAAAAAGAAATTTGTGCTTGTTTTGCTGTCACAACTCAAAACTGCAAAAGTTACAACCACAATGCATGATAAGTGCTCAGTTAATACGGAAAAAGCATTAGATTTGTGGGTGGAAGACAAGACAGAAAACGTGTTTCCATTGATGGCAATGTGTTGCACTAGAAAGCACTGAGCCTCAAAGACTTCAGCAAGGGATCCCCTTAAATAATTGACACCAAGCCATTTACTGCATGTAAGGGATGGTTACACAGACTCAGGGACACATTTGAGCTGAAAAATATAAAAATTCCTGGAGAGGCTGTGTCTGCCAATGAAGAAGCTGCTTTCACATTTCTGGCAGAGTTGAGGAAGTTGATTAAGGAGAAAGATATCATCCAAAGCAAATCTTCAATAGTGATGAAACTGGGCTCTTCTTGAAGATGCCCAATAGTATGTACACTCATAAAGTGCACAGAATCACCAGGGCATAAAACATGCAAGAACAGATTAACTCTGATGCTATGTGGCAATGCTATAGGGCATATGATAAAGCCAGGGCATTGCACAGAGTGAATAACTCTTTAAAATAAAAACAGAATTTATCTGGAAAAAAAATACGTATCTTCCAGTGTTCTGGCAACATAATCAGAAAGTGTGGGTGGTGGCCATCATGTTTATGGAGTGGCTCCACCAATGCATCACAAGAAGAAGAGTAGTACAGTACAATAAGATAATTTTTATTACAGTATATTGCTATAACTTTTCCATTTTGTTAATCTCTTACTGTGCCTAATTTACAAATTAAACTTTAACACAGTGTTTATGTATGGGGGGAAAAGCAGTACATATATAGGTCCCCCACTATTTATGGTTTCAAGCATTGACTGGGCGGTCTTGAAACGTATACCCCTGCAGATAAGGGAGGACTACTGCACAGCCAAAAATGAAGTATTGAATTGGGAGATAAATGTACAAAACCCACTGAGCAAGATAAAAAGATAGAAGATGTAAGAGATTTTAAGAGACATGAAGGATAGCAAGGTCAGGTCCAACATGTAAGTAATTTAAATTTCAGATATAAAGAATAGAATGGGAAGAGGCAATATTTAAATAAAAATGGTTTTTATTTTCCATCTTTAAAGAGACATGAGGGCTCAAGTGAAAGGGGACACACCAAGTCCTGAAGAAAGTAAAACCAATGCACATCTAACCACATCAGAGTGAAACCAAGAGTATCAAAGTCATAGAGAAAATCCTAAAAGTTACCAAGGAAAAAGTCATACTACCTATAGAAGAACAAAAATGGGCTCAGCTCATTCATTTCTGACATGTATCTACATAATAATTCTAGAAAAAATTCCAAAGGTATTACTGAAAATACTGAAGCCCACTAGTAGTTGGGTTTCTCAACACTGCTTGTTTCTTTATCTACATCGGAAATTTATTTCCCTATAATTTTATACCCTAATGCCTTACTAAAGTCTCCCAGTGTTTACATAGTTATTCAGTTAATTCTCTTGTGTTTTCCATATATATATATATATATATATATATATATTCATATAACCTTGAAATAACAATACTTTTACCTCCTTTTTAGTAATGTTTATTCAGTTGGGTTCTTGATTTTATTTAGTTGTGTTCACCAGAACTTCTGGAACAATGTTAAATAGCCTTGTCTTGCTCATCACTTTATGGACCCTTCCAGAGTACAACCTTAAATTAGCATAATGTCATTTGAGGGTAGAGATGGATTCTTCTTTAACATGATAAAAGATATATATTGACTCCTGTTTCATTTAAAGATTATTTACTAAGAATGGATGTTGAGCATTATTAAATTCATTCTCAGTATCTATGAAGATGATCATAACTTTTCTACTTTGATTCATTAATATGGTAAATTATATTAATAGTGTTTTCTGATGTTGAATTATTCCTACACTCCTTAATAAAATGCCACTTGGTCATGGTTTATTATCATTTTAATGTGTTGCTGAGTTTTGTTTACTGATGTTTTATTTAAATTTGTCACATGGATATTCATAAGAAAGTTTGATCTGTCTTTTTCTCTATCCTGCCATATTTGGGCTCTTGTATCAATGTTTTCTCATTTTATGAAAAGGAGTTGGAAGCTTTAGAAATAAAGAATTATTTATGAATTAACAGTGTTTAGCACATAACACTAGATGTTCAATAAATGGTCACTGAATGAACAAATGAATAAATGAGTGAGTGAAGTGTGTTCATCACAAGCAGGCTGTGCTCTATATAATACATAGGTGTGTTCCTCTTCCTGTAGTTTTATTTGCTATCCCAAATTTCAAACTTGAGAACTGTTTCCAGAGTAAGAAGCAGACATACTAGTGGCATTTCTCCCTAAAGTAGTTCTTAGAGTGTGACCACGTACATTAATTGTTAGATCCTCCTAGTGTCTCTTTTTAGTAGGCATCTCAAGATATCAAAGCCATTTGATTCCTTATTAGCCCTTTGCATGTTTTCAGACACTACAGATTACAGACTTATTGTCACTATGAAAACTCCTCCAACTAGGCAAAAAAGATTTCTCCCAAAATGATATTAGAAAAAAAGTAACTTCAGTGAAATCCACTGAACATAACCACATTTTTTTCACTCTAGTCTTTACTCTCTCTAAAACTTTAAATTGAACTCACAGTAAATCTTAAAAGAGAGAGGATGAGATGGGGAGACAGAAAGAAGGAGGAGAGAGAGAGAGAGAGAGAGAGAGCGAGAGAGAGAGAGAGAGAGAGAGAGAGAGAGATCAGTTGCCTCCCATCTCCCATGTGTCCCCTGACCAGGATCAAACCCACAACCTAGGTAGGTGTCCTGACCTGGAATGGAACTGTACTTTTTGGTGTAGGGGATGATGTTCCAATCAACTGAGTCAACTGGCTGGGCAATTCACAGTGAGTTTTTACAGCTTCAGAGGAATATAATGCTTTCTGACATTTTCCTTTTTTATTTCTCCAGGCAAAGAGATGTTCAATTTCATTCTGATACTTTCGATTTGGTAAATATCTTCATAAAAACTAAAAAGATATGTTTCATATCTTTTACAAGCACATAGCACTTTTCTTTAAAGAATCCTCAAGTAGCAAGTAAACAAAAGCAGTACAGTATTCTTAGAAATGACTATGAGAGGAACTAGATGTTAGTTACCAGTGAATCTCTTCTCACTCGATGAAAGTGAGAAATGAGAAGGAAAAGCAAAAAATGGCAAAGATAAAGGAAAGAACCATGGGATGATCTAATCAAATCTAAATCTCTCAAAGTGCCATCAATCTTTTAGTCTCAACATCCTAATAGTCATTCATCTTCAGATGTGCTTAGGTTTCCAGTGTGTGAGAATATGAAATGTGAAGGGGAAGGTATTATGTGATGACGAAGGCAAGCTCATTTAGGTGGGGCTAAGCAGTGGTAGATCTTCATCTCTTTCACTATGTTGGGGAAAGCCACGACTTCTCATTGAAGCACAGGGAAGGGATAGTCCCACAGTAACTCTTGAGACAGGAAGGAGGAGACATCATTCCACTTAGTGCTATGACAAAATGTTCTTGGAACAGTGAGATAAACAAGTACAAAATACACATACACACACACACACACCAAAAAAAAAAAAAAAACAGTAGAAAGCATGCTATTAATGGCTACAGCCAGATTGAAGGCAACTAAAACCTGGTCCTGTGTCATTCTCAGCTATGAGAATATAGATTCTTGCCTCTTGTCCTATATCAAGGGGGGTTTTTTAAAGAAATGTTACTTGATAGAGTTTGTCAGCATGAACTTTCATCCCTACAATTTGGGAGAGAATATATATCTCAGACATCCTAAATCAATTTTATCTCTACTCACATTAAAAATACAATTAAGCCATGACATTATCTCCAAATATTAGAGTCTGGGTATCCTGTTATTTCAAGGGGGGGAAATAGACAATTTAATAGGTGGTCACAGTGTAGATAAGATATATTTGAATATATAATTATTTCTACTACCACTATCAACCTAGATATACATTTTAATTCAAAATGTATAATGTCAAAGTGAAAAAAAATAATTTTCTGTGATGTTCTAAATATTTCCACTTTTCATGGGAAAGCTAAAACTTTTCTTTAGATCCTGTTTATCACAAGGACACTTGAAAAACACACATCATGAGACTTATTTCTTTCTGAGGGAAGTCTGCATAGTCTGTGATCAATGGAGACTAAAGGCATTTAGAGCTATTATTTTCTAATTGCCTAGAACCTAAAGTCTTGGTTCACATCACCTTAATGCTAAAATCAAGATTTTTAATGTAAAAAGTATATTGATACCTTTTGGTTAAGTAAAAGTAATGACCTAGTTGTTTTTGAAATTATTACAGGCATCCTTTTGACTTTCTCTATAGCAATAGAACTTATGGTATCACAGGAGGAATGGTTATTTTCACTGCTTTAGTCAACTTTTCGGGGGGGCTGTAAAACAATAATTATATTTTTCTATTAAATGTACATAAAAGTGAATTTTATAAGAGATCCATGAGCTTTATAAGAGATCCATAATCACTTCTGCTGAAAACAAGCAGAACATGCAAGATAACCAAAGAAATTCTGGATTTGAAACCCCTGTGGTAACTATTGATTAGCAAAAATTGAACAGGTTATTTATGGCTAACCTCATGTGATTGATATGGTCAACAACTCTGATATTAAGTTGTTTCTATTTACCACTACATAGCCAATATTCTTAGTTGTAGGGAAACAACTAAACCACTTTTGTAATTTTTGAGACTCATCTATGACTTAAGTTCAATTTAATCGTCATGTGTAGCTAGCACATGATCAATATCAGGAAAAAAGAATGTTCTCCCGTAATAAACATTAGCAAAGGGTAAGTATATTTCTGTTCTTCAATGACTGTATCAGTTTAATCTAATTTTAGTTCAAAGTTCCATTATTCTCTGCTTCTGCATCAGAGAGAAAAATTACTTTATTTGATTAACTATGAGGACTGGGAAGAAATCTTCTACATATCTTAATATTAAATTCAATGCATTCATATATAAAGGAATAATTCTATAACATCAAGTAAATTATCTCAAATTGCATTGGTCAAAACAAAAATGTTAATATCCAAATAGAATTTAGTGTGTTACATAAAAATGTGAAATCATCTAAAATTAAAACTAATTATTTTGTATCAGAGTAATAATAAATCCAAAGTTCTGCTTCATTGTTCTCCAGTGAAGCATGAATAATTTGAGATTCAGGTAAGTTTTTATCTCTCTGAATCTTCCACAGATTTTTGCCTATTTCATTATTCAAACTGTATTTCTTTAGAGTACTTTAGCTACCTCAGAACTGATGATACCAGATTTTATACCTGCTGATGTTACCATTTGTAGATCTGTCCTTCAGTCCTCACACAAAGTAAATTTGACCAGGTCCTACAATACAAAGAAAGAACCCAGGGCCTAACCTTACTTCAAGGCTTCCCACTCTCCCTGAATCTGGCCTGGTTCCTTTCCATATTCTCTAACACTCTCCCTTCAAATCTTTTTTTGTTCAGAGGTATCGGGCCCATCTAGACTTTCCAGAAAGCTACCTATAGTGAAAAAAATTCTCTGAAGTTTTAAATTTGTTATAAAAGCACTTCATTTAACCAAGGTTGCATCCTCATCTGCATATGGTTGAGAAAACTAGGTGTAAGCAACAGCAGCCTTTGAATATCCCTGGGGAGGAGGGTCACAAACTCATACATTAAGGTCACCTAATTGTGACTCTTGCTCAGAGCCTATTCATTCTTATTTCATAGAAAATCCAACTCCCCTCTCCATTGCAATTTAAAAATAAGAAATTAAAATGGGTTGTTTCTAGACTCAGGCATTCTGACAATTGTAATATTTGATAGGTGACAGTTTGACAATGAAGAAGGAGGTAGAAAAGGTATTAAAAGCAGCTATAAGTTGAAAGATTTCAGTAATTATTTACTTGAAACTAAGGTCAAATTATTTCAGTAAAATATCTTCATTCAATAATTTTAATGCTTCATTTAAGCATTGTAGTAACTTTGTTCTTGTAACAGAAGCTCATATTGTGTAATTCAAGCAAAAAAAAGAATAGCTTAAAATATGCAAAAAAGCCAACTTGCTCTCATTTTCTGACCAATTACAGATGCTACATCTTTTATTTAGTTTCCCATTATGACATGTGGTTGTACTTACACTTGACATCTATAACATTTGCTTCAAGAGAGCTGAATGAAGACTATTGTGCTACTACAATTATCCTCCTTGTAATGCTCTAATCACATCTTTGCAGGGAAATAACAAATTTTTAAATAACAATGTTTAAAGGCATATGTGGTCCAAGAAAACATATTTTTTTTTACTGGACAGAGTTCTTGCCACAGTTTTCTTCTCATTGATTTCTTATCATATAAACTGGTCTAAGTGAACACATAAAAATGGAAATTGCTTCAAGGCTGAATACAATCCCAATAGAGCAGTCATACTTCGTTGCTTTTCTGTATTAATCATTAACCCACCAGAAACTAAAAACATGCTAAGATTTATCCTGGAGTCGTGTGTTTTTACCTTGGGCTGCCAGACTCTTGTCCAAGTGTTTCTGGAAGAGCAGATGAGGATGGTATCATGGTGTGGGAATCTGGGGTTCCTTTCTGGGGCCATATGTTATGATACCTAAAATTAAGATAATAATAATCATAACCAATACATTTTGAGTACTCATTATGCCCAGGCACTAAATTTCCCCCTAAATTAACTCATTTAATTTTTTTTAAAAAAAAAACAAGGATCTCTATTAGGCATGATTATTTTTCCTATTCTAAATTTAAGGCAGCTATGGCTGAGATGTTAAGTAACTTAACCATAATCACAAAGCTATAAATTAGAGCCTAAATTCTAAAGCATGTCCATCACTCGGAAACTCTTCAGTACCTCAACTGAGATTTCCCCTTCTATATATTAATTATTATACTTTTCAAACAAATACTACAAGATTTGTTTTAACATTATTGAGTTAACAATATGATGCAGCATCTCCCTAATTATTGCTCTCTGCCACTCCAGCTTTATGAAAAGGGTAAAGGACAGCAGAGCAGAATTCTAAAACACAGCTACAGCATCCTGCAGTGAATTTGCTGATGTCCAGGAACATGGAAACAGTTAATTTTGTGGACCACCCCCACCCTCCTTTCTTGATATTAATGGAAGTCCTCAATATAACTGTTTACTTCCTTGGAAAGGCAAATACTGACACATAACTCTTGAGATTTGGTTTGTAGTCATTCCCATTATGTTATTCAGGATTCTTTTATGTGCAAAGGAATAAAACCAACTCAAGCAATTTAAGCTAATATAATGTGAGCCAATGTAAAATTAAGGGTTTATTATTGGTTTCAGGTGAAGCTAGATGTGGTATACAAACACGGCTTACCCCATGTTGCTTTCATTCTCAGGATGGTTTCAATTGGTGGCAAATGGCTATCAGAAGATCTAGGTTTAGCAATCTCAGAAGATAAAAGAGAGTTTCCCTTTCCCACTGATTTCAGCAGAAAGCCCTACTCTGGAGTTTATTGCTGTGACTAGCCTGTTTGAGTCACAGGCCTACTTCTAAACTAACCTCTGTGGCAAGACATATAATGCTCTCATCTGCCATGTAGAAACCACTGGCTCCAGAGAGAGGTTCAACGCAGCTGAGTCATAGGCAGCTGAATCAGTGGAAGAAAGGGTTTCCCCAAAAGAAGATGGTTTCCCCTCAATATAGGTAAGTGGATGCTGAGTAGGGATAAACCTTAATGTCCCTTATATCTATCATGCCAGAGGAATAAATTGCTATTTAGTCATATCACTTGGAGATTTGGGGCTCTCTGTCAAACTAACTTCTCAAAATGAATTATCCTGTGGTGAGTCAAATCAAAAGTGAGTCAAAGAAGCTCTAGCCAGTTTGGCTCCTTAGATAGAGCCTGCGGACTGAAGGGTCCCAGGTTTGATTCCTGTCAAGGGCATGTACCTTGGTTGTGGGCTCAGTCCCTGGCCCTGGTCAGGTATGCAGAAGGCAGCCAACTGATCTGTCTCTCTCACATTGATGTTTCTCTCTCTGTCTCCTCCGCCTCTAGTTCACTATCTCTAAAAGTCAATGGATCTCTCCTAGCCCTTCACCCCAGGCCTTCACCACCCTATTGTCTGTGTTCCTGAGTTATACATATATGTATACAAGTTCATTGATTGATCTCTTCCCACCCACTCACCCTCCCCTGCCTTCCTTCTGAGGTTTGGCAGCTTGTTCAGTGCTTCTTTGTCTTTGGATCTATTTTTGTCCAAAAAAAAAAAATCAATGGAAAAATATCCTTCGGTGAGGATTAACAAAAAAAAATAAATTAAAAACTAGAGTCAAAGAATATTAACAAAATTTCATTGAATCATGACTATTGCAGATACAGCAATAGCAGAAAACTTAGCTGATAGTGGCAACCAGAGATGTTGTGGTTATTTGGACAAAGGCAACTTTTTCTTTAGTGAATAGAGAGGCATCGCTACTAAAGTATTTTGCCATACCACAGTCAACAGATCAAATTCAGATAGCTAATGCTTATTATGAAAGTAACTGCATGTTATGTATGCATTAGACTTTGTAGCTTTACAAATTTGCAGAAAGCAATATTGTCCACAGTAATATCTTTAAATGCAAAGAATGCTACTTGGAAATAAAACATGATGGAGCTTCAATATTCTCCTACACACAGAAGCTTTTCTAATTTAATTCAATTTGTCATGCTACATAGGTTTCCATTCATTTGAAGTTGCAGTCACCCAATTCAGGCAATTCTATTCTTGTAAATATAACGTTAAGAAATTTCATTTGTAAGTTAGTTGGATTCCATTTTCCCATTGAAAAATTTTTTATAAATAGTGACTGGATTCCAAGGCTAGCCAAAGTATTAATCAAGCAATTTGAATGTGCTAGCACATTGTAAACACTTATAGATTATAGCTATTACTATTAGTTATAATATGATAAAAACAAACAAAGTCATCAAAATGACTATTTTAAAATAACAAATAAGAATTAAGGTAATGAGCATTTAGAAAAATGATTAACAGGGTCACTCAGTAATTTACTATGAAAAAAACAAGCCCTATTTGTTTTAATTTCTAAGTCTACTTCCAAAGAATTTGAATTTAATATATTTCAGCTTAAATTGTTTATTATCACTAAAAAAGAATTTATGGAATTACCTTAATATTTTTTTAGGATACAATATTTTTAGGTTGTTACATCATAATTTAATTTTGGTATTCTGTGTAGTTGAAAAAACAACTCAATCAAATTTTGTTAATATAACTAGATCCATAGATATGAGACTCATACTTTTTTTTTCATTGATTTTTTTACAGAGAGGAAGGGAGAGGGATAGAGAGTTAGAAACATCGATGAGAGAGAGACATCAATCAGCTGCCTCTTGCACGCCCCCTACTGGGGATGTGCCCGCAACCAAGGTACATGCCCTTGACCAGAATCGAACCTGGGACCTTTTAGTCCTCAGACTGACGCTCTATCCACTGAGCCAAACCAGTTTTGGCGAGATTCATACTTAATGAATTGCTTTTCACTTACTAAGAACTTTTCAGAATTTCTCCTTCCACATGCTTACATCCAGAAGCAATTCCATTTATAAATTGAAGACATAGTACATTGCTATTACCAAAAAAATTTTTAAAAAGACACAGCCATAAATGAATTTCCATCCTAATTATTCACATTTTTCTCTTTGCAATCTGAATATTCTTTTCCTCGGAGCTGTTTGCAGACAAACTATCCAGGATTAGTAATGCAGGCACTCTTTTGACATAGGTGACAAGTACTTTTTGGTAACTTGCATAATTTCTCAGTAATATTAACTTTACTTAAGAATTAACTCCACATATGTATTATAGAATAATCTGACGCTAATTTTAATTTTTTAAAATTATGTAAATGCTAAAGATATCTATCTGCTCTCATTTATCTGACCCCTTTTACTTTAGTGACAGTTTTGGGAAGACTTTTAAAAATTAAATGTCTATCAAAAAAATAAATGTAGAGAATCATGGGTGTTTAAAAATCTCCATGAGTTAGTGTCAATAAAACTGCCCCATTAGGGTTTGACTGCTACTTTCCAAGTATCTGGCACATTGCAACACACAAAAAGATAAATAGAGACATCAGATTGACTGAAATTTGCTTCACTCTTTTATTCATTCAAAACCCACTTAACATGTATCAGGCAGGTTCTAGGTTCTAGGAAGACAAGAGTAAACAAAACAAAGCCTCAATCCTCTATGGAACTTATATTCTGCTTGAGAAAGACAGACAAATGAATACGTAGACTTATTTTCTTAATGATGAAAATGATGCAGGGTAAGGATAAGGTGGGAGAGAGAGGGGTGGTGATCAGACAAGACCTATCTCAAGAAGTGACACTTGAGAAGAGACTTGAATGAGGAAATGAGTCATACAAAAAACAGAGATGATCAGGAAGTGCACTGTGTTCAAGGAGCAGCAGCACTCATGGCTAAGACTAGAAAGCAGTCAAGAGGGAGGATGATAGAAGTGGAGAAGGCTGAACCTGTAGGGCACACAGGGCATGGTAAGGAGTTTAGGTTCATTATAGTTTCAAAGTGATGCCACTGATGGCTGGGAATACAGAGTGACATGATGTGAAGTTTGGGGAAGAGGCTCTGAGGAGATAGGAAAAAAATCAGCCATTTGGGGTTATAATATTGACTCTTTACTGCCTAATTTCCAAGATGAAAATAAAATTGGTTTCTGTGCAAGTGGTGTGTTGGGAACAGAAAAAAAAAAAAAGAACAGCTATTTAGCTGAAGTGGTACAGATGCAGCTAGAATAAAATACCTGTTTCTATAATGACTGTCAAGAAACTGCTTACACAAACTGCCAATTTACAGAAGTTCTTTGTGGATGGTAAAATAGAGAAGAGTGTCCTAGTAAAAAGTCAGAATATTTTGAGACACATCTACCACCTTGTCTCCCCTCCCCTCCCCCTAGCAACAGCCTGACTCCTGGGAGCTGTTATGAATAGAAAAGCAGAATGGGTACTGCAGGCACTTCATGCCTTCATCCAAAGTAAAACACTGCCATCTTGAGGTTTCCGGAGTACAGAAATAAGGCAAAAAAACAATGTCTGTTTGACATTTCTATGTGCAAGGTATTTGATTATAGAATGTCTTTACTATAACAGAAACAAGAAGTAAATCTAGGGGAGAAACCAAGATGGTGGCAGAGGTAAGTATCTAAACTGCTGCCTTGCACAATTTCAAAACTACAACTAAAAGACAAAACAGACATCAGCCAGAACCACAGGAAAGTAGGCTGAGTGGAAATTCTACAACTAGAAGGAAAGAGAAAAGCACACTGAGATTCAGGGGAGCTGCGGAAGGCAGAGATTTGGTGGCGCGCACATGCACGTGAATAGAGGACTGACTGCTGAGGGTCCGACTGGCTTTCTCAAGTGGGAGGGAGATGGAAGCTCCCAACTGCGCTCTACTCCAGTTTCAGACGTGACTCTGGGAACCCAGACTCATTCGGGGAGAAACTGGACTATCTGGCAGCGGACGAAACTCAAGGGTGGCTTTCTCTCAGGGCTGCTTGCGGCAATTACTGAGGAACACTGAGACCCAGGGGACTCATAGGGCAGCCTTGGGAAGCCAAGGCTGTCTCTTCCACCCTGAGACTCTGCCCCATCCAAGCTGAGCACAGAGGCTTTGCAATTTTGCAAGTCTTGTCTCATAAGGGTGTCACCAGCACAGAAGTTCTCGCAGCATAGACACAGCTGATCCTCACAGCCAATTGACCTGAAGGTCAATTCCTCCCAGTGATGCCAACAACAATCAAGACTTCACTACAACAAGACTATGCACACAGTCCACAAAGGGGTGCACCAAGAGAGTCCATCTCAGGTAACTGGAGTAGCTGAGCCACTGGGCTCCATAGGACACCTAGCACACAAAGCTACTCTACCAACTCAGGGAAGGAGTGAAAATGTAGAGACAAAGAAACAGGTCACAAGTGAAAGAAATGGAGGAAAGCAAACAACTGGATATAGAGTTCAAAACCACAGTTATAAAGTTTTTCAAGAATTTCCTAGAAAAGGCTGATAAATTTAGAGAGACGCTCAAGGATATGAAAAAGGACCAACTAGAAAATAAACATACACTGACTAAAATAAAATATTATACAGAGGCCTAACAGCAGACCAGAAGGCCATAAGAATCAAGTCAAAGATTTGAAATATAAAGAAGCAAAATACACCCAACCAGAAAAGCAAAAAGAACAACAACAACAACAACAAAAATGAAGATAGTATAAGGAGCCTCTGGGACAACTTCAAGCATACCAACATGAGAATTATGGAGGTGCTAGAAAAAGAGAGACAGCAAGATATTGAAAACCTATTTGAAGAAATAATGACTGAAAACTTCCCCTTCCTGATGAAAGAAATAGACTTATAAGTCCAGGAAGCACACAGAACCCAAAAAAAAGGAACCCAAAGAGGACCACACCAAGACATACCATAATTAAAATGCCAAGAGCAAAAGACAAAGAGAGAATATTAAAAGCAGCAAGAGAAAAACAGTTCATTACCTACAAGGGAGCACCCATATGATTGTCAGCTGATTTCTCAACAGAAACTATGCAGCCCAGATGGGAGTGGCAAGAGATATTCACAGTGATGAATAGTAAGAACCTACAACCAAGATTACAAGGCCCAGCAAAGCTATCATTCAGAATTGAAGGGCAGATAAAGAGCTTCACAGATAAGAAAAGCTAAAGGAGTTCATCGCCACCAAACCAGTATTATATGAAATGTTGAAGGGTATTCTTTAAGAAGAGGAAGAAGAAGAAAAAGGTAAAGATAAAAATTATGAACAACAAATACATATCTATCAACAAGTGACTCTAAAAATCAAGTGATTAAAAATCCGATGAACAGAATAAACTGGTGAATATAACAGAATCAGGGGTATAGAAAGGGAATGGACTGACAGTTCTCAGGGGGAAAACGGTATGGGGGGTGTGGGAAGAGACTGGACAAAAATTGTACATCTATGGATGGGGACAGTGAGGGGGAGGTAAGGGCAGAGGGTGGGGTGGGAACCGGGTGGAGGGGAGCTATGGGGGGGGGAGAGGAAGAAGAACAACTGTAATAATCTGAACAATAAAGACTTATTAAATTTTTTTTTCAAAAAAGAAAAAGAAAACAACAGCAGCATGGAGGGACCTAGAGAGTATTATGCTAAGCAAAATAAAGCCAGTTAGAGAAAGACAAGTATCACATGATTTCACTCATATGTGGAATCTAATGAACAAAATAAACTGATGAACAAAATAGATCCAGAAACATAGAAGCATGGAACAGACTATTAAATCTCAGTGAGAAGTGGGGGTGGGTGGGAAGAGATTAACCAAATGATTTTTATGTATGTATGCATAACCCAGGGACACATATAATAGTGTGATGAAGGTGGGGGAGAGAAGGGATTAAGGATGAGATGGAGAGGGCCAATGGGAAAAGAAAAGGGGACATCTATAATACTTTCAATTATAAAGATAAATAAAGAAATTAAAGTTTAAAGCTACAAATTGCAAAAGCAATGCAAAATAAGTAACGCATATTTGGTACTTTAAAAACTCCAATTATGATAAATTTGATGCAGTACATTCATAGTCTAATGACATTTAATGTATCAGAAAGCTAAAATTAAAGTTTAACAATTCTTTTAAAAAGAAAGCAATGCCACTATCATAATGACAAAAGTTTATTGTGTTGAATTATTTTTTAGAAAATAGATTATCAATAGGGTAACTGGAGAAACAGTGCTAATACACACCATATTTTATTTTATTTTTAATATATTTCTTTATTGATTTCAGAGAGGAAGGGCGAAGGAGAGAGAGATAGAAACATCAGTAATGAGAGAGAATCCTTGATTGGATCCCGCACTGGGGATCAAGCCTGCAACCCAGGCATGTACCCTTGGCCGGAACCGAACCTGGGACCCTTCAGTCCGCAGGCTGACACTCTATCCACTGAGCCAAGCCAGCTAGGGCATAAAACACACCATATTTTAAATAATTTAAAATTATAAGTATTCTGAGTCTACCTTAAAAATATATTCAGACTATATATTTTTATATATATATACATATATATAGGATGATGTTTATTAAACATATATTTAGCTTTAGTAGTAGTAGATTTATAGTTTAAACTGACTTCACACTGGGTGGAAAGTTTTCTGAAAATATATCTATAAAAAAATCTATTTGTGCCCTGACCAGTGTGGTTAAGTTTTTGTCCCATTCACTGAAAGGTCACCAGGTTGATTCCTGGTCTGGGCCTATGACCAGATTATTTAGTTTGGTCCCCTCAGGTTACATTTGTTGGCAACTGATCAATATTTCTCTCTCTCCCTTCCTCTCTCTCTAAAATAAATAAAACGTATAAAACATTAAAAAAAAAAAAGAAGAAGAAGAAGCCTAACCAACCTCACTCCCTTGCTTTGCTTGGCCCAACCTGTGCTCTATTAAATAGAACTTTTTATATTTAATTTTGAAAACTTTGTGTTTTAGTGGGATGTAAATTCATTACGATTAGAGGTAAGTTTTTGTTTGGGGGGATTTCCCCCCTCTATAGCAACTAACACTAGACCTGTTACCTTTTCAAATGGTAAATCTTCTGCACCCCTTTTATGATCGTTGACCTATTCAGGTTTTTTGTTTATTCAATTTTTTAAAAAATATATTTTATTGACTTTTTACAGATAGGAAGAGAGGGATAGAGAGCCAGAAACATCGATGAGAAACATTGATCAGCTGCCTCCTGCACCGCCCCCCACTGGGGAATGTGCCCGCAACCAAGACACATGCCCCTGACCGGAATCGAACCCGGGACCCCTCAGTCTGCAGGTCGACACTCTATCCACTGAGCCAAACCAGTTCTGGCATATTCAATTTTTATAAATTATATTCTTCTAGGAAACACCAACTTTTCCCAGATTGTCAAATTCATTGCCATAGAGTTGCATACAATATTCTTGTGTAAAAGTTTTAGCCTCTCATCTACCTATGTTTTGTTTTGTTTTTTATAAATTTTAATCATTAGTATTACATTGTTTTACTCTCTCTTATTGCTGGAGGATTTTAAGGACCTGCAAAGAGAGAACCGTGGCTTAGCTAGCATTCCAACTCAGGTAATCTAAGACGAGAACGCTTCCTCTCAGCCACTAGGCCATACTGCCTCTTAGCACAGATGGAATAGATATATTAAATTTTGGAAATATGCCATTACAAAAGGAAAAATAAATTTTCAAATATTGTAAAAATGTAATATTTGTAAGAGTGAATTATAGCAAAAGTAGTCATTTGTGTTTATATGCACATTAAAATAAAAATCTGTAGACATATTCACCATACTATAACAGCAGTAGTTATCTCCAGGTTGGGAGCAGATTCTGAGACCTTTACCTTTCCATACTCTTCTCTCTAAATAAAGTCAGCATAAAATATTCAGTCAATGAACGGGAGAAAAAGGAGGAGAAAGTGGTGATGGATGAGACTGTTGTCAATGCTGGAGGCTGTACAACGTGGATAAGACACGGAGTGGTACTGAGAAGTCTCCCTCACACATTCTCTCTGTCTCTTTCAGCCCCTCTCCTTTCTAAATTCCCAAGTATCGCTCATCTTGATTTTTAAAAATAAATCCTTCATCCTGTGGATTCTTCCATTTTCCATTCTTTTCACTTTTTTTCCTTTCCCCTTTCAAAGTATGGCCCAAGATCTCAAAGAACATTGTTTTTATTCTGTTTCTATGTCCTCTCTGCCCACTTCTTCCTAACACGCCCTAAGCTCATTTCCAAGGCAATGTCCGTGCTGTAATTTTTCTCCCTGAGGGGAGCATGGGCAGCGAACAACCGCCGACCCCCCACCGGCTCCAAACCTGGTACCGACCTGGGGACCTCCGACCTGGGGACCTCCGAGCTCGCGTGGGTCCTGCGAAGACGCAGGGTCTGTGGAGCTGGGGAGCAGTTGCTAGTCACCAGGAAAGAGGGAGGCCTCCAGGCAGGAGCCGGAACTCTGCAGGGGCAGGAGGCGGAGGGAGCGCACAGAAGAAACTGCAAGCACCTGCTGCCCAGGCCCGGGCTTTGCTCTTAGCACCTGGATGTTCTAGGTTGCAGGCGCTGCACCTGGAAGGACATGGCAGGCAGACTGTGAGTTTAAAGAAGAAAGATCTTGCCCTGACCGGTTTGGCTCCGTGGATAGAGCCTCGGCCTGTGGACTGAAGAGTCCCAGGTTCGATTCTGGACAAGGGCATGTATCTTGGTTATGGGCACATCACCAGTTATGGGCACATCCCCAGTAGGAGGCAGCTGATAGGTGTTTCTCTCTCATAGATGTTTCTGACTCTCCCTCTCCCTTCCTATCTGTAAAAAAATCAATAAAGTATATTTTTTTTAAAAAAGGAAGAAGAAGAAAGATCTTTCCCAGGGCTGCCGTCCTCACCACAATCACTGCAGGTCGAAGATGTAGTTTTTATCAAAGGATTCAACAGCATTTTGTTACAAAATGATGTCTTTACTAACAAATTCTATGCTGTCTTCTCATCCCCCAACTCCCACGTCTATGACCAGGAGGTAATCAAATTCCCCGCAGGGAGGAGGCCCTGACTCCTTCCTCTCTGATGGGAGAAGAATTGAGGAAAGGCCTGGTTTAAGGAAACCCTGTCCTCTGGCTTCTCAAGTTCTTTCTCATCCAGAGCAGCCCTCAGTGGCAGCACAAGAGTGGCCCAGCCCCTGTGGATCCCGCACCAAGAAGTCCTGGTCCTATTCCCTGTCAGGGCACGTGCCAGGGTTGCAGACTTGATCCTCAGCAGGGAGCGTTCAGGAGCAGTCAGTGGATGTTGATGTTTCTCTTTATGTATGTTTCTCTCTCCTCCCCTTCCTCCCCCTCCTCCTCCTCCTCCCTTCCTCTCTCTCTCTCATCAATAAAAACATTGGGGGAGGGGGAGGGGGAAGGAGAGGAAGAGGAGGAAGGGAGGGAGAGGAGGAGGGAGAGAAGGAGCGGAAACCCTAGCAGCTGCAGACTTTGGGTCTTCCTCCCTCCACTGGAGCCTTCTGAGGACTGGAAAAGAGTGGGGGTGAGACCCTGCTGGCTGTACAGGAAGGGAAAGACAGGGATCTTGAGAAGGGGCAAAGACTGTAGCAAAGGCCACCTACCACAGAGCCAGGGATTTAGGCAGTGGTCTCAGGGGAGCAGGATTAGACAAGGCCCTATAGTGCCTGAGCCCAGAGCAGACAGGCCTATCCTGTCCTACAAGACTCCCTCCTTCTCAATTGGTACAGCCTAGCTTTCAGGCTGCTGCCACAGCCAGGTACAGGTGGACCCATGAACCCTGGGATGGGGAGGAGGGAAGAAAGAGCTTGTGGGCATGAGATTTCCCCCCTAGCTCTTTACATAGTTGACTGCTTCCTCTCAGGCCTCAGCTCATGTCGCAAACCAAACATTGTTCTCACTAAATGGATGTAAACAGGAGGCCAGAAGGCTGGTCAACCTTAACTGCTCTGAAAGGTCAGTGCTAATTACTCACTGTTTAGATGAAAACATTGTTAGCTGAAGCAGCCTCTACCTGTTTGTTTCATGTTAATTTCTGTTTTGTTATTTCCTGCCTAAAGGCTAGGGGTGTGTCCCAAAGCTTTAATAAAAGGGAGAAAAAGGCCAGAGCAAGTGGTAGTCCTTTCCATTAGAGGAAGGCTTCCGCCTGGCCCCTCAATATCACTAAATTAATGTTTTCTAGTCTCTCATTTGTTTGCGTGCGGCCTCCTTCAGAACCCAAACCCTGAACCGGGAACCCTGAACCATGCAGGACGTGGAAAGAGGTTCCACAAGCTCATAGGTCACCTCCTCACTGGGGCCCTCCACCTCCTCACTTTGACAAGACCCCCTTTCCTCAAAACCATCTAGAATCCTGGTGGTTATCGCCTTTGAGTTCTGTTAATCATCAGAATAAATTATTTGTGTATTCCTTTCTTTCACTCCTTTATCACCTCTGTCTCCACTGCCTTGTTCCTGGCTAATTTAGCTTGGTTTATACCCCAAAAAAAGAAAAAAAAGATTTGGTGTTTGAGGCCCAAAAAGGGCCTCAGCCCTTCAACAGTGAGGAGGCTGGGCATTTATCAAACATCTCCTAGGCCTCATTGGTTAAGGAGCCCTTCAGAGGTGTTAATGAAGCTCTGAGCACAGGCCCAGGTGGAGGTGAGACCCTGCTGGCTGTGCAGCAAAGACGAGGATCTTGAGAGACTAGAGAACACCATCAGCAGAGAAACTTGAACAACATTGCCCCAAGCAGGAACTGTGCGCAGGCAACCTCCTGAGAAGACTAAGTGGATGTGGGCTGTGCAAGAAGGAGGTCGCCTATGTCTGTTATAGCATCAGTTCCAAGATCAGGCTCTAGCACCTGGTCAGTGCTCCGTAACCTACAATTGAATAAGAAGAGGATTGAGACATCAATGAATAAAAGCGGGGATGAATAGGTTCCTAGACATTATATGCCAGAGAAGATTGGTTTTCCTTTCTTGGTGTTGACCTTAATTTTGACCCATGCTCTTAGATTTTTGCATCTTCCTTCTGCCAGGCTGAAGGTCCATCAGATTTTTCCAGCCACATGCTCCTTCTCTTCCTCTTCTTGTTCCTCTTCGGCTCCTTGGCTGTTGTTTCATATTTCACCCCACCCTCAGGGGGGGAAAAAAGCATTTTCTGATTGACTTCATTTGTACTCACTTTTCAGTGAGAAAAATATCACTAGGTTTCTTGGAAATAAATATAGCATTACTTATTGATCCAGTTTTCCTGGTATGTAAGATATTGCCTATAAATTAGTTGGCCTACTTTTAGAAGTTGCATTAATTTTGTTCAGGCCAGTTGAGTACCCTTTAAAGCACAAACCACAAGAGAAGTAGAATTTACAACATTGCACACTGCAACCATTAATCTAGATCAATGCATACTAGCGACAACGTCCTCCTTTCCTTCTTTTTATATACGTACTTTTCAGCAGGGCTATGAATAGGACATCTATCTTGTCTTGAGCAAAATAGTATTATATCTTAGGAGTAATGCATTTAAATCCTTGATTAATAATAGTCAAAATCTTTTAACCTTAAATGAATATTGCTGATGTGCACATTCTTTTTATCTCTCCTCCTTCCCCCACAGCTCTTGGTTCTTATAAATCTGGCTTAATTTTATTACATAACAAATTCTCTGCAAAAGTGAGCTTTCTTTAACCATGCAAACAATAATAAAGAATTTAAAGGTACTAATCACATCGAATTATATTTCTAAGTTCTATAGGACATTCTTCTCATTTATCATAATAAATATTTTTTTCTGGCTATATAGTTACCTGCTACAATACTAGATAATACATGCAACTTTTCTGGGAGAAGTCATCTAAGTGGTACTATTTGAACTTAAAAGTGTTCAATAAACTCCCTTCTTTTTATGGTTCTGTGATGATTAATTTTTGTATCAAATTGGCTAGGCCATGGTACCACCGGTTTTGGTCAAACACCAGTCTAGATGTTGCTGCGAAAGTAGGATTAACATTGAAATCAATAAAAATCACTAAGAAGGCTGCTGTACATGAGCAGAAGCTTAGGATCAGGAGAAAAAGACTGCCTGAGTACAGATGTCTGAGCCAGGGACAAATGACTTTGACCATGGACTAATCAGTGATGTCTGTGCCAAATAGTTCACAAAAAGCCATAGAATATCTGTCCTGTGTAGTCACCAGCCCAGGGGCAGCTGAGCAGTCATGGACTGTAGGACCAGCAATGACTCAGAGAATACTTCTCTGGTCACGAACTCAGAATCTCACACACCACACACACATACACACACACACACACACGTACACACACACACTCGATTAACACTCCCTGGAGAAAAGGAGGTCAAAATGAAGACAAAGAGACTGAATACTGAGGCCAAAAATTATGAACATCCCCCAAAAGATAATTAAAATGGAAACAGATTGAGATACTATTGATGGGCAAGTTTATAATTTGTTTATTTTTCCTGCTATATTGCAAAGGTTGCTGATGAGGTATTTTTCCATCCCTAAGAGGAATATGATTAAGAATTTTTAACACACCCACACAATTTTAAAAAACTAATTAAAGAGAACAGTAATTAAATCAAATTATAATATGGCATCTCATAGTAGGTGTCTGCTCCTTAGACATGTCTGTATACCAGAATCTCAAACTCAAGTGCTTTAACAAGAACCAGAAAGGTAACATAAATGAATAAAACAGACTTAAACCTGAAAGAATAAGGTAACCTGAGGCACCTGTACCCCAAATAAAAGCATTTCAAATTCTGTGAACTGGTTCTGACCAATGGACCGCCATCCTATCTAATAAAAGAGTAATATGTAAATTGACCATAACTCTGCTATTCTCACAAGCCATGCCCAATAGCCATGCCGACCATCCCATCAGAGCGAGTATGCAAATTAACCCAACCAAGATGGCTACAGCCACAGAAAGAGCAGGAGAGTGGCTTGGGTTGCCCCTGGAGATGGAGGAAACCAAGCTTTCGACAAATCCTGGCAGGCACTTAAGGCAACACAGTTTCAATGGCTGTGCAAGCAGAAGGTTTGGCTCTATTCCAAGCTACAAAATTTCAATTGTAGAAGATAAATAAATTTCAGATACCAGGGCCTCAGCTTGGGTGGCTGGGGGGCGTGACTGGCCTGCAAACCACCACAGGCCCCTCACTCAGGCCACCCCATGACCCAAGGGAACACCCACCCTGATCCAGGACTCCTTTCAGGACAAACTAGCTGGCCCCCACCTGTGCACCAGGCCTCTATCCTATCTAATAAAAGAGTTATATGCAGATTGACCATCACTCCAACACAGAAGATGACTGCCCCCATGTGGTCACAAGATCCTGTCCCCATGTGAAAACAAGATGGCCACCAAAGATGGCCAGCAGAGGAGGGCAGTTAGGGGTGATCAAGCCTCCAGGGGAGGGCAGTTAGGGATGACCAGGCCAGCAGAGGAGGGAAGTTGGGCATGATCAGGCCCACAGGAGAAGGCAGTTAGGGGGAAACAGACTGGCAGGGGAGCAGTTAGGTATCAATCAGGCTGGCAGGGGAGTGATTAGCGAGTGATCAGGCTGGCAGGTAGGTGAGCAGTTGGGAGCCAGCAGTCCTGGATTGTGAGAGGGATGTCCAACTACCCATTTAGGCCCAGGTAGGATCGGGCCTAAAAGGGCAGTAGAACATCCCTCAAGGGGTCCCAGATTGAAGAGAGAGCAGGCTGGGATGAAGGATACCCCCCTCCCCATGCACAAATTTCATGCACCAGGCCTCTAGTTTTCAATAATATGTAATATACATGTATATTTGTTATCTACATTACAGCTTGGGATAATTGTATCATAGTTAAGTATTTTTATATTTGCATTGCCTCCTTCCCCCTAACCCCCCGTGAGAGCTTCTAAATACTGGAAAGTGTCCTACTCATCTTTATATCCCCACGATAGATGACTAACATACATGACCTACAGTTAGTGCTTGTGGAAGAAATGGTGAATGAATGAATAAATGGCTAGGGCCCCATAGCAGCAAATCATCCAGACCAATGCTTTAACTGAATAATGGCAGGAGGAATCAAATCATCGACCTGAGCATGGAGCAGCTCCCAGAGGTCGGCCTCTTTGAGAAGTAACGTGCAACCAGCCGACAGCTTTCTGCTTAATGACAGTCTGTAACCTGAGATTCCAGAAGCTCAGTGCTTGGAAAAGGCACTCATCTCTTTCATTTTTCATTAGGTGACCACTGATTAGATTATTATTGCTAGAGACAAGCTGATTAAGAAGCCACTGAATCATTTGTCCTCCTAGGAGGGCTGTCATTGGGGTACATTTGCATAATGACAACTTCCCAGCTGGAAGCTCTACTGTCTGCCAGTGTCACTCAGCAATGAATGCTGGGCTCTCACTGCTTGGGCCTTCAATAAACATTTCCAATCGGGCAGTTGATTTGAGGAAATTATTACTAAAAAACTTTAGAAATAAAAATGTACCCAAAAGGAATTTGTTCATGTTTCTAGGTCTCTTGCTCTCTCTTCACTTTTTCCTAGAATATAAGTTTCTTAAGGTGGTGGTGGTAGGATAATAGAGAAAGGGGAAGGTTCATCCATTCCACCTTAGAAAAAACGGGCACATTGGGGAATTTGTTAAAAGAATATCACCTTAGTCCTAGCCGGTTTGGCTCAATGGACAGAGTATCAGCCTGTGGACTGAAGGGTCCCAGGTTCATTTCCAGTCAAAGGCACATGGCTGGATTGTGGGCTCAATCTCTAGAAGAGGGTATTCAGGAAACAACCACTCAATGATTCTCTCTCATCATTGATGTTTCTATCTCTCCCTCTCCTTTCCTCTCTGAAATCAATTAACATATATTTTTTTAAAAAGAATAACACCTTAAAAGGGATGGGAAGGTATAGGGGTGTGTGTGTGTGTTATAGGCATTAGAGAGTGGGATTGTATTCTCTATCCTAAATATTATTGTATCTGAAAACTAGAAAAACATCTTTTCACTTGATAAATTTTTCAAACTAGACCAGTCTCAAGCCTCTAGGCTGTCTTGTTACATTTTTCCCCCTTACTTTTCATTTTCAAAAGCTTTTCAAGGCTCATTGTGTTTCTCCATTTTTACATAAACAGTTGATTACACTCATTAAATGAAACATTCATTGTGATATGAAAGAGAGAGAGGAAAAGAGAGGAGTGAGAGACAAAATTCCACCTCTGATTATTTCAGATTAGTGAAGCTTCAGTTATTTTTTAAATGGATGCCATTAATCAAGTCCTTAAGTTGAATCATAAAAAATACAAAACTGAACTTCAAATGCAACCTTGAAAATAGCCCAAAAAATGCAGAGAAAACTAGCTTATTTGGATTAAGTCTTTGAAATTAAATAAAAGTCTGATTATGTTTTTAAAAAGAAAAGGAAAGAAAAGAAAGGAAGGAAAGAAGGAAGGAAGGAAGGAAGGAAGGAAGGAAGGAAGGAAGGAAGGAAGAAAGGAAGGAAGAAAAGGAGGGAGAAAACTATTTTTTACAGCATTGCTAGCCAGGAGTTTTTCTGGACCACATAATCATAATCTCCCCATATGTCTGAAGTAAGTGAAACATTTTTTCATGCATTCTTATAACATTATTAATTTGCTTAGTAAATGTACTTTTTTCATAGATAGTGATGGTTATGCTCATATGGGTCTACATTGTGGAAGCACATCAAAATTGAAAAGGGTATATTTCAAGAAACATGGAGTTCGACATCATAAAATCTACTAATGCAATTTGCTATATTAACAGGTTAAACAGGGCAAAACATACCAATTCTTTATTTTGCTCATGAATCCGTGATTTGGACAGGACTTGGTAAAAATAATCCCTCTCTGCTCCGCACTGGTTTCGTTGGGGTGGCTCTACCGGGGCTGAGAATTCAACTTCCAAGACAAACTCACTTACAAAGCAAGTGGATACTAGCTGATATCTAGAAGCCCAGGCAAAATTTCTAGGGGCGCCTCAGTTCCTTTCCATGGGGCTGCTTTCAGCATCCAGCTGGGTTCCAAAACAAGTGCTCCAAAAGACCTGGGCGGAAGCTCCTGCATTTTAGGGTTTTGCCTGAAGCAAGTCTCTTAAACCAGCCTAGATCCGAGGGGAGGGGACTACCTGGTCTGGTTTGGAGGCGCCAACTTTCATAGGAGTTGTATGAGAATACTAGCTGTACGCACCTGGAGATATAGTCTGTGGGAAGGCACAGCGCCCTCTCTCCCATGGAGCAGAAGTCATTGATCCCACGGGAAGCTGAACCTGGGTGCAGCCTTTCCACTAGGCAGAGAAAATACGCTGGTTCTCAGGTTATTTGATTAGAGGACAGACAGTGAGCACCACAGGGAGTCTTACCCAATCCTCATTGCTCTCCAGGTCTTTCTTTCTATTTGTCCCTTTAGTCTGTAAGCTCACATCCTTCAACAGCTGAATACTTCAGGTCTCTCTGTTCCTCCTCTTGGCATTCCTATTTGAGCATAGAATTCTCTGAACTAATTTTCTAACGTCCTTATCTTTTTATTCCTACTTGCCATCTATTTTTATTTGCCTTGCTTACAGGGAGGTTTTTCAATTATATCTTCCAACATTCTACTGAGTTTCTCTTTCCCCCCTCCCTCCTCCTCGCTAACATGTTTTTAATTTCTAAAACTTCTTTTTGTTCTTTATAAAATTTTTTTAACATTCTCTTCTTGTTTTATAGTAACATTTTATCTCTCGGAGGATATTTAAAACAGTCGTTTTTATTTTTTTAAGTTTTCTTCTATCTGGTTAGTTTCTGTTTCCTCCAAGTTTCTGTTTTGTTTGTGTTTGCCCTTCTATCAACTTTCCTCATGTATCTGGAAATCCTCAGCCCTCAGTAAAGAGCAGGGGGCTAAAAAGCATGTGAAGAAGGCTTATCAACCCAGAGCTTCTTTTTAAAAGAAGAGGGCCATTTGTTGGGACAGCCATAATATTCATATATTAGGTACTCCTATCAGTATGATCATATTTCCAAGAGTCTTATGACACTGACTGAAAGGCAAGAATCTGGTTGACTGTTCTAGAAGCTAAATGAGGGAAGAAAGGTGGGGATCTCTGCTTCAACATTCAGTTAAATGTATGGTCATTTCCCATCCTCCACCCCCATTCTTGGCACTGTACCCAAGTTCCATCGCCTCTGGATGGAATTTCTTTCCCTGTTAACCCCATCCCCCACCCCCTCCATTCCTGGCAGAGATTCTTCCCCCCCCCCTTTTTTTATTGTTTAAAGTATTACAAATAATAGTACATATGTCTCCTTTTTTTCCCCCATTGACCTCTCCCCAGCCTCCCTTACCCCCCAGTACATGCCCTCACCTGCCCTCCCCCCGCCGCCCCAGTGTCTTGTATCCATTGGCTATGCTTATATACATGCATACAAGTCCTTTGGTTAACCTATTACAGGCCCCTGCCCCCAACCTCCCCTGCCTTCCTGCTGTAGTATGACAGTCTGTTCACTGCTTCTTTGCCTTTGAATCTGTTTTTCCCCCCGCTGATTCTTTTCTTTAAAAACATCTTGCCTCTGCAGACTAGAAATAAACCTATAAGAACAAAAAATGTTTGAGTCCCAATTTCAATGTCCAACAGTTTTGAGTCCCAGTTGCAATGTCAAACAGTTCCTTATGTGTACACCTCAGCAATGGTATCTGGATGGTGGACAAATGGTGGCACTGCAGGTCCTACCCTCTCTGATTTGGTCCTAGGCAACCTGTAGTGATGCACAGCTGCTGACTGCTAGCATGGCAAGGAGTCGTCAGCGTCTTCCATCTCTGGACTGTTTTTCCTCTTGTCTCCGTGGTTGGAGCAGACCTGTCAGTTCCTCTCTGTTGCAGAGTCCATTTAGTCTTAGAGTTTTTTTCTGAAAGTATATAAACATATTCTTGACCAAAAGTTAATAAAGGAATCTTTTCTATAAAATTGACTTTGGGTCCTTTTTATTTTTGCCTAAACAATTTTCCTTTGGCTTATTTTGACACCTTGTGTATTTTTCATAGGTGTCTTGCTGTTAGCATTACAAATGAAAACTAATTTTCTAAAGTAAAAATTTTCTAGATGTAATTTACTTACAGAATATTTTTCCTTACATGATATTATCCTACTATCCCCTCTTTTTAGATTAATGGAGATTTTTGTAATTTTTTTAATGCAATCTTGATAACTTTAAATCTTAATTTTTGCACAAAAATATGACTGCTTTATGTTCATTGCAGGTTAAGCAATTTTACCATGAGATGAACTACCAATAGAAATTTTAGTTAATACTTTAGAAACAGCTCTTGTCCAGTACAATTAAATTTTCTTGAATATTCACTTATTTCAAATAGCCAATTTAAATTAATCTGAAAGCTTGATTACTCTTTTACTGTCAAATTTAATACTCTACCAACAATCTTAGATTACCTTGTAAATATTAGCGGAAAGAATTATTTGCATTCTTGAGTAGGCCCTGAGCATTCCTGATGCTAGGCTGGATTTAGATATAGGGCAGCTGTTGTCGGCCAAGTCTCTGTTACCTGGGTCCTGACCTGTGCTGTGCCAAGTCTCTGTCTGTTACCTAGTTCCTAATCTGTGGTGGGCATAGGAAGCAAAGCAGCCATGGGGGCAGGAGACCTCCCTCAGAAGGGTTGAGGGCTCAGGCCCCAGCAAGGTTGGGGAGTGAGGGTCTGTGCCCCACCTCTGTTGACCCCCAAGTTCTCTCCTGATGGCCCTCCTGTGACTACCGGGGCAGAGATTCTGCGTTACTTTTTCCAGAGATGAATTTCCAGCCTTCTGCCTGGATGGGCACTGGACAGAGGAGGAAATTTTACTCTCTAACCATTTCTCAAACAACATTTGGTGCACGCTCTTTATTATAGTATGACCCCAGCACACACTCCCATACACAGACACACTTCACCACCAGCTCCACAGGCATGGAGTCAACAGGCCTGAGCCTTCTCCCAGCTCTGGAGTCAGCTGTGAGTTGTGTTCCCTCTCAGCCTTTTGCTTTCAGCCTTCCAAGTTGGTTGTTTTTTTCTCCTTTCACCATGTTGAGAGTTTTTGAATGTTTAAAATATGCCTTGTCTCTGGTCTAAAGGTGCAAACTTCCAGTTATAAGATGAATAAGTCATGGGGATGTAATGTACAGCATGGTGGCTACAGTTAATAATAGTGTGTTGTATAATATTTGACAGTTGCTAAGTAAGTAGATCTTAGAATTTCTCATCACAAGAGAAAACTTTTATAACCATGCAAGGAGATGTTTCCAAAGCTTACTGTGACGATCATTTTGCAATTCATACATATATCAAATAATTATGTTGCACACCTTGAACTACTACAGTGTTATATGTCAATTACATATCAATAAAACTGCAAAAAGAAAAAAACCTATCTGTAGTTTAGTATGGTTTGGGAAGGAATAAAATCAAATGCACCATCATACCCCAGTCAGCACCTTAACCTTAAAGTCTTCATTGTTTTGTTTTGTATATATTTCTAGCTTCTGAGCAGTGTTTACCTTTGTTTCTACTGGAAATGTTAGCCTCTGAAAGTGAGTAGAAGACAGACACAAAAATAATGTAGTCTATCTAGTTTTACACATGTAAAACTCCTCTAAAATACCTAACTACTGTATATCCTATGGTAGCTTAACTTTTACAAATTTTTAAGTTTATTGGCATATAAAAGTTTATTGGATGACATAGCAATAGGGCCTGGCACCACACTTTACTGGTTTGAAAACCAGGTCTTGAGTAGTTTATTAAACTCTTCTGAGACTCAGTATGTTTAACTCTAAGTTTATTGAGAAGATTAAATGAGTGAAAGCATATAAAGTACTTTGAATAGTGCCAGGTATCTAGTAAGTGCTCAGTAAGTTTTAAGAATGAGAATTGTAAAGCAATTTAACATATTGACATTACATTTTTTTAATGTGAAAATCCTTAAGATAACTTTTGTATAGTACCTACTTATGAAATTAAGTCACCTTACATACCATTGAAAAAAAATGTCCTTCAAAAAAATTAACACTGTTTCTTTAACTGGAAAATTCAAAACATACATAATAATGTCTACTTTCTACTTATATTAAACTTCATCAGTTCTGTCAAACTTAGAAGAAAATGGTAGTTTAAATTTTCATCATAATTGTGCTGTCATAAAATAAACTATGAGTGGATCATTGTTCATGTCATTTTATTTTATTTTATTATTTTATTATTTTTTCATTCATTCAAATATTTATTAAGCAGCTAGGGAGATACAAAGGTATTTAAAACATGGTCAAAGAGGCCAGATAAATGAACAAGTCAAGAAAAGTTCACTGAATCACAGCAAAAGAAAGGTGCACTAAGAGACTAAGGGAGATTGCTTCCAGCCTGGGAGAGGGCATGGGTGAGTGATAAACCAGGAAAGAGCATTGAGATTAAAATAGAAGACTTCAGTCTGGATTGTTGATGAGACTCAGTATGGACTATATGTATTTGTCACTCCTTTTCCTCTTTCCCCATCTTTGGGCTAATTTACCAGTAGTGCCCAGGATTGTTCAATGCGCCTTTTCTATACTTGCTTACATTTTTGCTTTAATGTCTTCTACAGAACTAGGTCCTTTAGGTGTTTTAGGAGTTTGTTCCTGTTTTTTGAAGGACTCTTGACCTTTTGATCTTGGTATTGATGATTTTGAGTCTTTTCCATTTTGATTTGATTTTTGTGCATTTTTGGCTGGAGTATTTCATATGGATTTCTTTACTGGAGCCTTTTCTTCTGCTTCTTCATCATCAAAATCATTATCATCATCATCTTCATCAACATCATCCTCCTCCTCAACTTCATCAGCAGCAAGGTTTACTTTTTTCTGCGGAAACTTGTTACCACCTCCAGGGGCTGACCGCTTTCCAGACATACTTAGGAGTTTCACATCCTCCTCCTCGTCATCTTCTGACTCTGCATCTTCCTCCACGGCTACTAAGTGCTGTCCACTTATATGCACAGGCCCTGAACCACACTTCAACCGTAAGACCACAGGTGGTGTTATTTCAAAGCCACCAAGGGAAACGGTTGGCTGTACAGACATTTTCAAAGTTGCCAATGTTACTTTAATTGGACTACCCTCGTAATTCATTGCCTCTGCTTGGACAATGTGCAGCTCATCCTTTGCTCCAGCTCCTAGACTGACCGTTCGTAAAGATAACTGGTGCTCATTTCATCATTATCCACCTTAAAGTGATAATCTTTGTCGGCCTTTAGTTCACAACCAAAAAGATAGTTATGGGGCCTCAGAGGACTCATGTCCATGTCCATAGAATCTTCCATGGGGTGGTAGCACGCACTTAGGTGAGAGAGAAGGCAAACGGAGATAAACGGCTTCTGTGCTGCAGAACAGACGCACAGGACGGAGTAGCACCAGGGCGTGCATGTCATTTTAATAAAGCCAGTCCATAATAGCAAGCTAAGCTCATGGGATAATTCCTTCATTTTTTGGTGACACATGTTTTTAAAGAATTAGCTTTGTTTTGGTAATTAAAGCCAATTAATTTTTTATCTTTCTGTTATCAAAGTGAACTTTCTTTTATGTTTTATTGCTTTATCAGAGGATGTAAGCTTCCCTGTGGATAAAAATATTTCACCACTTGAAAAAAATCAACAACACAGTATTTATAGCATGAAGCAAGAGTGACATCTAGTGGTCATACAAGTTTATCACACTCAACTATGCTCTTGGAATTAGGTCATTTGTGTTTTAAGGCTCACTTTCATAAAAATAAAACAAAAAATAAAAACCTTTTTTGCCATAGCTGGGTTGGCTCAGTGGATAGAGCGACGGCCTGCAGACTGAAGTGTCCCGGGTTCGATTCTGGTCAAGGGCACATGCCTGAGTTGCAGCTGGATCTCCAGTAGAGGGCGTGCAGGAGGCAGGCAGTCAATCAATGAATCTCTCTCATTATTGATGTTTCTATATCTCTCTGAAATCAATAAAAATATTTTTTTTAAAGTTAATGGTACTTTCATAGTTTATGAACTTCAAAAGTTGTATTAGGTAAAACAACTGTTTTTGTTTTACTCTACAGAATTTACAAAATTTACAGCAAAAAGGAACAAGAAGACAAGATGATGAAGCTGATTTAGAAAAAAAAAATAATAGATATAAAAGACAATTGAAAGCCAAAATATAAATAATTGGTATGAATAAGAGGATAGCCTTAGGGAACACAATTTTTAAAACTTACAGGTTTAAATGGGTCACTGCATTACATTTAAAAAGTAATCAACTGCTCTGCAATAGACTGTCAAATCTCAGAGGGAAGGGGTGGGTATGTGGGAGAAAGAGTTCAACCAAAGGACTTGTATGCATACATGCACAATCCATGGACACAGACAATAGTGTGGTGAAAGCCTGGGGGGATTGGGAGGTAGTGAAAGGGGGGGGGCAGGCAAGATGGGGTCAATGGGAAAAAAGGAGACATGTGTAATATAATAAAGGTTTAAAAATAATAATAATAATAATAATAAACTGTTCTACAAAATCATGTATTTACTTACATTTAATATCTTCTTTATTCAATTTCATTATTCAGTGTCCCAAATGCTTAACTAGTAGGAAATTAAGTATCTCCCTCTTGAATGTCTATCCTCTCACAGATATCCAAGAATTCTGACAGCCATCACACCCCACAGGGTCAGAGGGAGGGTACTCTAGCCTCCACACCTGTGCAGGAATAGAACTGAAAGTCAGACACATTAGAAATCAGTATTGCCAGTTCCTGTCTAACTAGCATAGATGTTGGCTTCTTCCCCACAGCTGACCACCTGCAGACACGGTGCTGAAGCTGTGACCCAGTGCTGGGTCATCGGGTGTATGCCTGAAGGAGAAGGCTCTGTGGCTGGGAGGGAAATGTATAGGGAGAGTAGAGAAAAGCCAGGTGCCAGGGACAGGCATGGGCTGGAGGGCTTCATTAGTTCCTCCCCTTTTCTCCTCTACATTTGTCTCCTAGACCAGCCCCTGTGCTGGGGCAGGGCATTGTGCAGCAGCCACGCCCAAGTGCCACACGGGGGGTTGGATAACATTGTGCAGTGCAAGAACTTGACTACAGGGGGGAGTTGATAAAGATCAGTGCAGGCATCTTCCTATGTCATTGGGGCTCCACCCACACTTCCCACAACCATGGCCTAGGCCAGTGGTCAGCAAACTCATTAGTCAACAGAGCCAAATATCAACAGTACAATGATTGAAATTTCTTTTGAGAGCCAAATTTTTTAAACTTATACTTCTTCTAATGCCATTTCTTCAAAATAGACTTGCCCAGGCCATGGTATTTTGTGGAAGAGCCACACTCAAGGGACCAAAGAGCCACATGTGGCTCGTGAGCCACAGTTTGCCTGCCACGGCCTTAACTCATTCCAGGGCCAAGTACCAGACAACTGGGCCTAAGGTCCACTGATATTATTATTCAAAGCAGCCCATCCTAAACTGGTACCTCCCCACAGCAGAAACCCCAATAAAGCGGATTTCTCTTCCTTTTTGTCTTGGCCAGTCTCAAATGGAAGAGAGAGGGAAGAGGATAGGTTTAATAGATAGTATTGGGGCTGCTCTTTGGAAAATTCGAAAAGTAGATGTGTGTTTGGATTTTTTACCAACATTTTTTGTGTGCTGTTCCCCAAATTTCACAAGGCCTCTCCCCTTCTCTGCCTTATTCTATCCACAGGAACCAGTGCCCCATCCCTTCTCTAGGGCAATTGTCTTTAAACATTTTTTCCCAACTATCCCTTTCAATAAATAGAAAAATCTGTGCACCTTCATGCACATGTTTAAGTGAACTAACATTGTATTACATATTTAAACAAGTTATTTCTTATTAATAAAAAATACAAAATAATATTTTACAAGATGAAATAGGATAGTTGATTATAATTGAAATCACTGTCTCCAGATAGGATTTGATGAAACAGGTTTAACTACCTTTTTGAATAATAAACATATTCCACCTAAAGAAGTGATGTTACATTTATATCTGGTAATTTTATCCAATATCCCTCAAGTTTTTGGTAGCCTACCAAAACATTTCATTTGCATTGAAAGAAACAGGTATCATTATCCATTCTTCGTGTCCTCTCATGAATTCGGTGTCCCAAAATGGGTCAAACACCCTGTTTCTCAGGATAGCCTTCACCCTTAACAGAAATTTGTACAAAGTATGTATGCTTGCCCTAGCTGATTTGGCTCAGTGGATAGAGCATTGGCCTGTGGATTGAAGGGTCCCAGGTTCAATTCAGGTTGGGAGCACATGCCTGGGTTGTGGGCTTGATCCCCAGTGGGGGGCATGCAGGAGGCAGCCGATCAATGATTCTGTCTCAGCATTGATGTTTCTATCTCTCTTTCCCTCTCCCTTCCTTTCTGAAATCAATAAAAATATATTTAAAAGACAAACAAACAAACAAACAAACAAACAAAACCCACAAAGTAATGTATGCTTTAATTTATTATTTCAAGAGGTTTCCTTGAACAAAAAACTTTGGTATTTCTCTGGCTTCTCAGAAGTGTTTATAGTCCAGAGCCTAGCACTATGGGAGATTTGGGATGGGGGTGGGAGATGGCTATGCCATTCTTTCATACCCATGGGGACTCAGACATTTCAGGACTATTCATTTTAGGAAAGGGTATGTAAGGATGTTGACATCCCTTAAAACTAATCATGTGGCTATGCATGTTGGAAAGTTTTCGGGTGTCACCATGGGTGGGCAAATGTATTGTAATCTTTTACATCTTAACTCTATTTTAAACTTTGTATTTATGGACTAAAAGGATTCATACTATTTAAAGAAACTTTAGGTATCATGAACCTGGTGGTGAGCGAATTTGGAGATGCTAGAAACTATCCAATGCCCTGGAATTACTCAGTGATCGTGGTCATCTATTGCTAGAAGTAAAGTCTACTTTAGTTTTAGATTCTTGAGAAAATCATTTTTAAAGCTTTATTTCTAAATATACTTTCTATTTTATTTCTAAGCTATTAAAATATAGATGTCCTTCCAATAACGCGGACAGCTGATTTCTCATCAGAAACCCTACAGGCCAGAAGGGAATGGCATAAAGTACTCAAGGTAACAAAAAAGCAAGAATCTGAAATCAAGATTACTATGTCCGTCAAGACTATCATTCAAGAGACTGTCAAATAAACAGCTTCCCAGACCAAAAAAAGTGGGGGAAGGGGGACAGCGCTAAAAAAATACATCACCACCAAGCCAGCATTAAAGGAAATGCTGAAAGGACTGTTGTAATGAGTAGAAAAAAAGAGAGAGAGAAACCTAGACATATAGAATTAAAGTGGCAATAAATATGTCCCTATCAATAATAACCTTAAAACATAAATGGATTAAATGCTCCAATCAAAAGGTGTAGGGTAGCTAAATGGATAGGAAAACATGACCCAACTGCATGCTGTCTGCAAGAGACCCACCTCAGAACAAAACACACACAGGATGAGAGGGAAAGGATGGAGAAAATTTTTCCATGCAAATGGAAAGGAAAAAATATATAGCTCTTTTTCAAATTACTTGCAAAATCTAGTTTTTCTTTCTGTATTATATACATGACCGTATTTCTTTTTGGTCTTAAGGACTTAAAATTATATTCATTTAAGAAGATTTCAGTACATTTTAATGTATATGTATATGTTTGTCTTAAGTGAATACATTACCTGAGAAATTTCAAATGGAATTAAACAATATTTTATAATATTTAAAGATTATGTGAAATTCAAATTTCATTGTCCATAAGTAATGTTTCATTGGAACACAGCCATATCCTTTTGCCCATGGCTGCTTATGTGCTACAATGCAGAGTTGAATAATTGCACCAGAAACTACATAGACCCAAATGTCCAAAATATTTACTGTATGGTCCTTTACAGAAAATGTTTGCCAACCTCTGCATCAGATAATCTATAATAATAAAAGTGTATTATGCTAATTAGATTGGACAGCCAAATGACTTTCCAGATATTCTTTTGGACAAAGCCACAATAATGGGCGGTTAGAGGTGATCAAGGCAGGCAGACAGAGTGGTTAGAGGTGATCAGGAAGGCAGACGAGTGGTTAGGGGTGATCAGGCAGGCAAGCAGAGTGGTTAGGGGCAATGAGGCAGGCAGGCAGATGAGCAGTTAGGAGCCAGTGGTCCCAGGTTGTGAGAGGGGGACAATGCAGAATTGAGTAATTGCTCCAGAAACTACATAGACCCAAATGAGAGAGACAGAGAAAGAGAGAGAAAGAGAGAAAGATCAGTTTGTTGTTCCAATTAATCATTGGTTGACTGGGATAGAACCTGAAATTGTGGCATATTGAGATAATGCTCTAACCAACTGACCTACCCAACCAGGTAATGCTCTTACCTCTGTAACTTCTGCTCTGCCTCAATCACTCTGATTTGGTTGCTGTTCTGGGACTCCAACCTCTGGACTTATGCATTTACTGCATCACACACACACACACACACACACACACACACACACACACAACAGCATAACCTACTCGTTCATTGAATTGCTTGCCTTTTTCAAATGTTACCTCATCTGAGGCTTTTCTTAACCACCTTATGTAAAATAGTCCCTAGCCTCCAAAACACAAATTCTGTTTATGAGAATGTAAGCCTCCTAACTCAAGAATTTTAAGGAAGTTTTATAAGCCCAGCCAGTGTGGTTCAGTGGTTGAGCCTCAACCTATGAACCAGGAGGTCATGGTTCGATTCCCAGTCCAGGCACATGCCTGGGTTGCAGGCTTGATCCTCAGTGTGGGACGTGCAGGAAGTAGCTGATCAATTATTCTCTCTCATCATTGATGTTTCTAACTTTCTCTCCATCTCCTTTCCTCCATAAAAATCAATAAAAATATTTTTTATTTAAAAAGCAAGTTTTATTCAACATTATGTTTTAGAAGTGTTTAGTTCAGAGTAGATATTCAAAGATATTTGTTGATTGGAAAATAAGTAATCCTTGAAAATGGATATATGTGAGTTAATTTATTAAAGAGAAATTTGTGTTTAAAATGCTGCAAGTTTGGTTTATAAAATATATGCATGCACATACATATCCTGCTTTGTTTAATGAAAAGATTTAAGGTGAAGGGTAGTGAATAAAAATGTGGACACACTTGTCAGAATGGCTATCATCAACAAATCAACAAACAACAAGTGCTGGTGAGGATGCAGAGAAAAGGAACCCTCGTACACTGCTGGTGGGAACGCAGACTGGTACAGCCACTGTGGAGAACAGTATGGAGTTTCCTCAAAAAAACTAAAAATGGAGCTCCCATTTGACCCAGCAATACCACTTCTAAGATTATATCCCAATAAACTAGAAACACCAATTAGAAAGGATATATGCACCCCTATGTTCAGAGCAGCACAATTTACTACAATAGCTAAGTTTTGGAAACAGCCTAAGTGCCCATCAGCAGATGAGTGGATTAGAAAACTGTGGTACATCTACATAATGGAATACTATGCTGCAGTAAAAAAGGAATTCTTACTATTTGCAACAGCATGGATGGAACTGAAGAGCATTATGCTAAGCGAAATAAGCCAGTCAGAGAAAGATAAATATCACATGATCTCACTCATTTATGGATATAATGAACAACATAAACTGATGAACAAAAACAGATCCAGAGACAGAGAAACATCTATCAGACCATCAAACCTCAAAGGGAAGGTAGGGAAGGGTGGAGGTAAGAGGGAGAAATCAATCAAAAGACTTGTATAGCATGCATATAAGCCTAACCAATGGACACGGACAACAGGGGAGTGAGGGCATGAATGGGGGGTGGAGGAGTAATGAGGGAATAAGGACACATATGTAACACCTTAATCAATAAATTGAGGGAAAAAAAGAATACCAGAAAATTTTCAAGAAAAAAGAAATGTGGACACATTTCCAGAACCACCATTCCCCAGACTGTATGACCTGCGACAGCTATGGATGCTGACAAGCCTGTGCGGAAAGGTGGAGTTTCTGAGCTGGGCTCAGATAAAACAGCAGAGATTATGAACCTGCAGGCTGTGTGCTAGGCCTTTCACTCATAATTGCTCATTACCCATTTAAGAGGCTTGTAATGCTGGCCTTAGTACAGATAAGAAAATTGGCTCCCAGTGAAGTAATTTGCCTTAACCTTCGCTTACTTTCATATGCAACTAAACTAGTGGATTAATTAAGTGTTTAGATTACCAAACGTAGTACATTGATCATCATTTGCAAAATGAAATTACACTTTATTGAATTTCTGTGAAGCAGGAAATGTGGATAAAGAGGACTAAGGGCTGACATTATAGTTCTTCCTAACAATTCGCTATAGAAATAAGACAGGAAAATGAAATAGGTGGGATTTGTCTAAAACTGAAAGTTGTCCTGGAGGTAGGAAGCAAATGGAAGAAATTAATGAGAAGTGTGAAGGGTTGCTTTCCTAAGAATTAGTGGTAGAATCCATCTTACTTAGCATCTTTATAAATGTTTGGGAGGAGACGCTATCTAAGTATTATCAGATCTAAATAGACTTTCTTCTAGTATTGCAGGAAAGGTTTAGACAGTCATTGAGAGGTTAATGACTCACGTGAGGGATTTAAAAAATATATATATATTATTGATTTTTTACAGAGAGGAAGGGAGAGAGATAGAAAGTCAAAAACATCGATCAGCCGCCTCCTGCACGCCCCTCAGTGGAGATGTGCCCACAAGCAAGACACATGCCCGCAATGGGAATTGAACCTGGGACCTTTCAGTCCAAAAGCTGATGCTCTATCCACTGAGCCAAACCCATCTCGGCACGTGAGGGATTTAAATAGCTGACTTTGGGCCAATTAAATGCACTTACCATCAGAAGAGGGTGTGTGTGTGTGTGTGTGTAGAGTGGGGGAAGTATCCAATGACTAAAATACTTATTGAAGATGGAATAAAAATGGGAATTTTTGGAAGAAAAAGGCAGGGCGAGGGTGAGTTTGAGGCAAAAAAAAAAACAAAAATAAAATACCACACAAACAACAAAACACATACAGAAAACAAACAAAACTATTAACATTTTTCTCAGAGTAACTGAAACCTCCCCTAGGAATTCTGAGACAACTGCCAAGAGCAACCTCAAAAATAACAAAAACCCTTTCCCTACTTTTATGTAAAAGTGTGAGGTTGATATAGTTGGAATATTGTGTATTTTTATTCTTACTTGTGAAAATGAGTTGTTTGAAGAACTAAACTCACTGGAAAGATGTGGGCAAGAGGTGGCTGCTTAAACTGAGAGAGTGTGAAAATATTAGGTTGAGAAGAATTGAAGAATATTGATAAGAACACTGGTTTTTGTTTCTTATTTTTGCCAATCTCTGTTAAGGTATGTGTTAGGTCACCGAAGGAGGAATGCATGAGACCAGGATGGTGAGGGATTATGAATTTATCCCATCATCTGCACACCAGGTGGCTGAGCATGGATGGCTCCAGCACCCTATGATGGGAGTCAGAGGCTGCTAAAGGACTTTGGGCGGGCTTTTTCTGGGCAGAGACTTCCGTATGCATACCTGGAGGGGGAATAATGGAATGTAGTCACAGCAAGTGAAATGTGGTCTCTGAAAAGGGTCTGTCCTTAGTGAAATGACCTGAAAAACCAGTTCCCAGGGGAGGGGCATCAATTCAATTGTTCATCAAACAGTATGCATATCAATTGTTTTTCTGGGTGTAATTCAATACTTGACCTTCCCCGGGTTCAAATTGCCTTTCCAAAATCATCTTTTATTACAGACCACCAACATGCAGCAACATGAAGTGCATCTAACTATGTTAATGAATATCATTATCATTATGATCCTTTAAAAACCAACTTATCTGCCCTATTCTGTGAAGCCTTCCCCCCAAAATCTTTCACCCTCCCACTTGAAGATTCACTGATGGTTTGTTCTGGTCTTACTGCTTTCCTCAGCAGTATTCTGCCTCATTTCTTAGTTATTTGTTTATGTACATCACATTCCCCATTATTAGCTCCTCAAGGTAGAGAATATTGTATTCCACTTCAAAATTTGTTATGTATCTCTTAAGATTTCTACCAGATTTATAAAGAGTAAACATATAGCCCTAACTGGTTTGGCTCAATGGATAGAACATCGGCCTTCAGACTGAAGGGTCCCAGGTTCAACCTCGGTCAAGGGCATGTATCTTGGGTGCAGGCACATACCCAGTAGGGAGTGTGCAGGAGGCAGCTGATCCATGTTTCTCTCTCATCAATGTTTCTAACTCTCTATCCTTCTCCCTTCCTCTCTATAAAAATTCAATAAAATATATATTTTTAAAAAAGAGTAAACATATTTATGTTTTTCTAAGATATAAGTGGTATCTTACAAGATATGAGGAACATTTAAAGAGGATTTGGGTGGTAGTGTACAATGTTTATGTACACCAGAGTAAGTCCTTCATTCCTGTAAGAGGAAAATGATTGTAAAATGATAAAAATATATTATACTATGTTTTGTTATATAACTTTGCTACTTTCTCAAAATAGTCTTAGAAATTCACCTTAAAAAATGTCTATTCTAGCTGTTTGAAGAATACTGTCATAAAAGTTGCAATAGAAGAGCTAATAAGAGAAATACAATTTTTATTGTTTTCTCTAAAAAATGAGGATAATTTGATTTCCTTGTCATTACATCACTTCTTTTCTTATATTTCCTTAATTAATGGAAAAGCATTTACATAATTTCCCTGTTTTCCTCTAAGCCATTGTTAACAAAAACAATTCTTTGGAATTTTTTAAAGATGGATAAGGCAGACTTACTTAGGACCATCAATCAGGTTAGCTATTAAGATCACAGCAAAGAGATTTTATAGGAGGAATACAGCATTGACAAGTGGGAATTTATAGCCAAGGTGGAAGAGGTAGGTGAGAGTTGCTATATCAATGGCTAGAAAATTACTAAGAGGAAACATCAAGGTCAGAGACTTTAGCTAAGTCATCCTAACAGAATTCTTGCTAAAGATAGGCCAGGGTGATCAGACACCTCCTAGAGCAGTGGTTCTCAACCTTCCTAATGCAGCAACCCTTTAATACAGTTCTTCATGTTATGGTGACCCCCAACTATAAAATTATTTTCGTTGCTACTTCATAACTGTAATTTTACTACTATTAGGAATCGTAATGTAAATATCTGATATGCAGGATGTATTTTCATTGTTACAGATTGAACATAATTAAAGCATAGTGATTAATAACAAAAACAATATGTAATTATATATTGTGAAATATTTATTTCTAATTACAAATATATGAAATTTTGTCTTGAAGCATGGTGTAGCATGGGTAACAGTCTTAATATAACAACAGTAAACTACATTGCTACATTTTGCGATAGTGTGAGTAAAAAGCCAACATACATGCGAAGGTTGAGATTGCTTCTTTCTCACCAGATCAGAAATTCTCGAGGCAGTCTTTGCAAGAGCACAATGGAGATCATCTTCCACAACAAATGTACTTCTATTTAGACTTTATAACCAACAAGCTGGAAAACTCTGTTTCACAAAGATATGTTGTTGGAAATGGAAAAGGTAGGCATAACATAGTCTCAGATAGAACAGGATATGACTGCAAACACTTGATCCAGAATTTCCTAACTGGCATTGTAGAGAAATCAGTTCTCCCTGCATCGCTGTTAATAAGTTCAATGAACTCCTCTTCTGCTATCTCAGGAACATCTTCAACTTTGTGAATGGGCTTCTGGCAAGTGCAAATGAGCATCAGGTAGATTTGGAAAGTACCATGAAATTTTGTCTGCAAGCATGTGCAAGTGTACTTTCACAGAAATTATCATTGTAATTCTTTTGTCTGGTTTAATGTCATGTTCCTCAAAGAAAGCAGATAAGGTAGGCAATACATAAAGTTTATTTTCATCCAATTTTTTTTTTTTGTCAAAGCTGAAGTTTCATTTGCAATGGTCAAATTTTTTCAGACAAATTGAGGCATGTTGCATTTGGTCTTTGCAGTGATAAATTTAAGTTATTCAAGATGGCAAAAATGGCAACCAAAGTAAGTTATTTCTGCAGTCCACTTTTATTGTTGAAAAGTGCTTTGAACTATGGTCTTGCTTTCTGATTAAAAAACTTTTTGAGTTCATCACGAAGCTCAAAAACACGTTTTAAAACTTTTCCTCTTGACAACCATCCTACTTCAGTGTGAAATAGCAGAGCATTGTTTGGCGCATCCTACTCCTTGCACAGTTGTGAAAATAGTCAACTGTTTAAAGTGCTCACCTTTACAAAATTGACAGAACTTATGACGCTTTTCATTACTTCTTGTAACTCTTGTGGCAGCGTCTTCATTGCTAATATTTGCCAATGAATCATACAGTGAGTTCTGATGATTTTTGGTGACTCATTCAGTACAAAACGTTGATATCCAGATGGACATCCTAGCAGAGCTGGAGCACTATCTGTGCAAACACCACAAACCTTTCCCCAAGAGATCTTATACTCTTTCAGAAATGAACCAACTTTGTCAAATACATCACGTGCAGTAGTTGTCATTCTAAAAGGTTTGCAAAAAAAAGAAACTCATCGTTAAAGTTGCCATTATTAATATACCTCACATAAACCAGTAACTGTGAACAGTTTGCAACGTCTGTAGATTCATCAAGCTGGATATTAAGTTTTGGAAGTGGAGCAGATTTAATTTCCTGGATTACCTAATCAAGAATATCAGCAGACATGTCATCTATTCTTCTCAGACAGTGTCATTAGATAAGAAAATTGCACTCAATTTCTAACAAATTCATCTCTAATCATAACTAGAACAATGTCTTTGGCTGCTGGTAACAGTAAATCCTAAGCAATGGTGTGAGGTTTCATAGCTCTGACTATGATTCTGAGTGCCACCAAATATGAAGCTTCAACGGCTGCTAAGTTTTGTGTGTGGTACTTGTCACCAGTGTCAAATCTGGCTTTCTTGAGTCCATCAGCTTTGCTTCGAAAATAGTTGGTATGTTTGCCAGCAAAGCTCCGATGCTTGCTATCAAAATGACGTTTTAGTTTGTTCAGCTTCATAGGTTCGGCTGATAGAACTTCACAACAAATAACACATTGCAGTTTCTCAATTTCTGCTGTAATTATTGAGGTAAAACCATACTGTAAAAAATCCTCACTATATTTTCCTCTCTTAACGTTCTTCTCTATATGACCCATTGTCATGAGATGGTTTGTTACTGAAAATAATATATAACAATAGCTTTAATAACACGAAAGATAATACATGGCATAGTTCAGTCAATACAATTCATTAAAGTTTCTTATGATTTAGCATTCTGTTTTTTTTTTTTACATACCTGTTACTATCACAAGGCGGCAGTATTTACATCAACTACAGCTGAATATAGAAGGACCAATCAGCATCCAGATTAACTTCCCATGGTACAGATTTTTTTTTGTTGTTGCAGTAGTTGATGATTTTACAATACATGATTTTACATTTACCCAGTAATTATAATTCATGAAGTATAGTTTTAACTCCAATACTGCTGTTTTCAACACAATAGCTGCTTTTAACAGAGTAGCTGCTTTCAACAAAGCAGCTGCTCTCTAACCAGTAGCTGCTCTCTACACAGTAGCTGTACTCTACACATGTGTGACTGGTTTGCATAAGTACATTATGGTGCCAACCCCGTCACATACACCTGTATTTGGATAGGGTGTATGTGATGGGATTGGTGTGATAATTTAATCCGCCGGGTACTCTCATGTGGGTGTGTCTGCATGTGGGCGGACCCTCCTGGAGACGGATAGAGGAGCAGTGTCTTGGTTCCTAAGACCATCGGAAATATGTGTTTTCCGGTGTTTTTAGGTAATCCCTGTGAAAGGGTTGTTTGACCCCCTGTGAAAGGGATCACAACCCACAGTTGAGAGCTACTGTCCTAGGGGGTGATGGAGAAGGAGAAACCTGATGATACTGATTCGGGTTGTTTTATTGAGCCTGGTGATTTCTTTCCTGGGTTCTTGTCCAGAGGCATTCCAGAATGAAGCCATAGATAAAAGGTGGTAGGTAAAAAGTACAGAAACTTTATTGCAACCAAATACTACCTCCAAAACCTTACTTCTAAATTCTAAGCCTAAGACTCTGCTCTCCTTGGCACAGGGTAGCAGAGGGGTCATCTAAAAAAGGGGTCCTCTAAGTTCCTTATCTTAAGACTCTGTCCCTCCTGGAGGGACAGAGGGACCCCCTAAGAAGAGTGACCACTGCTTTCTTTGTCTTGAGGCATTAAATAGGCTAGAGACCCTCCTTCTCTACCGTGGGACCTTAGCCCCACATACACTTGATCATCTTATATGTTTAGGTTGAGTCACTTTTGATTTTATCTTAGAGCTTTCTCCCAATTGTGCTGGCCTGGGATGTTTTATCTTATAGCTCTCCCAGCTGCTCGGTCAGGGCTGTTTTTGATTTAACTTCTGGTCATTTTAATTGCTCAGGCCAGAGATACCTCTGTCCTTGGTTTATGGTGTTTGAATTGCTCAAGCCAGAAATGTTTCCTTCTGCCTGAATCCCTCCCTTCTAAGGCATTTCTCTATCCTCTGTACAAGTAAGATAAGCACCCTGGCGTTTTCAAGTCCTCATCTATGCATTCCTCTCAATATATCCCTGACTATTGGAGCTCTTAGGACCTTTGCTATGAGCTCTATGACGTCAGAAATTCTGAAGATCAAGAAGAGCCAGGTTGGACTGCCCAAGTGTTAGTCCCACATCAAAACCTATTCCCTATAAACTGTCTAAAGAATTCTTACTTCATTTCCAGTCGACTATGTTTAAGATGATGTAAAGAGAAAGCATAGCCAGGGGGTGTGGAACCCCAGGAGCCCCTGATTCAAGTTTACACAGGAGCTTTATGGACTCTGCATCTATCCCCAAACCAGCCCCCATTCCCCTTCTCCCACTCCCTTTGTCTCTTGCTAATGGAAATCCTTTCAGCATGGTTTACATCTTTCTTTCGCTCCCATATTTTATGTAGAAAAACACTTGCAAAACTCTGGGACAACTGGTGGAGGTATTGTCTTTTTTATCCAACTGATTGACCCCTTTTTGTCTCTTCTACCCACTGTCCTGCTATAATTTAATTTAGGAGATCTCAAAATTTTCTCCTTGTCATCTCGAGCTACCTTATCACTCTGTTAGCTGCAGTAAACAGTAACATGATGGGGTTCAGGACACACTACCCCAAAATATGGCTCCTTGTCCTGTTAATATTGACCATTTTAACATCTGGTAAGAAATTCATGTCAGCATATTTGATTGCCTGTATCTTTGTCTGCTCTTAGATGTCTCCTTTGACCTGGATTTAACACCTTCTTAGTCCCTTCATTAATTAATTAGTTAAAAAAAACCTTTGGTACATGTTTTGCACTTGACTGACTGCTGTGATTTTTCCTCTTACAAAAGTTAAATTTTAACTATTTATAATTAATAGAGGTGGTTGAGAGTATAATAGGAGCAAGAGTGACAAAGAAATAAATTGTGCATGTGCTTTTAAGTATTATTTTTCCCTTAAAATTAAATATAAATATAGTTAAGTCTATGAACTCCTTTATACTTCAATATTGGGAGGACGCCAAAGAGTTTTTGTTTGAGAAATGTGAAAAACATTTATTTTTTGAATCATTAGAGAAGAGCAATCACATATAAACCCATTGCATAGTAACATAGTAAATAGTATTTTTGTAAAAAATTAAAATAAACAAGTTACATTTTCTGAAACTGAAAAAATGAGAAGAATGGCTTTTTTTGTTGTTGTTGTTTTACATTTTGGAAAATCTTAAAAGTGTTTGACTTACTAGCAATTAGCTGGGTTCTCATGTCTGCTTTTGCATTGAATCGGTTGTGATAGCCTCTGTACTATACACTTGTGAGAGAACTAGAATGAAATGGACAAATAAATTCTTGGAACTATTATACAAATGTTGTTGTTTTTTTTGCTTGTGTATCCCCTGAAAGAGTTTCAGGGACCTTAGAGGTCCAGAGATCACCCTGCATCTTTGCCACAGAATGAATGTTTGTGTCCCACCCAATTCATAGATTGAAACCAATGTGATGGGATTAGGAGGTGGGACTTTGGGGAGGTGATCAAGTCACAAAGACAGAGGTCTCATAAATGGCATTAGTACTTTTATAAAGTAGACCTCAGATTGTCTGTCCACTGACCCCTTTCAGGGCATGTGCAAACACAGCTAAATTTAGCTATCCATGGACCAGGAAGTGGACCCTCACCAGACACTGAATCTACCAGTGCCTTGACCTTGGATTTGCTAGCTTGCAGAACTAAGAGAAATAAATGCTTGTTGTTTAAACTATCCGTTTATGGTATTTAGCTGTGGCAGCCCAAAAGAACTAAGACAGTCCTTAAGAAAAGGGTCAGTTTATTCTAGATTATAAAATAAAATAGTGAAGCCCTAGCTGGTTTAGTTCAGTGGATAGAGCGTTGGCCTGTGGACTGAAGGGTCCCATATTCCATTCCTGTCAAGGGCACATCCCCAGGTTGTGGGCTGGATCCCCAGTAAGGGGCATTTGGGAGGCAGCCGATCAATTATTCTCTCTCATCATTGATGTTTCTGTCTCTCTCCCTTTCTCTCTGGAATCAATACAAATATATTTAACAAAAATCAATAAAATAAAATAGGATAGTGAAGAAAATTTGAAAAGTGAATTATATTTCCTTTGCTTTTGTAATACCTGAGTTTGAAAAAAGGCTATAAAGTATGTTAAACTTTTACCAAAGATTATTCAGTTTTAATGGCTTACTTGCTTGGTTCACTGATTAATAACCTTCACTTATAATATGAAAGCTCAGTCTCTTTTGCTTTCATATTATGTCCCTGCATAGCAGAGATTCTGTGGCTTATCAGAATAGTGTTTGTGCTTTATGTTGATTTTAATATGCTTTCATTGTTTTTTTTTTAAAAGAACCAAGTCTTTTTTTGAAAGAGCTAGGTTTCTTTACAATCATATTACCTTCTATGTTGCCCTTAATAGTCTTTTATTGACATTTTGATTAAATAAGTAACCAAGTATTATTTCTTAGTAACTTGTGAGCCTACCTTAATTAAATGTTCACATATCGTCTGGCAACACTTTTGAAATTGTCTACTTGATACCAGAAGCCTAAATTTAGAAAAAAGAAAATAAGAATTTAAAAATATCTTTTACACCAGCAATTTTCAACCTTTTTCATTCCATGGCAGACATAAACTAATTAGTAAAATTCGGCAGCACACCAAAAGATATATTTTGTCTGACAAAGAAAAGAAAAAAGAAGTTATAATTTTGATTCATTCATACTGGATGGCTGTTATTGTGTTGTCATTTTTTCCCTTTATAATCCAAGGGAAAAGAGGTCAGTGTCCCTGACTAAATAGCCAGATATTGCATGTTCTAAATCACTGTTTTACATCTTAAGATTTTCAAAAGGATTCCAGGGGGGGGAAAAAATCACAGAGATTTGGTGTTTCATGTTATAAAAAGAGACAGGTTGGAAATAGATTTGTTTGCGATGTTCCTATTGTGAGAATTAGATGGGAAGATTTGCTCACCATATTCACAAATGTCAAGATAAATTTTCAGAGATTGGATGTGTTATGAGACCTCCCTAGCGGTCTGCCAGTACCCTTGCTGTCTACAATAGGTTTTTACTTTCATGGGAAATTGGATCAAAAGTCATGAAATAGTAATGTGTTGCACCCCAATAGAGAATTTTATTTTTATAGTTATATACACATTTTCAATAAGAATTTGTCTCCCTTTATACCAGGATATAACTGGACAAAATTGCTTGGAATATATGATTTGAGAATGCTTTTTAATAAGCTATATCAGGTATTTTTATCGAAAACAAAGGTTGACTCTACATATGGAACCAATAAGCCCACCCAGGAAAATTGGCTTCCAGGATCCCAAGCTAACAAATGATGAGAGGAAGTTCACTTAGGCAAGCCAGGAAACTTAGCCAATTTTTGAGGGCCTCAAAAAGAGGGGGAATCATTAAATTTATAGGCACCGCACAAGAAATCTGGTGAAGAGAAGTTTTGATCCTTGATTTCTTACCCTCAAGATAGCAAATAATAGGAGTTTTTAAGATGTCCAACCAAGCTTCCTTACAAAATCTCCCAATCAGAACTTGATTTTGTGGCCTTAATGCCTAGTGCTTACGTTTGAGTAGCAAACTCAAGGAAGCTTCTAAGGCTGCTGGCTAACCCTGCTGCTCAGAAGCTTCTCTTTCAGAGCCAGTAGTAAAAGTTTAAGGCTTTCAGCGGGGCCAGAGGAGGCGAGTGAGATGCAGCAGTGTCCTACCAACCCCTAAGGAAGCCTGAAGCAAAAGGACTAATCAGTAATGCTGATCCTGTCTTTGTTTAAAACTTGGGCATTTTGTTCACTTATTTGCATTCCTTTTGATTTTCAAAAACATTGCATCAAACTGTTGGTCACTCGTTATTCATTGATCAATTTTTAGTTCTCCCTTAAATCTTGTGTGCAGACAAGTACTTCCGTTGCCTCATTCTGATCCTGGCTTTGTTTTGTAACCCACGTGCTCTGTGACACCTCAACTTTGCCTAGTAACAAAGCAGCCAAAAACAATAGGTTAAAGAACGGGCAGAGCTGTATTCCAATGGACCTTGAATCATGAAGACTGAAATTTGAGTTTATGTGTCACAAAAAATTACTCATCTTTGGATGCTTTTTGACCACGTAAAAGTGCAAAAACTACTCTTACTCACGGGAGGTACAAAATACAGGCACAGAGCTAAAATGGGCCCATACGCTGTAGTTTATGGATGCCTTCCCTTGCTTTACCTCTGTAAACAATCAAGACCAAACTTAACCAAACCTGCCTTTTTTTGTGTGTTATTAAAATAATCTTTGAGATTATTCTTATTAACAGGAGAGAAGAATGTCAGGGAAAATTGTGAAATACCTTAAAATGAAAAAATATTTCTGGGTGTCCTATGAAGTGCTGGGTGGGGTTTAGCCCAGTCTCCATAATTATTTGTAACTTCCAGTGCTTGTAAGTTTACCACTTGAGTACTTGTAGTGAACTGCTAGTAATACAAATAATTTTTGCTGGTAAAGATGCAATTGATTATTTCTCTATGTGTTTTGACCATTAAAAAATCTATTAACAAATTTATTTCAGCACTTGTGATTGCCTCTATTTATGTCTTATCTTCAGAATCTCCTTGAACTGGATTTTTATACTTTTCTAGTTCCCCCAATAATTGAGTTGAAACATTCTTTAACACCTTTATTTTTGTACAAGGTTTATGATTTTACCTTTTTTTTTTTTTAATTCTCACCTGAGGATATTTTTCCCTTGATTTTTAGAGAAAGTGAAAGAGAAAGAGAAATATCCACATGAGAGAAACACATTGCTTGCTTGCCTTCTGCATGAGCCCTGACCAGGGCCCTGGCCGGGGAGGATCCTGCAACCCAGGTATGTGTCCTTGACCGGGATCAAACCCAGGACCCTTTGGTCCACAGGCCGACGCACAAACCTGCTAGGGCCGGATTTTATCTCTTAAATGTATCCCTTAACAATGGGTTAAGACAAACATATATTATTATTAAAAGTTTAATTCCGTACCCAGGGAAAGTGAAGGTATCTCTTGGATTATTTATTTAATATTTTTTGATCATCAACTCTGAAGCACGTTGTTAAAGATGCAAACATGAATAAGGAAGAACCTTCCCCTCAGAATTCATGATCTAGGCCACCTTCTGGTCCTTCCTATTGATTCATCCATTGATTCACTCTCTGACACTACAAATACTTACTGAGGCCTATTGTTGGTACTACAGCTCAGCCCATTTGGGTTGAATTATCTTTTCCAATATGACCTTCATTGACTTACTCACATGTTTAACAATGTTGCTGCAGGAAAATATGTTAGGCATTTCAAGCAACTTATGTTGCTCAATTAAAAATCTTCGCAACATCTCTATAGCTTTCTCAAATAGAAGAGGAAAAAGTCCTACTTTCATATTTCTTATTACTACAATTTACAAATAATTTTTAATTATTCTATTGTGTTGAAAACTTACTGTATTATCCATGGATTGCACATATTTTTTCTATAATACTGTTATCACTGAGTGTGTTTTTTAAAATTCTTTTCTGGAATTGCCTACAAATGTAGCAGTCTACTATTGTTTATACCTCAGTTAGATATTCATCCATTTAAAGAAGATTTGATTTTAAAAAGGCGTCTCAGTGTTTTGGAAAAAAATTGGTCTCATTGTACAGATGTGAGACTAAGGATAAAAAATGATAAGATTTTAAAATATATTTTATTGATTTTTTACAGAGAAGAAGGGAGAGAGATAGAGAGCTAGAAACATCGATGAGAGAGACATCGATCAGCCGCCTCCTGCACGCCCCCACTGGGGATGTGCCCACAACCAAGATACATGCCCCTGACCAGAATCGAACCTGGGACCTTTCAGTCCTCAGGCCGATGCTCTATCCACTGAGCCAAACCGGTTTTGGCAAAAAAAAATGATAAGATTTTAGATGAGCTTCTTTCCACCTTAACTCTTTTCCCATAAGAAAAGTAGAAATTATCCCAAAGCCTTTTACCACTTTAAAGTCTATAAAGTATTAAATATAGAGTAGTAAATGAAATTTCCACTTGGGTCCTTCAATTCCTGCTCCTCCAATTTCATTTATCAGAGGGTACCACTATTAAGAAATACAGGTACAAATATTAACAAATTTCACGACTAGCAATATGATATGTATAGACACTAAATTAAATTATTTAGGTGTTTCCAAAGATAGGTCTATATACAATAAGTATATATATATATATTTTTTTTAAATACATTTTTTAAATTGATTCAGAGAGAGGAAGGGAGAGGGAGAGATAGAAACACCTGTTTCTGCACACCCCACACTGGGGATCGTGCCCACAACCCAGGCGTGTGCCCTGACTGGAACTCAGTCATCTCCTGATTCATGGGTTGATGCTCAACCACTGAGTCACACTGATTGGGCTACACATATAATTTTAAAACCATATTTGCCTGTAAATTTCCTTTTACTAATGGCCATCATGGGAACTTGGTAGATAGATAATAAAGGTGATATTTTAGATAAGAGTGTTATCACTATGCCTAAAATGCATTATCTGGTGAGTGCAGCTCATGCCCACAGATTTTCTTCTAGTTTCAATAATGATCAGCATTTCTCATGTCTACCTCCCATCATTTTTATGGTATCATTTAAAACTAAGTTGTAAATTCCATGGTATTTCACCTTAACTATTTTGAAATGCATCTAATAAAAAAAGACAGTCTTCTATATTATCATGGTATTCTTTTAATGCCTAACAAAATTAACAATCTACACTAATAAAAGAGAAAGATGCAAATTGTACCTTCGCCACGCCCACCATCCAACCAGGAGTATGCAAATTAACCCAACAAATATGGAGAGTTAATTTGCATACACAGTACCCAGCAGCTGGAGGCAGGACACTTGCATTGTTGCCGTGGTGACGATGCAGGCATTTTGCACCATCCCAGCTGTTCCTAGCCTCTGGGCATCGTAGAAAGGAGGAAAGGCGACTCCAGGCAGAGCAAAAGCTGTGCTGGCAGCCAGGGTAAGGAAGGCCCATTCTGCACCAAGATTCATACATCGGGTATATAGTAATTATATAATATCTAATATCCAGTTCATAGTCAAATATCCTTACTTGTACAAAGATAATTTTCTTTTGTTAAATTATTTTAAACTAGAATCCATTCTAGGACCATACATTTCACTTTGTTTCTCCAGTCTTTTTTTTTTTTTTTTAATATATTTTATTGATTTTTTTACAGAGAGGAAGGTAGAGGGAAATAGAGTTAGAAATTATTGATGGGAGAGAAACATTGATCAGCTGCCTCCTGCACACCTCCCACTGGGGATGTGGCCACAACCAAGGTACATGCCTTGACCAGAATCAAACCTGGGACCTTCAGTCTGCAGACTGATGCTCTATCCACTGAGCCAAACCAGTTAGGGCTTCTTCAGTCTTTTTGGATCTAGTCCAGATGCCCTACTTTTGTTTTCATGACATTGAATTTTTAAAGAGTCTAGTTTAGATGTTTTATAAATTATGGTCCTATGTTCCTTTCTTCTAAGGTCAGGTTATTGAGATGTGATTTATGCAGTGTAAAATTCATCTTTTTTAGTGGATAGTTCTATGAGTTTTGACAAATACCCTCAATCATGTAACCACCACCATACCAATATAGAATACTTCTAACTCCCCCAAAAGTTTCATTCTGCCTTTTTGCAGTAGATTCCCCCATGGCCCCCTGCTAAATCTTGGCAATCACTATTCTGGTTTCCGTCCCTAGGTTTTGCCTTTTTTTGAAAGTCATATAAATGAAATCATACACCATGTAGCCTTTTTTTAAAAACAATATACCTGGTGCATGAAATTTGTGCACAGATGGTATGTCCCTCAGCCCAGCCTGCACCCTCTCCAATCTGGTACCCCTCTCACAATCCAGGACTACTTGCCTGCCTGCCTGCCTTTCTTATTGCCCCTAACTGCTTCTGCCTGCCAGCCTGATCACCCTCTAACCATTCTCCTGCCAGTCTGATTGATGCCTTATTGCTCCCCTGCCAGCCTGTTTGCCCCTGCCTTCCCCTGCAGGCTTGGTCACCCCTAACTGCCCTCCCCTGCAGGCTGGGTCCCCCCCAACTGCTCTCTCCTGCAAGGCTATGTCCTCCCCTTCCCCCACAACTACCCTTCCCTGCAGGTCTGGTCACCCCCAACTTCCCTCCTCTGCTGGCCTGGTCACCCCTATCTGCCCTCTCGTGCAAGCTTGATTGCCCCCAACTGCCGTCCCTTGCAGGCCTGGTCCCTCCGAACTGCCCTCTCTTGCTGGACATCTTGTGGTGGCCATCTTGTGTCCACATGGGGGAAACCATCTTTGACCACATGGGGGCAGCCATCTATGTGTTGGTGATGGTCAATTTGCATATTACTCTTTTATTAGATAGTATTGGTTTCAGAGAGGAAAGGACAGGGAGAAAGGGCTAGAAACATCAATGATGAGAGAATCATTGGTCTGCTGCCTCTTTCACACCCTCTACTGGGGATCAAGCCTGCAACCAAAGTATATGCCCTCAACCAGAATCAAACCTGGGACTCTTCAATCCAGAGGCTGATGCTCTATCCACTGAGTCATATCAGCTAGAGTTTCTGCAGCCTTTTTTTAAGTCTGACTTTTTTCACTTAGGATATATTGAAGATTTAATCAATGTGTAGATATATCACAATTTATTAATTCACCAGTGGAAAAATGAGTGGTGTGCATGTTTTATAATTATGTTTAAAGCTGCTATAAATTTTGCATATAAGCTTTTGTGTAAATATACATTCTCATTTCTTTTCGGTAATACCTAGGACAGAGACTGATGGATCATATGGTAACTATGTGTTTAATTTTAGAAAACTCTGGCTGCATGTTTTCCTAAGTATCTGTACCAAATTTGCATTTCCACCATCAGTGTATCAATATATGAGAATATTGGTTGTTCCACATTCTTGCCAATACGTATGTCATTAAAAAGTCTTTAGCCATGCTAGTAAGGCATCTTCTGAGTTTAGTTTGAATCATCTTCATGAACAATGATGTTGAGCTGTATGTTTTTGAGGGCAGATAGTTTCTGGACTAACTGCCATTAGAAAGACCCACCCCAAAACACATTAAAGTCATTCCTTTATTGTTTTTTGTTTGTTTCCTATTATCAAGCTTTCTCTCTTTTGACTGAGATCACAAACCAAGCCCCGATGCCTACCCCAGTCCAGTCAGAAAGCTGCCCGGATTTTTCCAATCCTGACACTTTTTACTTGTTTGTGTAGATTAAAATCTTTCTACCGCCGAAACCGGTTTGGCTCAGTGGATAGAGCGTCGGCCTGCGGACTGAAAGGTTCCAGGTTTGATTCCCGTCAAGGGCACATACCTTGGTTATGGGTACATTCCCAGTAGGGGGCGTGCCCTTGGCTGGAATCAAACCTGGGACCCTTCAGTCCACAGGCTGATGCTTTATCCATTGAGCCAAACCAATTTTTACAAATACGAAAGAAAATAGAAAATATTAGATTGATTTGTCAAGGAAAATCATTGGCAAAACAACAGGAATTGGCAAGAATCCCTAGATGTACACACGTTTCCAAAATAAGGTTGAAATAAAATCCCCTGGAGGAGCCCAAAAGACCCAAACACTTATATTTCACTTATTCCCATTTTTTCAGGTCGGGGTGGGAGAGGTGACTCTTAATAACAATTGTTGTTGGACAACCAAATTTAGAAGAGAATATGTTTATGTCTGCCTTGCCTATTGGGTTTTAGACAATAAAATTTTAATCTCCATTTCTTTGTCTTGATATGTGGTTAGTGGGAAATAATGGACCCAATATAGGGATGCATCTGCATCACTGCTTGCTGTAGGCATAGCTCAACACACACACAGCAAGCTAGGTTAAAAATGACTTACAACAGTAATGTATAATTGAAAAGCAAGTAAAACAATGGGAACCCAAAGTTACTTTAGATAACACAGGTGCTAAAATAATAAAGTGTCCTAGAAAGTTGAGGGAATTTTTGTCATTTATGAGGTTAAAGAGACCAGACTCCAAATTGTTTCTTCCATTATTTTCATACTTAGATATGATTCTAAGTTTGTATATTTAGAGAGGAAAATAACACACACAAAAAAATTACTTTATTATCCCTTTCTATATCCAAGGAGGATTGTCCATTCTCTGAGTACTGACAAAGAACAATATCTGAGCACTTGGGAAGGAAGCAACAGAAGACAAAAATCCCATAATCCAGAGATTAATAAAGATAATAGTATCAGACACAAGATCGGAGGAGAGGAGAGAGTCCTCCCTTCTTCTGTCCTCACTGTGTCCCAGAAGGGATTACACATGGGATTTCATTTTTTTAATTTATTTTTTATTTTTTTTATTCTTTATTATTCAAATTATTACATTTGTTTCTCTTTTTTCCCCTCCATAGCTCCACTCCACCCAGATCCCACCCTTCCCTTTACCCTTATCTCCCCCCCATTGACTTCATCCATAGGTGTATGATTTTTTTGTCCAGTCTCTCCCTGTACACCCCTCACCCCTTTCCCCCTGAGAATTATCAGTCCACTCCCTTTCTGTGCTCCTGATTCTATTATATTCACCAGTTTATTCTGTTGATCAAATTTTTAAATCACTCAATTTTTATATTCACTTGTTGATAGATATGTATTTGTTGTTCATAATTGTTTATCTTTTACCTTTTTCTTCTTCCTCTGCTTAAAGAGTACCTTTCAGCATTTCATATAATACTGGTTTGGAGTTGATGAACTCCTTTAGCTTTTTCTTATCTGTGAAGCTCTTTATCTGCCCTTCAATTCTGAATGATAGCTTTGCTGGATAGAGTATTCTTGGTTGTAGGTTCTTGCTATTCATCACATTGAATATTTCTTGCCACTCCCATCTGGCCTGCATCGTTTCTGTTGAGAAATCAGCTGACAGTCGTATGGGTGCTCCCTTGTAGGCAATGAACTGTTTTTCTCTTGCTGCTTTTAATATTCT
>JAAGEH010002531.1:16757998-16961663 GCA_011751065.1 Lasiurus cinereus
CCCCCCCGCCGCCGCCGCCGCCGCCGCCGCAGTGACGGACTGAGCCGGTGGGTCAGGCTCGCACCGGCCGCCCCGCCTGCAGGCTCGGCCGCTCCGCCGCGCCCCCCAGCCCGCGCCCCCCCCCCCCCCCCCGGCCTCTCGGGGCGCAGCATGTAGCCCCGACGGGCGCCGAGGCGGCCGCAGCGGACGCCCACCCCCGCCGCGCGTGTGAGCCCGTGTGAGCGTGTGCGCCGGGGGCGACCCGCCCGCCGCGCCCGAGCCCGAGCCCGAGCCCGAGCCCGAGCCAGCGAGCGGCCTGCCCGCGGCCGGGAGCCCACTCTCCGGGCCTCGCACGCCCCGTGTCCCGGTCCCCCTCCTCGGGGCCTTCTATATGGGCCACCTTCTCTCGAAGGAGCCGCGTAACCGCCCGAGCCAGAAGAGGCTTCGCTGCTGCAGCTGGTGCCGCCGCCGCCGCCCGCTCCTCAGGCTGCCCCGCCGGCCGCCGGCCAAGGCGCCCCCGCAGCCGGCGGCGCCCCGGAGCCGGGACTGCTTCTTCCGCGGGCCCTGCATGCTCTGCTTCATCGTGCACAGCCCCGGCGCGCCCGCCCCCGCCGGCCCAGAGGAGGAGCCGCCGCTGTCGCCGCCGCCGCCGCCGCCGCCGCCGCCGCGGGACGGGGCCTGCGCCGCGGCCGCCTCCTCGCAGCACCTGGCGCGGCGCTACGCGGCCCTGGCCGCCGAGGACTGCGCCGCCGCCGCCCGCCGCTTCCTGCTGTCCTCGGCCGCCGCCGCCGCCGCCGCCGCCGCCTCGGCCTCGTCGCCGGCCTCCTGCTGCAAGGAGCTGGGGCTGGCCGCGGCCGCCGCCTGGGAGCAGCAGGGCCGCAGCCTCCTCCTGGCCAGCGTGGGGCCCGTGCGCTTCCTGGGGCCGCCCGTCGCCGTGCAGCTCTTCCGGGCGCCGCCGCCGCCGCCGCCGCCGCCGGCCGAGCCCCCCACGCCCCCCGAGATGGTGTGCAAGCGGAAGGGCGCCGGGGTTCCCGCCTGCACCCCCTGTAAGCAGCCCCGCTGCGGCGGCGGCGGCGGGGGCTGCGGCGGCGGCGGCGGCGGGGGCGGCGGCCCTGCGGGAGGAGGCGCCTCGCCCCCGCGGCCCCCCGAGGCCGGGTGTTGCCAGGGCTCCGAGCCGCCGCCGCCGCCGCCGCCGCTCTGCCCCCCGCCCTCCTCTCCCACTCCCGCCGAAGGTGCCCCCTCCGGGGCCGGCGGGGACGCTGTCCGAGCGGGGAGCACCGCCCCCTCGCCTGCCCAGCAGCAGCATGAATGCGGCGACACGGACTGTCAGGAGCCCCGCGGAAACCCGTGCGACTGTCACCGGGAGCCGCCCCCCGAAACCCCAGACATCAACCAGCTGCCGCCATCCATCCTGCTCAAGGTGGGTCTGGGCGAGTGGCGCTGGGATGCGCGCTTTCCTCCCCCCCGAGCTGGTCCCTCCTCGGGGGTTTTCTCTCTCCTCCCCCGACAGCCAGAGGCGTCCAGAGGGGAGACTGGGAGACCAATGGGGCGGCCGCTGATGGCCTACTTTTTGAAGTTGGAAAAACTTGGCATCTCTTGAATGTCTTTTAATAGCTTGGGCTTGTCAGGCACAATTCAGGCTTCATCTGTTGTTAGATTGCCAACCCAGGTGGTTTAGAAACGATTTGTAGGTTTTTCGGTGACATGTTTTTTTTTTTTTTAATTAATTGAGCAACTTGCCCTTACTGGGTATGGACTTTATATATTAAAATTCGCAAGTTTTCTAGCTACTTACAGGTTTGTCAGATGCTAGTTGATGTCAGTAAGAGTTAACTTTTTTGAACATTTACCGTGATCAGGCACTGTGCCGGAGTTTTATATAATATCTAATTTAATTTTCCAGTTACCACTGTGAGACAGATATTGTCAATATCGTTACTTTATACAAGAAGGGACTGATATTTCACACGATGGGCCTACAGTACAAAGTCAGACGTCTACAAGTGGTATTTGCTCTAGGGAGTTTACAGCCTAGTGGGGCTTGAAGAGCTTGAATGACTTGTCCAAGGTCACACATAAAAAGTGAGAGGTATATCTGGGAATTTAGGCCTGCTTGGCTTGAAAACCCTGTTTATGCTATGTTGTATTAGCTTCCTACATTCTAACGCTTATGTAAAAGCATACAGGTTTCTGGAAAGAAAGGGGAGGCATTTTTTGTTGTTGGGGAATGGGTGAGTGGAGAAGAGATGGGTGTCTTGTGGGAGCTTTGTCTCACTTTACAATACTAAGTAAAATTTGCAATTTTGTCATTGCTGTGATAATCTTAATTATTTGATAGAGTTTGTATTATTATTATTAACAAGGTATTTCTTTCCTCATTTTCTCTCTTCTCTCCTCCCACCCTTTTCTGGAGCTTAATAAATGTAATCTTCCTTTTTCACAGCGGATGATATTTAAGACCAGCCACACATAACTTAGGTTAAAAATTTGACTACTTTTATTATTACTGAAGTAACTGTCATCAATTACAGTTGTTACTGTAACCAACTTTGTATGATTAGACTTTTTTGCACATTGATAATCCTGTTTTTATCTGTTTTATTGTGATGCTAATGTTCTTGAACATTATACAGCAAGAGGGGGTAAACTTCTACTTGTGTCAAAATGTAATGACTTAACTCTCATGGAAGTGTATTTGTTGGAGGAGTAATTGCCTCTCTTGTGTGTTCAGGATGTGCATTTTAGAGCAGAGGGAACTTTCTTTTTTCTTTTTTTTTTGTTTTTATTTGTTTGAGTTAGACAATTTTTTAAAAATCTGGAATTCTTTTTTCTTTATTGATTAATGTTTTACATATGTGTCCTTATCCCCCCATTGTCTCCACCCCCACCCCCCACTCATACCCTCACCCCCTATCTTGTTTGTGTCCATTGGTTAGGCTTATAGGCATGCATACAAGTCCTTTGGTTGATCTTTCCCCCTTACCCCCACCCTTCCCTACTTTCCCTCTGAGGTCTGATAGCCTGATCGATGTTTCTCTGTCTCTGGATCTGTTTTTGTTCATCAGTTTAGGTTGTTCATTATATTCTACAAATGAGTGAGATCATGTGATACTTATCTTTCTTTGACTGGCTTATTTTGCTTAGCCTAATGCTCTCCAGTTCCATCCATGCTGTTGCAAATGGTAAGAATCCCTTCTTTTTTTTTTTTTAACCTCAGGGTAGTATTCCATTGTGTAGATGTACCACAGTTCTTTAATCCACTCATCTGCTGAAGGGCACTTAGGCTGTTTCCAAGTCTTAACTGTGGTAAATTGTGCTGCTATGAACATAGGGGTGCATATATTCTTTCTGATTGGTATTTCTAGTTTATTGGGATATATTCCTTGAAGTGGGATCACTGGGTCAAATGGGAGTTCTAGTTTCAGTTTTTTGAGGAAACTCCATACTGTTCTCCACAGTGGCTGCACCAGTCTGCATTGCCCCCAGCAGTGCACAAGGGTTTCTTTTTCTTTGCATCCTTGCCAACACTTGTCATTTGTTGATTTGTTGATGATAGCCATTCTGACAGATGTGAGATGGTACAGCATTGTCGTTTTGATTTGTATCTCTTAGATGATTAGTGACTTTTGAGCATGTTTTCATATGTCTCTTGGCCTTGCTTATGTCCTCTTTTGAAAAGTATCTATTTTTGATTGGGTTGTTTATTTTTCTTTTGTTAAATTGTATGAGCCCTTTAAATTGGTGGGTGACATAGACAAATAAAATATCAACAACTACTTGGTGTAGAAGATTGATTGCTATCTTGTTATTTGGCAGGTTAGACTGCTTAAAGACAAATCAAATAAAAAGCCAGGTATTTCCTGCTTTCTACCAAAACTGGTTATTTCATGAGGTAAGGAACATTTTAATACAAAAAGAAAGAAAAAAGGACATGATCTCATAATAAAGAGAATCCCCCTAGGCAAACTTATTCTATATGTTACATTGTTCTTTTTTACATTTTTTTTTTTTGCAGTGGACTATTGAAAATTTGGTCTAAGGGACTTATTGGGAATTACTCATTACACTTGCGCTGTTGTGATGGAGAATTTGGACATGATATGTAGATATTTTACCTATTTAGAAATTGGGATAAAGATGGTCTATGTGGTCCTAGTTATATTCAGCAACAAGTGAGTTGTACTGTTTGGAATGAATTGAAATCATGTTTTTTTCCATGTTTACCAGCCCAAATAGAATTTTCAGGGATAAGGCTTTTGGGGGCATAGGCTCTATTGACTTAGATCTTGTTTATTGCTGTATGCCCTCTCCTAAGTTCAGTGCCTGGCATTTAGTAAATATTTATGAACAAATTAATGACCAGATGTTTAGAAGTCTGGGCTGATACTCTGGGTGAATATGCCATACCACTAAGATAAGTGTCTAAGAAATGTTTATATCTTGACTAGAGTTGTTCTGAGCTACAACAGAGCCATGTGATGGTGAGAGGATTCTGGCTTTGTTTCTGGTGAGAACTGGAAGTGTTTGGTTTGGAGAAGACTTAGGAAGCTATGGCTTTTCCTCCCTCCCTTTCTCTCTTCTTCCCTCCCTCCCTCCTTTTCACAGTATAGGAAGGGTTGTTGCATAGAGAGGCACAAATCCATCATCTCCATTGGAAATGAATATTCAAGTACAATAGCCACCACATGTGGGTATTTGCATTTAAAGTGGTTAAGATTAAATAAAATTTAAAATTCAGTTTCTAGATCACAATAGCCACCTCAGTAGTCATAGGTGACTGGCCACTATTGTACTGGACTGTGCAGATCCAGAACATTTCCCTCATTTTATAAAGTTTTGGGTAAACCTTCATAGTTTTGTTTTTTTTTCTTTCCTTTTTTTTTTAAAAATATATTTTTATTGATTTTCACAGAGAGAAAGGGAGAGGGATAGAGAGTTAGAAACACTGATGAGAGAGAGACATTGACCAGCCGCCTCCTGCACTTCCCCCACTGGGGATGTGCCCACAACCAAGGTACAAGCCCTTGACCGCAATCGAACCTGGGACCTTTCAGTCCGAAGGTCGCCGCTCTATCCACTGAGCCAAACCGGTTTCGGCCATAGTTTTTATTTTTATTTTTTTTTCATAAATGACATCAAAATGCCCATGTTCTGCAGTTTGTTTGTTTATAGTTTGGTTTAGAGGTGTTTTCGCATTAGTGAGGGTATAGTTTCCTTCATTCTTTTTAACTGCTGCATAGTATCCCATAGTGTTATACCACATGTATTTATTTCTCTAGTACTGGATGTTTCTAATTAATTGTTACTACAAATGATGCTAATAGATTTTGTTTTTCTATGTACACGTCATATTTTTCTAGGGTAGATTTCAAGAAGTGGAATTTCAGGGTTGAATGTCTGTATTTGGAAATTTAGAAAGTCCTTTCTAACAGTAAGAGTTGTGTAGAAATGAAACTAGTTCTTTCTTGAAATAGTGTGCCTCACTAGAAACCATAGTTCTGTAACTTCAGAACAGGAAGAGCCTTTGACAGCATCTGGTCTTTCCCCATGTCTTATGCATGAAGATACAGGCTGGAGAAGTCAGGTGGCTTACTTCCTCCAAGACATTTTAGAGAGTGAATGGCAGACCTGGGGCTGGAACCCAGCTTAATGTTTCCAGGTCCAGAGATCTTTTCAACATCCTGTGTAAGAGGGCCTGAATAATCTCTTAGAACTTTTATGAAAGAGATTCCTGAATGGGGAGAAGGGGCGGGACATTGGGGAGAAGAAGAATTTATACCAGAGGACTGACTTCTAAGTCATTATGAGTCAGAGACTAACTTAAAATTGGGTCTGCAGTGTTCAATTGTGCTCTTTAAGAAATTTGAGAAGCAGGGACTAGGTCTTAAAAGGTCAACTGTGATAGTAGTATTTTTTAAGTACTTAAGTCTGTTACATTTGCTCATTGAGTGGTTAATGGATTGTTTTAGATCACATAAGCTAGCTTTGATCTTTGCTACCTGTTGCCTTTATAACTTGTCACCCTGCCTACTAATATCACAATTAGATATTTATATGGTAGAATCATTATGCAACAATTTTACCAAATGATAGCAGGGGAATGTATTTCTTTATAATTACTGTTTGAGTAACTGGATATGTTGTGTTCTATATTTATATTTTGGAGACTTTGTGTGCTATGCTTAGATATCGTGCTCTCTGCCAGCAGACTTGTTTCTTTCCAAAGAAAACCAGGTGAGAGATCCAAAATCCAACAGCACCATTAGGAAGCCGCCTCACTGTGCAAACCCTTGATAATGTGTCAGTAGGTGCTAAGTCTTTATTTGTACAGCTTTATTACCAACAGGTTGCTTTAGAGTTTAAGGAAGAGTTTCATAAGAGAAATGGGCCTTGGAGGAAAGCTTACATACCCCCTCCTCCCCCCAGATGCTAACAAGGATGAAAGCAATGCAAATAGGAGTCAAAGAAAGTAAACAAAAACCACTTTTAAAGCTTTGAATGTAGATTACTAGTGGGAAAGAGTAAATTTACCTATAACATTTCATGAGTTTTTGATTTAAGGCTTCAGTACCAAATTGATAGATCCTCCCTTCCCCCAACTGGTGAGCTGAGTATGACACAACTGGTATCTGCGTAGGGACATCCCGGGGAGACTTTGAACCACCAATCAGCACGTCCCGAGTGCCCTGGGTCCCACCCCTTCCTGGTCTTCCCCTCAAAAGACATGCTCACAGCTGTACATGTTGTTGTCTCTTCCAGGCTTCGAGTCAGCCCCCTAGGTCCTTCCTTCTTCTCCTCCCCCTCCTCTAATCCTGGTCTTTCTACCCTCCTCTGTAATGAACCTTTCTTGTTAGTGCGGAATAAACCTCCTCTTTAACATGCCTTGGTCTTCGACTCCCGTTTCCTGCGTCTTACACAAATAACCTCTAGAATAGCGGTTCTCAACCTGTGGTTCGCGACCCCTTTGGGGGTCGAACGACCCTTTCACAGGGGTCGCTTAAGACATCCTGCATATGAGATATTTACATTACGATTCATTAACAGTAGCAAAATGACAATTATGAAGTAGCAACGAAAATAATTTTATGGTTGGGGGTCACCACAACATGAGGAACTGTGTTAAAGGGTCGTGGCAGTAGGAAGGTTGAGAACCACTGCTCTAGAAGGTATGTCTCTGGCATTCCAGGAATGGATTTAGCCAGCACTGTTTAAGATTTTTCTTTGCTGAAGAATGCAAAGAATTCTTGATGAACTTAAGTCAGGCTACCAAACAAAAGTTGTGGTTTGTTTCTCTTGTTAAGAAGGCTGCAAATTTTGCCTTATACTGAGTAGCTGTCAAGGGGATAACCTTGAGTAGTTCTTTGCCAATTTGGAGTATCATCAGGTTGTATAAATGATAAAGAATGTAAGGGAAGATAAGTGAAGGTAAATATAGAAGCATTTAATATTAATATAAGAGTTGCATGACTTTAGCTAAATATCCTATTTTAGTTTTGCCAAAGTCTTGGCCAGTTTAGAGTCCAAGTGGTATTATAAGTTCATACAATGGAGGCTGCCACTGAGTGGGTCTTGGAGCATTAATACCCAGTACTAATGAGTACATTTAGAAAACACATCTTTGCTTCTAAATACCATTCTCCAATAAAAAGGGATCAGTGCTCCATAGAGAAATGGCTAATTTCAGGGCTAGGACAAGGATAGTACAAGATGAGCCTAGAATATTTTGTGCCAGGACACAAGGAAATCCTCAAAGAATGATGGACATATGTCAAAAGGATACATTGTTTCATTGTATCTCCTCTCCCTACTGAAAGTCTTTAGTGACTGGGTTTAGAATAAAACTTACTCTTATTTAAATTTCATAATATCTGACTCTGTGGGTTCAGTCCTGGTCGGGTGCATACTGGAGGCAACTGATGGATGTGTCTCTCCCTCCCTCCCTCCTTACCTCCCTCTTTCTCTTTTCCTTCTCTCTCTAAAATAAAAAAGATTTTTTTTAAAGGCATCATACAATATGTAGTCTGAAATATTGTGTTGTTCCTTTAATACCTATCTCTTACAACACCTAGCATAGTCAGTATAAAATAGCTATAGGCAATGGCTAGGTCTCTCACATTGATATTTCTCCCTCTCTCTCTTTCTCTCCCCCCCGCCCCCCCTCACACTCAAAAAAAAAGAAAGGAAAAAAAAATCTCAGGTGAGGAAAAAAAAAAAAAAAAAAAAAAAAAAAAAAGAAAATGAAAACTACTCAGTTTTACTTCTTTTCAAATGTTTATATAATTTGTATACAGCCCGCCTGCTCATAAACCTTAACTCTCTTTTTTTCAGTAATATCTAATAATAGATAAGATTTCTACATCAAGATATGAAATGGTCAAAAGTATTGGTTTTGTTGATTTTTAAGTACTATAAGATTCTGCGGGCTCTAACCGGTTTGGCTCAGTGGATAGAGTGTTGGCCTATGGACTGAAGGGTCCCAGGTTCAATTCCAGTCAAAGGCATGTAACTTGGTTGTGGGCACATCCCCAGTAGGAGATCAATGTTTCTCTCTCATTGATATTTCTAACTCTGATCAATGTTTCTCTCTTACTGATATTTCTAACTCTCTATTTCTCTCCCTTCCTCTCTATAAAAAAATCAATAAAATATATTAAAAAAAAGATTCTGTGGGATAGGTATGACCAAATGTTAAGCAACAATGCATTTTGGAAGTTTTTTCAGTCTGAAATATTCTTATATCTTATACTAATGTCTCATTCAAAAATTGGATCTTTCAAAAGATACAGAGTTCCAGTTATAAAATAAGTCATAGAGAAATAATACGCAGCATGGTAGCTATAGTTAATACGATTGTATTGCATATCTGAAAGTTGCTAAGGGATCTTAAGAGTTCTTACAAGAAGAAAAGAAAATTTCTAACTAGATATGGTGATGAATGGTAACTAGACTTAATTGTGTGATCATTTTGTAATGTATACAAATACTGAATCATTATGTTGTACCTGAAAATAATATAATTGTTACATGTCACTTCTACCTCAATAAAAAAGAAAGAAAAGAAAAATTATGCTCCCTACCCCAATAATCTTTCAAGGTTTAGAAATATATGGATATCAGCCTGGTAGTGATTAACTCAGATTATATCAATAATATGACATACATTTTCAGGTAATTAATAGCTTAGTTCTGTTGTCCAGATCTGCCATTTAATATCAGGAATATTAAGTTTGACTCTGGCCTGTGTGGTGCAGTTGGTCAGGCATCATCCCATACACTGCAAGGTTACTGGTTCAATTCCTAGTCAGGGCATAAGCCCAGGTTGCAAGCTTAATCCCTGGTAGGGCGTGTGCAGGAGACAGCCTATCAATGTTTTACTCTCCCATTCATGTTTCTTTCTCTCGTTAAAGCTAAATATCACTAAAAAAATCTTTAAAATAAAAAAGAATATGAAGTTTGTTTTCAATCCAGGTCATGATTAAAAGTCACTGCTGCTTCCCAGTATCCATCCCTTATATTCTTTTTAGTAGTAACAGCATCCACCATGTTTTAGCGAGGCATGTGATCACTTAATCAGATACTATTTCTTAACCTCTGTGGATAGGGTGTGGCTGTGTAACTCAGATTTAGTTACTTTAGTGAGTAGAAGCACTGTGTACAACTTTCAAGTCATACCATACAGCTGCTTGTCGTTTGCTTCCTTTTCCTTTTCTCAAGGGCACACTACCAGGATTAGAAGAGCCAGCCATCTTTCACACTATGAAAGATGTGAGGGCAGTGATGGAAAAGCAACAAGATTTAAGATGATAGATCCTGGATTTTCTGCATCCTTAATGGAGTTTGGACTTCTGTCATGTTCAAACCATTGCTAATGAGTTCTCTGTTAAAGTAAGCCATTTCCTGGCCTGATGTACGTGCCATCAATATTTTCAGTGTCATCCCTCGCCCCCTCACCCCTTGGAGTTTTCTTTATTCTTGAAACATGTTGTTCCGGGTCAGTTCTTTACAGACCCATGTTCTTTTTTCTTCAAAATGACCTTTGAAATGCTTTTTCTTGCATCTCATATTATCCAAAGATAACTCAGAACTGCCTTTGACTATTTCATCTTCAAGCCAGTGAACAAATTTCATGTCTTAGTACCTCTCACAGAAATCTAGGGACATGGGCAGAGATGTTAGTTATGAAGATAGTAGTTGGAGGAAGAGTGGTAATTTTCTGAGGAGTTAGGATATGGGTGAGATAGCATTTTAATGGCAAAGAAAAGCAGGAATCTTAAAAAAAATAATATATATTTATTGATTTCAGAGAGGAAGGGGGAGAGAGAGAGATAGAAACAATGATGAGAGAGAATCATTGATCAGCTGTCTCCTAATGATATATTTCTCAGAATGTATTCCTGTTAAGTGATATGTGACTGTGTTTAGTTACATTCTTAGCATTTGCCCTGAGGTTTATAATTAACAGCATAATTTATAACAATTTCATTTTGATTAATATTGTTTGGTTTTTCTGAAGCCTATTGGTGGGAGTGTCCTTGGTCAGAAATGCCTACAGTGCTTGCCCAGGCATACCTCAGTCCTAGCCAGCTCGAGACATTTCCTCCAGCAAGACCCTTATTTGTGTTTGGGCCTGCTCTTTTGGTTCTTAATTAATGATTGCAGGATACACTTTAGCAGGGAACCATCGGGGAACTTTGAGGGACAAGATTTATTACTTGCAGATTCTGAAGGGCATAGGGTACACTCAAGGCCCACGTAGCCAGGTCATAGAGAGAGAATGTAGACTTGGAGCTCTGCCTTTAGTAAGGTTCAAGGTTGGGGTGTCTAAGGTTTTGTTTATATTTTTTTAAAACATTTTATTGATTTTTACAGATAGGAAGGGAGAGGGATAAAGAGTTAGAAACATCGATGAGAGAGAGACATCGATCAGCCACCTCCTGCACGACCCCTACTGGGGATGTGCCCACAACCAAAATACATGCCCTTGACCGGCCGCAGGCCGGTGAGCCAAACCAGTTTTGGCAAGGGGTGTCTAGGGTTTTGCGGGTTTAATGGGTAAACTTAAAGCACAAGAGCAGGAATTAGGGCAGGAGTTAGAGTAGGAAGAGAGAAATGAGGCCACTTTAGGTTACTCAGGCCTTTCTGAAGGTCAGACCTTCATAGGTGGCGGTGATCTAGTTCGTTATCTGGTTATTTTGCTAGTAGCTGTGTCACATAACTAACAATGTGCTTATTCAAGATTGATGTATTTTGAAATAGATGTCTTGGCAATCAAAGCTTTGATGTTAGGCATTTAAACTACACATACCAATTTAGTGTTAATCCTAATATGTAAAAAGCCAGGGGCCATCACAACCGAAACAACTGTATGGGTGACCGAACAACAGGCTGCATGGGGTGACAAGGCTGGTAGGGGGGTTAGTGAGGGACGACCAAATGAGTGAGAAGCAGGCCAACCGGGGGGAAAGTTGGGGGTGACCAGACCAGTGGAAGTCAGTTAGAGGTAGACAGGCTGGCAGGGGGGTAGTTTGGGGTGACCAGGCAAGAAAGCCGGGAGGGAGACAGTTCGGGGTAATCAGGCAGGCAGGCAGGTAAGTAGTTAGGAGCCAGCAATCCCAGATTGTGAGAGGGATGTCTGACAGTTGGACATCCCTCTAGGGGTTCAGATTGGAGAGGGTGCAGGCTGGGCTCAGGGGACTCCATCCCTCCATGCACAAATTTCATGCACCAGGCCTTTAGTGGTATATAAAAACGTTTCTATGTTTATGTTGTTATTGCTATATAAGTTTTGTTTCCATACGATTAACATAGATTTCTAATTATTACTTTATGTGGTTGTTTTTTCAATCCTTTAGAATTGGAATAAAAGCCAAAAATACATTAATACTGAATTTTATATTTACCTCCATAAATACTTACCTTTATTAGTGTTCTTTATTGTTTTGCATGTGCTTTCCAGCTACCATGCTTTCAAGTGCTCTTTCATTTCAGTCTGAAGGATTCCCTTTAGCATTTTTGTAGGTAGGTCTACTTGTGATAAAATCCCTCAGTGTTCATTTATCTGGAAATATCTTAATTTTTGCCTTCATCTTTGAAGGATAATTTTGCTAGATATAGAATTCCTGATTTAGAGTTCTTCTTTCAGCACTTTAAGTATGTTATCCCATTGGCTGCTGGCTTACATGGTTTATGATGAGAAATCAGATGTTAATCTAATTGAAAATCTTTTAATATAATGAATTGCTTTTTTCTGGCTGCTTTTAGGGTTCTCTCTTTGTCTTCTAACCATTTGATTATAATGTGTCTTAGGTAGATCTCTTTGAGTTAATCTTATTGGGATTCATTGAGTTTTATGACTGTCTAGATTTATCAGATTTGCCAGGGATAAGAAATGTTATGCTTGGACTGAAATTTCTATTTGATTTTCCTTGGCCTGTGATTCTATTGTTACCTCAGTTTTCAAAGACTTTGCTGTGCAACTTCTTCTGCACATACGTAGTTTTGTGGTTAACTCAGTTTTTTTTTGTGTCACTTTTGTCATTGAATTAGAGGTGCTTTTCCCAGATCTCTCCTTTGATTATTCCTTCATACTCTATGACCTAGTGATCTCTTTTCCTGGTTCTCTAGATAGAAGGATGGAGTTTCCCTCAGAGTTATATCATGTGTTACATGCCTGTGCTGCTATATGGATTTGCAGAACTTGGGCTGTTTACATGATGAAGCGATAAGAAAAAGGTGATGGAGGTTCCTCTCACACTCTTTGGTTCACAGAATTTTTTCCTGGTTCTTCTGGTCAAAAGATGGTCTTCTGGAATTTTAGGTGCCTGCACAGCTGCCACATTGCAGCTCTGTGACTGAGGCTGACTTTGGGACATGGCCAGTGGAGAGAATAGGGAAAAGTGAAAGAAAAAAAAAAAACCCAAAGGGGGACTCTTCCCACATTCTCTGTTTCACAGAGGCCCTCCTGTCCAGAGAGATGACTTTCTCTTTTTGTTTTTATTAGTTATGCCTGCCATGTAGTTATGTGCAGGGACTACCTCAGTTCCACACTGGTAGAAAAAAGGAAAAATAACATAGGAAACTCATTCCTGTTATTGGTAATTCTTTAATTTTGGCTCACCGCCCCAATCCATGTTATTAATCTTTTGGAGTCCCGAGGTAATTCCATTTGCTATGTTGTCCAGTGGTTTTAGTTGTCATGAATGGAGGTGAAGGACTATAGTGGGCTTAACTACATCTCTGCCAATTATTCTTAAGTCTATTTCCACTTAGCCCTTGGAGGACAAAAAATAATTGTGAAGGAACAGCAGTTGGCAGTTGTTTTCCCAATGCTCAAGATTTAAACATAGTAGAAGTCCTAGCTTAGATTTCTGTAGCATTTGATTGTATAGAGGTATCATTTTAGGTCACAGTTATAAGAATCATACTATTTACTCTGTTCCAGATGCTGTTCCAAAAACTTTGTTTACTCTTTTAGTCCTCACAATAACTACATCAGGTAAAACTATATTATTTCCATTTTATGGATAAGGAGCTTGAGGTACCCAGAAGTTAGGTAATTTGCCCAAGATTACATAGATAATAAATGGTAAAGCCATAATTCAAACCAGATAAAACAATATAGTGTAGAGCACCTATTCTTATTAAAATTTTCAAATTTTATTTAATATTATGGAAATCTTCGTGTACAGAGCATTAAAAAACTCATATAAAAAGTTCACCTGGTTGCTGAAACCGTTTTGGCTCAGTGGATAGAGCGTCGGCCTGCGGACTGACAGGTCCCACGTTCGATTCCATTCAAGGGCATTTACCTAGGTTGTGGGCACATCCCCAGTAGGGGGCGCGCAGGAGGCAGTTGATCGATGTTTCTCATCGATGTTTCTAACTCTCCATCCCTCTCCCTTCCTCTCTGTAAAAAATCAATAAAATATATTTAAGAAAAAAAAGTTCACCTGGTTCTAAGGTCAAAATTATAAAACAAGGTATCTTCAGAGTAGTCTCACTTTCATCCCTTTCTCCTTCTTAGCCCTTTCTCCTTAAAGATGAGTTTTTTTAAAATTAATTTTGGCCTATCCTTTTAGTTTTTTTAAATGTTGGCAAACACACACACACACACTCACACATGCATACACACATGTATGCACGTATCTTTTTGCTCTCCTTTGCTCCTTTTCTTACATGAAAGGTAATATTGGTCCATATTTTTTACTCCCATACCATGTTTTTCTCTTTAGGACAGTCTCTAACAATGACTCTTCTAATAATGGCTACTTGTATTCAACATGTTTTTGTGCTTTAAAATTCATTTTTTTTCTAACAAATAAAAAAAAGCCTTTAAAATGTTTAAGCATATCCATGGCTTCTTTTATATTTACAGATATTTTCCAATTTATCCCTGGATGAACGTTGCCTTTCTGCATCTTTGGTTTGCAAGTACTGGCGTGACCTTTGTTTAGATTTCCAGTTTTGGAAGCAGCTGGATCTTAGTAGTCGTCAGCAGGTATATGTAATCTAATTCTCAGAAACACTCAGTTGGATTTATTAAAAAAAAAAATTTATTCCTTTTCAGAAATAACATCTTTCATTTGTAGTTTCTCAAGATAATTCAAATATTTATAATCTGTAATTCTGTGCTTTAATAGTTTTATATGTGAATTTAAATTAAAAACTAGGTTCTTTCTAGTTTGGATTGCCAATTTTGGGTTGCTTCTTAATCCTCTTAGTTTTATTCCTATTCATTTTCCTTTTTTATTACCCCCTATAAAACAATTAAACTTTCCCCTATTTGGAAGGGTCATATCATCAATAACAGTTTAATAGTGGAAAATGATGGCAAGAGTTTATATAATACTGCTGATGTGTCATATGCTGTTTTACTGGCTTTTACATATTAATTCATTTTATCTCATAATAACCTTATGAGTTGCACTTTTAATATCCCTATTAATATATTATTATTACAGTATTAATAATACTAACCTTATACTGTTATTATAGATGAAGGTAATAGAAACAAAATGGGATAAGATAACTTTTTTTTTTTTAATTTTACTTATGAAGAATTTTCTAATCTTCTTCATTGCCTGGCTGCTCAAAATGTTTATATGCTGGCATACGTTAAGAAAAAAAGAGTTAATAGTGCTTATTGCAAATCATTTGCAATTCTTTCTTTAAACTTGTTTGTCAATACTTGACATTGGAAATATATAAAAATATCCAATAAGAATAGGATTTTTTTAGAGTACTAAAATTTCTCTAAATCATTCTATGATATTGTTGGTAGGGGTGTGCTGATAAATGTAAACCAACTGGCTTTTGAAAATGAATGAACAAATAAAAAGCCCTAATTTGTAATATTTGCCATTTTCTGTGATATGAATACTCTAACTGTAGTTAATTTCAAACTACCAATGTGATGTCACTGCATGTAGTGATGTCACCGATTTGGAAAGAAGTACATATTATACATCTTGTGAGTTGGAATAAGCCAACTCCAACACAACCACTATCACTTAAGAAATTGCACGCTTTTAGGAGCTCTGTTCAAGGACCTAGAGACAAAAGCCAAATACGTTTTTTATTGTACCACAGTTCTTGTTATGGTTTAATGTTAAGTAGAAATATTTTCTTTCAATTGTGGTTTTTATGCAATAATCTAATTATATTCTTTATTGGGGAAAATTTAATAAAACAATAGAAAATAAATTCCTACATTAATTTTATTGCTTTTTTTTTTTCCTCTCACAGGTCACTGATGAATTATTGGAAAAAATTGCATCAAGGAGTCAAAATATAATTGAAATCAACATTTCTGATTGTCGCAGTATGTCTGATACTGGCGTATGTGTTCTAGCATTTAAGTGTCCTGGACTTCTTAGGTATACAGCCTACAGGTGTAAACAGCTTTCTGACACCTCCATTATTGCGGTTGCCTCTCATTGCCCTTTACTTCAGAAAGTTCATGTGGGCAACCAGGACAAACTAACTGATGAAGGACTCAAACAGGTAAATTTTAGCAACTAAACTCAAAATGTCTTTTTGTAGCAGCACTTTAAAAGATTGTTGTGTTAAAAATAATTCCAAGAGACTAAAAGAAGTTGTCGTTTTTTAATGCATACATGAATATTTGTTTGGGTTACTGTGCAGTTGTTATAATTGATAAATTAACACGCTTGTGTTTTGGAGTACTCATCTGAAATTCTGTAACCAACCATTTTTTAAAAAAATTTAATTTTTTGTTACTTAAATTTTGTACCAAATTTTGCTTTAGGTAACAATAGTATGCAGTTTGGATTAGCATGGAACTTTAACCTTCAGTTTTCCTTTTATGTTACTAAATTAGAGGGCCTGGTGCACAAAATTCATACACGAAGTGGGTGGGTATCCCTCAGCCCAGCCTGAACCCTCTCTAATCTGGGACCCCTGCAGGCCTGGTCCTCCCCCAGCTATCTTCCCCTACAGCTCCAGTCATCCCCTTTTACCCTCCTCTGCTGGCCTGATCACCCACAATTGCCCACCCCTGCTGGCCATCTGGTGGTGGCTATCTGTGTCCACATGGGGGCAGCCATCTTGTGTGTTGGAGTGATGGTCAATTTGCATATCACCTCTTTATTAGATAGGGTGACATGCTTATATGCTTTGAAATACCTGTTTTAAGGTATAAGTGAAGTAGAAAATGAAATAGGGAATAGAATATGAAGAAAAGGTGATAATTATCCATATTTATTAGCTAAATAATTGGATTAAAATAGTATCATAAAATATTTTTTGTTTGACCCACTCCCTTTGGCAATGGTTTTTAAGGTTTCTTGTCAATGAATATTGAATAGATTCTATATGAAAATTTTGAAAATTTTGAATATTTGATAGTGTTCCTATTACTATACTAGGTACTTTTTGTATTTTTACATTTAGCTCTTGCAATAACTTTGCAAAATAGTTGATATTAAACTCATTTTGTGAAGGAAGAAATCAAGACATAAAGAGATTGATGAGTTTGCCTAATGTTTAGCAAGTGGTTGAGCTGAGAATTAGCCTGGATTCTCCAAAGCTACTATTGTCTTTCCACATTTGCAGCCAGTAGACTGTACTCTTCTCGACCTTGGATAAGAAAGAGGCCATGCACATTACCACTCTCCCTACAGTACCCTTGACTAACATTTTTTGAAACAATTCATTAATGATTACATTTACAGCCGAGACCGGTTTGGCTCAGTGGATAGAGCGTCGGCCTGCGGACTGAAAGGTCCCAGGTTTGATCTGGTCAGGGGCATGTACCTTGGTTGTGGGCACATCTCCAGTGTGGGGCATGCAGGAGGTGGCTGATTGATGTCTGCCTCTCATCGATGTTTCTGACTTTCCATCCCTCTCTCTTCCTCTCTGTAAAAATCAATAAAATATATTTAAAAAAAAACAGAACCCCCTTAAAAAAAATAATTCCATTTACGAACTTTGTCAGGAATAATGTTTAAATTTAGAATTGGGATGCACTTCCCAATAAAAAAAAGTGTCAGTAAAGTCCTAAGTCTGATCTGAGGCGAACTTAGAAATAAAAAAGAAGATCCCTAAATTTAAAAGACTACATATGAATTAACTGACAACTTTGAGACTAAGTAAATCTTCCCTAGAATGGTAAGGTATGTTAGTACCCATTAATTTATGATAGATTAGATGTTTGCTTTAGATTTGCATGGTGTCTAAATTATGAATTAGTTACATATACGGTAATAATTTAATAGAAGTAGTAAAACTGAATATTTCTCATTCTGAAGTAATTCTTTTAAGTGACTGCCTTACATTAAGTAATTACATGGTAACCTTATTGCAGTGTGGAGAGTAATAATTTCCTATGCTTAAGACTGCAATAGCAAGGGTCTCCTATTTTAGCCTGTTTCTTCTGATGAAATGCTATAGTAGAAAGAAAATGCCTTTTCTACATAAATAGTAGAAATAAAAGTTTTATGAAGAAGTGTGTAGTTTATGTACAGTACACATTGATATTTTCTATTCTATACTACAGAGTGGGAAAAAGTAGGTTTATAGTAACATTGTGTCATTATTTTGAGTTAATAAAGCTATTGTAATAATCATAACCTGCATGTACGTTTTAAAAATATATTTTTATTGGTTTCAGAGAGAAAGGGAGAAGGAGGGAGAGAAAGACAGGGACATCAATGATGAGAGAGAATCACTCATTATTGGCTTCTTCCAGCATACCCCACACCGGGGATTGAGCCTGCAACCTGAATGTGTGCCCTGACTGGGAATTGAACCATTAACTCCAGGTTCATAGGTCAACACTTAACTACTGTGCTGTGCTGGCTGGACCTGCATATCTTTTTTTCCATACAAATAACTATAAACTTATTTTGCCTACCCCTGTATTATCTTAAATAAATATTGGCCTTGATCCACTTAGGAAATTAATTTCATGATTCAGCGATATTTGTTAAGTTTTGCTGTGGAAATGATTATAGTTTTAGTGAATTAACAACTTAAAAATATCTATATAATAAGAGCCAGGGTCATAACGACCATTATGACTGAAGGCTCGACCAGACCAGAAGTCAGTGCTGGGTTGCCGTAGCTGGGGCCATTAATGGCGCCCCGACTCAGCACTGACTGCCTATGGGGCTGTGGATCAGGCCCAGAGAGAGGCCTGCAGAGAGAGAGGCAGGGTCTGATCTGTAGCCTCTGTGGCAGCCATTGATCAGAACTTGCCTGTTTCTCTCCTTGTCTGGCCAACAGCCACACCTCTATTTCTTTTCAGGCCTCCTCTGGGGCTGCTGATCAGCTCTGCCTTTCTGATCAGGCCCCGTTGATAAGCTCAGAGAGGCTTGATAAGCTCAGAGACGCTGACTGGCATAGAAACTGAACAATCAGAACAAAATTTGGGTAAATGTAAGGAGCCAATGGTTGCCTAGGAGGCGGAACTTTTGACGCTGACTGACATAGAAACCTACCAGTAAGAACCAAATCTGGATCAACTGTGAGGGACCAATGGCTACCCAGGAGGCAGAGCTTTTGATGCTGACTGGCATAGAGACTGACCAATCAGAACCAAATTGGTCGGCAGAGGAGGCAGTTGGGGATGAGATCAGGCTGGCAGGGGAGAGCAGGTAGGGGTGAGATCAGACTGGCAGGGAAGGGCAGTTAGGGATGATTAGGCAGGCAGAAGGAATTAGGGATGATTCAGATGGCAGGGGAGAGCAGTTAGGGGCGAGTTCAGGCCAGCAGGGGATGGCTGTTGTATGCAACCAGGTAGGCAGAGAAGGGTAGGGGAGGGCAGTTGGGAGTGAGATCAAGACAACAGGGGAGGGAAGGTGGGAGTGAGATTAGGCCAGCAATCAGCAAGGGAGGGCAGTTAGGGGTGATCAGGCAGGCAGAGGCATGTGGGGGTAAGATCAGGTCGGCAGGGGAGAACAATTAGGGGTGCTCAGGCAGATGCAATTAGGAGCGATCAGACAGGCAGGGAGACGGCAGTTTGGGTCATTCATGCAGGCAGGCAGGAAGAAAGGTTAGAGGCAAGCAGGTAGACAGGCAGAGGGGTAAGGGGCAATCAGGCAGGCAGGAAGGTGAGTGGTTAGGAGCCAGTGGTCCCAGATTGTGAGAGGGGTGTCTGACCACCAGTTTAGGCCCACAGGGATCAGGCCTAAACTGGTGGTTGGACATCCCCCAAGGGGTCCCTTATTGGAGTGGATGCAGGTTGGATTGAGGGAACCCCCCCCCTCCATGTACGAATTTGGTGCACCAGGCCTGTAGTATAATAAACTAGTGACTTGGTGCACGAAATTCGTGCACATTAAGAGGGGATTAATTAGAGGAAATAATTTAATATTGCTATTTGTCCTTTCTCTATAATATAAGTGTAAGAGATGAAAGACAATTAGTAAAATGTATATGAAAACCTTCCTCCTGTCAGATTGTGGGGCTTACCACAGCACCCAGAATCAAGTTCCCACCCACCTACATGCACCTCAAAATCGTGTGAGACCCAGATCTGACCGCCTTGCCCCACTCCCATTGGGCTTGATCCAGATCTGGCCAGTCCCAACCTTGTCAACCCCTGCCAGGCAGGGGGCGTAGCCTGAGGTTCCCCAGCCCAGACCAGGATGGGGGACATGCCTTTAGGTCCTCCGCCAAGCCCCACCAGATGAGGGACACAGCCTGACATCCCTTGTCAAGCCCTGCTGGGTGGGTGGCATGGCCTAAAGTCCCCCGTCAAGCCCTGCCAGGTGGGGTGTGGGGGATGGGCGCAGCCTCAGGTTCCCAGGCCCAGCACCAAGAGGGAGTGCAGTCTCAGGTCCCCTGTCAAGCCCCGCTGTGTGGGGGCATGTCCTGAGTTCTCTTGACCCAGCACTGGAGGTGCACCTTGAGGTCCCCTGTCAAGCTCCACTGGGTGGGGAGCATGGCCTGAGGTCCCCTGTCAAGCCCAGTCAGGCATGGGGGCACAACCTCAGGTCCCCCGGCCTGGTGCTGGGGTGGGAGGAGCAGCCTCAGCTCCCCTAGCCCAGTACCAGGATGGGAAGCACACTTTGAAGTCTCTTGTCAAGCCCTGCTGGGTGGCAGACAGAGCCTGAGGTCCCCTGTCAAGCCACTTGGGGGTGGGGGAGGGCATAGCCTCAGGTCCCTGCTGATTGGACATTAAGGGTCCTTATGGGAACTTGGCCTCTACTGTGTGCGCAGCCATCTTTGTGATGGAGTGATGGTCAATTAGCATATTCCCTCTTTATTAGATAGGATAAAAGGCCAAAAATGAACTATTTATAGTTTATGAATTTTCTTGGGTTATTATTCTTTTACTCATAAAGATAGAAATCATTATTTTTTAAAAATATATTAAGTTTTTACAGAGAGGAAGGGAGAAAGATAGAGAGTTAGAAACATTGATGAGAGAGAAACATTGATCAACTGCCTCCTGCACTCCTATTAGGAATGTGTCCGCAACCAAGGTACATGCCCTTGACCGGAATGGAACCTGGGACCCTTGAGTCTGCAGGCTGACGCTCTATCCACTGAGGGCGTAAACATAGAAATTATTGAATTGTTTTTTCTACAGATCAAGTTGCAAGGTGTTTTTTTTCTCTCCTGTTAGTAAACACTGACAAATGTTTTAGAATGCAATGCATATACTTTATTGATAATGTTTTACAGTGTATTTCCATCATAACTATAATTTTAATTGACTTTAGTGAATACTATGTGAAAGTGTGTTTTTGTTTTTTTGAGTTCTGTTTACAAAAGCAGTTACTTAAAGTATTTCTATTTGGAGTTCTAAGGGATTTAAAATTTAATATTTTAGTAATTGCATTTTACTTAATATTTCTCAAACTTATGGTGAAATGCCTAAAAATCAGGCTGTTTTTGGCTGAAAACTTTTTTTTTTTTGTAAAATACGACCGTGAATATTGATATTTTTTGTTTTATAAAAATAACTGCTAATAATTGTTCCAATGGAATGTGCTTCTATCATGCTCATCTCATAAAACTACAACCACATATTATGGGGAAGAAACAGCTAGTTAATTAAAAGTAGTCAGTTATTTCAGTTTTTTTTTAGTATTATATTACCATCTGGCCCTTGCCAGAAAACAAGAGATAGCAGTAGCCAAGGTATTCAAATCAATCTAAGAAATTGTATCCTTTAAGTTAATATTTTATGTGTCTCTTTATATTTTATTTTAGCAGTATAACATCTCAATCCAATTCATGGATCTCTGTAGAAATTTCTAGTGTAGAAATAGTGTCTATAGGCATCTTTAATTAAAAAGGCACACAAATAAATGTTGTTACATTTAATCTTGCTATATTACAAGATTTTAAGTCTTTAAAAATAAACATACAGAATGATATCAGGAAAATGACAGAGTGGGCAGCTCCAAAATCACATTTATCCACAGAAACATGAAGAAACAAGCAGAAATTGTTAGAACCAACTTTGCTAGCACTCTGGAAAACTGACATTGCTTTATAGCAAACAAGTGCATGCTTAACCAAGAAAAGGGCAATTAAAAGTAGTGGGAAATTGACTTATCAGTGCTCCACACCTTCCCCAGCTTGGCAGCAGGTTTGAAGACAGCAGCTCACGTACTCAGTGTGGAACTGAGGTTCCTAATTCCAGAGGGAGACAAATGACTATTTGTGTATTCTAATCTGCTTGGAGCTTCTTGGGGGACTGATGCATGATGCTTGATCTGTTACACCCAGTTCAGAATTTGTTCATGGTGGAAAAGCAGTGACCATTGATTGAAAACATTGGGAGGCAAATGGAAAAAAAACAAAATCTTCAGATTGTTGGGATAAAAGATAATGGCTGATTTATGCAATAGATCACCTATGTACTGAGAGGAAAAGCCAGGAAGAGAATTCCTTTGGGAAATTAGGGCTATCAGAGATGCCGGTATACATATGGGGGAATTTAGAAAGCCATATGAATATATACCATGTGGCTAGATTATTATGACCACCAGACGTTTGTAGGCAAATTAGTCATACACTGCATCGTATGGAATATGGAAGCTGAAGGCCTGTTCGAACACCTTTGCTGTCTGCAGTTACCAAGATAAAACGTCTCCAATTTGCACAGGAACACAAGGATTAGACAGTCGAGTCTTGGAAAAAAGTCATGTGGTCCAATGAATCATGCAGATGGCAGAGTGAAAATTTTGTGAAAACAGTATGAAAGAATGCACCCTACATGCATGAGTTCAACCCTTCAAGCTGGTGGCGGCAGTATTATGGTTTGGGGCATGTTTTCCTGACATGATTTGGGCCCTTTAATTTATGGGGAACAGCGTCTGAATAGCACAACATACCTTAGTATCACTCCTGATCAAGTTCATCCTATCATGTTGATGGTGTGTATCCCAATGGAGATGGCTTCTTCCAATAAGACAATGTGCCATGCCACGGTGCTCGTATTGTGCAGGAGTGGTTTCAAGAACATGAGGGAGACTTTACCTTGGTTAGGTGATCTCAATCCCATTGAGCATTTGTAGGACGAAGATAAATGAGCCATCAGGCAGCTGGTTCCACAACCATCAAATTTCACAGCATTGGACAGCGCTATTCATCAGGCATTGTATCAGATTCCTCGCATCATCTTTCAACATCTCGTGGAGTCAGTGTCAAGAAGAATCACCACAGTATTGAAGGCAAAAGGTAGCCCAATGAAGCACTGATGGGGTGTCATAATAATCTGGCCATTCAGTGTATGTTCTAGGGCAGGACTAGTACTTGGGAAAGACTGGGAAAACATTAAACTGCCTTGGAAGTGAAGACCAAAGTAGTGTTATGCATGGCATTGCTGAGTGTTAAAGAAGAACCCCAACATAGAACCTGTCTGTAAGGACTAAGGGAAGAATTTTTTTTTTATGTGTATGTTTTCAATTTTATCTGGTGGTGTTTTTAAGCTCTTGGCATTCAAGAAAATATTTGTCAGAACATTGATAGAGCCCTGGCTGGTGTTTCTCAGTGGTTAGAGTATTGGCCTGAGCATTGAATGGTTGCTGTTTCGATTCCCAGTCAAGGGCATGTACAGAGGATTGAACCTGCAATTTAGGTATGTGTCCTGACCAGGAATGAAACCCACAACCTTTTGTTGTATGGGATGATGCTTAACCAATTGAGCCATTCAGAGCCAGGGCAGTGTTTTGATTTTTAAAAATTATTTATTTGATGAGAGAGAGAGAGGAGGGAGAGAGAGAGAGAGAGAGAGAGAGAGAGAGAGAGAGAGAGATATTCCACTTATTTATACATTTATTTGTTATTTCTTGTATGTGTCCTCAGTGTAAATAGAACCCACAACCTTGGAATAGGGATGACATTCTAATCAAGTGGGCTACTTGAAAAAGGCTGGGCTGGCTTCTTTTTTAAAAATATGTTTTTATTGATGAGAGAGAGAGAGAGAGAGAGAGAGAGAGAGAGAGAGAGAGAGAGAGAGAAACATTGATGAGACAGAAACATCAGAAACATCAACATTGATCAGTTGCCTCCTGCACACCCCCTGCTGGGGATAGAGCCAGAAACCTAGGCATATGCCCTGACCAGTAATTGAACTGGTGACTTCTCAATGCATGGGTTGTTGCTCAACCACTGAGCCACATTGGCCAGGCTGGGCTGGCTTCTTTTAAGTAAAGTGGCTACCAACGCCCACTTCATTAAATACTTTCCTTCTGGGTTGACTGGTGGGTACCCTTGACACATTATTGTTTTTGAGTTAGAGGAGAGTTTCTATTACTAGGTCTCTGATTTGTACTTTTCCTAGGGAACCAGATACTAGAATGGTATTGATAAAAATTTAGACCATCATAAAATGACATACTGGGGTTCTATGTTTTAGGTCACCCATTTTCTGGGGTGAACAGTGAGAATTAGGATTGTAGAGTGCCAGATACAAGTAGCAATGAAGTACAGGCTGAGTGTGAATGGAGAGCTGTTATGGGAATCAAATTCCACAAAGTTAATAACCTCCTTTACCTGGAAGGGCCCTTGGACAGCAGTTTTCCAGTATCCAACCAAGGTGAGTGGTGCTATACATCCAGTCAACATCAACCAGGAAGGTATTCTTATCCAATGATTACTTAGCATTTCAGAGTGTTCCTTAGTAGGATAGAAAGTATTATGGATGTAATTTCTGAGGTGCTTGTAGATTCTTTAGGTGCTGACTTCTTGCTAGGATAAAATAAATAAAATTATTTATTTGACACAAGAGGAAAGCACTTGTAGCTGAGGGTTTCCTTCCCTGGCTCCTGCAGAGGGAAGTTTGTTCTATAGCTGGTGTCTGCCCGGCAAGGTGTGATTTTGTGCATCCATTTGTTATTCTCTCTCCAATGGTGGGGCAGTGGTGTTCCCTGTAACATTTTCTGATGGATATAAGGAGAGTTGTTGACTTTTCAGTGCAACTTTTTATTTGTTGTTAGGATGGTATGGCAGCTTCTAAGTTCTTTATGTGCTGCTCTGGAAATCAGACATTGATTTTACTTTTAAAAAGGCATTGCAATTACTGGATGACCACCTTGATTTTGTTTACACTCAGTTTTATGCTTCATATAGTTGATCTGTGAAAAGCCCAAGGTCTTTCCCAAACCTCTTTAACTTGGATGGTCTGGATGAGGCCTTACTCCAGGGCCTGGCTTTGAGGTACCTCAGTTAGAGGCCAGGGCTCTTATCCATTTATCATCATTTTGGCAGGGACAGAGCTACAATGTCTTTAGAACTATCTTCTTGGAGAGGGAATGATGTATTTAGAAGATTTATACTACTATTAAGTAGCAGACTAATTGTATTAAATTCAGGGCATGGTAACAGGGTTGTTCTTACAGGGTTTGGTTGATGCCCTCTGAATATTTTCTCTGTGGATGATAGAGAGATGGTTGCAGCATTGAGACATTTGAGCACATCAGCAAACTGGGAAATACCTGGCTATAATGATCGACTCTAGTGTCTGGATAGTCTGGAACATTAGGACATTTGTGGTTGGGGTAATGGTGATTAGTGCAGAAAGCACTGATTGCAGATGCAATCTTGCCTATTAGGTCTAAAACAGAGCATCAGTTTCTTCAGGGAGACTAAATGACAGCAGTTATAATTATAAATGGGGCATTTTCCTCTAATAAGTGGCTTGGGCTCCCATGCTGCTAATGTCCTTTGAGGCCAGCTAGACCAAAACATGAGGGTAATCAGCTTAAATCACTTGCTTAGGCTGCAGTAGTATGACTTGACCAATCTTAACATGAGACTCTGCCATGCCCTCTACACACACTGAAGTCTAAGACCCTACAAGAATACCTTCATCACTTCTTTTATGTAGATTCTGTTCTTCTATTTCTCAACAGTCCTGGTGGGTGCACTAAGTCTCTTTATTGCCTAGGATCTGAACAAATTGACAAATAAGATAAAGGAGTAGTGACAGAGGAAAACTATCAACTTTATTACTCAGAAAAGATAGATTGGAAAACGTGGTTTGGTAATAGAGTTAAATGTGATTGTTAACTCAATGCTGGATGGTCTGGAACATTAGGGAACTGGTGTTAGAGTAATGGTGATTAGTGCAGGTAGCACTGATTCAGTCTTTCCTGTTATGTCTAAAAGAGAACAGCAGTTTCTGCAGTGAGACTAAAGGCTGGATCTAGACATCCCTGTTACTGATCAGGTGGGCCAGACCCACAGAGCCTGCCTCTGTAGAAGTGGAGGTTGCTTGCGTCCTGTGGGCATTTCTTGCTTTGTTCCTTTTAGAACGTCTGTATTAATGCCTTGCTATGCAAGTGGAGGATTTAGCTCCCTGATCCTTCTCATCTTCCCAACATCATACTGTTATAGTTTTGGTTAAATAAGTATTCAGTGTGTACATTTTACAATTACGTAACCAACATTTTTCTCTCTAGAATTTTGTTTTTATTGAAATTAATGAATGTCCCCTTGTTTTCTTCACTTTAGTTTTTTATAGTCTTAAGTAGAGGTCTTGTGCACGAATTGGTGCACAGGTGGGGTCTGGCTGGCTCACTCCTATCACGGCTGATTGGGCTGGTCCGGCCAGGGAGAGGGGTTGGGGGAGGTTGGCCCCACCTTGATTGGTATGGGAGGGCTAATCGGGGGTGGGGCCAGCTGGGAGGAGGAACCACAGGCAGTTGGCCTTCCCCATCCCTGTCAGGATGGGGGAGTTTATTGGGAGGAAGGGGACTGGAGAAGACACTGAGCTGGAGCTGAGCAGGGGCCCTGGGCTTTCCAGGAAGGATGGCCTCAGCAAGGAAACAGAAACTACCAGAAGGCTCTGCAAACAGGCCCTGAGCTCCCTTTGGCCAGGTGGACTCAGAGCTGGTGTGTCTGTGTGTACATTAGACATAGCCTGGCACTTGCTTTTATATGTTGCTCAAATCCATTGCAATAAAAAAGCTTGTTCCCATTCTTCTCTTTGGGTCCTTACAACAGGCCAATTGGAAGATGTGGGCCCCAGTGGCAGAGCCAGATCCCACAATCACCTGGAATTTAGGCCTAAGACAACTGGTTAGCAGTCTCCATGGAACAGAATACACTGTTTAGAGTCTTAATTCTCCCCTAAAAGGTGCCCTGCTGCTCCTCTTTAGCCAGAAAAGACTGAACTAAGGAACCAAAGACCAAGTTTCCTTTGAGATGGGATCCACTGGGATCTGGCTGGTGGCAAGGCCCCTCACAGGAGGCTGCCTTCCCCCCAAGCTCAGTGGGCTCTGAGCTGATCCATTTGTGGTAGTGACGGGTCCTGGGCTGCTGGTTGGGTGGAGGTCCACAGAATTTCTCTCCACCGCCTTCCTGGCCTCCCAAGCAGTACCCTCTGGCCAGGTATGTCAGGCGGCTGTTGCTAGAGCCGGGACTCGAAGAATGAAGAAGGGACCCGCAGGTGGCCAGGCCGTGCCTCCCACCCGTTTCTCAGTCTCATTCACATGGATGGGGCTAAAACCCACTTCCCGAGACTGGTGCCATGTGGCATGTGAGGAGGGTTGCAGCAGGGAGAGGGGCCCCAGGACCTACTAGCCTTGGTGATGATGATGGCCAACTGTCTGTGGTTCCTCCCCCACAGCCAACCCACTCTTGATTGGCCTTCCCATCTCTATCAGGGGTGAGGCCAACTGGCCAACCTCCCGCAGCCCCTTTATCTGGCTGGACCAGCCCAATCAGCAGTGATGGGGGTGAGCCAGCCGGACCCCACCTATGCATCAATTCATACACGGCCACCTTCGCTTCGGTACCCAGTTGATTGAATTTGTCCCACAGAGCCTTCATCTCAAACTGCATGCTCATGTTGGTCACCTTCACATTCTTCTTTACCAATGCCTTAGCGGTGGCCATGCCACTGGCCCCGGACCTCTTGGGCTTGGCAGCTGCACTGGTGGTGGTCCCTGTGGCCTGCATATCATAGCAACCAGTCATTCTGCCAAAATGGTTGCTGGGCTTTTATTTATTAGAGGCCTGTTGCACAAAGAGATTTGTGCAATAGGCCTTCCTTCCCTTGGCTTCCAGCACTGATTTTCCTCTGGCAACTGGGACCCAGGCCTTTGCTCTGGCCGGAGTCTGCCATCTTTGTCTTTGGTGCAGACTCAGGCTAGAGTCGCCATCTTCATCTTTGCTGCAGCACTCTGCTCCTGTAGATCCCTTTTGACCATGCTCTCCCTCTCATAGCAGGTGTCCTGACCCGCCCAGCTACTCTGGGCCTGGAGCAGCTGGATGGCTGCCATTTTTTTCCTTCTAATTTGCATATTCCCTCTTGATTGGTGGGCATAGTGGAGTGATGGTTAATTTGTATGTTCCTCTTTTATTGGTGTAGATTTATTTTTTTGTTTTTTGTGTAATTTTATTTTTCTAATCTTTATTGTTCAGATTATTAAAGTTGTTTCTCTTTTTTACCCCCTTAGTTCCCCTCAACCCAGTTCCTATCCCACTCTCTGCCCTTACCCGCACCCCACTATCCTTATCCATAAGTGTACAATTTTTGTCCCGAGAATTGTCAGTCCACTCCCTTTCTATGCCCCGGATCCTGTTACATTCCCCAGTGTATTCTGTTCATCAGATTTTTTATTCACTTGATATTTAGATTCACTTGTTAATAAGTATTTGTTGTTCCTAATTTTTATCTTTACCATTTCCTTATTTTTTTTTAAAAAAAAATACTTTATTGATTTTTTTTACAGAGAGGAAGGGAAAGGGATAGAGAGCTAGAAACATCGATGAGAGAGAAACATCAATCTACTGCCTCCTGCATGCCCCTACTGGGGATGTGCCTGCAACCAATGTACATCCCCTTGACCAAAATTGAACCTGGGACCTTTCAGTCCTCAGGCCGACGCTCTATCCACTGAGCCAAACTGGTTTCGACCTTCTTCCTCTTCTTAAAGAATACCTTTCAGCATTTCATATAATACTGGTTTGGTGCTGATGAACTCCTTTAGTTTTTTCTTATGTATGAAGCTCTTTATCTGACCTTCAATTCTAAATGATTGCTTTGCTGAATAGAGTAATCTTGGTTGTAGATTCTTGCTATTCATTACTTTGAATATTTCTTGCCACTCTGGTCTGGGCTGCATAGTTTCTGTTGAGAAATCAGCTGAGAATCGTATGGGTGTTCCCTTGTAGGTAATTAACTTTTTCTTTTGCTGCTTTTAAGATTCTCTGTCTTTTGCCCTGGCATATTAATTATTATGTGTCTTGGTATGGTCCTCTTTGGATTCCTTTTGTTTGGGGTTCTGTGCACTACCTGGACTTGTAAGTTTATTTCTTTCACCAGGTAGAAGAAGTTTTCTGTCATTATTTCTTCAAATAGGTTTTTAATATCTTGCTGTCTCTTCTTCTGGAACCTCCATACTTCTGATGTTGGTATGCTTGAAGTTGTCCCAGAGGCTACTTACACTATCTTCATATTTTTGGATTCTTTTTGGTTTTTGTTTTTCTTGTTTTTTTTGTTTGTTTTTTTTGCTTCTTTGCATTTCAAATCTTTGACTTGGTTCCTGCGATCCTCTAGTCCTATGGTTCTCAACCTTTTTTAATGCTGTGACCTTTTAATACAGTTTCTCATGTTGTGGTGACCCCCAATATTAAAATTATTTTCGTTGCTACTTCATAACTGTAATTTTGCTACTGTTAATGAATTATAATGTAAATACCTGTTTTCTGATGGTCTTAGGCGACCTTGCTAGCAGTTTTCAACCTGTGGGTCGTGACCCACAGGTTGAGAACTGCTGCTGTAGAGCCTAAGACCATCAGAAAACACAGATATTTACATTATGATTCATAACAGTAGCAAAATTACAGTTATGAAGTAGCAACGAAAATAATTTTAAGATTGGGGATCACCACAACAAGAGGAACTGTATTAAAAGGTCACAGCATTAAAAAAGGTTGAGAACTGCTGCTCTAGTCTATTGTTGGATCTCTGTATATTATTCTTTATTTTAGTCAGTGTATGCTTAATTTTTAGTTTTTTTTTTATCTCCTCTTGAGTCTCACTAAATTTATCAGCAGTTTCTAGAAAATTCTTGAGTAACCTTATAACCGTGGTTTTGAACTCTATATTCAGTAATTTGCTTTCCTCCATTTCTTTCATTTGTGACCTGTTTTTTGTCTCTGCATTTTGGCTGCTTCCCTGTGTTGATGGAGTGGCTTTGTGTGCTAGATGTCCTTCAGGGCCCAGTGGCTCAGCCTTTCTAATTACCTGAGATGGACACACTTGTTGCATCCTTTTGTGGGCTGTGTGCACTGTCTTGTTGTAGTTAAGCATTGATTGTTGTTGGTATCATTGGGAGGAATTGACCTCCAGGCCAGTTGTCTGTGAGAATCAGTTGTGTCTATGATGGGAGAACTTCTGGCTAGAGACACTCTTATGGGGCAATACTTGCTTCAATGAGGCTTTGGCACTCACTGAGTCTGCCCCCTAAGTGTGTCTCTTATGGATCTGAAGAGTTGTAGTCTAGATGATCTCTCTCTGATCACTGGGTACATTGGCTCTTGGATCTCCAAGGAGAGAAGTCACCCAGCAGGAGTTACAGAGAGATCTGCAGATTCCTTGTCTTTATTTAAGGTTTGGGGTTGCCCAGATGAGGCCCAGCTGTGAAGCAGTGCAAGCTGCTGTCCAGCCTTTGTGTCTTCTTTTGGAGGCTCTGAGGCTCTTTGACCCAGCTGCAGTACGTTAGGTTTTATATTGCAAAGCGCCAGGCCATTCACACAGCTTGGTTGGGGTTGTAAATTGGGTGGGGCAGTCTCAGGAATCACCAGAGTGGAGTAAGCAGCAGTGGCTGACTGTCAGCCCTGCCTGGAAGAAGTCCTGTGTCTCTGTGTTCTATAACACTGTGCAGAAACAATGATTGTTGCAACCACCTCTGAGAAAGCCGCCCTCGAGTTCTGCCCAATGCCAGACAGTCCAGTTTCTCCTGTATGATTCTGGGCCCCCAGAGGCTTGCCTGGAATTGGAGTTCAGAGCAGTCAGGAGCATTTATCTCTCTCTCAATTGAAAAAGACAACAGCGTACTCAGTTGCCAGCCCTTCCCGCACATGCACGTGCGCCTCCATACCTCTGCACTTCACTGCTGCACCTCTGTACCTCCTCTGAGTCTCAGTGTGCTTTTCTCTTTCCTTCTAGTTGTATAACTTCCACTCAGACAGCCTTTCTGTGGTTCTGGATGATTCCCATTTTGTCTTTTAATTGTAGTTTTGAGGTGGTTGTTCAAGGCAGCAAGTTCAAATGTTTACCTATGCCACCATCTTGGTTTTTTTCCTGGGCTTTTATTATATAGATACTAATGGAGCCCAAAGCTTTCCCCTTGTTGCATTAGCATATCTATACAAAGATACTTAACATTTATCTTCACTTGCCTATTTATTTTTGTTAATCCTTACTCGAGGATATTTTTCCATTGATTTTTATAGAGAGTGGAAGAGAGGGGTGAGGGAAGAGAGAGAGAGAAACATCAGTTTGAGAGATACACATTGATTGGTTGCCTCCCTCAAGTGTCCTGACCAAGGCTGGGGATTGAGCCTACAGCTCAAGTAGTTCCCTTGACTGGATTTAAACCTGGAACCCTTTATTCCACAGGCTGATGCTCTATCCTATGAGTCAAACCAGCAAGCGTGAAAATTTATATTCTTAAAGTAGATTTTCCTGGGCTTCCAGGTAGACTTCTTGTATATAAAGGCTCTTACATTAGTAGCTAACCTTCACCATTATCCTTAAGGTATTCCTCATCTCACAACATATTAGATGTCCTATTACTCAGATAAAATTGGATTATACCATAAAAACCTGTGTAGAATTTTTTATTTTTGTTTGTTGTGTTTACTTCAGTTGTATTGGCTATATAATGATTTTATGGAAGCACCTTTATACCTTTAGGTTATTTCTATTTTTTACTACTTAAAATTTTTTTCTTCTGTTAATTTCTTATGGTTAAGTCTTGTCAACACACCTTTAATTGATTATTCCAAGAGTTTATTATGAAAAATTTTAAGTATATGGAAAATTTGAATTTTACAATAAGCACATATATACTACTTAGATTATATAATTAACATTTTGATATGCTTACTTTACTATATATCTATATAATTATCCATTCCCTTTTAGTTAATTTTTTAGTATACTATCTAATAAAAGAGTAATATGCAAATTGACAGTACCTCCACCACAGTCACAAGCTATGCCCCCAGCCAATCAGGAGTGAGTATGCAAATTAACTCAACCAAGATGGCTGTGGCCAGGGAATGAGCAGGAAGCTTGGGTTTTCCTGGCAATGGAGGAAGTCAAGCTGGCTCTTGACTCTACTGAAGGCTACAAAATTTTAATTATAGAAGATAAATAAATCCCAACAAAAATTCTGCAGCCACAGAGCAAGCAGGAGTCTTGGCTCCACTTCAGGCTACAGAGTTTCAATTGTAGAAGATAAATAAATCCCAGATACCAGGGCCTCCACTTGGGTTGCTGGGGGGGGGGGGGCGCGTGACCTACCTGCAAACAAGCCCCTCACCCAGGCCATCACATGCCCCAAGGGAACCCCACCCTGATCTGGGATACCCTTCAGGGGAAACCAGCTGGCCCCCACCTGTGCATCAGGCCTTTATCCTATCTAATAAAAGAGTAATATACAAATAACTATCACTCCAATATATAAGATGGCTATCCCCATGTGGTCACAAGATGGCCTGTTGGGAGGGACCAGGCCTGCAAGGGAGGGCAGTTGTGGGCAGTCGGACATACCTCGAGTGGTGCCAGATTGGTGACGGTGAAGGTTGGGCTGAGGGACAACCCTCTATTCATGAATTTTGTGCACTGGTCCTCTAGTATATTTAGAAAGTGTCATGTGTTTTTCAGGCCCATTTTAGTATTTTTAAGATTTGTGGTAAGTAGTCCTCTAGGAAAATTTTTATTACTAATTTACATTCTTAACAGTGGTTATTATCTACTTTGAATCCTTGCCAACACTGGATTTTATTGTTTTTATGTAAGTTTTTGTTAATTTATGATATATAGGTTGTTATTAAAGTAAGTTTCTGATTGTTTTGATGATTTAATCACTGTAGATTTTGAAAATAAATATATGTAATTTGTTCTTTGGTGATACTTAATATTTTTAAACGGGAGCATTGTGCTTATTCACTAATTATTTAAGGTACAGTTAGGATTTCAATCAGGAAATCACTAGTCCTAACTAGAGTATTAGCTTTAGCACATTCAGCTTTTTTTTCTTTTTCACAGAGTAATTGAGTTGAAGGAGAGAATAATTGATTGGGCAATCAGAAGTAGAACTAGAATCTCATGATTTACATTCTTTGCCTCACTGGTATTTTGTTTCACTTACTGGAACTTGTATTTTTTAAATTCTTTATAGTTTAAAGTATTACATATAGTCTTATATATATGTTTCCTTCCCTCTTCCCTCCCCCCATTGACCGAGACTCCCAGGCCACCTCCACCTCCCAGCACATGCCCTCATCCCCTAGCATCTGTGTACTGGACCTTTGTTTTATCCCTTTATCTGATGCCCCATTCAGTGTAACACTATAACTGATAGAAGACTCGAGAGAAATAAAGATATGAATCTGAAGTGTTAAGCAATCTAGGCACTTAGGAGGGCATATAGTAGTTGAAGCAAGGAAGTAGCTTAGAAGGTGAAAAGGCTTACACGATCCTGTTCTAAATTATAGACTACTTGTATTTTATTTTAAAAGCAGTTTATAAACAAATTATTTAACTTGGGTATTGCTAGAAATATGTTACCTTTGTTATTTTCTAAGCATTTAGCCAACTCTTTTTGTTTACAGCTGGGCTCAAAATGCAGAGAACTCAAAGATATTCATTTCGGCCAGTGTTACAAGATCTCAGATGAAGGCATGATCGTCATAGCTAAGGGCTGTTTGAAATTGCAAAAAATATACATGCAGGAAAACAAATTAGTAAGTACTTATATCATTTTTATATTTTTAATTTTGTTTCTTTCCTTTGAATTCCTTAGAATTCCTTAGAACTTAGCTTATACATTTTCTTCTACTTACTATTTTTGGTTGTTTAGAGGCAAATATTATCTAAGAGCAAGAATTGTCTCAAAACAACGATTTTACAGATTGATCCTCTAACGGTATAGGTGCTTGTATTTTGTACTTGCATGACAGTTGACCACTCAGGTATATTGGAAAAATTAAAGTTTAGTTGTCAAACATAAGTATTTGTTTGTAGTTTCTTCTGATTTTCCTAGAGATTGTAATAATTCAGGATATTTGGGATTTTTTAATCAGGAAGATATACACTTACAAAATAGAGTCACTAAATATGATGAGAATGGGATAAAATTGAGGTAAGTAATCTTGGCAATGACATAAATTTTATATTTTAAGCACATACATGTATAACTTATTCACCCTTAATGTATTATATGTAATATATTTAAAGCCATGTAGTTTTCTTTTAGTGAGATAATAGTTCACATATCATAAAATTCCCTTTTTTTAAAGTGTATTAAGTCAGTCATTTTAGTATATTCACAAAGTTGTGCAATCATCTTCACCAGTTCTAGAATATTTTCATCATCTCAAAAATAAACCCTATGCTCATTAGCCATTGTTACCCACTCCCTGCTTCCTTCGGCCCCTGGCAACTGGCAGTCTACTTTCTATTCTATGTGTATTTGCTTGTTCTAGACATCTCATGTAAATAGAATCACATGTGTTTTTTTGTGTCTGGCTGCTTTCACTTAGCATAGTGATTTCATGATTCATCCCTGTAGCATGTGACAGAGCTTCATTTCTTTTTTAGGACTGAATAATATTTCAAATCCATTTAATTTTGATTTAATAGATACACAGTACAAGTTAACAGAAATAGTTGTCCCTAGGGAGATACTAGTAGAATTTTCAATGCTGAGAAAAGGTGCACTTTAAAACAGGCAAGATGGCCTTGAATATATATATGTAATATTTTAAAGATTTGCTTTTTAATTGTCTCCGTGAAATAAAGAGATCTTTTTGTTTCCCCATTGAGTAGTTTATAAAATTTGATAAATGCATCTTATATATTAATGTAAGTTTTGAAAGATTTCTAGAAGCATCATCAATGCAAGTAAGACAGTGCTATTTTAAAAGATTCTAGTTAGAAATATTGAAACACTGTGAATTAAAAGTAAATTCTTTTATTACTACATTATATGGTAAAATTATATGGTAAAAATATTTCACTCTTTAGTACATTTAGTTTAAACTTAATAATAATTACTACTGAGGCAGTATGATCTTGTAGAGAGAATAGGTCTGGGTTAGAGAAATTGAATCCTGATATTCACTTTTTTATTTTGTGACTCTGGGAAAGTTACGTAAGCTCTCTGAGCCTCATTTGCAAATGAGGTTAATACTTGTCTTTTTTGCTCATTGTGGCTTTGCGGATTAAATGACATAATGTCCTAAAATTTTATAGTACAAACTCTGACACCTGAAAAACTAGTAGTTTTATAAGGTTATGACTATATTTGTTGTCTGTTGGTTTCCACTTTACACTGAAGATAAATTAAAGGATGGTAATCCCAACTTAAAATTTTTGTGTTTATCACATAATGGGAATAATTTGTTGAGTGAATAATACTTGTTTTCTTATTAAACAAAGAGAAAAATTTTTTTGACACATAGAAATTTTAGTCAGTGGTTTCCCAAAGGAATTAACTATATATCCTATATGATAAAAGCCTAATATGCTAAGGGTTCTGTTGATGGGTTGGCCGTTCAACCAATCAAAGTGTAATATGCTAATGATATGCTAGGACCACTTAACTGCTCACTATGATGTGCACTGACCACCAGGGGCCCGATAGTCGACCCATTGACCAGTTGCTGTGATGTGCACTGACCATCAGGGGGCAGACGCTCCAAATGGTAGGTTAGCTTGCTGCTGGGGTCCTGTTGATTGGGACTGAGTGAGATAGGCTGGACATGCCCTGGAGCCTGTCTGTGGCCTCTCCCTGGCTGGGCAGCCTCCTGTGTCCCTCCCTGGCCCCTATCATGCACCAGAGGGGTCCCTTGGCCTGGCCTGTGCCCTCTTGCAATCTAGGACCCCCTTGGGGGATGTTGGAAAGCCGGTTTCAGCCTGATCCTGCAGGCCAGGCTGAGGGACCTCACTGGTGCATGAATTCGGGCCTCTAGTGTTTTTTTATAACTATATTTTGAAGGTTTTAGTTATATTCAAGTTAGATTTTTCCTAGTGTTGTTTGCCATTAAAAAGTTGTAATATATTTAAATGCCAAGGAAATCAGTTTTGTATATATGGTTATTTAGTAAATATTTGATTTTATTGGAAGTGTGAAGTAATTTCACCAGATATTAAAGTTCAGTTCAGTAAAGTTTTTTTTTTCCAATTTAAGATCCATAGAAAGAAAAATTTAGAATAATTTGAACTCTTATATTAGACAGTTGCATAATTGGAACCTTGCTTTGTGTTTTGGGAACTTATGAAATAAGGAGAAATGTTTGAATTATTTGCAAAATTACAATTTTAAGTAGTTGGGTTGTTTAACTCTGATAAGTGTTATTATTAGTCATTTAACAATGAATATTTAAAAGTGGGTAAGTAGAAATAATAGTGGTCTGATTAAAGGCAAATAATATTTCTATATGCAGATATAATTGATATTGCATATATCATTACAAATAGGAAATATAGACATGGTTAAATAGGACAAATATTTATTTTTATTTTTTAAATAAATCTTTATTCAGATTATTACAAATATTAAATAGGATACATATTTTAAATTGAAAACTAATAGATATTATTTAGGAGAATACTGTATCTGTAAGGATGCCAACAGAATTTAATTTGTGCAGATATTAATCAACCAAGTTATTTTGCTAACAACTCTCTTATTAAATTTATTTTTCTCAAAAGAGTTTTAGAGCTTTATTGTGCAATCTATGTAGCATCATATCACAGTGTTTTTATTTAAAATAAACTTCGTTGACTTTAAAATACCCAATTGGTTTTTATACATTGACAATATTTCCCCCTCATGTTATATCTTGGCCTTTAGATGGCAGCATTGCCTTTGTGTATTTCAGTGACAGCTTTTTGTGTCCTTGATATAACTATAAAGATGCAATGCTTTTTACACAGTTTGTGCAGATATTATGGTTTATTTTTAATTTTTGTTCTTTAGGTGGTTTTAATAGTACATTTTTTATTAAAATAATTTAAATTATTAGGTGCAGCTAGAATGTTAAAAGATGAACTTTCTATTTTACACAAAGTAGCAAGATATTCAGATATTCTGATGGCACTGGTTTAAGTAAGATAAACTTTAGAATAGGGGAAGGATACCCGTATTTTTACCAAAGGGAAAACTTTTGTTCAGATGGAAATTGAGGACAGTGACTTGACATTTTAAGACTAATGAATTATGATGACGCAAAGAGTTGAGGATTTACGTCTAAAATCTTTCCAAAAGAGAATGAGTTTCTGTTTTAATCATTTTTGAGTTAGATGGGTGCCATGTACCTATATGGATGTATTTTGCATTTACTATAAAACTCTTGTATAGAATCTAGAAATACTGGTAGATGTGAGGAATACAACTATAGTGAGGGTCTAGTATATTATGTACATAATTTCCCTGTTTCTGGCGATAGTTTTATCACTCCTGTGCAATACTTGCTCCCAAATTATTTAAAAGGCATATTTAGATTTGTGTATAATTATCGATTATCTAGGAACCTCATTAAGTATACTAGTATTCTCTCTGATTCTTTCTTTGCTTTTAAGTTCTGCTTCTCTACTTTTTGAACAGAGGAGCTCTTTGGCCAGCTTTTTATTAGTTGTAAAATGATGAGGCGAGATAGATTGTCTGTTGTTATCCCATCTGATGTTTTAAAGTACTTCCTTAGGATTTTATGAATTGTTATGAAAATAGCTTCTATCCTGAGTTCCATAGTCATCATATTTGACACTAGATTATATGTGTTGTGGTATTTGTTATTGTTTTTAAAAATATTTTCTGCTTTGTAGAATTGAGTTGGGAGCTAGTGTAGATTTCTTAATTATGAAGAAATTAGTACTGTATTATGAATAGATTTTAGAAAGTTTTAGGGAAATGTTTCTTGATTAAAATTTGATTTTCCTCAAAAGTTAATTGTGACATTTTATTTCAACCTTCTGGTGAATTTTTTTTTTTTTACTAGAGTTATAATTCTGTGACATCTCCTAAAGTCCTTTCTCTGTAATATTATTTGTAACATTGTTTTTTATTTTATTGTCCTTGGGAGGCTTATATGGATGGCATAGGTTTTAAAGTCAGCTCCAGGCTTTCTTCCAGGTTGGAAGCATCTGAGGGATAATTGAGGCAAAAACCTTGTTTGAATGAAACTGAGCTCAGTTCATTCTTTGATCCTGCAGTTTCTTACTCATTTGATTTGGGTTATCTTAAATTTCATACATTCTTTTCCTTGTTGGCAGAAAGGATATAATACCTCTACAAACATGCTCTTGTGAGGATCAGACTAAATGAAATTAAGAGGGAAAAGTACCAAATGTGTTTTATGGTACCGAACATGGACATCTTCAATAAGGGTTACTTTTTTTTCCTTTCCCTACCAGAGTTTACTTTCTGGAGTCTACCAATTGGAACTGGGCCATGTCAGAGCCTAACATCACCTACTATGTTCTTATTTCACCCATTAGCTTTCCTGCAGTTTAATTATTTTTTGCTGCTTGCTCTGATTTGAGGCTCTTGCAACAGCAAAATAAATAGGCTGGTGGTCATGTTACCATCAGCTGGGCTATGTGAGGTAAACATTTATATCAAAGTCTAAATAGTAGTAGTTAACTCAGTATTATATGTATTTCTTCATTCCTTTACTTTTCTACTCGCAGTTCATGCAGTAAAGGATTTGGTCCTCTCCTTCTCTCAGTTCTCCCACTATACTGCTATCTTATTTTCCAAGCATTCCTTGTGAGGTAAGTTTACTTGTAATGTCAGACATAAATAATTTACATTTATCAGGGATTCTATTTTCACTTCAGCCTTCAAAGCCTCCCAGAGTAGATATTCACCTTCATTGCCTCTTCCCTTATGTTTTTTGGAAATATTTTTTATTGAGTTTTAGAGAGAGGGATAGGGAGAGGGAGAGCATAACATTGATCAGCTGACTCCTTTACACCCCTACCAGGGATTGAGCTCATAACCTAGGAATTGAACCAGCAGCCTTTTGGTGCATGGGACAGTGCCTAGCCACCTGAGCCACTCCAGCCAGGGCACCCTTTACCTTCTTAATAGATGAGGTATTTACTTGCACACAGGGTGTAGTTTCCAGTGAACAGTGATGCATGCACATGGCATTTTAAAGAAGGGAACCCAAAGATACTGAGCTGCATTTTATTGTATACTGTATTTCTGGATCTTGCTGTCATTTGTTGATTTAAAGAAATAGTTACTCGTAGTTACCTTTTATTGAGTATTTATAATATATCAGGCACTATGCAATTGTAAATAATTAATCCTCAGAACTGCCATAAGCAGTAGCTTGTTTTTATTCCATTTTACAGATGAGTAAATTGAGGCTTAGAGAGGTTACATAACAACAACTAAATGTCAAATTTAAGATTTTAATCCAGAGCTGTTAGATTCCCAAACCTTTGTCCCCAAGCTCCTTTGCTTTGCATGGATACATTACAGATGGGGCTAATCCTTACGTCTTTGAACCAAGCAGTAATTTCCAAAAGGCATTATCTCCCTTTAAAACACTTGACAGGTAGTGTGAGACATCAAAGGAAAAAGTTAATTATTGCCATGAGCAGAAGATCTTTTTGCTAGGATGACAACTGATTTCAGGGGAAGCTGTAAGTACCAATGGAGATATATTAAAATCTTTTCTGGGAAAATTAGTAGAATTATCAAAGGAGAAAACTCTCTTTAAGATAGTCCTTAATGTTGATCTTAATCTTGTACAAATATGGACATAATTAACTTAATAGTAGAATTACACTCTTTATGTAAAATTTTTTTACTTTGCAAAGTCATAGCATTTTATATATTTTGTAAAATTTAGATTCAGATGCTAATACCATTTCATTTTTGTTCAGCATATCTAATAGAAATTTTAACTCCATTTCAAATGTTCATTCAATTTAGTTCACATTTGAATACCTACTATGTGCCAGGCACATATGAGAGGTGTTGAGAAATTAAAAAAGAGTTATACTGCCAAAGAGAGGTGATTTTGGTCTAGGCTAAAGTGCTGTGGAAGTGCCAATCATAAAAATAGTTACTTGTGTGAGAGATAAGGGGTAATTCTATAAATAGTAGGTGACATTTGAATTGAGTCTTGAATGACATATAGTGATATGATGATTGTGAAGCAAACATTTTCTGGGGAAAAAGTTATAGCAATTGGGAGAAATAGCATTAACAAAGACAGGCATCACGAAAATATGTGGAATGTTTAATAAGTAGTGTATGTTACAGTAAGATTAGCTTGCAGGCAGTGTGGGTCAGAGAAATGTTAATGTTTGGGTCTGTAAAGGAAGGCAGTGACCAGGTTGTTAAGTTTCTGGAGTCTTACGCTAAGGAATTTGGATGTCTCTAAGTAATGGGTATCATAGCATGGGATTTCACCAAATGTGAAGCGTGATTATATTTTTGGATTTTTAAGTTATTTTAAAAATTTTGAGAAATTAGGGAAAATGCAGAGTACTAGAAAGAATAATAACACTCACACAAACATTGGCAATTATTCATATTTTGTTAATTTGTTTCTTATTCTTGATTTAAGAAAGAGATAAACTGTAAGTCTTTGTTGTTTTGCATCCAATGTTATCTTACTTTATCCTTTTAGTTTTAAATATATTTTTATTGATTTCAGAGAGGAAGGAGAGGGGAGAGAGAGATAGAAACATCAGTAACGAGAGATGTTGATTGGCTGCCTCCTGCATGCCCCCTACTGGGGTTTGAGCCTGCACCAGTGGTATGTGCCCTGACGAGGAATCAAACCTGGTTCATAAGTCAATGCTTAACCACTGAGCCACATGGGTCCAGGTTTACTTCATCCTTTTAGAAGCAACTATTAGTCGCTATTCTTATTATATTTTTTAAAAATATATTTTTATTGATTTCAGAAAGGAAGGGAGAAGGAGAGAGAGATAGAAACATCAATGATGAGAGAGCATCATTGAAGGGCTGCCTCTTGAATGCCCCCTACTGGAGATGAAGCTGCAACCTGAGCATGTGCCCTTGACTGGAATTGAACCCAGGACCCTTTACTCTGCAGATCGATATCTACCCACTGAGCCAAATCACTTGGGGCTTCTCATTTAAATTTTTAATTTTTTTCACTTTCTTTTATCATTTTGCTTTCTTCCAATATGTGTTCGTACCTTCAAGTTCAGCTAAATATTTTTTGTCAAACATTAAAATTTCTACCAAATTTATTACTTTCTTGTATTATTTCTGCTTCCTGTATTTTCCCTCTTTTTTAATTAACCCATTGGTAATTTATTGTAGATTTCAAGGCTTTAGTTTAGTCATGTAAATTTCTGGAAATTGGAGATGATGTCTTATTTAAAAATAAATCTATATCTATTTTTAAAAAATCTTTATTGTTGAAATTATTACATATGTCCTTTTTATTTTCTCCCATTGACCTCTTCTATCCTGCCTCCACTTTCACCACCCTATTGTCTGTGTTCATTGGTTATGCATATATGCATACAAGTTATTTGGTTAATTTCTTCCCACCCACCCACCCACTGCCATTTTCCATCTGAGATTCCACAATCTGTTCCACGCTTCTGTATCTCTGGATCTATTTTGTTCATTAGATTCCACCTATGAGTGAGATCATGTGATACTTATCTTTCTCTGACTGGCTTATTTTGCCTAGTACAATACTCTCCAGCTCCCTCCATGCTGTCTCAAAGGGTAATTGACTGTATGTTTGTCAATGGTTTGACTAAATGGTTAGTTGTTAGGGCTTCTTTTTTCCCCCCAATATATTTTTTTAATTTATTGATTTTAGATAGAGAGAGGGATGAGAGAGAGGGAGACAGAGAGAAAGAGAAACATCGCTTTGTTGCTTCACCCATTCATGAACTCATTGGTTGATTCTTGTATGTGCCCTGACCCAGGATCAAACCCATAACTTCAGCATTTTGGGACTACCCTTCAACCAACTGAGCTACCCAACCAGAGGGCCATATCTTAAAAATTATTTTTTTTTTCTGACAAAAATTTTAAGTTTCTGAAAAGGACTATTTATGAGGATGAACCATTCTATACTCAAGTTCTTTTGCTTTAGTTCTTGAAAAAATTTTGTTAATAACTGAATTGGTGAAGTATTCTTCCTTCTGTAACAGTGTCAAGTGGTTCTTTATTAGTATTCATACCAGAAGAATGGCAATGATAGTTTGAGGAAGTAAAATCCCAAATGAGTCTGTACTCCTTAAGAATTAAGCACAAAATGACTTCTTAAAAGTGAGTGTTGAAACTTGTGGTTTTAATATTTTTTAAATTGCAAGTTACCTGTTATATGTTTTCATTTCTTGGTTTATATCCCATTGATGATATTTGATTTAAGTGCTTCCACCAATGAGTTTCCTTTTTTGTCTGCTTTTGTACAACCCAAACAAAAATCTCTAAAGACTACCAAGAATTGTGTTCTTTTTTCTTTTATCATACTTTAATCACTTGATTCTTGAAAAGATGTAACTTAACAAGTTGCTTGCCTCTATGGTTGAATTTGCTTAGAAGAGCTTGCTTTTATTGTTGCAGTTTAGAAAGAGATTGTTCAATATACTGTTTGATACATACGTTGGTTGCTTGGTACCAAAAAAGTGCACCAAGCAGATCTCACCAAAATTTTGATAGAACATTGAAATTGCATGCTTTGAGAGTATTATAACCTCCAGAAATTAAGCTTACAAGTGTTTTTAAAATTACTTTGTATAAAATTATTAATTGCATAAGTTAGTTGCATTTATTTTATCATTTTTTGTTCTTTAATATGTTCTAATAGTTTTATAGAATCAAAAATTATAGAAAGGCTAAAAAGAAACATAAATAGGTATCTTGTTAGAATAATGCTGTTTATTTTTTCATTTTCTTAGAAGATTGTCATTTTGAAAATTTAAGGAAAAAAAACTAGTCACATGTTGGTTCAGCCAACTATATTGTTTAACGTTGAATTAATTTCTGTTGTTTTTTTTCCCAATATGGAAATGATTTTTTTTTCTAGTATACTTAGATGGCTTTCTTCCGTCAAGTGCAAGTATATAGGAATCATCTATATTAAAGTCTATTTGAACCAATCCATTTTTTTTTCAAATATACTTTATAGGGTAATATTTTTAGGTGACATCAAGAATGTAATTACGCTGATTGCTGATCTGTATAGGAATAGGAGATATTTCACATATAGTCCTTTACATGGAGGTAAATCATTTTCAATCCTGTGTATGCATTTGCCCAATGTCACAGGTTAATTCTTCATACCTGTGTGCCTTTCCCTTTTCTTTCTAGCAAGGCATATCTTTTTTCAGCTGTTGCTGAAACTTCCTTCACTTATTGGAATCAAAATGTAATCAACCTTAATGCTTACTCCCACCTTTGAGATTCTGTATTTGTACATGTCCAAGGTTAATTATTTATTTTTTTATTCATTATAATATTAAGGTACATTAAATTTGCATGCATATATTCTGGTCATGTACTTCCTTCTTCTGACTCTACTTTTAAAAAGTTAAGAAAAGTCCTACTTCTTAAAAAAAAAATAGTGGCTTAACCTTGAAAGTGATTTTAGAAGGCTGTTAAACCAGCTTTCTGCAAATCCTTTTATTGCAGCTTCCTACAAATCCCTTATTGAATAATGAGCCATCCATCATTGTGCATGTGTGTATTTGGGTTAGGTTTATTTATAGATGAATATTCAAGAACCCAGGCAATATTTTAATAACACTTAAAATTATGATTAAAATGATTCCTAAATGTATTTGACCAGATTTTTCTACTTTTTAGCATTTAAAAATGATGAGTAATGCCTTTTATTAAAAAAGGTTACATATACTGATCACATTATTTAAAAAAGACTAGATCGTTTTTTCAGTACTAACTTATTCCCACACTAAATTAGTATGAGAAACTGTAATTTGACAATTAGAATGACGCTTTCTTGTGAATGTGTGCATTGTTTTAGGGGATCTTTCCATTTTAGACAGTGTTATGGAAATACCCACTAAATAGTGGTGCTCATAAAATTTTTGTGGTTTCATTTACTATTAACATGCTCTTTGACATCTGGCCTTTCCTAATCTCACCTCATGGGTTTGAAACTCTTTTTCTTAAAGCTTTATAGTTGAATTATAATATATTGTATCTTTTGTTTTCTCCTGGAAAAGGATTTAAACAAATTTTCTGTTGCACTTGTTGAATATGTATTTCGTAGTAACCACCATGAAGTTTGCAGCATTTAAGAAGATGAAGAAGCAAAGATAAAAGGTACACATTCAAGAAGGCTTGGTTTCACAGTTGGTGCATAATCCTTTCTGCTGTCATTGGTACCCTAACCCTGTACCTACCAGAACAAAAGAAACTGAATTGGAAATTGTGGGAGCTGGGGAACATTCAGTTGGCAGCCCATTGCATGGCCCATAGGCGTTGTCAGGTCTCAGTTTGATGCCCTTTATTCTTTCTGACAGATGTGAGGTAGGGTCTATGAGGGGGAAGTCATTACTAGAGAGAGGGCAGTGTCAGATCAAAAGTAACCAGTGATCAAACAAGGTAAAGGGCTGTGGAAAATAGGCTCTCTCTGGCCTCAACACCTGCCTGATCACTGAAGGGAATAGTCCTATGTGTCAGACCTAGTTGATTTTCTTTGATGTACAGTGAATTAAAAGTCAGAATGGAAGCTTAAGTGGAGTACAGAAGACTTTTACTTCTTATTCTTGAGCAATTTGGCTGTTTACATATTTTACTTTAGTTATCTAGAAGTTAGAGAAGTCATTCTCTGCTAAATAAAATAATAAAGATTGCCTGTATTAACTTTATTATTACTATATATTTAGAGATAGTAATAATAAACAAACACGTTTTGATATAGTATGGAAAGAGGTTTATAAGTCACCAAACTTTATTTCTTTCAAGCATCTAATTATAACTTTAAATCATTGATGATCTGGTAAAAGTAGTGCTTTAGCAGATAGTCTAATGTATTATTTAGTAAATTAATCTAACGAAAATATGTTTTTGATCTGAAACATAATACTATTTAAATGTAACGCTCAAGTGAGATTTAGAGTCTAATTTCTCTGTTTTAAAATTTTTAGATTAAATATACTTTATATGTTGATCCGTTGCATTGTGCATCTTTCATTTCTAAATTATGTTCTTAGTTTATGTTTGCTGCAATTACAGCAATTTCTGTGATTTGATGTATGGGTTAGAAAAGTTGTTGTTTTAGGTGATGGGGGTAGTTGGTTGGTCAGGAATATCTAATTATTTACCAGTTTGGTATGGATTTAAGTGAATTTTAAGCTTACCAAGTGAAATTTATGTTTTGTTTATCAGTTTAGAGTGTCATTACTAATTTAATAAATCCAACCATTGTCATTTTATAGGGATAAAATGATTGTACTGAATTTATTTGATTGCTAGATGCATTATTGACTCAATGACAGATTCTCAGAGGAAAAAAAGAAAACCTACATTAAATATTTGTATTGATTTTAAGACTTCCTTCTTCCTGTAATTTCAGAGCTGCAAATTTGTAGAAAGATGAGTGTCTTTTTTTCCCCTCCTAGCTTAATTAGATTTATTAGTAGTTTAGTATTGATCAGGTACACAAGTTTTGGTGAAATCAGATAAAATATTTGCTTGACTACAGGTGTTTTTTATTTTCCAGCTCCTATTTTTTTAACGTACAGTCTTTGTAAAATAAAAATAAAAATTTATATCTACCTTCATACCTTTGCTAATCCTTTGCAAATGGGTTATAACAAAGAACATTCAATACTCAGAATGGTTAATTATTTATAAATATTGAGTGATATAACAAAATATTATTGATACATTTTGACTTTGATTAGAATAGATTTCCCCCCTGTTTTACAAGTTATGATCATTTTTATTTATTCACAAGAATGTGGAATATAGAATAAATTTTTGTACCAATCTTTGCTTTTAGGAGATTTTTTCAAATGGAGAGCTCATGAACACACACACACATTTGTGTGCATATTTGATTTCAAATTAATGTAGTATGAATTTAAAATGAGATAATTTTTGTTTCCTCTTTCCTTTATGTGTTGGACTATGCTTCTTTGCCTTATGAAGTAGTTCATATTGTTTGTCTTTGCCCTCTAAAATATATCTGGGTGAGATTGCTTATCAATGATAAATACAGTTGGCATAGTGTTTAGGGTTGTAGTTTGAGAAGCTGCATATAGTTTATTTATTAAGGTTTATTTAATATGATACACAAATGAACAAAACAGTAATCCCTTTAATAATTTTAAAAAGTATCAAATAATTTTATAAAGATATGATGGTATAATTACTTGGTTTTTCTCAGTGCACACCAATCATTTGGATAATTTAATGGAAAAAGGTTTTCACATGGTTTATAGCATTCATTAAATACATTGATTTATATTATTTGAGAGAATATAAGCATAAAGATAGAGATTAGAGTGTGGACTGACTTTTATTCCCTAGAAAATGATATTGAAAGCATGGAAGTGAATGCTGCTGTAGTTACAGGTGATACAATGCTGGAAAATATATTCTCCTTTACTTCTTTATAATTATTAGCCACATGGATCAATTAAAATTTTTATAAATTCAACCTCATATCATTCACTTATTTATTAAGCATTTATTGAGTGCTAACCACATAGCATTGTGCATCTAGACCCATTTTTTCTTGTGTGATACCAGGCCACTTATTTTATTGTAACTTAACTAACATGAGTGATTTCCTTCTATCTTGTATTCACCTATGTAAGCATCTGGACTCTTAACCTTTCATATGTTGAGTACTATATTTTAAGAGTAATAATTTGAAAATCATTGCATCTAGATAATCTTTTACTTGCTAATTATGATAAGTTTTATGTTTTTTATCTTGGTTACCTAATTAAGATGAAATATTTGAAGATTAAAGTTAAAGGAGTTATAGAATGTAAAACATGGAATGTTTATTTCTTTAATATATTTTATTGATTTTTTTACAGAGAGGAAGGGAGAGAGATAGAGAGTTAGAAACATCGATGATAGAGAGACATCAATTAGCTGCCTCCTGCACACCCCTACTGGAGATGCCTGGGACCTTCCAGTCCACAGGCCAATGCTCTGTCCACTGAGCCAATCCGGTTTCAGCTAGAATGTTTATTTCAATGACTTGTTCTGTTAGTTCTTTATAAAGATGCTTTGCTGTTAAAGAAAGACTTGTTCTACTGAGCCAATGTAATAGTTGGTTAGTACAAGGTTAGTAATCTTTGAAGAATCCTATATAATAAAAGCATAATATGCTAAGTGCCCAGTTGTCCATTTAACCAGTCAAAGTGTAATATGCTAATAATATGGTAAGGCTGCTCAATCGCTCACTATGACGTGCACTGATCACCAGGGGCAGACAGTTGACTAGTCACTATGATGTGCACTGACCACCAGTGGCAGACACTCTGACTGGTAAGCTAGTTTGCTGCTGGGGTCTGGCCGATTGAGATTGAAGGAGACAGCTGGATATGCTCTGGAGCCCTCCTGTGGGCCCTCCCCACCAGGGGACAGATGTAGCAAGCCAAGCAGTAAGGAACAGCGAGCAGGTGGGCAGTAAGGAGAGAGGGATCCTGGACTGTGAGAGGATGTTGGTTGGGCTGAGGGACACCACCTATCCCCCTCACCCCCAGGCCTCTAGTTAAATATAATGAATGGTGTTTGGTATTATTCCATTGAATTAACGTTTTAGTTATTAGAATATTTTGACATTGTCAATTCTATCACATAGAGTCTTCCCCTTACGTATGAGTAAACTCAATTAAATACTCCCTCTGGTCATAGTATTAGGGAAAGCTAGACTTCTGTGCAATTGTTTTCCTTTATTATTATACTACTAGAGGCTGGGTGCACAAAATTCGTGCACGGGGGTGTGTGTCCCTCAGCTCAGTCTGCACCCTATCCAACCTGGGACCCCTTGAGGGATGTCCTACTGCCTGTTTCAAATAGGCAGTCAGATATCCTCTCACAATCCAGGACTGCTGGCTCCCAACTGCTTGCCTGCTTGCCTTCCTGATTGCCCCTAACTGCTTCTGCTTGCCTGCCTGATCACCCCCTTACCACTCCCCTGCCAGCCTGATTAATGCCTAACTGCTCCCTGCCAGCCTGATTGCCCCCAAATGCTCTCTCCTGCAGACCTGGTCATCCCTAACTGCCCTCCCCTACAGACCCGGTTGCCCCCAGCTTCCCTCCTTTGCTGGCCTGGTCACCCCTAACTGCCCTCCCCTATAGGCTTGATCACCCCCAACTTTCCACCTTTGCAGGCCTGGTCCCTCTCAACTGCCCTCCCCTACTGGCCATCTTGTGGCAGCCATCTTGTGTCCACATGAGGACAACCATCTTTGACAACATGGGGGCAGCCATCTGGTGTGTTGAATTGATAGTTAATTTGTATATTACTCTTTTATTAGGATAGTGGCTTGGTGCATGGGTTGGGGCCAGCTGTTTTGCCCTGAAGGGTGTTCCGATCAGATTGGGGTTCCCTTGGGGTGTGGGAAGGCTTGGGCGAGGGTCCTGTGGTGGCTTGCAGGCCGGCCATGCCCCCCAGCAACCCAAGTGGAGGCCCTGGTATCTGGGATTTATTCATCTTCTACAATTGAAACTTTGTAGCCTGGAGCAGAGCCAAGCCTTCTGCTTGCTCTGTGGCTGCAGCCATTTCTGTTGGTATTTATTTATCTTCTGTAATTGAAACTTTGTAGCCTTAAGTGGAGGCCAAGGTAGGCCAGGGTGCAGAAGGTTGGCTTCCTTCATCGCTGGGGGCAACCCTAGCCTCCTGCTCTCTTCAGCTCCATGGCTGCTGCCATTTTTTTGTGATTTATGCATCTTCTATAATTGAAACTTTATAACCTTGAGTGGAGGCCTGGGCCTGCCAGGGTGTGTGGAAAGCTTGGCTTCTTCCATTATCAGGGAAACCCAAGCCTCCATCCTGCTTGCTGTAGCTGCAGCCATCTTGGTTGGGGTTAATTTACATACTTGCTCCTGATTGGCTTGTGGGTGTGGTTTGTGGGTGTAGTGAAGGCACAGTCAATTTGCATATTACTCTTTTATTAGATAGGATTGTGAATTCTAGAAAAGATGTTTTGGCCTCCTTTTTCTCTCTGTTTTGGCATCTGAGAAATCAAGAAATAAATTAGCAGTTCATCTAAGAGAAAGCATTCAGGACTTCTGTTTTTATTATAAAATAACTTTTTTAATCCTTGCTTTCCCTTGTTTAATTTCTACTTGTTTTTCTCTTGTAGGATGTATTTCCATGAACTACCTTAATTTTTTTTTTTTGGAAAGTAGAAGGTTATGCCTAAATAAAGACAGAATTTACTTATATAAGCACATTTTAACTTTCAAATCTTCCTTGAAATGGTTGTGGTATAATTGAAAGCGCTTTAGGGCTTGAATTAGGAAGATACAGGGTTAGGTAGTACCTCTGTCCCTTAGCTGAGTAATCTTGCACAAGTGTCTCAGAGGTGGTTTTCTCATTTGTAGCATGAAAAAAAAATATGAGGCCTAAATCATCGTGTTGTCATTAAAAATAAACGTGAAAGACTACAAAATTTCATTAGTGTAGAAAAGTAGAAAATGAAAAGTGAAAGCCTCCATCTCAGCCCTCTGGTGATTACTTTAGGAAACCTAATGGACATGCCAACTTGTACTCATATGCTCCTCTACTAGAATGTATATTCAGTAGAAGTAGGCTTTTCTGCCTTATTCACTAATGTAGCCTCAGCCTAGATGAGTGCCAGTCACATGATAGTTGCTTAAATGTAATTTTCGAATGAATGTTATTTTTTTGTGTGTGTCACATAGACTAGGAAATTTTAGCTATTGTTTGTCTTGTTCTCTTTTTTCTCTATATTTTACTCATCATTAGACTGCCTTGTTCTTTTGATTGATTCTTTGCTTCTCTAGTCCTACTGCTATCTCTTTAGTCCTAGCACCTTTGTTTTTGTGTGTGAATTGCAGTACCTCCTTATTCTTGTCATGTGCCATCTCTTTTCCCCCTATAAACCAGTTCCCAACAAATTAGTAAGGCATTTACTCTCAATACTACTTTTTAAACTTGAAAACGATTAAACCTGTATTATAGATAGTAATGTGGAAACTGATCTTAGTATTTCTCTTTTCCTTTGTCTTTGTTTTCAGTAGTTTTCATCTTCATTTCTTCTACTTGGAATACTATTCTTTCCCACCTTCCAAAATAAATCCCATTTATTCTTCAGGTCTTTCACTTATTTTTCAGATAAGGTTTTTGCCTATCTTATCTTGCTGAGTATTGGCCCTTCTGGATTCTTTCTTCCTTTGAGGTAAGAGTTAATGAATTCTCCTTCATTGGCAAAGTTATGGTTGCACAAGACATGCTTTTTGATTGATCTCTCCTTTTCTTCCTTGACTGGATTTGTTGGTGACACTGCATGAAAGGCAGTGAGTGCCTTTGTATCAGTTTTAAGCTCTTTAAACTATTGTTTTACTTTTAATTGTGGTAAAATACATGTAACATAAGATTTTCCATGTTAACTGTTTTTCAATGTACAGATTAGTAATGGTAAGTACATTTTCATTGTTGTGCACCAATCTCTAGTACTCATTTCATCTTGCAAAACTGACACTTTGTACTAATTAAACAACAAGATCCATCCATTCTCCCTCTCCCAAGTTCCTGTCAACCTCCATTCTACTTTCTGTCTATGAACCCTTCAGGTCGCTCATTTAAGTGGAATGCCATATTTGTCTTTTTTGTGACTCACTGATTTTACTTAGCATAATGTCCTGAAAGTTCTTCCATGTTGCAGTGTGTGTGTCAGAATTTCAGTTTGGATGCATTTTGTATTTCATATATTTTCTGCATTTTGTTTATTCATTTGTCGACAGAACTTGGGTTGCTTTCATGTTTTAGCTATTGTGAATAATGTTTCTATGAACATAGTGTATAAATATCTCTTTGAGACTCCTGCTTTCAATTTTTTTGAGTTTATAACCAGAAATAGAATTTCTAGATCATATGGTAAGTCTGGTTTTTAATTCTTTGAGAAACTATCATACTGTTTTCCACAGTGGCAGCACCATTTTCATTCTCACTAACAGTGCATAAGGCTTCCATTTTCTATATATCTTCATCTAATACTGTTATTGATTTTTTGATAGCATCCATTCTAATGGGTGTGAGATGTTAACTCATTGTGGGTTTTATTTTCCTAATGATAAGTGATGTTGAGCATCTTTTCAGATGCTTATTGGCCATTTAATATCTTTGGAGAATTGGCTATTCAAGTTTTTTGATCATTTTATTTTATTTTTAAAAATATGTTTTTAGAAAGGAAAAAAAGAGAATGATAGAGATAGAGAGATAGAGATAGAGATAGAGATACATATATATATATATATATAGAGAGAGAAAGAAACATCTATTGGTTGCCTCTAGTAACCTTAACGTGGGTGTGTGTCCTTACCAGATAGCAAACTGCTGACTTATTAGTGCATGAGATAATGCTTGACCAAATGATGCACACCAGAGCTTCTTGCCCATTTTAAAATCAGGTTATTTTGTTGCTTATATTGAGTCATAGGAGACTTCTAAACTTTTTTTTGTTCAAGATTGTTTTGGCTATTCAGGGTCCCATTTTAGAGTAAATTTTTCTGTTTCTGTCAAAATTGCCTTTGGGGTTTTGGTAGGGATTACATTAATATGTAGATTAATTTGGGTATTATTGACATTTTAACAATATTCAATCTTCTAGCCTATGAACATGTATTTCTTTTTATTTGTGTCTTCTTTAATTTTTTCAGCAATGTTTGTAGTATATAAGTCTTTCACTCCTGAGTTATATTTGTTCCTAAATTATTTATTACTTTTGATGTTATTAGAAATGGATTAGTAGCCCTGCGCATGGATCCATGCGCCAATAGCTCTCTGTTGCTCTCCTGTAGCTCTCCGCCCGTGTCCCGCCCTCCTGTAGCACCCCCTGCCCCCAAAGCTTTCTGCCCTGTCCCCTCCTGTAGCTCTCTGCCTGCTGCCCCTCCCTCTTATAGCTCCCCCAACCCCCTTCCCCCCTTATAGCTTTCTGCCCTTCCCCCCCAGTAGCTCTCCTCCACCCACTTGTAGTTCGCTGCCCCATCCAACTGCAGATTCGTGACCTGGTCGTTACACAGTCGGTTATTATGCCTCGTGGCATAATGGATAATTAGCATATTCCTCTTATATAGGATTGTTTTCTTAATTCCCTTTTTAGGTTGTTCATTGTTAGTATAGAGAAACATAACTGATTTTTGTTTGTTGATTTTTGTATCCTGAAACTTTACTGAATTCGTTTATTCTAAGAATTTTCTTGGTGTAACCTTAGGTTATTCTATACTAGGGTCATATAATCTACTAGTAGAGATAATTTTACTTATTTATTTTCATTTTGAATGAAATATTTATTTTTTTCTTGCCTAATTGCTCTGGCTAGGACTTCCAGTAGTTTATTAAATAGCAGTGGCAAAAAATGGGCATCCTTGCCTCACACCTGATCTCAGAAGAAAACCTTTTAATCTTTACCATTGAATATACTATTAACTGTGGCCTCTTTCTGTCAGTTTTTGCTGGACAGTATTGGTCACATCTAATGCACATAGCATACTTTTTTTTAGCTATAAAGTGACCATGCTATACTGGCATTCAATAAAGTTTTGAAGATTAGTCTTTTCTTTCTTTCTTTCTTTTTTTTTTTTTAAAAAAAAAAACAGGAGACTTGCATAGTTAGTTCCCAAGTAATACCTTTAATTACTGTATAATTAGGTATTAATATAGCACTTGTCACTTTATCATCCTGTTTGGAACATCTATTAAATAATTGATGCCAATTTTACAAATGACTTTATAAAGCTAAAGTAGTAGTTTTCCCCTTCAATATCTGGCAAAGTCAGCACTTTTGATTTTATTTTTTAAAAGGAAACTGGTTCAAACATAAATTTATTTGAAAAAACACATACCAAGACATCTTGCTTTCACTGATACCCATCTTCTCCCTTTTCCCCTGTGTGTAACAAGTATTTTCTAATGCAACTATAAGAAAGTAAAATTGTGTGTTCTCATATTCTTTTCTTACGCAAAAAGAAGATAGTTTTGCACAGAAGTTAAATTTGTAGATATACTATACTTCTTTTTCCAAGTCACAAACCTCTTACAATAGATTCAAAAGATCTCTCTTTTTCTCTTCTGTGATTGTGATGTAATATTTTATTGTTTGGAGGTAGCGTGATTCATTCCTTCAGTACTTGATTGTTGACACCTAGGTTGTACTCACACTCTTGATATTACAAGAAATATTATTTTGTAGAAATTTAAATGTATTTGTAAAAGACATTCCCAAAGTGGGATTGCTAGGTCAAAGGGTACAGGTGTTATATACTTAGGTTTCCCTCCTTAGGGTTTCTAATTTTGCATTCTTGTAAGCAATAGAAATGGATTGAGATTGCTTGTTTCTCACAGCCTTGCCAATAGTGTATTGGCAGTCTTTTAGGTTTTTTCATTTTGATAGGCAAGAAGTGGTATCTGAGTTTTCATTTACGCTTCTCCCATTATGAATCTGATTTGGCATCCTTTTATATGTTTAAAACCATTTGGATATTTTTTCTGTGATTACTTTATCCTTGACTCATTTTCCCACCAAGTTGTTGATCTTTCTTTTCTAGGTTACTAGATACTTTTTACATGTTAGAAATATCGGTTCCTTGTATATGATCAGAGTTCTAAAAAATTTTTTTCCTGATAGTCATTAGGCTTCAGTCTTGGCTTACAGAACCTTTGCCTTACAGAGTCATATTGAAAAAATAATTTATATTTGTCATTTTTTTTCTTTCTTGGCCTGTGAACTTTGCATTAATAATAGAAAGAAGCAGCACTTTCTGAATGGACTGGGATGTCCTCATGAGCATTAACAGTGTAAATTGCATAACTTTATATATGGTAGAGACATTGGAATATTCTGTGACAATGCCATGCAGATATATTTCGATAATAGTATTCAACACCACTTTGTATTTCTGTAAATTATAGGTTTTTATATATAGGAAGTTTGGAAAGAGTGACCATTCTTTCAAATCTGTATGGATAAAAGACATGCATTTAATTTGGTCAGCACTTGGGGAGAAGACTCTTTATTTCTCTTCGGTCCTCAAAGAAGCAGAATAAATGTTTTAAAGTTGTGAATATATATATATCTCCATAGTCACTTATATAGTGACTTCTTCCAATTCAGTGCCTTATTAGTTATATAGTAACTAATTAAGGATTTTAGATGTAGATTTGAACATAACAAATGCATCCATGCCTTATAATAGATAGGCAGTAGAAATAAAGTGAATAGTAATTTTTTTTAGCAGCAACTGTTAGGCATGATGGTAATTATTCTCATTAGATATATTATTGAATAATACAATTTGGAACCTTTGCTAGTTGAATCAGTTGGTGATCTTTTGTTTGACTTGAAAGCTTTTTTTTGCATATCGGTATTAAACCTCTGCTTAAAAAAAAGTGGATGACTGTTCTGAAATTAAAATCAGCATTATTATAAAATTTAAAAAAGTTAATTAGTTTTTAACAATTGAAAATAGCCTACTCAAATATGATGATATGTTGATAATTAAGTGTATAAAGGCTTATGGAATTGCTTTAGTTATTTTTTAGTTGCAAAATGTAGGGCTTTTCATTTTTTAATATTCTAGCAATTACATATTTAGTAATTGGTACTTTTATAGTTGGAGCAAAAATTATAGGAATAAGAAAATAGAGTTTAGCCTCCCCTGAGATTTAATTGTTTAAATGAAATTAAACATTGTCAAAACATTTAAAGTCCTAGCTTATAAAGATTTTATTGTTCAATAGACTTGTGTTCAATAGACTTGTGAAAGAGATAGAATTATTATAGTCCAATTATTTTTCCTCAGTAGTCTTTTCTAGACAAGAGAGGAAATAAAAAAAAAAGTTGGATGCTTTCCAAGAGCTGTATGTGTGTGCATGAGAAGTTATAATCACTTGATTCAAGTCTGAGTTTTATTGGACAGGCTTGTCTGGTGGGTTAAAATCCCTTCATCCTCTCCCAGATGATAACTGGCTTGTTTTTCTCCCCTTAAAAATAGTAAGAAGTTGTTTTTTTATAGCTACCTCAAACTTGGCATAGGCCACTTTGGCTTCCTATACTGCTGGCTTAAAGAAGGAATGAAATATGAAAAGACAAAAACAAAGAAGGGCATAAAAGAGAAGGTAAGGAAAGGAACAAAGCTCAAAGTGAAAGAAAGGGAGAATACTGAATTCCATTAAAAATGATGGAATAAATTCAAAGTAGGTAGGAGGGATAGTTGTGCAGTGCTAAATGTTCTAAAAGAGAATCTAATCATATGCTTTTAATGTAAGAGAATAGAGTTTTTAAAATGAAGATATATCAAAGTTGAGTAATTTTTAAAAATTATATAGAAATCAGATTCAAGGCCAAAATATCACTTTTGGCCCAAAACAATTTTAGGTAATGTTTGATAAACTTATTTTTTACTATACATGTCTCAAATACACATATTTGAGAAAAATATTACTATTCACATTGTGATGGTGTCTAACCTAGATTTTAGAGGTAATTAACCTAGTTTTTTCTAGTCAAATTAATTAAAATTATATATTTAAAAAGAAATTGTTAAATTTAAAGTAAAAATGTTAAATTATGTTTATTTTCTGAGATAATTATCAATATATTTTTAGATTATTGATTTTTATCAATTTAAAGAATATTATTAGTAGGTATGTTTAAAATTATTTTCAAAATTAGTTTGCATTTAATTAGAAATAAACTTTTAAAAATATATAGGAAATATTAATGTAATGCTAATAAGAAAACATTAAAATGTTCAGATTATTTCAGATCTCTGTTAAAAATATGAAATAATTCAAGTTGTTTCATTTGCTAATTCTTTTGCATTTCAGTGTTCAGTTACAGTCCATTAGCTTTAACCTTCCCCTAATGATAATTGCTTGTCTTAACCAAATTGAGAATGCTTTAATCCAAGAAATATGATGCTTATCTTTGTTTTACCATAGGTGTAATGTTACATTGATAATATTCATATCCAGAAAAATTTCAATGACAGTACATATTAATGTTTTTAAAAATGTCTTAATGGGGTTTGTTTTTGCTTTTTCTCTGTTACTAATTCTGCTCGTAGAATGGTCATTATCAAGATTTGGATTGGTTATATAAATCTAACACCTTTAGAAGCAAGAAAACTTTAAAGTAGAATACCTTATTTGAAATATTTCTTTTGTATGTGTAGAATGAAACCATTGGAAGGCAGTGCTGCTTGTTCTCACCTTGTGTCTTTAGGGGAAATAGACAAAGCAGAATGTTCCATCAGTATCAAAGCACACATAGTCAGTCATGGTTGGGTTTAGCCCTGCTTTGGGAATATGTTATGACTTACTTTTTAAAACGAATATATAATTTGCTCTGTGAGCTCTATAACTATAAAATTAAAAAAAGGTTTTATATTATTAATTGTTCTATCATAAACATAATGAATATTAGACAGTTGTTTTCATAATCATTGTTTATTTGGCTTACAATTTTGAATGCCATTAATAGGAATGTTGAACATTTCACTATTTAAAAACAGTCAAGTTGTATCTTTATCTTGTGTGCTATGGATCCTGTATATCCAGACTCTAAGTCTCCTTGGGCTTTTGTTTGCTATTTCCTGTTTATTATTGCATACAGTGCCAGAAAAACGTATTTAAACACAGTTTTGGTGAGGAAAAATTATAATATTTCATATTCGTAAACATCACATACAAATAGATATTAAATGCTGTCAGTTTTAAAACTAGTTTTCACTTCTTGTATGAAATTTCAGGCTTCTTTGCACATTGGTTATTAAGGAACTATTTTTAGCAATGTTGGATTACTTGGGGTTTATTTAAAAATCTAAATATAAATAATTATAAATATGTTAACACATAGCACAGTATAAGGTATGTAATAAATATGGTACTTCTGGTTGATATTTGTGCAACTTGCTGACTGTTTCAGCAAAGCCGTAGGAAGTGTGAAAACCTGCTAAGACATTAAGTTATTGGATCTGTTATTGTTTTTGAGTTATTATATACTGGATATAGCTATTGGTATTTTTAAAAGTAAGCTAGTTGATAATTATTAAGAGCACAGGATATCTTTTTGTTGTGTGTGTGGTTCCCCCCCTCTATATTAGGAAACCTAACATTCATTTGTTACAAAAGATAATTATTTACAGCCTTGATAGGCTACCTACTAGTATATTATTTTTTTTTGTATTTGCAAGCATTGAAATGTTTGGTTTCAGAAAAGGCATTTTGAACAAGAACCATGTACTTAATTTTAATGTTACTTAGTGATCTATTAAAAATTTTTATTTTGGCAAGTACAACTTTATTAAAAATAATTAAGTCTCAAGTAATTATTTTCAGATAGACTGATAGAATGTATATATTAAATGTTTCTGCATTTAAATCTCCACATTGGTAAGGTGTGTATAGTTTTATGGTAAATTACATTGTGCCATTTGATTGATTATTGAAATTTCTTTGTAGCTTTTAGGAATAAATTTTAATCATATTGTTTTAAGATACTATTTTAAATATGACTAAGTATTTTATGCATATTGATATACTTTTTTATGAATATGGCACATTAAGATTCCTGGATATATTTTCTTATCATACTTAATGTAGTTAATCTTTTTTGTAATATATCTTAATTTTTATGCTAAAATACTTAGGGTGTACTTAGAGTATTTTTTTTTTTTTGGCAGATTGGAGACAATGTTCATTAAAAGTGCTTTTTATATCAGATTTTTAAAAAAGTTTTGACCAGTGTTTTGGGAGTATGATTTTAACAAGTACATAATATATATTGGAGTAATTTTCTTAAGATCTAATATTTCAAGTTTACATATGTTTTCAACAACTTTATGATGAAAAATATTCTACAGAAGAGTTAACAATTAACAAAGCACCTGTTCCACTTAATTAATACCTGATGGATTTAATGGAAGCATAGCTCAGAACTAGAAATTAGAACCATTGTGTACAATTATAAATTATTATTATAAAGAATTTTAAATGTGATGGAAAAATACAGAAACAAGTAATTTTTTAAAAAGCAAAATTTGACATATGATATTGGCTTAATGTCTCACTGTTATTTTATGTAATTAGTTGGGTATATAATAACTCATAAGATCTTTAATAGTTCAATAATTCGGTGTGATTTAGTGACTACTGATCTCTAAAATATCAACAGCGTAATTATCAATGTGTACTTTTTATTTTATGGTCTCTTCTGGTATGGTGTTATCTAATTTATGATTTATTTTATTTAGAATGTTATATTGTTTAAAAAATGACTATTTACTTGACAAGGCTAAACTATATGAAGTCTAGTTTGTCTAATAATAAATAGGTATCATTGATTCCAGGAAATAAGTGTTGCCTTTTGAATTTGAAGATACTCTTCTTTTTTGTTTTGATATTTTAATGTTAAAATTTTTACAGTTTCTATTCAAACACAACCATCATTTCGATGTATAAACTTGGAATGCCTGCTATATAAAAGTTCTCTGTATAATAATGGCTCATGCTTATGTGTGAAAGATAGGGTCATCTATTAAATGTCTTTTACATTTAATTTGTAATTATGACAGAATTTATTATAGGCAGTATGAGAATTTATAATTTCAAATTGATACTGCCATGTAAAATGGTTTGCATTACAAACCTAATTTTTCTGTTGTTAATCTTTTAAAAATATATTTGCCTCGCAAGTATTTATTTTAATAACAGTAAGTCACCAGTTTTTTCTCCTTTGCATTTTTAGAGGGATAGGTAAACAGGATGGGTTTTATTGAAAGTCTTAATATTTCTTAAGGATAGCATTTGATGGGATTCATAGTTTTTTATGAATTATGATAGATAATGTTCAGGACAGATCTGTGTGTCCTCTTTCAGAGAGCTCTCATTCTGAAGACTCTGTTCAATAGATGTCATGACACAGCCTCATCAGCAAGGTGTATGTTTGCCAGGCAGCTTTGCAGTTAGATTCAGATATTGTGCCTCTTTTAGGACCTTTAAATGAAAGCTATTTCCTTACAGCATTTATTCTACAGATCAATGATAAATGTTTCCTAACATTATCAAATTTGAAATATTACATAGATTTAGAGCTGTTTATTTGTTTTTAAATATTCTCTCTATATTTTAAAATATTTGGTGGAAGACATTAGGTTTTTATCCCAATTGAATTATTAAATAATACAGACTTGTAAACATAATTTCAATTGTTTGAGAATTCTTTGAGTTTTTATGAGACTATGGTGCTGATACTTTGTTGCTTAAAGGATTTTATTTCTTGACAAAGTTCCTATTTTTGGAAGAAAAAAAGGTATCTTTTGTAAATGGAAGAAAGATAGTGAAAGAAAATTAATACTAGATTTGCTTAAAGTTGTACAACACTGGGATAATTTTTAGTGTGTTAATTTCAATTTAATAATATAAGAAAAATTTTGAAATATAGCACAGCACAATGTATTTACAGCAATGTTATTAAAAGTATACATAAATTACATATTTTCACCTCCCAACAGGAAAGCAACAAAATATTACATTATAAGTGAGTGAATCTTCATGATCTTACTAAGATATTTCTATTTTTAATGACAAATTCAAAAAAGGTAAAACTCCGAACAGGCTATTCAAGCTAATTTTTTCTTATCTTCACCTCTAGATCTTACAGCTCTAGATTTGATTCTAAAAAGGACAAATAAGAATTTCTTTTTTGAATGTATGTTTACTTTCCTTTTACTTCAATAATACAGTGACCTCAATGAGGTGTTGTTTCCCTAAGTTTTTTTTTTAATTATTATTTCCCCCTTTCCAATGAGCTGTATTCTTGTAGTCTTATTAGTTGAACAGTTATACAAATAATCTATCATTCTTCATTAATTTTTAGGTATAGTTCTCCTAATGAACATGATGATATATTTCATGTTGAGTATCCTTTTGTTCATAAAACTGTAATAAAATGAAAAAAAAACCTCACTTTCAAAATATGAAAATAAGATAATAAATTATATGAAATTAATATTAGAATAGCTTTTAAAACTTACCTATTAAACTGGTATTATTATATGTGCTATTATGTAGAAAGCAAAGTTATGAGATAATTTATAGATTTTTAAATCATTTTGTAAAGTAATACTGTTTTATAAATATAGTATTATTTCTTAAGACTATCATGTCTCTCTTGCCTGATTTTAAAATAATGAAATGAAATATACATATTTTATCACTCTTATAAGTAGTAATTTCAGAAACTGAAAGTTAATATGTACTCTGGCTTTTTTGGGTGGTCCAATTTCTGGGTAGCACAGACAGACTATTTGACTTTAGAACATTAATCTGAATTAAATTTGTAACATGTGAGAAGAAATACAGGGTGAACCAAAAGTAGATTTATAGGCTAAGAAAAATATTTAGGGTTGAAGTAAATATTAGTATGACATAACACATTACGTGCCAAACATATGAATGAAATGTTATATTAGTTCCTTTGTGATAATTTCTGAACTCATTTGTGGGATAATCTTAGGAATTTGCTCCTTCATAATGAATTTTAAAAAATAAATCTAGTCTTGTAAACAATTTCAAAATTTCTCAATTATACTGTTTCTCTGTTTTAAAAATATTTTTGTTGATTTCAGAAAAGGGAGAGGGAGAGATAGAAACATCAGTGATGAGAGAATGTCATGATTGGCTGCCACCTGTATGCCCGCACTGGTGATTGAGCCTGCCATCTGGGCATGTTGCCCTCACTGGAAATTGAACCATGATCTCCTGTTCCATAGGTTGATGCTCAACCACTGAGTCACGTTGGCTGGGCTCAATTATACCATTTCAATATTGGCAGACAATTCAAAGTCCATGATTATGTTAAAGGATGTATTGAAGTAGTAGATTTTTTTTTCTTTTATCACATTTCAGGAGAAAGAATATTTGGGAGAATGTGGGAAAATATTAGTATTTAAAGCTACTCTCTTATTATAGACTAGAGGCCCAGTGAACGAATTCATGCATGGGTGGAGTCCAGCCAGCCCGCTCCAATCTGTGGATCGGGGCCAGGCCTGTTGGGAGAAGGAGATGGAAGGTTGGCTGGCTGGCCTGCCCTGATCCGGGCCTGATCAGGACTGGGCCAGCTGGGGGTAGGGTCCACAGGCAATTGGCCAGCAGGCCCTGCCTTGATTGTGGTGGGGTGGCCAGTTGAGTTTGGGGCTGGCCTTGGGGCGGGGCTGTGGATGGTGGGGTGCGCTGGCCCCACCCTCGAAAGGGGTTGGGGCCAATCAGGGGTCAGTGGCTGGGGGAGGGGCTGTGGAAGGTTGGTTGATCAGCCCCATCCCCAGTTGGGGTAAGGGGCTGATTGAGGGTGGAGCTGACTGTAGGAAGGGGCTGCGGGCCAATCAGGGAGGTGGGGGGCGATCAGGGGTGAGGCTGGCCAGCATGAGGATCTGCAGGAGGTTGACCAACGAGCCCTGCCCCCTATTGTGGTAGAGCGTTGATCAGGGACAGAGCTAGCCAGGGGAAGGGGCCATGGGAGAATTGGCTGGCTGTCCCAACCTCAATCAGGATAGGAGAGGCTAATCAGGAACGGTGCTGGTCAGGGGGAGGGGTCTTAGGAGGTTGGATGGCCAGCCCCACCCCCCTGATTGGGCTGGTTTGCTGGCTCCAGTGGGTGTCATAGCAACTGGTCCTTCTGGTCGTTATGGCGTTCCAGTTGCTGGCTTTATATATATATAAATTGGTGGTATTAAATGTTTTAAATATGGTTCTTCTTGCTTTCATTTTAGGTGTTTAAATTGTTTTATGTTGAAAAAGTTTCAAAGTAGATACGTTAGAATAGTACAAAGAACTCATATTTTTTATCTAGATTTACTAATTTATATTGATTTCTTTAAATTTTTTTACTTTTTTATTGGAGTGATATTAGTTAATACATTTATATAGATTTCAGTTGTACAATTTATAATACATAATCTTTATATTGTATTGTGTTTATCCCAAGTCAAGTTTCCTTCCATCACTATTTATTCCCCCTTACCCTCTCATACCATCCCCAAACCGCTTTCCTTATTACTAATTTTTAACATTTTTTCCCACCAAATATGATATTTACCATCATCCTCTCTTTTGATTGCAAAGCATACATTTTCTTTATGGTAACTATTCATATTACTAAGAATTTTTATATTTAGATAATTTTTATCAGGTTCTTTTACTATGCTATATAAATCTTTTATTATAAAGCAAAATAAAGTGAATACTGTAATTATTGGATGTTCAAAAATGATTTTCGGATATGCTTTGGGACTAAGGCTGAGAGGCTTTAAGTAACTATAAAGTGCAGAGTTGTAAATGGTGATATTTATTAACATACTAGGAGCTCAGCACACGAAGCCTACCTGCAGCCCTGAATTGACACCTGAACGTGTCCATGTAGAGCTCCAGCGTGCCTGTTCTAGTCCCCAAACTCTCTGGCTTTCTCTGGCCACTTCAAGCCCTACCCTTAATCCCTCCAGTTGCCTTGGGCTGGTCCCGCCTTCCCTGGGTTCCTTCCCACTTTTGCCCCATCTCCAGAACAGCATGGCAGCTCTGCCTGATCATGGTGCCAGAAGAGAACATGGAAGCCTCCCACCTGCTGAACTGTGATCCTTTCCCTGGCAGGTGGGCTGTGGGGTGCTCAGAGTGCAAGGGGTGGGTGGGAAAGGACTGGTGAGGGGGGCGCTATGTGCTCTCACCATTACCTCCCTGGCACGAGATGGTCCGCCTCCTCTAGGCACCTCCCCACTTCCGTCCCATCTCTGGAGCAATGCCCCAGCTAATATGCTAATGATCTGGTTGTTACCCATTATGGTGTATCAGGGTACATATTACCTCTTTATTAGTTTGGATTTTACAGAATATGTTGTGTTATTATGGAGACTGTTAAGTGAAATGATATATTAGTAGTGCTTAGAGGAATAATAGAAATATAATAATACTAGAGGCCCAGTGCCCGAATTCATGCAACGGTGGGGTCCTTTGGCGTAACTTGTGGGGATCATGCTGAAACCATCAGTCTAATGCCGCCTGCTGCTCATGCCTGCCGCTCCTGCTCATCCCAGCCCCGCTGTGCCTACTGCTGCCACTGCTCAGTAGGCTCGCTGCTGCTCCACTGCGGTCTCTGGGCTGTGGTGGCCAGCGGTGGCCAGCTGTGGCCAGCTGTGAGCCCTGTGTCTGGCACCCATTGACCAGCTGAGCGGCATGCCCTCCTGGGAGTGCACTGACCACCAGGGGGCAGCTCCCTCATTTAGTGTCATATCGATCAGTCATCCTGTCATTTGGTTGCATAGGCTTTTATATATATATAGATATACATGTAAATAATTGAAGATAATCACCAAACTTGATACTGGCCTATGTTTAATCCTTCTTTTGTCAATATCCAATTCTTAATGAAATGTGAATGAGCAGAATAGTTTAGTATAGGTACTAAGGGTATATTTTACTGTTGTTAGGTTACTATAGATGAATGACAGAACTAGGTCTGTGGGTTTGAACTACTCTCTGACAAACAGTGATAGACATCTATGTGGCAGAAGGTAGAGTAGGAATTAAATGGCCTTAAGCCTCTGCTTTTTGAAGATACTTAGCCTGTTATCTTCAAATGGAAATATCTGCTGCCAAAAGATGTGTATCTAGTTCAGGTGCCTAAGACTGGAAGTAAATGTAAGTGGTAGGTAAGACTTATTTCAGAGGAGTTGTAATTCAAGGTTTTTACCTGAATGGAAGGGATTATGTGTACATCAATATGGTTGGTAGGATTAGTCATCAGATAAAAAGTTGAAAGAGATAAATTCTTTCTAAAATCTTGGAATTGTCTAATTTATGCATCATTTTTTCTTAAAATTCTACTCTCTATTAAATGGATAAGTGAAGGAGAGCCAAAATAGAGATTTGAAGAAGAAATAAAAGCAACTTGAGCATTAAACAATCAGATCTTCAGTAATCGAGATTTGGCTGTGTGTGAAATATTTACCTTTATGTAAAAATATGACAGACATGATCAGTTGGAGCCTATAACTGGTTAAATTCAAATTCCAGCTTTATTTTATTTAACTTGGGACTGACCTAAAAGCAGGAAGTCACAGCCTCTGCCATTAGCTTATTATGGTGAAATGGGAGAATATGTTTTAACTACTGAAATGAATTATGCAGTCACTTAGACATTGTTTGTATTGGAGCATTTTAATTGCAGGAACCTTAGAAAAAGAATGTATATCTGTGGATGTTACATAAAATAATAGCTTGGTCTGCAAATAATAATGGATTAAAAGTTACCCCTGTTTTTCCTCAAGATATTGAAAAATTTATAGTTGTATTTTTAAGGATAGAAAAAAATTTACTATATTACCTTTACTTTTGAAAATAACAAATTTGGAATTAGAATAGCAGGCGTTTCCCCCTTAAGTGTTAAAGGGCTCTTCAGCTGAAACTTAGTTTTATAAAAGTTTCTTTGCTCACGCTTTGGAATTTGGGCAGTGTCATAGTATGGGTGACTACTTTAACTAGGAGATTTGTGAAGTTACTCTCATCCACTGTTGGGATGCCTCCCAGCAGTGGTTTGGACTATGACAAACAGGCAATCTGCTACTTAGGTTATTTAAGTTTAGAAAAAAGCGACTCCTTTTTTTAAAGGAAGGAAGGAAATTGCTTTTACATAGGAATGTTGCTGTCCTTGCTGTGCTTGCATTATTAGTGTAGGCAGTTCATGACATAGAAAGGAGCAACGTTTCAAGAATTGATTTTTTGAAGTTCTTTCTTTGAGGAATTGAGTAGAACCAGAGATACTTTTTCTTTGTAGGAATGTTTTTGTAATGGGTCCCTGATCTAGTTTATAGTAGCCATTTACATGAACTATAATGCTAATGGTATCATTTTGACATCTATCCACCCTTCATACAAATGTTTCTGTAGAAAAATGTCTCCGGAGCACTAGCTTAGGCGGTCTAAAGGACACAGTTCTGTCTTCCTGGTCGTTCCACTGACCTGGACAACCGGAAACCCAGCAGTGTGCCAGCTGGGTATTGGGGAGTGGGAGATAGGTTTTCTAGTTCAGAACCTGAAGGGTCTGACTAGAACTCTACCCAGAGCACACATAGCCTTTATCTCTTTTTCTTCTCTTCCATAGATTCATTATTTGCCTCTTGTTGTCATCTGCTCTTTTTGTTCCTCGATTTCTTTCTTCTTCAACTAACATACAAAATAGTGTTAGCATTTTTTCTCTTTTAACATAGCAAAGTCTTCTATCTTTTTGGAGGGTTTCTAAGAGGTGACACAAATAACAAATGGGGATTTAGAATAGGAATAAAAAGACTCATAGGGAAGCAAGGAAAGATCTGAGTGGTGGATTTTTTTGGAGCCCAGAAACCAAAAGTCATTTTCTGTGTATTTAGAAGGGCATTCAGTCTTCCTTTGATTATTTCCAAGGAAGAACATGAAGAGAATTGGTGATAAAAAGTAGTGAAGTAGTGAAGGTAAGTATAGATAAGTACATTTTTCTCCAGAGGGGAACTGAACATAGAACTTTCAGTGGTGCATAACTTTCCCTCATTCCTTTCCCCGTTTCAGTTCCAAGTTTATTGATCTGGTCCTGTTGATCTGGTCCTGAATAGTTCCCTACTTAAAGCTAGAATGGCATTGGCTGGACTTACCTGATGAAGTCTTCTGACAGTTTGGAGAGAAAAGGAAGTTAAGTCTCAACTGGCAGTAGCAGATAGTGAAGGAAAACCGTCAGTGGACTTTCAGTCTTGGGCTATATAGAACATGTGTAAGTAAGGAATGCTTGAAAGTCCTGTGTTGACTTTATTTATCTTTATTGATTTCAGAGATGAAGGGAGAGGGAGAGAGAGATAGAAACATTAGTGATGAGAGAGAATCATTGATCAATTTCCTGGTGGGGAGCAAGTCCATATCCCAGGCAAGTGCCCTAGACTGGAATTGAACTCAGGATCTTTCAGTCCACAGGCTGATGCTCTATCCATTGAGGCAAACCAGCTAGGGCCCGTATTGCTTTTTGTTTAAAACAAAAGAAATTTAAATTGCACACTGTGATGCTTAAGCAATGGTGTCATGATTGCCTAAGATGGCATTGAGAGCAGGGCCCTACAATAAAATTGAACACATTTTCTAACATACATAATTTATTAATTTCTGAGTAGATATCTCTAAATTGTATTTTTTTGAAATAGCTTAAACTATCTAAAGTTCTAATGGAAAACAATTTTTTTAATGCAAGCACCTTACTAGAATATTTCAAATTATATATACAGTGGTACCTCGAGGATACGAGTTTAATTCGTTCCGTAACCTTGAGGCGTGGGGAAACTATGAGACGCTCAAGTTGCGGTAAACTGGTGGGTCCTGTGCAGCTGGCTGATCCGCGCGATTACTCCTATCTCAAATGTTGCTCGTATTTCAAAGCAAAAATCGCTTGCTCGACGGCTCGTATCTCAAAAATCTCGTATGTTAGGGCACTCGTATCTCGAGGTACCACTGTATATTGTAACCACAGTTAGGTTACTTACTGAAACTGCACAGTTTAAGTGGGTAGTTTGTGACATTTTGAGATACAGAAAGCCTAAAAGCATTATTGAATAGAAATAGGGTGAGCAAATTTGAGTCTAAGAATTTTTTTAAAAATGTTTTTTTTTAAGAGCAAAACAGCTTTTACATTTAGTAACAGGGTAGAAAAGGAATGGGGAGGTCTAATTTTTAAGGGCGAGGGTAAGTTGATAATAGTGTGGTAAGTGCTTTTTCTTAGCCTCACTGTCCTTTTGCAGCTATTAAAAAAGATAGTCCACCCAGAAATCTTACAGATTCTATGAGAACTTGCACTTTTAAAACTGTAGGAAATCTTCTGTAGGATATCCTGTTCCAGAAAATCCTGCTGATGCTCAGGAAGACCTTGAATTATTCTCAAACAGAATCTTTTAAAAGTAGCTCTTACTGCACAGAAATTTACCTGCCTTAAAAAAACGTAAATATTTAATTTTCAGAGTGATACTTTGCATTTTGATAGAAAATTTCATTTTAGGAAACACTTTTGTGATATTTAGTTATCTCTCATAATTATTCTAAACAGAACATAGTTTTTAGTGAAGTATTGGATACAGAATAAGTATTGTCCTAAAAATAAGTAGATAAGAGGTAGAGAATCCTTTTATTTCTTTATTTTGCTTTTTTAAAAATTATAAAATCAATACCTTTTCACGAAAGAAAGCTTGGAAAACACAAAGCATAAATGGCAGAAATCACAAATTATCCATGATTCATCACTAAAAGACAAATCAATCACTGTTTTTACCTGAGTGAATGTTCTCATTATTTTTCTATGTAATATAATTTATATTTTTCAAAGCATGTTATATTACGTTTATGGCATCACTAATGTGTATATTGAGTTGGTAACATAACTCTTTTTTTTTCTTTTTATTGCATTTATTGGGGTGACATTGTGCACAATTTCAGGTGCACAGTTATACAATGCTTTATCTGTACATTGTATTGTGTGTTCACCACTTGAAGTGAGATCTCTGTCCATCACCATTTACTCGCCCCTCCCCCCCGCCATGCTCTGCTCCCTCTGCTACTCCCTCTAACAATCACCACATGTTGTTCATGTCCATAGTTTTTCTCTTTCTTGTTATTTATTTTTTAAATTTTATTTCATTGCTTAAAGTATAACAAAGAGTTTTTTTCCCCATTGACCTTCCCCAGGTTTCCCTACCCCCCATTATCTTGCGTCCATTAGTTATGCTTATATGTATGCATACAAGTCCTTCAGTTGATTGCTTTCCTCCTCGCCACAACCCTCCCCAGCCTTCCTGCTGTAGTTTGACAGTCTGTTCGATGCTGCTGTGCCTCTGTATCTATTTTTGTTCATCAGTTTATAATGTTCTTTATTATCCATAAATGAATGAGATCATGTGGTGTTTTTCTTTCATTGACTGTTCTATTTCATAGAACTTAGCATAATGCTCTCTAGTTCCATCCATGCTATTGCAAATGGTAAGAATTCCTTCTTTTTTACAGCATGTAGTATTCCATTGTGTAGATGTACCACAGTTTTCTAATCTATTCATCTGCTGATGGACACTTAGGTAGTTTGCAAATCTTAGCTATGGTAAATTGTGCTGCTAGGAACATAGGGGTGCATATGTCCTTTCTGATTGGTGTTTCTGGTTTCTTGGGATATATTCCTAGAAGTTGGTGTTTCTGGTTTCTTGGGATATATTCCTACTGGGTAAAATGGGAGTTCCATTTTTAACTTTTTGAGGAAACTCCATACTGTCTTCCACAGTGGCTGCACCAGTCTACATTCCCACCAGCAGTGTATGAGGGATCCTTTTTTCTCCACAGCCTCGCCAGCACTTGTTCATTTGTTGATGATAGCCATTCTGACAGGTGTGAGATGGTACCTCATTGTTGTTTTGATTTGCATCTCTCAGATGATTAGTGATTTTGAAAGGTAAATTTCTGTGCATTAGTGTTTTCATATTTCTCTTGGCTTTCTTTGGAAAATTGTCTATTTAGGTCCTTTGTTCATTTTCTGATTTGGGTTATTTATCTTCCTTTTGTTAAGTTGTATGAGTTCCCTGTAAGTGTTGGAGATTAAAGCCTTATCAGAGATAACATTGGCAAATATGTTCTTCCATGCAGTGGGTTTTCTTTTTGTTTTGTTGGTGGTTTCTTTTCTTGTGCAAAGCTATTTATTTTGATATAGTCCTATTTGTTTATTTTCTCCTTAGTCTCCATTGCCCTAGAAGCTGTGTCTATGAAGATATTGCTACAACATATGTCTGCCATTTTGCTGCCTATGGTTTCTTCTAAGATTTTTATGGTTTCCCATCTTATGTTTAAGTCCTTTATCCATTTTGAGTTTATTTTTGTGTATGGTGTAAGTTGGTGGTCTAGTTTCATTTTTTTGTGAGTATCTGTCCAGTTTTTCCGAAACCATTTATTGAAGAGACTGTCTTGTCTCCATTGTATGCTCTTGCCTCCTTTGTCAAATATTAATTGAGCATAATTGGGTTCTCTATTCTATTCCACTGATCTATGTGTCTGTTCTTGCACCAGTACCAGGCAGTTTTGAGAACAGTGGCTTTGTAGTATAGCTTGATATCTGGTATTGTGATCCCTCCTATATTGTTCTTCTTTCTCAAGATTGATGTAGCTATTCTGGGTCTTTTTTTTATTCCAGATGATGAATTTTTGGAGAGTTTGTTCTAGGTCTTTGAAGGTATTTTAATGGGCATTGCATTGAATCTATAGATTGCTTTGGGTAGTGTGGACATTTTAATGATGTTGATTCTACCAATCCATGAACATGGTATATTATTCCATTTGCTCATGTCTTCCTCTATTTCTTTTTTCAATGTCCTATATTTTTCCGAGTATAGGTCTTTTATGTCTTTTGTTAAGTTTTTTCCTAGGTATCTTAATTTTTTTGGTGTAATAATAATTGGGATTTTTTTTTTTGCTTCTCTTTCTGTGAGTTCATTATTAGTGTATAAAAAGGCCATAGATTTCTGGTGTTAATTTTGAATCCTGCTACTTTGCTAAATTCATTTATTAGGCCTAGTAGTTTTTTCATGGAGTCTTTGGGGTTTTCTATATATTCTAGTATCATGTCATCTGTGAATAAGAACAGTTTTACTTCTTCTTTTTTCAATTTGGATGCCTTTTATTTCTCCTTCTTTTCTGATCACTATGGCTAGCACTTCCAGTATTATATCAAATAGAAGTGGTGAAAGTGGGCATCCCTCTCTTGTTCCCGTTCTTAGGGGAAATGAGTTTAGTTTTTGCCCATTGAGTATGATGTTGGCTGTAGGTTTGTCATATAAGGCTTTTATTATGTTGAGGTATGAGCCTTTTATTTCCACTTTGCTGAGAGTTTTTATCGAGAAAGTGTTGGATTTTGTCAATTGCTTTTTATGCATCTATTGATATGTGATTTTTATCTCTTTGTTTATATGATGTATCACATTTATTGATTTGCAGATATTGTACTTTCCTTGCATCCTCGTAATAAATCCCACTTGGTCATGGTGTATGATCTTTCTGATGTATTGCTGAATTCTATTTGCTAGAATTTTGTTGAGGATTTTAGTATCTATGTTCATCAAGGATATTGGCCTGTAGTTCTCTTTTTTTTTGTGGTGTCTTTATCTGGTTTTGATAATAGGGTAATGCTGGCTTCATAAAAGAGCTGGGAAGTGTACCTTCTTGAACTTTTTGAAATAGTCTGAGGAGGATAGGTTTTAGTTCTTCTTTGAATGCTTGGTAGAACTCCTCTGTAAAGACATCTGGACTAGGGCTTGTGTTTGCTGGAAGATTTTTGATTGCTGCTTCAATTTATTTGGTAGTTATTGGCCTATTCAGGTTTTGTGATTCTTCTTGATTTTTGGGAGCTTGTATTTTTCTAAGAATATGTCCATTTCATCTAGGTTCTCCATTTTGTTAGAATGTGTCTCTTTCTTTTTGCGCAATCTTTCCACCCTCACCCCCCCTACCCTGATAACTGTTAGCCTGCTCTTCTGTCTATGAGTCTGTCTCTATTTTGTTGTTAGTTCATTTTGTTTATTAGATTCCACTTATGAGTGAAATCATATGGCACTTGTCTTTTTCTGACTAGTTTATTTCATATATTTTGAACATTATTCCATAGCAAGGAATAATCTGAATATTAATGGCTGGGAAGTATGCATTGATCAGTTTATTTGGTATTTATGTTATTTCTATTTTTTGCACATGAATCTTATTAGGGATCTTGATTATTTCTTTTGTTTTTAAAGGATAAAAATGACCCCTTGATCTTAATATAGAAAATAATTAATTATTATTTTGTGTTATCTTTTTCAAAGTATCTCATATGCATTTTCTAAGTCAGTAAATACAGTTTATACCATTATTTTTAAAAGCTCTTTTGTGTTCTATGATCTATATATTAGTACTTATTATTGCATATTTAGATTCTTTCTGATCTTTTACTTCTATAAACATCCTATATAATAAAAGGCTAATATGCAAATCGACCAAATGGAACGATCAGTTGCTGTCATGCACACTGACCACCAGGAGGCAGATGCTCAATGCAGAAGCTTCCCCCTGGTGGTCAGTGCACTCCCACAGTGGGACCGCGGTTCAGCCCAAGCCCTGAGCTGGGCTCATGGCTGGTGAGCACAGCGGTGGTGGTGGTGGCAGTGCTAAGGCTGTCCAACTAATGGCTTAGGCCCATTCCCTAAGCCATGAGTTGGACATCCCCCAAGGGCTCCTGGACTGTGAGAGGATACAGACTGGGGTGAGGCACCCCTCTGAGTGCACAAATCTTATGCACCAGGTCTCTAGTCCTGTAATAATTTCCTATTGCCATATTTTTTTTCCTTTTACCTCTTCCATACTTCCAGGAATATATTCTGAAAGTGAAGTTTTTGGTCCAGAGGGTATTTGCTTTTAGAATTTGTTGCTTTGGCAGATTGCCCTTCAGGATAAATGGTTTTGTCAGTTTGTGCTCTCACCCTCAGAATGCATTAGTGCTCTTTTCCCTCTACCTGTTCTACACTGTGTTATCTTTTAATTCCTTAAAATTAGCAAATATAGTTATGCTTTTAAAAGTTAATGATACCTGACTAATTTCCTTTTTAAGCAAGTTTTTTTTCATTCATTGAAGGGAAGGATAGAGGAAGTGAGGGCAAAAGTTAATTTTGTTCTAAGTAGTAGTTAGAGGTGTCACAATGCTCATGCAGATTCTCTTAGTTGGTAAGCAATTTGATAGAATACTTGCTTACGTATATTCTACCATGGAGGTTCCCTTCCAAAGTAGATTAATATTTCTAGCACAAATTCCATAAAGCAAAACCTACTTACACAATATACTAGCAGGAGTCAGGGGTGTGTGTATTATTACGGAATCCAACGTGGCTTGAATTTCTGTTCTACCTCTTTACTAGCCATGTGATCTTGGGCAAGTTACCTAACTTCTTTGAACCTCAGTTTTTCTAAACCATAAAATGAGAAGAGCATCTTCCTCATCGGATTGTTGCAATGAGATAATGTATATAATATGTTTAGCACAGTATCTTTATATTCTAGGCACTCAAAAAAATGAAAACCACCATTATTTGTCATTGTTGTTATTCTATCTACTATTACTGTTACTAGTACTACCATTGTTATTATTTTATTATTAATACAATAATATTCTTTCTCATTCCTTACCTTTATTTGATAAAACATTTTTTAAAAGAGCAAGATAATAAGAAGTGGCAGCAGTAGGAATTTCCTTAGGTTAAAGGAGATAAAAATATGGCAGGACCATGTTTCTATCAATTTATAAGAAAAAACAGAATTGAGAACATGATTCTGTAAAGTACTTTCATTGATATCTGACATGTAAAGAATCATCTCATTATTTCTTCCATAGCACACTACTTAAATGAAATAGTTAAATTGTAAACCATATTCATATACAGACAAAACTTAAAGCAAACTGGAGATACTTACAAAACTTGGCTAGCTTTTTTTTTAGTCTTTGGTATTTTACAACATCATATCTAAAAAGAAGCAATTTTTTTTATTACCTGACTTACTTCCTTTTCATGAGCAAAGAGTAAATGTAAATTGTTATAGAGAATATTTTGTCCAACAAAACTTGCTATCAGCATCTCAGTTATCTACCTTTTTGAAAGAATCATATTCAGCAAATGGAAAGATATGTTAAACAGAATCAGGTTCATATGATATATGTAAGAAGATAGGATTGTACTTACATTACAAAAGAGTTAATGCCCTAGACTACATAACTAAAAGTCTCTTATTTGAACCTTTTTATTTTATTTATTTATTTAAAAAAATATATTTTATTGATTTTTTACAGAGAGAAAAGGAGAGGGATAGAGAGTTAGAAACATCGGTGAGAGAGAGATATTGATCAGCCGCCTCCTGCACACCCCCTACTGGGGATGCGCCCGCAACCAAGGTACATGCCCTTGACTGGAATCGAACCCGGGACCTTTCAGTCCGCAGGCCGACGCTCTATCCACTGAGCCAAACCGGTTTCGGCTTATTTGAACCTTTTTTAAAAAGGCAATTTTTGTAAAATATTTTAAAATAGAATATATTAAAATAATTAGTCTTTTCTTGTTGGCTCAAAGGATGACTGTAGTTAGTACCAATAACATTGCTGTGTTATTCACAGTGGTACCTGCACTCAGGGATAATTGAGAGATATAGGTTACTTGACCAAGTAGTCAGTGGTCCTAGATTAGTACTTACTGTGTTTCATCATGGATACCTAAAAACAATGCATACCATAAAAAAAGAAAGTATAAGAACAAATTAATGACAGGGATTGAGGAAGGTATAATTATTGAAGTGAATTAGTATATTTAATGTTATAGGCAATCACTAGTCAATATTTTGGATTTTTTATATACTCATAAATGATAGAAAAGAAAGAGAGAGTATTGAGGTTCAAGTTCTTTATTACATACGACTTTCCAATTGCACTCAATTTAAAATACTATGACTCAGTGCTCTGTGGATACCATCATGTAAAAATGGAAGCCTATTCCTCATGCCGAGAATGATAAAATACTTGACAAGCCATGTAAAGACCCCTTCACTTAAAAGAAGTAACAGTCTGGATAGATAACTTGTTCCAAGATAAAGAATAATCCAAATGTTAAATTTTTAATCCAACACTCTGCAAAGCACTTTACATATTCTAATTAGCTTAATTCTCATACCATGCTTATTACATAGGTACTGTTGTTATCTCCATTTTCCAAATTAGGAAACTTAAAGCACAGAGAAATGACAGCCAGTAAATTTCAGAGCCTATGTTTGAATCTGGGCAGTGTGGCATTAAAATTCATGATCTCAATTAACCAAACTCTGTACTTTCTCTCTTATAGCAAATTGTGTGTTTTTTTAAACATTCTATTTACAGAGAGAAAAGGAGAGGAAGAGAGAGTTAGAAACATCGATGAGAGAGAAACATCAATCAGCAACCTCCTGCACAACCTCTTACTGGGGATGTTCCCACAACCAAGGTACATGCCCTTGATCAGAATCGAACCTGGGATCCTTGAGTCCGCAGGCTGACACTCTATCCACTGAGCTAAACCAGATAGAGCTCTTATAGCAAATTGTTGAACCTAATGTTTTAGACCTAAAAGTAGTGAAAATTCTTCTTGGAGACCTGTATCCTTTAGCAAAGTATATCAAATGCATAACCACTAGTGTTTCTTTCTCATTCATTGCATACATCACACAATTAAATTTTCAGGTCTACCTGAGGCACTAGGAAGTATATTTTCCCCGTATATCTAAATCTTTATGGAAAAATAATAATAAGTATACTTCCATATTTTTCAAGAAAATGGATAGAAATTTACCCTCAAAGTAAAAGGTCCTCTAAAATACACAAATTTATATATTTCTCTGTGCACACAATTATGGATAAAAGTTAAAGAGCCAAATGTAATGGCTCTTAGATATCAGACTCTGTTCTTAGTACTACAACAGTAGCATAGATAAGCATTATTCTGTCAATAAAAGATCTAATAGTAGGTTTTGATACAAATTTATTAGACTGAAACTGGCAGGTTGATTTTTTATAGGAATGGAAGCAATCAGATGTCTACATAGTAAAGGTCAATATTTTAAGGAACTTCAGTTTCAGAAATGGATGGGTAAGTGTATGGATGTTTCTTTCTGTGGAGATTAGACAGGATAGTTGGAAAAGGACTACCAACAGCTGAATTTCTTAGTTCAGCTATTTCCTACATGCTGAGACCATGGAATAATTTTCTTAGTTTTAGTCTTTAAGTATATTTTTCAGTTCAAACTGAGCATGACCGTCCAGCACTGGAGTTCAGGGGAAGCAGGAACTTGTACGTTGAGTTTGTATGCTGGATTTTTAAGAGGAGCAGCTGGGTAAAGAAGTCACTACAGACAGTAAGAACTATGGGCTGTGAAAGCTAGAGCAGAATGGAGCTCCAGGCTTTGGTGCTCACTGAGTCTGCCCCTTGAATGTTTTGCTTATGGATATGTAGAGTTATAATCTGGTATGGTCTGACACTGATCACTGGGTATTCTGGCTCTTGGGTTTTCAAGGAGGTGAAAAATGAGGCTCTGACTGGGGCTACCCAATAGGAGCTACAGAGCGATCTGCAGACTCCTCTTCTTGGTATTGGGTTTGGAAGTGCCCAGATGAGATCCAGCTGTGAAGCAAGGCAGGCTGGTGTTGGTGCCTGGCCTTGGGCCTTTTATTGATAGCTTTGGGGCTCTCTAACCCAGTTGCATCTTGTTTGATAGGTTTTAGCTTAAGCAATGACAGTCATTCATATGCAAAGGCCGTTGCACACAGCTTGGGTGAGGTTATTAATTGGGTCTCAAAGAATCACTAGGCCTGAGCAAACAGAAATGGCTGCCAGTCAATCCTGCAACTACGAAGGTCCCAGCAAGGGAACAATGATGCTTGTGAGCACTTTCATCTGGAAGGAAGCCACCCCTGAGTTCCAGCCCTGATGCCAGATGGTCCAGTTTCTCTTTGAATGTGTCTGGGTCCCCCAGAGCCTCATCCAGCACTGGAGCTCAGGGGAAGCAGGAACTTGTATGTTGAGTTTGTGTGCTGGATTTTTAAGAGGGGGAGCTGGGTCTCCAGCAGCCTCTGTGTCATGGAGCTCCATTCTGCTCTGGCTTTCACAGCCCATAGTTCTTCCTGCCCGTAGTGACTTCTTTTCCCAGCTCTGGGACCATGGGCTGGGGTCCGGTATGGGGCTGGGAACCCTGCTCCTCCAGGTGGCCTCCACAGGGACGATCTCCCTCCCAATTAAAAAACTGGTCCATGTGGGTGCCGGAACAGCCCGTTCCGTGCCTCTTCACCTCCTGCCAGTCTGTGTGCTTTCTTCTTTATTCTCTAGTTGTAGGACTTCCATTCAGCTAGCTTTTCAGTGGTTCTGGATGATGGTTGTTTAGTATTTTAGTTGTAATTTAGATGTGGTTTTAGGAGACAGTGAGTATAGGCATTGCCAATATCACCATCTTGGTTGTCCCCTTATTTATGCTTTTGATTGAAATCTAGAAAATAGTTTATCATGAAAACAATTATAAATGACCATTTTGTTCTTTAGGTTAGATTATGTTGAGTTGACCTGTCAGGTTGAACTATTGAATATTATAATGAAGTAAAAATATATAACATTATTGAATTGTGATTACTAAAGCAAAGTAAGTAATTCCAATTAAGACTAAAGTAGTTTTGCAATGCTAGTACTTGAAGGAAAACAGATTTCATTAAAGAAGCATAAGGTAGTGGATATACCTGTGGGTGGAAATTTGACTGCTTCCTATTTTTTTTTAATACAGCTGTATCCAAGTGTTTAGTGTCTATGACAGATTGTTTCAGGTTTAAAAGTGTAATAAAATTAATAGGGATAGAGATACATGTTTTTGGTCTGTGAGAGCTAAGAGTGGGAAAGAGGGTATATGACCCTTTCCTCCATTAAAGCAGATGGGACCAAATTTTCTCTGTTAAGTGGTTCTCAGACTTTTTGGTTTGTGGAGTCCTTTATAATTTAGGAATTATGCAGGACCTCAAATAGCTTTGGTTTATGTTATTATATTTGTTAGTATTTTTGCATTTGAAATTAAAAATTAGGAATTTTGAATATACAAGCATACATTTCAGTAATCATCATAATGTTATAGGTTACACTAGAGGCCCGGTCCATGAAATTTGTACACGGTTGGCGGGGGGGGGGGGGGTTGTTCCTCAATCTGACATGCACCCTCCCCAATCCGGGAGCCCTCAGTGGATGTCCTATTGATGGTTTAGGTCCACTCCCATGGTTCCAATCACATTGCACCTGCCTTGGCTGGCCTGGCGCCAGTGTGTGTGATAGCATGATTGTCTGGAAGGTCATCCAGACAGTTGTTCTGCTATTTGGTTGCTTGGTTGATTTGCATATAGACTAGAGGCCCAGTGCATGAAATTTGTGCATGGGGGAGGGCTGCTCCACAGCTAAGCCTGCACCCTCTCCAATCTGGGACCCCTCAAGGGATGTCCGATTGGCCTAAATGGGCAGTTGGACATTTCTCTCACAATCCAGGACTGCTGGCTTCCAACTGCTCACCTGCCTGCTTCCTGATTGCCCCTAACTGCTTCTGCCTGCCAGCCTGATCTCCCCTAACTACTCCCCTGCCAGCCTGTTTGCCCCTAACTGCCCTCCCCTGCAGGCCTGGTCGCCCCCAAGTTCCCTCCTCTGCCAGCCTGGTCCCTTCCAACTGACCTCCCCTGCTGGCTTGATTGCCCACAACTGCCCTTCCTTGCAGGCCCGGGCCCTCTCAACTGCCTTCTCATGCTGGCCATATTGTGGTGGCCCATGGGGACAGGATCTTTGACCACATGGGGGCAGGATCTTTGACACCATGGGAGCAGCCATCTTGTGTGTTGGAGTGATGGTCAATCTGCATATTACTCTTTTATCAGTGTATGGGTGGGGGCCAGCTGGTTTGCCCTGAAGGGTGTCCTGGATCATGGTGGGGGTTCCCTTGGTGTGTGGGGTGGCCTGAGCGAGGGGCCTGTGGTGCTTTGCAGGCTGGCCACGCCCCTTAGCAACCCAATTAGAGGCTCTGGTATCTGGGATTTATTCATCTTCTACAATTGAAACTTTGTAGCCTGGAGCGGAGCTAAGCCTTCTGCTCGCTCCATGGCGGCCGCCATTTCTGTTGGGATTTATTTATCTTCTATAATTGAAACTTTGTAGCCTTAAGCAGAGGCCAAGGTAGGCCACAGCTGCAGAAGGTTGGCTTCCTCCATCGCCAGGGGCAACCTTAGCCTTCTGTTCTCTCCAGCTATGTGGCTGCTGCCATTTTTGTTTGGATTTATTTTATCTTCTATAATTGAAACTTTGTAGCCTTGAGTGGGGGCCTGGGCCAGACAGGGTATGTGGAAAGCTTGGCTTTCTCCATCGCCAGGGGCAACCCTAGCCTCCCGCTCTCTCCAGCTCCATGGCTGCTTCCATTTTTGTTGGGATTTATTTATCTTCTATAATTAAAACTTTGTAGCCTGGAGTGGAGGCCTGGCCAGCCAGGGTATGTGGAAAGTTTGATTTCCTCCATTGCCGGGAAACCCATGTCTCCCACCTGCTCTCTTCGTGGCCACAGCCATCTTGGTTGGGTTAATTTGTATACTTGTTCCTGAATTGCTGGTGGGCAAGGCTTGTGGGTGTAGCTGAGTGCTGGTTAATTTGCATATCACTCCTTTATTAGATAGGATAGTTTGACCTAGCAGATACCATCAATAGGTACTGGGTGAGAATCCCTGGATCAAACTTTGAAACTGCTCTTTGTAGTTAAATATTACTCCTGTTTTGAAACTATCTTAAATGTAAGAAGCCTTTAGTTGAAGTAAAAACAAAGTCTTAGGAATTCATATACTATTTTAGTTTCTTTCCATAGTGAAAGAAAGGAATTTGTCTTGTCTTTGTCTGCACTTAATCTTACATTGGAAGACTAAAATATGAATAAAAGAAATGGGTAGCTTTACTAATGTGTGTGTGTGTGTGTGTGTGTGTGTGTGTGTGTGTGTGTGGTGTTTATGTGTTTGGGGGTAGTGATCTGGTCTAATGGAACTGATCTGGTACTAGAAATGTGTTTTAGGTGGCTCATCTAGTGGTGGTCACTTTGCTTTCTGTTTTTAGCTGTACATTTATATTTCAATATTTGGTTGATATTTGAGTCCTATACCAGGTAATTTTGAGCCAACAGTTAGTAAAGGGACTATATTTTGAAGCCTTCTTATACATGAGAGAATCTCATGAACTTCTGAGTCTTGGGAAGAAGTTCAGAATTTTGAGTTGTTACTAAACACTCACTGACACTTGAATATAATGGTGAAACTGTACAATTTTGTGTATAACTGTTTTCTGAAAATGGTAGTATTTGTAGCGTTAGGTGTTAAGGTACTGTGCTTAGAAAGTGAATGAAAATCACTTTTTTTTTTTTACATTGAGTTACATGTTAATTTAGTTGTGACATTTTGGCTTAAAGAAGTTCAGTGGCTTTTATTTTTATAAAATGAATAATTACTTTGAGCTATGAATTATCACTGCTTTGTCTGTCAGCATAGGTATATATCTATATGTGAATTTCACAGGTGACATTGTAGAAAACCTACTAATCTGTTTATAAGGGATATATGTCATTGCTTAAATATTTTGTATTAAAATATGCCACACAGTGTAAGTATTACATTCCTTAAACTATTCTTTAAATATAGTAAAAATCATTTAAATTAATACAATGAATGTATTAAATAATTAAATTAGATTTAAGATTTTGATAAGAAAAATTGTCTTAATTATAATTATTTTGTTAGAAGAAAAATGTCACATTTTATTTGTAGGCCTACTTTGTAGTATCTTAATTTTCCAAGGCTTTGCTTAGGCCAGTGGTCGGCAAACTGTGGCTCGCGAGCCACATGTGGCTCTTTGACCCCTTGAGTATGGCTCTTTCACAAAATACCATGGCCTGGGTCAGTCTATTTTGAAGAAGTTTAAGTCTAAAAAATATTGGCTCTCAAAAGAAATTTCAATCGTTGTAGTGTTGATATTTGGCTCTGTTGACTAATGAGTTTGCTGACCACTGGTTTAGGCCAAAGCAATGATAAGCTACTTCACTTATTTAAAAGGGTTAATTTGAAAGTGATTATTTGCTCAGGCTAAGTACTCATTTAGAAAGGATTCTAAGACTTAGTAAAAAAGGGAAACAATATATATTTATAACTTTCATTTGGAATTTTTGGTCCAAATATGTGGCAATATTTTCAGAAAGACTTATGATGGGTTTGGTGCACAGAAATGTTATATTTCAATCATAACATGAGAAATCGTTAGATTGCCTGTCCTACTAGGAGGTATTTTTAAAATTAGTTTCCTGTTATATCAATACTTCTATAACCCATTAAGAAGGAGAAATATTTGGATTTTATTATTAGCAGAATTAATGACATATATTTATAAATTAAAAGACATTATCATTCTAGGAATGGCTGCACCAAACCTTTTGGATTCCAAATTTTTGGTGGTTATACTTAATAGAAAAACCATGTTTCTTAGCAAATAATTATTAACCTACTTCATTTATGTTGATATACATTTTCCAGGAATAAGAAAAGTTTTCTAGTTACAATTAAGATAAGAATGAGTCTATTACTCCTTTGTTTGTCCTTTCATATTTTTAAGGCTAGTTGAAAACAAAAATGCATAACTTGCCACAATTAATTTCAATTCCATTCAGATAATAGTTAATATTGAATTTCAGTTTTTGCCAAATGTAACAAAAAATTTGCAGCATAGCCCTACTGATTGTTCAGTGATTAGAGCATCAGCCTGTGCATTAAAGGGTCTTAGTTTCAATTCCAATCACGCTGCATTTACCTCGGTTGTAGGCTTGTTTTTCCCAGGTGCTGGAGGCAACCATTCGACATGTCTCTCTCACATAGATGTTTCTCTTTCTCTCTCCCCCCTCCTTTATACTGTCTCTAAAAATCAATGAAAAAAATACCCTTGATTGAAGATTAATAAAAAAACAACAAAAAAAGCCCTGCAGAAATTCTGTGCTAAGAAATTTAGTGAAATTATCACCTTAAAATTATTTTGCAACACATTTAATACCTACAGTTTTCCATGAAAAGATGACTTGTTTTATTTTGAAAATACCCTTTACTAATATGCATTTTTAAAGTTCTTGAACTCATATATGTTTTTATCACTTACTTCATCTATATAAATATGTGCCACCCTCCATTTTAAGACTGGGTTTAGAAAACTTTGCAAAAAGAAAAACCAAAGGTCACATAAATAATAAGTAGTGAAATAACAGAATTCAGAAATCCCTGTTTCATCTGTACCTTTTCTTAAATTTAATAATTATAAAAAATGCAGTAAAAAGCTACAGTTAAAATGCTCTAATAGTTTCTCCATGAATCAGTTTAATTTCATAGAAAAAAACTTTAGTATGGCTGTTAGTTTTTAGTATTTTCATTTATATATATGTATTATATCTAATATATACTATGTAATTATAAACCATCTGTTAAACTATTTTTTAAACCATAAGCATATATACATATTCTTTAATATTAATTTACTGTGATATTTAATTTTAAATTATTTGACTTATTAGTTTTGTGAATTAGAAGAACTTTACCTATATGAATATAGACTTTTATTATATAAATTTTAGGTAATAAAAATGTAAGCAGAAACATACATTTATTTTTTTCCTTTTTCTTTGTTACCCCTTTTTAGTATAAAAGAAGTTGAGTTACTTCATACTGATGAATAAATTTTAAATTTAGGAGCTATATAGCAAAATAAAACAAAACCCCAAAGAATGTATACATCCCTTCTGTATGTAGAGGATTGTTAAACGTATTTACTATGCAGTAAAACATTTTCATGTTTCAAAAGAAACATCTTTCATAGTCATTATTTTTTAACAGTACATAATTTGGTCCACATGTTTAATTAAAACTATCATCTTATTTTTTGGAAGCATTTATTATACAATACCAAAAACAGTACCTGGAAAAAAAAACCTACGAATCTATTTTCCTATAAATTGGGACACTTTGAACAAGTAGAAGAAAATGTTCATTTCTGTATAAAGAATCCTTCATTTTAAATCTTTGACACAGCTAAATATTAAAGGATACATATGTATATATAAAATATAAATGATATATGTGTGTGTGCATGTATGTGTATATATACATATATATTTCCCTCACTGCTATAATTTCTTAAAATCAGAAGGAATTCTTTGGTATCAATTGAGGGAAACTTGAAAATTATTTTAGTTTTTAAGTCCCTAAAATTTTTTGAGTCAGAGATATAGATATTAAATCATTTAATGAAGGGAACCAATGATTAGTCTAAAATATATTTTAAAAAAATCTCAAGTAAGCTGCTGATATGTGACCATATATTTCTGGGTTTAAAAATTACTCTGTTGCATTTGCTTTTGTTTTTGTGAGTTTAAAGAGGTAAGGTAGTGGTTGTTTGCTATTTGCACTTTTTTTCCCTATTAAAATTGTAAATGCCTGAATTTGGAATTATTCTTTAATTCTAGTTGATATATAAAGGAAGATTTACTGTAGAAAACATTTGGGTTTATAAAAACTCCATCAGCAATTTTCAGTTGATCAACAGAATAAATGTGAGAAATACCCATGACACTCTTGTGCAATAAAGTATCAATTGCAAAAAAATAAAAAAATAAAAAAAATAAAGATTACACTGGGTGAAAAAGGTGAAGGGATTGAGAAGTACAAAATACAGAATAGTGACAGATATATAAATTACAGCATAGAGAAGGTAGTCAATAATAATAGCCGTAATAAATACGTAATGGGGCTAGGGCGGGTAATTGAAACATTGGGGTGACCACTCTGAAAAGTACATGATTGTCTAACCACTATGCTGTGCACCTGAACCTAATACAAAATAATATTGAATGGAAACTGTAATTGAGAAAAAAAGCCCAGAAAAAAATATGTGAAGTGAGATCCAAGATAGGATCTTGAAACAGAAGAAAAAAGTATTGGGGTAGAATAAATAAGATTTGTACATTAATTTTTAATTTTTGAAAATTGTACGGTGGCTATGTACATTGCTAATATTGGAGGAAGTGGATTTGAAGGTATATGAAATCTGTGTTATATTTTTGCCACTTTTTATCGAGTCTATAATTATTAAAAAATAAAAGTTTTTTTTAAATAAAAAATTACCCATTACACAAACTCACAACTGTAATCTCACAACTGTAATCAGAATTCTCTGTGAGAATGGTTACATTCTTTTTAAGCTTTAAAAAATTCATTTTCTGAAACTTTTCAGTGTAGGGTCTGAGATTTAGTTTCATTTACCCATCATTTCAGATGTTCTGGGAAGAAATATCTAATGATTTTTCCATGACATCTGCCCTTTTTTTCAGATTCTCGCCTGACATTTTATCGCGTTATTGTGTTCCACGCTATTTAGTTCCTCTGGGAGCCTTCCGACTTTCACAGGCACTGCTTCAATCAGCTTCTGCAGCGTGGATAACTTACCTAGGGACCAGGCCTTCCTGCACAAGCAGCCAGTCATGAACAGGGGCAGACTAGCCTTGTTTTTTTAATTTTAATATTTATATATTTTTGCATTTCAAAGTATAGATATTCATTTTAGCAATTCATTGAAAAGTGAAAGCCACTGAGTTGCATTTAGGAAAAAAATACATATCTTTACCTAAAATGAGAGGACTGTGTAGAAATGAGCCTACCTGCTGGTTTTTCTTTTCTTTTCCAAAATGTTTGCATTGTGGCTTAAACATTTTATTATATCAGAAATGACTGTCTTTGTTTTTTTCAGTACATAATTCTGCTATGTAAACCTGCTTGTGTAGACATTTAAAAAAAAAGTGTTTTAAAAGTATCCTGTGTATGCACAAAATAGGCCTTAATGATATTTTGGGTGGGGATAAGAACCTCAGGTTTACTTTAAGAAGAGAAGTATTTGCTTAGGGAGCTTTAAACTAGTTATATAGAAATTTATCCCATATGTCATAAAGATACAACTCTATCATCATTTTAAAAGAAAAACAAGGTTTTGGTATTTCTAGCCTAAATGGCTTTGAAAATATTAAAGATTTTGAAAAACTGTTGCAAGTCAGACTGCTTTAGAGTAGAAACAAAAATTAGGGGCTACTTATTTAAGTTAGGTATCAATATTGGAAATTAGGTAATAGAGGAAAAAGTACTATATTGTATTATAATGAAATATTGGTACTATATAAAACTGACAGTTAACTTTAACTATTATTTAGATCATTAAGCCAGAATTTCAATGTAGATATGGAAGAAAAGTCTCTCATTTTAAAAACTGCAAGAATAAATAAATATATATATAATTTAAATACTGAAATATATATTGTTTTAAATTTTTTATTTTATTTAAAAAACATGTAAAAACTAACGTGGGTTTTTAATTAGTGGTTAATAATGAAATAAATAAACATGAGTCTGAAAATTAAATGAGTATAATAAATTTGGAATTATTAAACTTTTTGTACTTTAAAATTCTGTGTGAGAGTAGCTTGTATTTAGAATTCAGCCAGGCATTAAGTCTTAAGCTGTTTTTACAAATAAAGACTATAATGTTATATAGAAGCTTGAATTTTCAAAAATATACTGATTCTGGTTTAGCGTAATATCATAGTTTTTGTTTTAAAACCATTTTCTAGCAAAGGATACAATCTTCAATACTTAGAATTCTACATTATGAGTAAAGCTAGTAAATAATGACTTAAATTAGTTATTTCTTAATTTACAATGAACATTGGGATAATTCTTTAAAGTTTATTTCTGAGTTCCTTAACATTTTTTGCAGTATTGAATATTAATTTATAAAAGAAATGTTTCAGCAACATTTTAAAAACTGTGTTAGCTGAGTCTCCTATAGATGAATAAGTGGTATCAGTCTTAAAATTCTTTTGTGAAGTAACCAGAATTACTTTCCTGCAACATAGGAACTGTTAAAATAGTGTTTTATGCATTAAGCTTTTTAATGTTTGAATTTTAAAAATTGCCACATAGTCTGAAAATGATTTTATTGAACTAGATATATTTATTTTCTTTATAAACGGAGATTGAGCACCACCTGTTGGCCGAACTAATGTATTTCAATTTGTGAATTAAAAAAAAATGTAGTTGTTGGAATGATTAAATTAATTAATTACTATACTATATATTATATAATTCTATCACAATATAGTTTTTCCAAAAGCTCTATTTAATAAAATTCACTAGAATGCCTTTATTATTGTAAATTATAAAATGACTCATCTAATTGTACATTTTTCTAACTTTGCTGTATACTACTGAATAGTAAGTTACCTTTTTTAAGGAAGTGAATGGTCTTAACCCTGTGTTTATTGATGAAGTTATTAAAAGAGGTAATTATTTTATTTGTCCTATCTTGAAATTATCAAAGTAATGATCATTAAGCCAGGATTTCAATGTAGATATGGACGAAAAGACTCTAAGACATTAGGTATTTCATACGTTATTATCTGTATGAAATACCTAATGTCTAGATTTAATTTTTAAGAACATAAAATTATTATTTGTTTTTCTTTTTTAATAATTTGAAGTAAAAAAGATAACAGTGAATTCTTGTGTTAAAAGCAACAATTACTATTTTTATTGTAGTTATATATTTTTGTAACTTTAGATTTTTATTATGTTGAATATTTCATTTGAAATGGATATATGTAACTCAGTTAGGCATTAAGAAAACAAATTATTAATTTTACATGTGTTAACTTTAATAATATATATTATTACAAATATTAATAAAATAAGTTACTAACTTACTCAGCACAAAGCAAAACTGTCCAAAGTGATACTGATACTCTCGTTTATTAAAATTTTTTTCTTTTTAAAAAAATACATTTTATTAATTTTTTTACAGAGAGGAAGGGAGAGGGATAGAGAGTCAGAAACATTGATGAGAGAAAAACATCGATCAGCTGCCTCCTGCACATCTCTCACTGGGGATGTGCCCACAACCAAGGCACATGCCCTTGATTGGAATCAAACCTGAGACCCTTCAGTCCTCAGGCCAGTGCTCTATCCACTAAGCTAAATTGGCTAGAGCTAAAATTTATTTTCTTTAAGACTGGGTATAGAAGGCATCTATGGTACTTCTTCCATTACTGACATCAAAGTGAGTGCTACAGCTGTATCAAAGTCCTAAACCTCAGAGATTAATAATGTACAGTAAATAAATCAATGCTTTTGGGTCTTAGGGAGGCTGATCTTTTTATTTTGGATCTTACTTCCTAAGAAGAAATTACTTCATTCTTAGTATTAGACATATTCTTAGCAATAAAGTGGCATAAATAACACTAAACAAGTTTAAGAATATAACATTGGTATTTTATATTTCAGACCAGTAAGTAACAAATTTTTAAAAATATAAAATCAAGACTTTTAAACAATCTGCTTTATTCGGTTGTTTCAAATCATGAATCATATCCTAATTCCCCTCCATTCCTATTGCTTTTTCCTATTTCCATTTAATGTCTTCACTTCTTAGTTTTCTAAGCTGGAAGCTTCAGACTCAGTCGTGTTTCTCATCTCTCCTGTCAAGTTTAGTTTCTAAGCTTTTAAAATGACTTTTCATTCATTCTTCTCTCCATCTTCCTGCCCTACTTAATAGTAAATCATCTCTCTGATTTACTCCAGAAGCTTCCCATTATTGTTTCCCATCTCTTTCCAATTTCACTGTATTGTCAGTAGCACTGAAAAGTTTTTTGTTTTGTTTTTCTACTAAAACATTTGACTGGCCATATTAAAAATTCTTCTTTGGCTGTCAGTTACCTGCCACAAATGAAATGTCATTCCTTAGAATGGCATTCACTGGGACCTTATAATGTGGTTCTAATGTCCCTTTCTAGCCTAACTCTGCCCCCTCCCCACTCTTTGAAAACAAATGTTAGCTCCTTTATGAAAAGTTACTTTTGCTCCCTTTAGCAATTGGAGTATATTACCAGAAGGTCTCTATCACTGGAAGATTGTTGGTTTATATATGTATAAATAGTTAAGAAAGCCAGTGATTATATAGTTTGTTTCTTTCTTTGAACTTTTAATTCCAAGTACAAAGCATAGTCCTTGGCACACAAGAAGCTTATAGTAAAAAGTATAGACTCTGCAGCAAGTATAGACTCTTTTGCTTTTCTACTTTGTTTTCTGGAGCAGTTCACTTAATTCATCAGTCCCTAAATGATAAATGCAATATGCTTAGAACATTGCCTGGTACCTAGTAAATGCTCAATAAATGTAAACAGTTGTTTTTTAAAATAAACTTTAATATTTTAGAATTTGTGAAAGAAATAAATTTGAAGTAAAGTTTTTAAGATTTTTTTGTAGTAAAAAAAAATGGGTACATAAGGAAATGCCAAGAGAATTTCTCATTGCATAACATATCAATATCACATTTTAAAACTAATTTGAAATATTTTCTTAAGTACCTGAAAACCATTTGCTTATAAGTTTGGTACCTGATAATTGATATGTATAAAGTTTTAGTAAGTCTGTCCTTTAGAGTTAAAAAGATATGCACATGTACATAGGTAACTATATAATCTTTTTAAAAAATATGTTTTTACTGATTTTTAGAGAGAGAAGAAGGGAGAGGAAGAGAGAGATAAAAACATCAATGATGAGACAGAATCTTTAGTTGGCTGCCTCCTGCATGCCTCCTCCTGGGGCTTGAACCCACAACGTGGGCATTTAAATGCCCTGACTGGGAATCGAACCACTGACCTCTTGGTTCTTGGATTGATGCTCAATAGCTGAATCATACCAGGTGGATCTATGTAATCTTTTATTAAAGTTGTTATAATATGTTAAAGCAATGTTACAGTTAACCAAATTGGTTTTTGGAGATACAGAGAAATATTGTTAAATTAATAAGATAAGAAATTGGCACCATGTCTTTTTAGGTAGACTTTTTTAAGTTTAAAAATGAAGGTCTAGCATAGGCTTTTATTTACTTAATTTTTAAAGATAGGCTGACTATCGTAATATCAGTAGGTTTTAAAGGACAACTGTAAGATTTTTGAAGTAAGTCAGCCTTTCACAAGCTTATGGCAGAAATAGACTTGTTTGTGACTGGCAGTGTCTTAGATTTAATGTTTTTTATTTTTTTCTTCCATCATTTTGGCTTGATTACTTTTTTTTTTTACTTCCAGCTATGTTCAAAATGATTTCCCTGATTTTCTTTCAGTGGATTTTGGAAGGAGAATTATTGGGTACATAAGGAAATGCCAAGAGAAAAACCTATCTGTGTATTTGCGTGTGTATTGTTAAATCTTATTTTATCAATTAGACATTTTTATTTATAATTTGGCATTGTAAGATGAAGTTTAAAAGTATCCATTGACATTATGCTGCTGAACTTAGACAGTTCTCCTTAAAAATTAATATAAGCATTCATAATGAATGAGAATGACTAGTGTTAATATTAGCTTAAATTGTAAATGTATTTCTAAGGAGCTTACAACTTTTTGAAATTATAAAAAGTATATTTTAGACAATAGAGTGAAAAGAAATTTGATCCTTTGTTGGAATAGATGTTATATTTTGCAACCTAGTATCTTTTAGAGTACACATATGGCATAATTTTAAAAAATAACATTAAATATTTTCTATGATTGAATGCTGTTAGAAATAAGTATATACTTGACAGTCTGTGCTTGTGTAACATTTTGTGTGTCGGCTTTGAATTTTTTTCTTAATGATTGACACTTACTCCTGTGTGAGATCCTTACTGTTGATATTATTCTTAAATAATTTGTGTCATTGACAATAATTTAACTGCAGATGGCTTTCTGTTTACTATTTGTATGTTGTTTCATCTTATGATTGTAAAATGCACAATATGTTTTACGTTATAAAACACTATGCTTTTGTAAATCTAATTTATTTGGGGGATTTAATTAAACATTAAAGAATAAATATAGTTTAAAGACCTATCATTTTTAAAGTTATACTTTATTATTTAGTTAATGGTATGTTATTCCCTAAAAGTTGTGTGCTCAAAATTATGTAGAGATATTAAAAGAAAAAACAGATATTTAAAAATTATTTTATAGGGATAAAAATTATGATTGTTTCCATATTTGACAATATCTTTAAATTATTGGACTCAGTTTTCACACTTCACTCTAGATTAAAATGCTTTTTAATCATGTTTTAAAATTCATGTAAAATATTTCAGTATTATATATAATTCACATAAATACACAGTATTTTACTTTATAATTGTAATCTATCATTGCATAACATACCAATAAATATTTTAATATTAAAGTATCAGTGATAACCATATTTTCAGATTAATAAGAGAATAGAAATATACAGTGTTTAGTCAACAGATTTATTTGGTGTGTAATAAATAACTGGTACTGCTTTAAGTTTGGATATTTCCCAACTAAGTGTTATTTAGGAAAAAAAAAGACATATTAATAGAGAACTAAAATGGAGTGTTATGTGCTATAATGAGGCATGGTTTAAAAGAAACTTAGAGCAGTGCTTAAGTCTCCTTGGGGATTTAGAGAAGATTTTTGTGAAATGATGAAGCTTCAGTTTGTTTTCAGGGAATTGAAGAGTATTTCTAGGTGAAAATAAAAAAGGGGTTTTACTATTGACACAGACAATAGGGGGCTGAAGGCCTGAGAGGGGACGGAGAGCTAGAAAGAGTCAATAGGGGGAAAAAAGAGGGCATATGTAATCCTTTCAACAATAAATATTTTTCTTTTAAAAGCAGGGTTTTAGGTTGAGGAAGCAGTATGTGCAGAGATGTGGAGGCATTTAGAGAGCAGGGCCAGGAAGAGGGGCTGTGTGCTATGAGGTTGATTGGAGATGCAGGCTATAAAAGCTTTTTGGAAGTTATGTTAAGAATTTTGAATTTTCTCCTCTAAGTATTGGCAGAGCATTAAAGAATCTTGAGCAGGATTGTAATATACCCATTTACATTTTTGGAAGAATGTTCTAGTTATAGTGTGGAGGATGAGGGTAGAAAGACCAGTAAAAAAATTAGTGCTGTAGTGCCCGAAAGAAATGGTGAGGGCCTGGACTAAGGCAGTGGCAGTGAGAGCAGAAAGAGAGGGTGTTAAGGAGCTAGAGTTGGCCAACAAGTCTTAATAATTAATTGGATTTTGGATTCGTATTTTTTTTAATTGCTCTGATCAACTTTTAGATTTCTGGCTTGAGCTGCTACTACTCATCACTAACATAGGCACTAATGGAAAGAGGTCATAGTTTTGGAAGTGGGGTGGACTTCAGCAGTAAACATGTGATGTTTGAGATCTTTGAGATGTCAGAGGACACTAGCTTAGGAATGTCAGAGGAGGCAGCTGGACGTCTAAAGATCTGAAGCCCAGAAGATAGAGTTTTGAAAAGTAAGAATAATGGTCCCAAACTCATTTCATCAGATTTATATATAGTTTGTTAAGGACTCTCTAAGAAAAGGGTAAAGTAATGAGAGTAAAGAGAATTTAGAACTTGGGTTAGAGAAATTTTGAAAAAATAAATATATGTATGTAGTCTATTTTGGGTTTTAAGGAGCCTGGGATTCATTTCTACTGCTAGTAAATTTCAGTCCTCTGTCACCAGTTGTCTTATGTGATTAGTGAGGTTTTCTTAAAAGACGGGAGTACAGATGATGACCCAGCTATACTAGATACTTACAAATTAGGGGATGTCTAACTTTTTAGTATAGTTCCAACTCACCAAGGGTGGATTGTCTGTGATTTTCTGTTGTGCATGTTAATGTTTCTTTCTGTTGGTGTAGGCAGTTGAGAGTTGAGAGAACAAAATCTTTAAAGTGAACCAGAATAATTGTTTTGATATTATTCCACTCATATCATTTATTACAAATGGAAGTAATGCGATATTTAATTTAGTATTTTATATGTATTACATAATATATAAGTGTGGGTTTTAAAAATTATCAATTACATTTGACATAAATATTTATTAGTTTCAAGAGTACCTTATAAAGTACTCACTCAATTGTCTAGTACCCATCTGACACCATACTTAGTTATTACAGTGTTACTGAATACAGTATCTATGCTGTATTTTACATCATGACTATTTTATAATTGATGAGTATGACTAGAGGCTTTTATAATTGATTAGAGGCTTGGTGCATGAAATTTGTGCAGGGGGGGGGAAGGGTGTCCCACAGCCCAGCCTACACCCTCTCCAATTTGGGACCCATTGGGCCTAAACGAGCAGTCAGCCATCCCTCTCACAATCCAGGACTGCTGGCTCCCAACTGCTCACCTGCCTGCTTGCCTGCTTGCCCCTAACCACTTCTGCCTGACATTCTTATCACCCCCTAACCACTCCCCTGCGAGCCTGATCGATGCCTAACTGCTCCGCTGCCAGCCCGGTCACCCCTCTCTGGCCTTCCCTACCAGCCTGGACACCCCCAACTGCCCTCCCCTGCAGGCCTGGTTACCCCCAACTGCCTTCCCCTGCAGGCCTAGTCACCCCGAACTGCCCTCCCCTGCAGGCCTTGGTCCCCGCCAATGCCCTCACCTGCAGGCCTGGGTCCCTCCTAAGTGTCCTCCCCGGCAGTTCGGGTCCCTCCCATTTGCCCTCCCTTGCTGGTCATCTGCTGGCAGCCATCTTGTGTCCACATAGAGGCAGTCATCTTGTGTGTTGGAGTGATGGTCTATTTGCATTTTACTCTTTTATTAGATAGGATGAGCATTGTACTTATGAATTTGTTTCTATTTTGTTTTTTATTTTTCATTACTTTGTTATTTAGATATCATATAAAAGCAAAATCATATCGAATTTGTTTTTCTCTGACTTATTTCATTTTTCTAATACTCTCTGAGTCCACTCATGTTGTTACAAATGGCAAGATTAATTTCTTTTTTTATGGCTAAAGAATATTCTATTATATATATGCACCACATCTTCTTTATCCATTCATCTACCAATGGACACTTAGGTTGCTTCCATATTTTGGCTACTGTAAACTAGAGGACCAGTGTATGGGTTTGTGCACATTGAAAAGAAATTAATTAGAATAAATATTTTAGAGTCTTGGGAGGGACCACAGGAAGGCTCTAGGGCATGTGCGGCCGTCTTGCCCCCTTGTGGTCACTGTGTATCATAGTGATTGGTTGAATGGTCAAATGAACTGTCAGACACTTAGCATATGCTTTTATTATATAAGATAATGCTGAAATGAATACCAGGGTGCATATATCTTTTCAAATTTGTGTTTTGGATTTCTTTGAATAAAGACATTGCTGGGTTGTATAGTAGTTCCAAGTTTTTGAAGAACCCCCTATTGTTTTCCATAGTGGCTACAACAATTTACAATTCCACCTAAGGGTTGCTGGAGTGTTCCTTTTCTTTGCAGGGATTTCAGGTTAGTTGAGTTTAATAAATGATAGAATTAATGGGATTCAGAGAAGGCATTGGCAATATAACTCCTTCTATAAAAAAGGTGAAGTTGATTATAGAGTAATGTTGTGGCTCTTTTTCATTGATATAGTGGTATTTATTTAAAGTAATTTTTAGTCTAAATTGTAGTATTTAAAGGCAATTATAATCTAATATCCATATAAAAGTGTTCAAGGTACAATCTAAATTTATATTACATGAAAAAAGTATTTTCTAATCACCTATGCCAAAAAAATTAAGCAGAATGTGCTCATTGACTTATCTTTTATAGTTTTAAATAGAATCTTGATGTTTCTGACATTACAGAGGAGCCTTTGCACATAAATAACATCCCCATGAATCATCTAAAATGTCTCAGTAAGGACCTGAATAATAACTTCTTTGAGTGGTCTGCAAATGACATCTCCGTCAGTAACCACTTTAGGATGATAAAAGCATTTTGCTAACATTGTGCTTCACTCAAAAGTCTTAATTTTAGATTGGAATATGCTGTTTATATATAGTATTTTACTTGTTTGTTAGATGCCTTTTTTTTCCCTTAGACATTTTACTGTTACTCAGCTTGTCAGACATCATTATAAATAGGGGGATAAAAGTCTTGGTGGTGGATTTCAGTGTTTTATACTGAGCATTATTGATCCATAAAGACTTACAATATATTATTCTAAGGTTGTCATTGCTCAAAAGGACTAGGAAGGATTAAGAAGCTACATTGACAGAAGTCATCATTTTAATGACAGGCAATTTAGTTTGAGGTAACTGAAGCAGGGAAAAGTGCAATCAATCATCACAGCAAGGATTTTCACAAATGTTTACCAGTCTATAATGAATGTTGTGCAGGTCATCAAGGTCATTTGATAGCTTCTCTGAGAGTTATTTCTTTATATTCTAACAAAGCAATTCAAGTATTTTAAATGTCCATTTCCTGAAGGCCTGTGACACAATGAAACAGTGAAATATAAAAGATTAAAAAGTTGAGAAACATTTTAAAAATCCAGCTAATTCATTACATCCTTGGATGTAGACATTTTGTTTTCTTTCCAGGGATATTTCCTCAAGTATCTGGGTAAAGAACACACAAAAAGGATAATTTAATATTAATCAAATTTACTTTCTTGTTACTTGTTTCAAAGTTTTAATGCAGTGTTAAACATTTTGTGGTTAGCATCTCTTCAAATTACTTTCTCTTGATTTCCTTGAAGAGGAAAGCTTCATGCAGTGTATACATTTCCTGCTATCCAGGCTCCTCACTGACTGCACAGTAAATGTGGAGGAGTGCTGAGTTAGGATATTAGAGGGAGAGAAGGATATCTGTTGCACACTGAGCATGGCCAAAGCTACTTCGGAATCACTGGTTGAGGGTTTAGAGTTGGTTTTGGGTTCAAATTTAGGCTCCATCTTTTACCTGATGGAAGATTTAATCAGGAAACAGATTTATTTTTTTTGTCCCCATTTTCTTTTGCAGAATGGGAATAATAGTATTTGTCCCATGTGGTGATTGTAAGGATGAATCTTACAGTCTTTATGGGGCATTATAGTATTTGACACAAAATAGCACTACAAAGGTATTTGTTCATTACTCTTTCCCACCTCTCCTCCCTGAGAGCAAAGGGAGGCATGGTTTCTATTTTACATTCCAATGAAAATGTACTCTGGATAAATTACAGTAGGTTTACCATAGGCTAATGCCACCTAGAAAGTGAAAATTGTGGCATGTTATTTAAAAATTGGTTTAATTCAGCTGTTTTGGTTTAAATTTCTAATCCTCTTACCTACAACCAAAACAACCAAAAACCTGACCTGGCTATTTATTTGAATAAGTGGTTGGTTGGAGTCTTGTGTCCTAGGCTCTACCTCAGGCAACCAGATCTCTTGTTGTAATAGTTTTATGTTGAAAGAAGTATCCTCATCATCTACTTTATGAGTTATACATTTATATTTTATTCAGCATTCACAAAGTAATCTTGAAGGTAATTAAATTTTTATATATTTATAAAGGTCATTAAATATTATATATATAATTCTGAGTGAGATGATAATTATTTGTGGAGGCAGCGTTCATATTGCTGACTAGCTCTGGTTTTTGGGTTACACAGACCTGGATTGTAATTGTGAATAGTCACTTCCCTTTGTGGACTTGAGCAGTTATTTAACTTTGCTGCTCCTCTATTTTCTTATATGCTAAATCAGGATAATAATGGTACCAACATTCGTAGTTATGTGTTTAATTAAATAAGATAATACACACCTCTTGAGTAAGAAGAATAAAGCTAGAGTCATGCTCTCTGATTTCAAACTATATTCCAAACCTATAGTAATCAAAACAGTGTGGTATTGCCATAAAAACAGATACATAGCTCAATGCAACAGAACAGAGCCCAGAAATACACCTACACACACACACACACACACACACACACACACACACACACACTGAGTGGCCAGATTATTATGATCTCTGAACGCATAATAATCTGGCCACACACACACACAGTCAATTAATATATGATAAAGGAACCAAAAATATACAACAGGGAAAAAAGAGTCCAACACATGGTGGTGAAACTGGACCACTCACAAATTAATTCAAAATGGATAAAGACCTGAAACCATAAAACTCCCAAAAGGAAACATAGGCTGAAGCTCCTTGACATTGATCTTTGGTATGAGTTTTTGGATTTAATCTCGAAAACAAAGCCAACAGAAGCAAAAAAGAATCAAGTGGGATTACAACAAACTAAAAAGCTTCTGTACAGCAAAGAAACCATCACAAAATGAAAAGGTAACCTATTGAATGGGAGAAATTAGTTGTATATCATATATCTGATAATGAGGTTAATATCCAGAATATATAAAAAACTCATACAACTTACTAGGAAAAGAAGATCAACAAACAGTTTGATTAAAAAATGGGCACAGGATCTGAATAGACATTTTTTTTTTCAGAGGACATACATTTTTGGGGGGTAGGGTATTTATAGATACAGAGAATTTCTCAATAATTAAGGCACCCTTTCTATTCTTAAGAACTTCTGTTGTTTTTTTTAGAATCTCACCGTTTATATGGTAACATGCCTGGCTTCCCTCCTTTTCGCTTTCCGTGAATGTCTTCTGGATGCTTGGAGGTTGTTTACTTTTCAAATGTCTTTCTTTAAATTAAATTGATTGGAGTAGCATTGGTTAATGAGATTATGTGGGTTTCAAGTATACATTTCTATGATACATCATCTGTATACTGCATTGTATGGTCATCACCCAAAGTCAAGTAGTCTTCTGTCACTATATATTTGACTCCCCTTTTACTCTTTACTAACCCAACCCCTTCTCTCTGGTAGCGACCATATTGTAGAGTTTTTGTTTTTCCTTTTTGTACATTTATTTCTTTCAGTTTTATATCCCACATATGAGTGAAATCATACGGTTCTTAACTTTTTTTGTCTGACTTATTTCACTTTGCATGATATTCTCGATGCCCATCTAGTGTCCTTTTAATCTACATGTTTGATTTATATGCAGTTTTTAAATATAGAACAAGCTTATGGATCATGTGAGCCACATGTAGCTCTTTGGCCCCTTGAGTGTGGCTCTTCCACAAAATACCACGGCCTGGGCGAGTCTATTTTGAAGAAGTGGCATTAGAAGAAGTTTAAGTTTAAAAAATTTGGCTCTCAAAAGAAATTTCAATCATTGCACTGTTGATATTTGGCTTGGTTGACTAATGAGTTTGCTGACCACTGCCCTATGACAATGTCAATAAAAATTAAAAATGTATTCCTCAACTATGCTGTAATTCTGTATGTTTTTTTTTATGTTCACTAATATGACATAGCATTAACAAATGCCAATTAGGGAAGTAGAAAATAATTGACTGCTTATTTTTTTTTAAATTAGAATGAATTTAATTGGTACTTTTATACTGAGATTTGTTTTGGTGAAGATTCTTATTGTCATGGGTCAATAAAGCTGGCAAGTTTAAAGAGCTTATCTCATTTCTTTTCTCAGCCTTTAACTTTCCCAACAAATGAAGATATAGCAAGACCTCCTGATGAAAATCTTGAATAGTTTCTAATTCACTTGTGTCAGAAAATTTTAACTTATTTCTAATTGAAATCCTTTATTTTCATTTTAAGCCTCTTTATTTTTCTAAATTTTAAAACATTGAAACAAAGAGCTAGCATAGAGACTGGGATAATCTTTTTCCTTTGTATAATTCATAGAACTGATAATATTTTTGTCTATTTTCTTTTTACCAGTTTAAATAATTTCAATTCTTTCATTTGGGACAGAGCACCTTTCAACGTTTTGGGTGCTCTGAAATGTTTTGGGACAAAAGTAACTGTTACCTTTCTGATTCAGTTGGGACCAAGTGAGTTAATTGAAAAAAGGGTGTTAATTGAAAAAGGTGAAAAGATCCTTTAAAACAAATACTCCACATTGCATAGTGAAATTTTCTTTCTGTTTTGGGTTGTGTTTTCCAATGAAGATAATTTTCTCTTTGCCCCTAATTATGGTTTTTGAAGATTTAAGTGACACAAACACTTCAGCCACCTGGTGAGGTCTATGGAAACTTTCTCAAGCTGATGTTAAAGTATATGTACATGTGAAAATACATAGATGCATGCTCTTTTTAAAAAAATGTATCTATGGCTAGTGAATGAATGCTATTTCAAGATACTTCAACAATGGTAATGTGATGTAGAAACAACTGTGATTGCTGTTGATGACAAATACTGTGGTTTGTTGCCTATATATATATATTTGAAGTAAGTACTGAATAGAGGAAAGGTAGTAACATATAATAGAAGTTAGGGAAAATAAATAAAAAGTTTCTCAATGTAAAAATGTAATTTATTTTTCCCATCCAAATTTATGAATTCATTAGAGTTCATGGATTCTATGATCAGAATCCTTTAATTTATTGATAACCTTGCTGAACTCTTTTATGAAAATTTTGTTGTTTTCTTCTAGGTAGATACGTATATCATCTAAAAATACTGATTTCCCTCCCTTTCTTTTCAGTCTATAAAAGTGTTCTTTTTTCCCCCATTTTATTTTGACTAAAAGTTGGAGAACTGCATTTAAGAGTAGTGGTGCCATCCAGCCGATATGGCTCAGGGGGTCACAGTTGATTCCCAGTCCAGGGCACATTCCTCGGTTGCCAGTAAGGGGTGTACAGGATGCAGCCGACCAATGATTCTCTCTCATCATTGATGTTTCTATCTCTTTCTCCCTCTCCCTTCCTCTTTGAAATAAAATAAACAAAACTCATTCCTGATCTTAAAGAGAAAAACGTGTTCTACATTAAATATGATGTTTCATGTCAGTTTTTGCTATACAGATATTCCTTGCTATCCAAGATTACTTACAGCCTGAATTCAGCTGGTTGGTAGAGTAAGATTATCTCAATTAGTTGGTTATATATGGTTCATGAATTTTGGATAGTGAGTGATGAGAGCTAAGATAGTGAAGAAAATTGAAAACTGTCACTTAAATCTTCAAAAACCATAATTGGTATTTTTTTCAGTACTGAGTTTCATTATCAGGTGTTCAGTTAAGTTCAGATAAAAGTTCTCTTCCATATTTCACTTGTTAAGGCTTTTTGGAAAATATTAGATAATAAACTTTATTACGTGCTTTTCCTGTAGTAATAGAGCTAATCATATGACAATATACTGGTAAACCACCTTGGCATTGCAGAACACTTCATGGCATCATTCTTTATTATTTTAAAATATGATCTTGAATGCAGTTAAGTAACATTTTAGTTGGAAGTTGTTTTTTCCCCCTCTCCATAACTGAAATGGGTCCATATTTTCTTTTGTCATAATGTCTGATTTTGGTATCAGGGTCCCATTAATTAGCCTCCAAAATGAGCTGGGAATTTTCACACTCTATTTGCTGGTACAACTTGTATTATAAAGTCAATAATGTTTCCAAAAAGTTTATTAAAGCCTCCTGTGGGCCTTCAGCTTTTTGAAAGGGGAGTTGTGATTACCATTCCAGTTTATTGCATGCTTTATGATACCTTCCAGGTCTCTATTTCATCTTTTGCCAATTCTGGCAGTGTTTTTCTATGAATTTATCCATTTTATCTTGACTTTCATCTATTAGCCTGTATTTGTTATGACACATTTAGAAGTCTATTTAATATTTACTAGTAGTATCCCCCTTTGCATTCTGTATCTTGCATCTTTGTTCTGTCCTCACCTCATCTCTGTCTTTGATGAAAGTTTGTCAATATTGGTTATCCTCCACCCTCAGGAAAAGCAGCCTTTGTTAATCTCTCATATGCTTTTTGTTTGTACTTCGTTGATTTATACTCTTTATTTCCTAACTTATTGTTCTTTGAATATTATTTTCTTGCTTCTTATTGTTTGAGGGTTTCCTTTTCTTTGTTTTAGTTTTAACTTAGTTTGTGAGACACTAGCAGATATAATACTTGCTAACCCTTATATCATTATTATCCTGATTTTCCTTTTTTAAATTTGATTACTTCTCTAAGAAAGTATTGAGTTTGGACTTTTGTGAGGCAAACCTTTTGTTTCCTGGAATGCCTGAGTTATTTTTATTCTGCCTTTACTTTGAGAAACAATTAGGTTTGAAATAAAATTCTATAGTCAAATATTTTCCTTTAACACTTTAAAATGTTACTATATGATGTGTCCAGTGTTGTTCCAAAGTTTATCTGCTTTCTTTCTGGAAGCTTTAGGAATGTTTTCTTTTTCTTTTTGACTTAAAATTTAACCACAATATGTCATGGTATAATTTTCCTTATTTGTCTTGTTAGAGATACCTTTCTTTCTGAGATATTTCATTTTTCTTTAGTTCTGTAACATTATTTTAAGTAATCTTTGAAGGATTTATTTTTGTCTCTCTATCTTCCTCCCTTCACCATTTTTTCTAAGACGCTTATTATCTGGATGTTCACACATCTCCCACTGTTGACTTCTTTTTCATGTTATTATATTTTATCCTTTTGTATTCCCTTTTAGGAAAGATTGCCAATCTGACTTCCTCAATAAAAAATTAATCCTTTAACTGTATCCATCCTGCTGTATATTTCCTCTATTGCATTTTTATTATAGCTGTTATATTTTTATACCAATAATTGAAATGATTTCTTCTTCATGCTTTATATTACTGATACCTGAATAATGATAAGTGTATTGTGCTTATTTTAAATTATTAGGATCATCTATTCCAATAATTCTGCTTCAGCAGATACACACACACACGCACGCACTTCTCCAAAAGATAAAGGGACTCTAAAATTTTAACTGTGTGAGTGTAAGAATTTGATATTCATATTGATGAAATAACTAGAGCAAGTCTGTAAAGTAGGTGAGGCAGGATTTCTGGGCATTGGAGTGAGAGCTAAATATATCCTCATCCAGGCTGTGGTTTGGTGCTCCCTAGTGATCATTTGGTTTAAATTTCCACGGGTACAATTTAGGTACTCTGGTACGCTCCAAAACAGCAGTGGCAATACTTTTCTGGTTAATTATCTCTCATTTTGTGGGCCAGATTGGAATGCTTACTCTAGGATAAATCTGGGCGAGAAGTCTTGGAACCCATTCTCTTTCACCTTGCTTCTAGAAATGTTTAGTGACATGGTTTTGCTCTTGCTTTCATTTTGATCTTTTACCCTTCCCTTACTCCAACCAGTGGAAAGAGAAACAATGCTCTATGTTTATATCTGTGTGTTCATTTAATTGTTGATGTTCTTCATAGTTGCCTAAGTATCTCATTTCTAGATCTATTCTTATTCCTAGGATGTTGCTACTCTATTTCTTAATGGGATAGAGGAGGCACTGATGCTCAGTTTCTGATCCTTGTTAATCTGGCATTGACCTCTAGCACCACTAACTTCTTGTTAACTATTCAATGCCTCTTCTCTACCTCACACCTCTTCTTTACCCACACCTCACAAGAACCCGTAAGCTGCCACATATTATTCTGTTGGCATTAACAACAGACCTCTGCTACCCAGTTTTGGTGGTGTGGTTAAAGTGTATGCTTCGCTTATCTCAGAGGGGAGGCATGATAGCATTGGAAGGCTTTCCAAAATTGTGTTTTCTTACATCCTAGGCTGCATCACCCTGACTCCAACACGCATAGTTTTCTTTTTGTTTGTCTGTCTGCTTTTATATTTGGGATCCTTATAGGTATTTCCTTCACTAAGCTACAGTTTCTCTAGGATTGAATTTTGTGGGGGAAGCTGGTAGTGGAGAGAGCAAGTTTCATTTTAGCTTAGGTCAAAAAAATTAATCTCAAATTGATAAATTTAAAATTAGCATTTTATTGCATTGCCTTCTGGTATTTAAATATTGATTTTATTAGCTATTGAAAAAGTTTCCTTTTAGGTACTCTCATTATCCTTATAGAATTCTTTTGTCCTGGGAATTCTTTTTGTTTTTATTTTGTTTAGCTTTGTATTTTTTTAAATCTCAGTATCACATTGTGACATGGAGAAACTGAACATACCTTAGACTTCTTAGATGCTCTTACTTTTTTTAGCAACAATATTTTGCAAAGCCTTTTTATATATCTTAATCATATTCATTTCTAACTGACCTTGTGTGGAGGGAATTATAAGGCTCAGAGAGTGTGTTGGACATAATGCCACAGCCAATAAATAATGGCAGGCAAGGATGTGAGCCAGGGACCAGCCTCATTTCCAGGCCTCTGCCTGCTACACTGAGCTACATTGGGAATAATTACTTACATCCGAATCTGAATCCGAATCCTCTGAAGTCTTTGAAACTATGCTCAGTTCTAGTTTTTCTAGTAAAACAGGTGTCACAGTTTTTTACTATTCAGAAACTTTTAAGACAAGGATTTCCATATATACACCTATTCCATATTCATAGGAATTTTTGATGGATAGTACTATGTATTTTTTGAACCAGCATACTCGCTTTGTACCCGATTCTCTTCTACATGAAATCTCTTCAATTCCTGACTCTCACAATTTGAAAAACAGTGTTTTGTTTTGTTTTTCTCCAGTTTAAATGATGTGAAAATAGCTGATAGCAGCCAAGGACTTATTGTTGGAGGAGGGGAGGATGGCATCGTGTGTGTGTGTGTGTGTGTGTGTGTATACCTGCCACTTTTAAATCACAGAGACTTGTTTATATGGAAATTGTGTAATTGCTTTAATTAATGTCTACAGACTGCCCTGGAAGTTTGTAAGCTCTGGATATAGCATATTATGTTTAGTTTTTCTTTTGGCTACTAGGACCTCATTCAAGTCACTGGAATTTCTTATAACTTTCTGTGTTACCACTTTAAGAATATATTCTGAGCAGACTCTTCTATTGACTAGTGTTCCACCACCTAGATTATAAGATCCCAGAGAGTTTTCACAGAAAAGAAATGAAAGGTCATCTAGCCTGACTTCCTGATTATATCTGAGCAAATGGAAAGATTACTAGTAGATGACTTGGTCAAAGCCTTCTCACAGACAAAGGTCCAAGCCTTCCTCGAGCTCAGATTTCCTGACTCCGACTCTGACTCTTTACAGTATACCTCTTACTCTCTTAATGAACAGTAAACAGAAATTTTGTATTTTTTATTTGAATTTGTTCCTCTTGTGGTAATCGCACACTATTTTACTTTTCAACCACTGACTGCTTCTTTGTTACCTTTCCCCTACCCCTCTCCAAAGTATGACATGGTAGAAAGAGGAAGAAAAGAGAGCTAACATTATGAAGTTCCTCCCAAATTCCTGCTCTGTTGTAGTCTGCCTGGTTTGCCATACAATATACCAAAAATACTGTTAAAAACAATTTAAATATTTGTGTTTCTTTCTTCTTAAACAGCAGAAAGTTATTTTCTTACATTTCTGGCAGCTGGAATGTCCAAGATCCAAGTCTGGCAGAGTTCAGTTCTGGTGAGAGCTCTCCTGCTTGCAGACTGCCACTCTTGCTGTGTCCTCACAGAGAAGGGGTAGGGAGAGAGGCTTTCTTCCTCTTATGAGGCCACAGTCCTACTCCATGAAGTCCAGCCCTTATGACCTGAACCATAGTTACTTCTTAAAGACCCTATTTCAGATAAAGACATGAGTGTTAAGGCTTTCAACATGAGTTTTTGGGGGACTTAACGACTGGTCGACTGGTCACTATGATGTGCACTGACCACCAGGAGGCAGATGCTCAATGCAGGACTGTCGGTGCTAAGGGCCAGGCTTATGGCTGGCAAGCGCAGCTGCAGTGGCGCAAGCCTCTCCCACCTCCGCAGCAGTGCTACTGCAGAGCCAGGATGAGTGGGAGTGGCGTGACTCCTGGCCCCACTACTACATCCCTCAGGGAATATCGGACCTGAGGGGTCCTGGATCACGAGAGGGAGCAGGCCAGACTTAGGGACCCCACTGGTGCATGAATTCATGTACTGAACCTCTAGTTATAATATAAATAGGAAAGACTGTGTGTATGTTGGAGTGGGGTACAGCTCAACCTTTATTTTCATATTGAAAAGTCAACACATAATGTGAAATCAAAAAGTAGCAACATGAGCATGGCGTTTAGGGAAATGGAAGTACAGTAGGTCCTCGGGTTACATCAGAGATCCATTCCTGTGGTGCGAGTAATGCAATTTTCGCCTTAAGTCGGAACCCACCTACATAAGCACCTACATCACTCACATGGAGCACATACACAACAGTAATGACGTGAAACAGTAAAAAAAAAATTAAAAGAAAGGTAACAATTCCTGACCTTTACTTGTGGTAAATAAATAATAAGTAATAAAAAACATAAAGCACATATGTACATATGTCAAAATGATGGAACTTTTTTTTTTTATAAATAAGTGGGAGATGGCAAAGTAACCACGAAACATTGTACGTTGAGTCCGATGTAACCCGAGGACTGCCCTGCCTGTACATTCCAAAATAATCATCTGAAAGAACTGAAAATGCTTATTACTTCTTGCAAGGGGTACACTGGAGAGGGGAAAGAGGAGTTTGCTATTTTTTAAAAAAAACAAGCCTTCTGAAAGTTATTTGCTAATTCAAGCCAGATGCATATATAATTTTAATAAAATGAAAGCTAAAAATAAAGGGCAAACAAAACTTTTACTCAGTGATAAATATTTTGACTTTCACATAGCTGATGCTTTGTTTGAATGTCAGGATGAGCATTGATTTTTCTTTAAAAGGGATCAACAATTAATTAATTTGCCTAATATCAACTTAGGCATAGCAGGGGATGTACTACTAAATGTAAATTAGACTATAATCCTTGCTTCCCAGGAAGTTGTGATTTAGTCAGGAGATGAGATATGTGCAAATAACCTAAATGGAAGAGAGGACACAATACCTGCCAGGCAGCAGACCCTCCTGAGCCTTTCTGACTCAGCGCTTTCCCTCCAGCCTTGGGCTAATAATACAACTCATGTTTCTAGTGATCTGGGCCTCATTTATAATTGGCAGAGAGTTGGCTTTGTTCCAGTCTTTCTCTGTTTTCTCATGGCTTGCTCAGATCATCTGCTTTTTGTGGGGTAGAGTTTACCTAGGAAGACACTTGCAGTTAGAAAAATCTGGTAGGCAGGAACAGAATGTCTTTAGTAGCGTCATTTCCCCTCCTAATTTTGCTCTTAGTTATAGCAGAACAAATGTTTCTTTTTTTGTGATGCTTTTTTTTGGTTTGTTTAGTATCTATGATGGGGCAGAGAATAAAGGTACTAAAAGGTTGTTTGTAATATTTATGAGGTAGGAACCGGATGCCCTCAGATTTCCTTCCAGACCAGTCTTTAGGGCCAAGACTCTTCTGACTGGAAGGGTGAGAACCCAGGGTTTGGTGTTATGGCTGAGAAGACAGGCTAAGAAAGGGCTGGTGGCTTCCCTGAGGGCAGGGAAATGTTTGTTTTCAGAGAAAGCAGAGAAGTCAGTATTCACAGTTTTTGCTAAAATTTGTACATTTGTCATGTGCCTCTTTTTTTTTTTTTTTTTTTTTTTTGCTGGACACAGCAGCTCTGTGTTTTAGGTGTTATTTCTTGGCCCTCTCCCAATGAAAAGTGTGGAATCTGATTTAAGTAACATCTTTAAATCTGAGTTTTCCTTAGTGATTTGTCTTAACATTGTTTATAAAACCTTGAAGAATTTGCATTAGTGTGGATTTTAAGACTTTCATTATCTGATTTTCAACCAATTTAAAGCAATTAGTGTGTGAAAATAAACTTCATGCGTGAAAATTAACATGTCTCACCTTTTAGAGATGACATCATGGAAGGTGCAACTAGAAAGTCTTTTCATAGACAAAACCCCAGAAGACCCCTTGGGGCTGAGGCTAGATACGAGCCTATCACAGTTCTATTTTCACAAACTAGGAAAACTCATTGCTACTGAATTAAAACTCAGTTATTGGATTACATTAAAAAAAGCTCCAATACACCTTCACCCTACTCTTTGCCGTTTACGAGTATCCCCCAGGTCTGCCTAAATGTAGGGATTAATGAGCAAACATGGAAAATCATATCAGTTTCTAAGTTTATAATTTTATAAAACACTACAAAAAAGATTCAGGGAACAACCAAATAGAAAAATTAAAATCCATTTTATGGTGTAAATGTATTAAAATATATCCAAGTTAAGCCTTTAGGAGGATACTGGAACATACTTCTTTTTATTCATAAATTTAATTATCTTTTGCCACAATTATGTTCTGTCTTAATATATTCAGGAGTTTGGAAAAAATGTATTTTACTATGCCAGAGAATGAACAACAAATGTATATTGAGATATATGTATTTATAAAACTTCAAGATTCATTAAGTAATTTCTTTGATGGGGTAATATTTAACACCCTTTCCGCTAAGTTGTACAAGTCCTTTGAACATTCACAGAAGCCACACTAAATCATTGCTAATAGTATAGATATGTGTACAAAGGAAACTATTTAGTATGTGGGTTGCACAATGCTCTTCTGTAACAAGTCTGTGACCTAGTAGCACACATATGAGTATTCTGATAAACTTAAATATTGAGACTACAGGATTTTTTGAAGGGCATGATATAATATCTCTGGTAGCTCTACTGAGGAGACAGTAGGGGGTCACGCTATTCTTTTATTCTTTGTTCTCACCATTATAAGTAGCTCACCTTTGTGGTGTAGAAGTATGTTTTTGTGAAATTATGGCTTATGTCAAATTATTATTACCTCTACAAATTAACATAGTGTTTCTTTTCTTGGAACAGGAATCTGTTATTCTTCAATGTTACAGAATCCATGCTTGAGGAATTAGAGGTGTTTATTATTTCTATTTTGTCTCAGTGTTTAATTCATCTCTTGGGAGTCAGTGACATCTTTAGGATGCCTTGATGATTATTTCAAATTCTTACTGGATCATCAAACTTAGTCACCTCAATGATTTAAACAGTAGAGAGAAGGAAAGTTTGGGGATGGAGCCATTTCCTCTCCAGGTGGGTATTGAATTAGGGAAGAAGTTATGCATAGGCAGAGGATTTTGAAAATTGATAATCAATGTTTTATCTCTTCTGAAACACCAGAGAATATACAATTAAGTCAAATTCAAGTTCAATTGGGGAAATGAAGTTTTTAAAAACTTTATTCCTATTTCTTTCTATAAGCCCAATTAACCCTTTTAGATCTATTTTAAGTTTTTCATTTACCAGTAAGTTTCTTTAATATAATATAGCTTGAAAATTTCTTAAATTTGAAGTTTTGCATTCTATGAAATGTATTCATGCCTTAATTATTTCTGTGAGTTTAAATCACAAATTTATCTCAGGATACTTGTAGTGTATGAAAAAATTATTTCACATTTGTTGTTACTTTTATGTGTATACTTGTGTATAGATTTCTTATTTTGCCTAATTACTTCTTAAATTATTTCTAGTTCTAATTGTACCAAATGGTTAAAGCTAGACGTTATAGTCAAGGGGATGGGTTTAGTATGGGTTAGCAGCAGTCAAACTCTGACATACTTTATTTATTTATTTTTCTTGTAAAGAAAACAAGGGTAGAGGGAATGGAATAGAATTGTATGAGTGACATTGAAACAACTATTAAATGGTAAGACAGTGTTTCTCACTCCAAAGGACTTTTTAGAGGTGCTACTTTATGCTATACTTTAACAAATAGGAAAACATTGATAAGGATTTAAAGTAATACCTTTAATAGATATGAATCATTTGAAGATAGTCTTCAAGAAATCATTACACATGCTTAAATACAAGAATTACCATTATAGAAAACCTGCTAATGTACAGAAATGAGGAATTTTTAAAATACCTGTTTTTCTAGAGTAAAATGTTCTTTCTGTAATTCACATGACCTTTTTAAAGAGAAATTTTATATATAGGTTGGGGAAAGCTTTGCCTTTCTACATTAGCTTCAACCATGCTTTGATCATGCAGTAACAGTTTTGAATATTTGTTCTGAGCACGTTTTATTGAAGTAGTAATCTGTTTTTACTTGCTGAACTGATTTATGATTATAGTTCTTTGGGGTTTCATAGATAATTAATACAGAATCCAAGTTAGTCCTTTAGAAAATGTAAAGACTCTACTCAGGGGCCTCCTACCTTCATAGTAGTTTATTCCTTTTCTAAGACCCCGAGTGTAAAGGATTCATCTGGATGGTGGTCCAGGTTTGTTATGCATGATGAGAATTTGAGAATTTTTTTTGATTAGAACACAAAAACAGTAGCACTACCTGTTACTCAGCTTTGTGAATGAAATAGTGTTTTTCTCTCTGCTGCCAGGGAAATTTGATTTCTATGCTCTCAGAATTATCTCTGTGACTTTTTACTTTCATAACAAGGCAAGACATACTCTGATATGTGTTTCATATATCTTCCTATATGTAGTAGAATATACTTAAATGGTTTTAAATTCTCAGCATATGTGCACTGACAGCTTTTAGATAACAAATGACTGCTGGAATCCACACCAAATATATCATTACTAGTGGCTCGGTGCATAGATTCATGCACATTGAAAGGAAATTAATTAGAAGAATTAATTACAGCTTGGCAGTGAGCCAGATTCAGGGCTGACAGTGTCCCAGCAGCAACATAACCCACTGTTGAAGGTGGAATCACAAGGCCTCACAAAGAGTCCTTCCTTTCTGGTTCCGGGGTGTGTACCCGAGATCCACCACTGCTAAGTCACCACAGCTTGGCAACTCCTGCATTAGTGTTTGCCCCCTGGTGGTCAGTTTGCATCGTATGTATCAGATGGTCGGACCATTACTTAGCCTTTTATATATATATTTTACTTCATCTTAGTCATTTCATTTGTTTTAGAAATTTTAGAAGCAATGTGAAAATGATGTTCTTTCAGAATTCTGCTTTCTCAGAGTTTATTATCAATATGGTATTTTGTCTTAAGGTGGTTTTGTATTCATGATATTTTTTTAATTCTGTCAAGCTCTGTTCTTCAGTCATATTAATATGTTTCTATTGTCGTGTAATTGTTCTGAGTACTCAACACCTAAGCCAGTTTTATATCTGATAAAAAATATCTCAGTTATGAAATAACGAATTTGGGAAGAATCTTAGGAATACACTAGTTCAAACAGATTAAACAATTTTTCAAGATGTGACCATATTGATCTCCAGAACGCTATGACAGTGTATGCTCTCACCAGTAATGGCAGGGAGTTCTCTTTTCTTTATATCCTAACACTTGTGCAAGAGCTTCTTTAAGACTCAGCAGTTCTATTGTTAGGTACAGAGGCCATTTTAGATGTGTTTAGGAGATGTGCAAGAATGCTCATTGCAGTATTGTTTGTGCTAAGTTAAAACCAATTGATAAGTTCATTGATAAGTCACTGTATAATAAAGATTTGGAAAATGGTTAAATTAATGAAGTAGATCTACAGATATTAGTATGTCTATCTCAGCAACATAGTGTTGAATGAAAAGATACAAGCAAATTGTGTGTGTGTACACACACACACACACATACATACATACATACATGCATACTGTTTATATAAAGAACAAAACCTGTAAAACACTTAAGAAGGAGTGGTGGAATATTATTTAGCTTTACAAAGGATTTATATAATGTGGAAAAATGTGTGTTATATATAAGAGGGCAGAAAATTATCTATGATTATCCCATCTAATAAAAGGGCAGTATGCAAATTAACCATAACTCTGCTACACCCACAAGCCACACCCACTAGCCAATCAGAAGTGAGTATGAAAATCAACCCCACCCAAGATGGCTGTGGCCACAAGGTGAGCAGGAGGGAGCCTTAGGTTGCCCTGGTGATAGAGGAACCCAAGCTTTCCACACACCCTGGTGGGCCCAGGCCTCCATTCAAGGCTACAAAGTTTTAATTATAGAAGATAAATAAATCCCAGTAGAAATGGCTGCTACCACGGAGCAGGCAGGAGGCTTGGCTTTGCTCCAGGCTACAAAGTTTTAATTGTAGAAGATAAATAAATCCCAGATCCCAGGGCCTCTGCTTGGGTGGCTGGGGAGCATGGCCAGCCTGCAAACCACCATAGGCCCCTCGCCCAGGCTGCCCCACACCCTAAGAGAACCCCCACCCTGATCCGGGACACCCTTCAGGGCAAACCAGCTGGCCCCTACCCATGCACCAGGTCTCTATCCTATCTAATAAAAGAGTCATATGCAGATTGGCCATCACTCCAACACACAAGATGGCTGCCCCCATGTTGTCAAAGATTCTGCCCCCATAAGGACACAAAATGGCCATTACCAGATGGCCAGCAGGGGAGAGCAGTTGTGGGTGATCAGGCCAGCAGGGGAGGGCAGTTGGAAGGGACCAGGCCTGCAAGGGAGTGTAGTTGGGGGTGATCAAGCCTGCAGGGGAGGGCAGTTAGGGGTGACCAGGCTGGCAGAGGAGAGAGAAATTGGGGATGACTGGGCCTGCAGAGAAGGACAGTTGGCGGGGAGACCTAGGCCTGCAGGGAGAGCAGTTGGGGGGGACCAGGCCTGCAGGGGAGGGCAGTTAGGGCCAAATAGGCTGGCAGGGGAGCAATTAGGCATCAATCAGGCTGGCAGGAGAGTGGTTAGAGGGTGATCAAGCTGGCAGGCAGAAGTAGTTAGAGGCAATCAGGAAGTCAGGCAGTAGAGCAGTTGGGAGCCAGCAGTCCTGGATTGTGAGAGGGATACCAGATTGGAGAGGGTGCAGGCTGGGCTGAATTTCATGCACTGGGCCTCTAGTAGCTATAATAAAACAACTGCACAATACAGGGGTGGACAAGAGTACGTTCACAATTCTAATGTATATAAATAATGCAATAATTAATAGATAATAAAAATAGGAACTCTTTTGCGTTCATAACTAAACTTACTCTGTTGACCTCTGTACGTTTACATTGTGCTTCCTTCTGTTGGTAGCCTGCTTGTCTCATAGTTTTGCTAGCTTCCTAAGGCTAAATGTCAAGTAATGTGGATTTTGAAGAGTAGATATTAGATTACATAAGAATAATAAAATCTGACTGTAGGAGGATTTTGTTAAACTGATTTTTGATTCACCTGATAAGAGATCATGCATTTCTTGAGAAGCTGTTATATATCAATTTCTAAACTAAAGGGATCAGACTGATTTTTCTGTTCTCACTAAATAAGAAAATAGTAAGGCTGAAAACAGTGATCTGTGCTTAAACATATGAGAAGATTTATATTCTTACCAATAACAAAAGAAGTCCAAGTGAGAACAACATTGAGATCTTTTTACCCTGCAGGTTGGCAAAAATAAATGTGATAATTCCTGGTAAGGGTGTGCAGAAAAGGATGTTCTCTTTCATGGCTGATACCAATTAGAGTAGTAATTCTGGAAGACAGTGTCGCCAGTGTTCCCAACATTGAAAAGGCACGTATTCTTTGACTCAGGTGTTGCACTTCAAAGAATCATTATAGATGTTTTCCAAAATATATGCACAAGAATATTCAATAATAAAACAAAGTAAACAATAAAACAGAAGATAATATAAATATATATCAGTATGGGGTTGGTTAAATAGATTTATGTTTTCACATGATAAAATATTATGCAGCTATTAGGTAATTGAGATAGGCTTATGCATATTGATATGGAGAGTCTCCAAGATACTGTAAGTGAAAAAAAAAAGCTATAGAACAATATATCAAGTAAATACATTGTATTCAGGGTGCCCCCAGAACATGTATGCACAACTTAACAGCTGATAGCTCAATTTTGAAAATGAAATGTGTTTGAATGAACACTGCTTTTATAATTATTCAAAGTATGTATACATATTTTGGGACACCTTGTATATGCTTATATAAGTATAAAATTAAAAATAAGAATAACAAGTGCATATAGTACTATGCATTAAACACTTTTGTGTAAGCAGTTTTAAGAACTTAAGAACCTTTGCGAAATGAAAGTGAAGAGAAGATGGCTTTTACTTTTCATTTTATACCTTTATGTTTTTCAAACTAATACCTCTTTACCTAGTATGTTTTTAATGCCAATAGGGTTTATCTCAGATTTTCCATATTCTCATCCTCTACCCTATGCTTACTTTTATGATAAAATAATACTGGCTACAATAAGGAAGAAAGTAAAAATCAGCAAATGACAGAGTGATTATATAAAACATAGAAACAGTGAAGCTTTGCATGAGCATTGATGGTCACTAAAAACACCTGTCAAAATAGGTCATTATTAATAGTTATTTATTGTCTTGTTAGTTTAAAACATGATGTAAAGGTCAGGACAGTAATAGCTACAGCCAATTGGCCATTAACTGTGGTAATCATTGACCTTAAAAAGGAGAATTGGTCTTCTAAATGATTTTCTGAAGTTGTTAATAACTGTATTTGAAGATTAGCAGTTATACTGTGATGGTGACAAGCGTGCCAAAAGACATTGGCTCCATTCATATAAAAAATTATGTTTTTAGTGTGTAATTTGCAATAGCATTCATCAAAATTATTCATTCTTTCTAAAAGGAAAAAATTGATTGGTAGCAGTCACAGTGCCAAGGTTAGCATTAATGGTGCTGAAACATCTAAATTTCCTAGCTTTTAAACCTTTTAAAAACCTTTAAAGAGATTTACATGGCTTTTTGGATATGTAACATTTAAAAAAAATAAGGTCTTTTTGTAGCACACAAAAAATGTAGAAGAGAGTTTTCAGCTTTTCCTAATAATTTTTACAATCTCTTCATTCATTGGTATTTACTATTGGGTAAAAGAAAGAAGAGTTGATTTTCCCACCCTAAGTTGGTGGCTTCCAGTGGAACTTTCTCTGCACTTATATTTTATTAGTATAGGAAAATGTCTAATAGTGAGCAGGTGACCTCTAATAGCATGTTCCAGATAATATGGGTCACATTGTTGTTCTCAGCTCTGTACCGCTCTTTGGGGCATCTTGCTTGGAGGAGGACAGAGTAGATAGCATTTCTAAATGCAGTGTGCAATGTTCCCTTTCTTTCTGTTTCCATGTAAGTTGCACTCTTTTGCAAGTTTATGTCCTTACGAGGGTAGCAGAACAGCCAGCTTCACTATTTGAGTAAGTTAACTATAGAGTTCTCCTAATTTGTAATTAAATATGCATGATCCTGTCTAATTAAGAGGGAATATGCTAATTGACTATCACACCCTCACAAGATGGCGATGCCCACAGCCAATAAAGAGGGAATATGCTAATTGACTGCCATGACCTCACAAGATGGTGGTGCCCACAGTCACAAGATGACTGCACCCAGTCCCCTCAGCCCTGCAGGGGAAGAGGCCTGGTGCATGAAATTCGTGCATTGGGGGGTGTCCCTCAGCCCCACCTCATTCAGCCAGAGTACCCCGGTCCCCTCAACCCTGCCTCATCCAGGCTCAGTCCTCAGGCCCCTCAGCCCAGTCTTATCCAGTTGGAGTCCCCCAATCCCCTCAGCCCTGGAGGGGAAGGCAGTTGGGGGCAATTGGGCCAGCAGGGGAGGGCAGTTGGGGACAATCATGTTGACAGGGGAGCAATTGGGTGTCAATCAGGCCAGCAGGGGAACAGTTAGGGCGATATCAGGCTGGCAGGCAGAGTGGTTGGGGGAATCAGGTCAGGCAGGTGAGTGATTAGGAGTCAGCAGTCCCGGATTGTGAGAGGGATGTCTGACTGCCGATTGCAGGATTGGGCCGAATCCAGCAGTCGGACATCCCCCGAGGGACATCCCCTGAGGTGTCCCATATTGAAGAGGGTGCAGGCTGGGCTGAGGTACACCCCCCTCCTCCATGCATGAATTTCATGTACCAGGCCTCTAGTACTGTTTATAATACCAATTAGATATGTTCCTACAAATTAACATGGTATAGAATAAAGCTATATTCAGTTGTGTTTGGCCAGATCATAAGCAGAAATCAGTCTTCATTTTTAAAACATGTTTAATATTTATGTTCAGAGGTGTCCTATAAGTCAGATGCATTCCTGGCTTGACGCACACCGTCCCTAGCAGGGTAAGAGACTGAAATTCTCCTTTCTTAAAGCAGTAACTGGGATACAGGGTAACTAACCATTGTAGGTCCGGGTCAAAAAGGGGTTGGATACATCTCTAGGTCAAGGTATCAAGATCATTGTATGCAACCCAGCAGGTGTGATTCAGTAGTTGAGCATTGACCTATGAACCAGCTCGTTACTGGTTCTTTTCCTGGACAAGGCACATGCCCGGGTTGCAGGCTTGCTTGATCCCCCATGTGGGGCATGCAGGAAGCAGCCAAACAATGATTAGTCTCATCATTGAGGTTTCTGTCCATCTTTCCCTCTCCCTTCCTCTCTGAAATCAATACAAGTTAAAAAAAAAGATCAATGTATTCATTTGTTGGTTGAAAAGGGAAAGGAGTGGGAATGGGAGCATTATGATAGGTTGAAACTGGCTTTGGAAATTTTTCAGTCTGTTCCTGCTTGAATGTTTCAATGTCCAGCATAATTTGCAAAATTAACAAGAAGAAGGAAAGTCTATTGTAGTAATCCATATTTTTAGTTTTTGTCTTCTTCCTTCTTATTTCCCAATATTCCAAGACTTGAGGCCCAGTGCATGAAATTCGTGCATGGGGATTGGGAGGGGGTCCTCTCAGCCCAGCCTGTACCTTCTCCAAAGTGGGACCCCTTGGGATCAGGCCTAATGGTCAGTTGGACATCCCTCTCACAATCCTGGACTGCTGGAAAGAGAAATAGAAACATCAATGATGAGAGAGAATCATTGATTGCCTCCTGTATAACCCCCAGTGGGGACCAATCCATTAACCCATGTGTGTGCCCAATTGGAAATTGAACTGTGACCTACTGGTTCATAGGTTGATACTCAACCACTGAGCCACACTGGCTGGGCCTTTTATTTCTTTACTGAGACTTTCTGTGTTTTCTTAAACTTTGCCTTAAGTATTTTTGTAATTGTTCATTGAAGCATTTTTTTATGATGGCTGATTTAACATTTCAGTGATAAATAAGCCAGTCAGAGAAAGACAATTATCATATGATCTCACTTAAATGTGGAACCTAATGAACAAAATAGATCCAGAGATATGGAAGTGTACAACAGACTAATGATTCTCAGAAGGAAGTGGTGAGGCAAGGGGAGAGATTAAAGAATTTATAGGCATAGTAGAGTCCCAGTGCATGGACTAGGTAAATTCGTGCATGGGTAGGGTCTCTAAGCCTGGCCGGCAGTCAGGGCCAATTAGGAGCCTCTGGTTGCGAACAGGGGCCTTCCTTCTGGCTCCTGGCCGAGGCTTCCCTTCCCAGCTGCCAGCTGTCAGCCAGGGCCTTCCTTCATTCTGTGTAACTCCCTAGTGGTCAGTGCACATCATAGTGAGTGATAGAACTCCCAGTCTCCCCGTCAAACTCCCATGGGGACACTTTGCATATTAGGTTTTTATATATATATAAATAGATATGCATAATCCATGGTCACAGACAATAGTGCAGGAAAAAGATAGGGAGGTGGTGGGAGTGAGGAGTAGGGGTCAAATTGGGGGAAGGGACATCTGCAGTACTTTCAGCAATAAAGATAAATTTAAAAAATAGTAAAGAATTAACTAAAATAAGATGTTTATATAATATACTTTTTTATTCTGCCAAAATTGACAAAGAAAATGCCCTCTTTTAACATTTGTGTTACATAGCATGGCTTCCTTTTTGAAGGTTAAGTGTGCAGACCAAGCAGACGAGGTCAGGTGGATGACAGACACACCATCTTACTTCTAATTATTGTAGGAACTTTATGAAAGGAAGTGGGGCTTTATAAGGTATTTGAAATGTAAGAAATAACATTTAGTGAGCTGTGAATGTATTTGTCTGACATGATGAAAAATGTATAACCTAATTTTAGGTTTTGTTTTTTAATGATAGCTTTTCTTGTTTAAAGAGCATTAAATAGAATATGTGAGAAATGTCCTATATTCATACATTAAAATATTTGTACTCTTTTTTTTTTAAAGCAAGTGACTATTGTCTGTTATTTATGATTAAAATACAGATTGTTAGGGCTTTATACCTTGGAAGATATTATTCATTCTGGGAAGGATTTTCTTGTGTTAAAATATTAAAGCCTAATCTGAAATATTTTCACAAACACAAGTGACTTTTTGAAGGTTGTGCTCTTCTATGCATTTACTTTTTGCATATTATATACCACGTTTTCAGGGAAGGATGTGTTCTTTGTTATTGAATATTATACATTTAAGTTGAATCTACTCATATATTCATGTTAAACACCTTAGTGGGAACCTTATAATCATGATAAGAAACTGCTGTTCCACTCACTACACAAGACAGTGTAGATTTAGGAGCATGACCAAGCCTGTTTTGGATGTTTATGCTATATTGTGCTTTCCAAAGGCTTTTAATAGTAGGGATGTGTTGTCATATCCAAGTGCTGTTAGAGTGAAATGATTTCTCAAATTAGAACATTCAAAAACACAGTTAATGTACTCTAACAAAATAAAGTTCTTCCTTTTATTACCCATCATTTTAAATCTGTTGCAAAACACAGGTAAATCTGTTGTGTACAGTGAAACTTATTTTACCAATCGAAAGTCTTATTTAACCTGCATTGCCCCTGCCCCGACACATACTTCAGCCTGGTGAACTATATAGAGCAGAACAGTTTACATCTGTCATTTCTATTTCTAATGGCTTGGTGGTGTGTGGGAACCTCTTTCCACGTCCCGCGTGGTTCAGGGTTCCTGGTTCAGGGTTCGGGTTCTGAAGGAGGCCGCACGCAAACAAAATCAGAGGCCAGAAAACATTAATTTGGTGATATTGGGGGGCCAGGCGGGAGCCTTCCTCTAGTGGAAAGGACTGCCACTTGCTCTGACCTTTTTCTCCCTTTTATTAAGGCTTTGGGACACACCCCTAGCCTTTAGGCAGGAAATAACAAAAACAGAAATTAACATGAAACAAACAGATAGAGGTTGCTTCAACCAATAATGTTTCAACTGAACAGTGAGTAATCAGCTCTGACCTTTCAGAGCAATTAAGGTTGACCAGCCTTCTGGCCTCCTGTTTACATCTATTTAGTGAGAACAATATTTGGTTTCCGACAGTGGTGGGTAGATTGGACACATCACAGAAATTTTCAATAAATGCTGATTGTCATTATATTCTATCAAGTATAATGCTAGGAATAAAAGTTAACCAAGTACAATAATGTTCAAAATGCCAGCCCCAAGGAATTGGGGAAGGAAGTGTATACACTGAGTAATGGCTAACCTTCATTGAGCCTTTTGTATATGGTATGTGCCCATCACATGGGATTTTGTTGGAATGCATCACATGGGATTTTGTTGGAATGCTCACAACATTTTGTGTGTGATAAATAAAAGGTTTAATATTGCCAATTTGAAATTAGTACCATAATTATACTTAACATCTTTTCCTTCCATATTATGACCAACTAGCCAGTTAAGAAAAGTGTGACTCTGGGGCATAGAAGATTCAGAAGTAACATGAGGTAAATGGAAGGAAAGAATCAGAGGAAGGAGATAAGGATTCAGGAAAAGCAGGAAAGGGGAGAGAGGACAGTAACTGGCATAGAGAGGAAGGAGTGTTCAGGCCGAGGTTGAAAAGGAAGCAGAGAATGGCCAGTTACCTAGGTAAGGAAAGAACCATAGGCAGTCTGGAAGTCTAAGTAAATGATCTTTATCGGATCTGGCTTTCCTCTTGCTTTGTGAATTTCAACCTGCTTTTTGAAATCTTCACTGCACTTCTGCTCTTCAGAGTTCTTCCACTGATCTTCTGGGACTTAAATTCATTTATGATGAAACTTCATTCAAAGTTATATAATTCAGAATTCAGGTTGTGTGTACTACTTCTGTTTTCAGAATTCAGGTTGTGTGTACTACTTCTGTTTACATAATGCATGATACATCCACACAGTCAAATTTTGGTAAATGATTTGTTTGGTGCATTTAATTTGGCTATCAATCAAAGCCTTGTGAATTTCTCTCTGTACTCATAGAAATGAATTCTCAAACTTACCATATACGTTAGTTTAAAGGTTTATTTAGAAATAAAGTTTACAGCATAGAATTCACTTTCCTTTTAGAAAATTAAGATTTTTTTCTCCTGAGATTAACCAAAGAATTTATATGCATTTATTTATGCATAACCCCTGTAAACAGACAGTACTGCCCATGCAGGGTAGAGGGAATCAATGAGGGGAGGGAAAGGGACATCTGTAATACTTGCAACAATAAAGATAAATTTAAAAAAGATATTTTTCCTATGATAAAACCAAAGAATTATTGCATGTTTATAAAGAAAGTACTTCATAATTATATTTACTTGTCACTTAATTGACCACAAATTTAATACTCAAAGAGGTTCTTTGTGTTTTAAGTATAATATTGAGAATTTTATAACAGAACAAGCACTTGGGCTCACTTGTAACCTCGAGCTGTTACTTTAACGTCTCTATTTTTAAATTTGTAAAATGGAGAATGCATCTGTTTATCTTAACTGGGTGAATAGACAAATACAAATGTGTATAGAGAACACTGTAAATATAAGTGCTAGATACAACTATGTCTACATTAGTATATACTAATATATATTAGTATATTACTTTTTATTTTTTTTAAATTAAATCTTTATTATTCAGTTTATTACATTTGTTTCTCTTTTTTTCCCCTCCACCTGACTCCCACCCTTCCCTCTACTCTTACCTCCCTCCTGTTGACCTGATCCATAGGTATATGATTTTTGTCCAGTCTCTCCCTGTACACCCCTCACCCCTTTCCCCCTGAGAATTATCAGTCCACTCCCTTTCTGTGCTCCTTACTCTATTATATTCACCAGTTTATTCTGTTGATCAAATTTTTAATTCACTTAAATTTTAGATTTACTTGTTGATAGATACGTATTTGTGGTTCATAATTTTTTATCTTTTACCTTTGTCTTCTTCCTCTTCTAAAAGAGTACCTTTCAGCATTTCATATAATACTGGTTTGGAGTTGATGAACTCCTTTAGCTTTTTCTTATCTGTGAAGCTCTTTTATCTGCCCTTCAATTCTGAATGATAGCTTTACTGGATAGAGTATTCTTGGTTGTAGGTTCTTGCTATTCATCACGTTGAATATTTCTTGCCACTCCTGTCTGGCCTTCATCGTTTCTGTTGAGAAATCAGCTGACAGACGTATGGGTGCTCCCTTGTAGGTAATGAACTGTTTTTCTCTTGCTGCTTTTAATATTCTCTCTTTGTCTTTTGCTCTTGGTATTTTAATTATGATGTGTCTTGATGTAGTCCTATTTGGATTCCTTTTATATGGGGTTTTGTGTGCTTCCTGGACTTGTAAGTCTATTTATTTTACCAGATGTGGGAAGTTTTCAGTCATTATTTCTTTAAACAGGTTTTCAGTATCTTGCTTTTTCTCTTCCTCTGGCACCCCCACAATTCTGATGTTGGTACGCTTGAAGCTGTCCCAGAGGCTCCTTACATTATCTTCACATTTTTGGATTCTTTTTTCTTCTTACTTTTCCAGTTGAGTGTTTTCTGCTTCTTTATATTTCAAATTTTTGACTTGATTCTTGCCTTCCTCTAGTCTGCTGTTAGGTCTCTGTATAATATTTTTTATTTCAGTCAGTGTATGTTTAATTTCTAGTTGGTCCTTTTTCATCTCCTCTTGGGTCTTGCTAACTTTATCCAACTTTTCTAGGATATTCTTGAAAAACCTTATAAGTGTGGTTTTGAACTCTATATCTAGTCATTTGTTTTCCTCCATTTCTTTTGTTTGTGATCCCTTCCCTTGTCTCGGCATTTTCACTATGCTGGGAGAACTTCTGTGTTGGATTCAGCTTTATGATACCAGACTTGCAAAACTACAAAAGCCTCTCTGTTGAGCTTGGGATGGGTGGAGTCTCAGGGCTTAACAGACTGCCTTGCCTTCCAGTCGGCCCCGCCCTCCACAGCCCCTGAGTCTCACGTGACTGGGTAATCGCTGGAGCGGTCCCTGTGCGCGCGCTTTCTCGCAATGCCTCTAGACCTCTGCCTTTTCAGCTCCCCTGTGTTCCGGGACCATATGAGTCTGAGTCCCCAGAGTTTTGCCTGAAACTGGGGTTTAGTGGAGTTAGAAGTGGCACAATTGGGAGGGTCTGTCTTCCACCCACTCGTGAAAACCAGTGGCATAATCAGCAGTTGGTCCTCTGTGTGCAGTGCCGTGCGCATCACCAGACTTCTGATCTTTTGCGACTCCCCTAAATTTCCGTGCACTTCTCCCTTTTCACAGTCCAAACTCCCTCCATATGAGTTTCGGCTGGATTTGGGGTTTAGTGTCATAGGATAAGGGGTTCAATGCCATTGAGAGTCTCCGTCTCCCTTCCACCAGAGAAAGCCAGCCAGATTCTCCAGCACCCACTCTCTCCACGGGCTTGTCTCCGTACCTCAGCTTTTTGCAGCTCCTCTGGGTCTCTGTGAGCCCCTCTCTTTCCACTCAGTTGTAGAATTGTAGAATTTCCACTCAGCCAGCTTTCCTGTGGTTCTGGATGATGTCCGTTCTTTCTTTTAGTTGTAGTTTTGAAATTGTTGTGCGAGGCAGCAGTGTAGGTATTTACCTATGCCGCCATCTCCTCATATATTATTACTTTTTAATTTGCCCCTTTCATTAATTAAAAGAGGAGCAGATGCAGAATAGACTAATTCTTCTATTTCATTTGGATTACCCAACTATTGAATTTCAATAAATTAAGTAGTATTCGTCAAAGAAACTTGGTCATCAGATGGAAAGAAAGTGGTTGAATCATTACCTAACTTATCATAGATCTTTTTAATAGGGACAAATATCTATGCTGTTAATACTGTCTTTCCCTTTGACAGTACTTTAATGCATAACTTATAAATACGTTTTTATCAGCCAGTCTTACTTTTCCAATCCCAGGCTAGTTTTAAGCCAGACAGAATGAGCAAAAATCAGGAAGGTCAAATAAGCAATCAAATGATCAAATTGTCATTAGTCACTAATGGAATTTTAGACTTTTAGGAAAATGATTAGTTATTAATTGCACTGCCCTGGGTGACAGAGGTTTTATTTTTTAAAATCATGGTAAATTTTTAATGTGATTTTGAAATTACTTTGTTGGGTTATTATCTCCATAACAAATATTTATTTTCCATATTGTCTTACATGAACATTTTTGCTGAAATGATAATAGTAATATGGCTATTTTTTTTAAAAGAGCCTTATCTTTTAGAGATATACTGAAATATTTACTGATAAATATAATTTTCTTTTATCCTTTATTGTTTAAAGTATAAGTCTCCATTTTTCCCCATTGACCTTTCCCCAGCAGCACTCACTCCCCAGCATATGTCCTCACCCCAATACTGTCTGTGTCCATTGGTTATGGACTTGCATGCATACAAGTCCTTTGGTTGATCTCTTACCCCCATACCCGCCGTGTTCCCTCATAGGGAACAGTCTATTCAATGCTTCTAGGGCTCTGATTCTATTTTTGTTAATCAGTTTATATTGTGTTGATTATATTCCACAAATGAGTGAGATCATTTGATATTTATCTTTCTCTGACTGGCTTAGCATAATGCTCTCCAGTTCCATCCATGTTTTTGCAAATGGTAAGAACTCCTTTTTTTTTTAAGTTTTATTAATTTTTTTATACATATCTCCCCATTGCCCCCCTCCCTCCTAGGCATACCCCAACCCCCCAGTGTCTGTGTTCATTGGTTTTGCTTATATGCATGCATACAAGTCCTTTGATTGATCTCTTATCTACTTCACCTAACTTTAATCTTCCTACTGTAATTTCACAGTCTGTTTGAAGCTTTACTGCCTCTGTATCTATCCTTTTGTTCATCAGTTGATAATGTTCTTTATTATTATCCAAAAATGAGTGAGACCATGTGATGCTTCTCCTTCATTGACTGGCTTATTTCACTAAGCATAAGGCTCTCTAGTTCCAACTAGGTTGCTGAAAATGGTAAAAATTCCTTCTTTTTAATGGCAGCATAGAATTCCATTGTGTAAATGTACCAGAGTTTTCTGATCCACTCATCTGCTGACGGGCACCTAGGCTGTTTCCAAATTGTAGCTATTGTAAATTGTGCTGCTATAAACATAGGGGTGCATAAATCCTTTCTGATTGGTGTTTGTAATTTCTTAGGATAAATTCCTAAGAGTGGGATTACAGGGTCAAATGGGAGATCCATTTTTAGTTTTTTGAGGAAACTCCATACTTTTCTCCACAGTGGCTGCACCAGTCTGCATTCCCACCAACAGTGCACAAGGGTTCCTTTTTCTCCCCATCCTCGCCAACACTTGTCGTTTGTCGATTTGTTGATGATTGCCATTCTGACGGTTGAAGATGGTATCGCATTGTCGTTTTGATTTGCATCTCTCGGATGATTAATGACTTTGAACATGTTTTCATGTGTCTCTTGGCCTTCCTTCTGTCGTCTTTCGAAAAGGTTCTATTTAGGTCCTTTGCCCATTTTTTTATTGGATCATTTATCTTCCTTTTATTAAGTTGTATAAGTTGGCTGTAGATTTGGAGATTAAACCTTTATCAGTGATAACATTTGCAAATATGTTCTCCCATACAGTGATCTTTCTTATTGTTTTGTTGATGGTTTTTTTTTTTTTCTTGCGCTGCAAAAGCTTTTTATTTTGATGTAGTCCCATTTGTTTATTTTTTCTTTAGCTTCCATTGCCTTTGGAGCAGTATCAGTGAAGAAGTTCTTTTGGCATATGTCTGAGATTGTGCTGCCTGTGGATTCCTCTAGTATTTTTATGGTTTCCCTTCTAATGTTTAAGTCCTGCATCCATTTTGAGTTTATTTTTGTATTTGGTGTAAGTTGGTGGTCCAGTTTCATTTTTTTGCATGTTTCTGTCCAATTTTCCCAACACCATTTATTGAAGAGGCTATCTTGGCTCCATTAAATGTTCATGCCTCCTTTGTCAAATATTAGTTGAGCATAGTGGTTTGGGTGGATATCTGGGTTCTCTATTCTATTTCATTGGTCTATATGTCTGTTCTTGTGCCAGTACCAGGCTGTTTTGAGAACAGTTGCTTTGTAGTATAGCTTGAAATCTGGTATTGAGATCCCACCAACTTTATTCTTCTCCGAATTGCTGTAGCTATTCATGGTCTTTTTTTTGTTCCAGATGAATCTATGAAGAATTCTTTCTAGGTCTGTGAAATATGTCGTTGGTATTTTAATGGGTAGTGCATTGAATCTGTAGATTGCTTTGGGTAGTATGGACATTTTAATTATGTTGATTTTCCCAATCCATGAGCATGGTATGCTCTTCCATCTGTTAACATCTTCCTCTATCTCTTTATTCAGTGTCCTGTAGTTTTCTGCATATAGATCTTTTATCTCTTTATTTAGATTTATTCCTAGGTATCTAAATATTTGGGGGGCGATGGTAAATGGGATTGCTTTTTGAGTCTCTCTTTCTGTAGTTTCACTATTAGTGTACAAAAATGCCACAGATTTCTTGGCATTAACTTTGTATCCTGCTACATTGCCAAATTCATTTATTAAATCAGTTACTTTTGGGATGGAGTCCTTTGGGTTTTTTATGTACAATATCATGTCATCTGCAAATAAGGACAGCTTTACTTCCTCTTTTCCAATTTGGATGCCTTTTATTTCTTCTTCTTGTCTAATTGCAATAGCTAATACTTCCAGTACTATGTCGAACAGGAGAGGTGAGGTGGGCATCCCTGTCTTGTTCCTGTTCTTAGGGGAAATCGTTTTAGTTTTTGCCCATTGAATATGATGTTAGCTGTGGGTTTATCATATATGGCTTTTATGATGTTGAGGTATGATCCTTCTATTCCCACTTTGCTGAGAGTTTTTATCAAGAAAGAGTGTTGGATTTTGTCAAATCCCTTTTCTGCATCAATTGATATGACTATATGATTTTTATCTCTCAATTTGTTTATGTGATGTATCACATTTATTGATTTGCGGATATTGTACCATCCCTGCATTCCTGGGATGAATCCTGCTTGGTCATGGTGTATGATCTTTCTGATGTACTGCTGGATCCGGTTTGCTAGAATTTTGTTGAGGATTTTGGCATCTATGTTCATGAGAGATATTGGTCTGTAATTCTCTTTCATTGTGTTGTCTTTATCTGGTTTTGGTATTAGGGTGATGCTGGCTTCATAGAAGGTGTTTGGAAGTGTTCCTTCTTCTTGAATGTTTTTGAATAGTCTGAGGAGGATAGGTTTTAATTCTTCTTTGTATGTTTGGTAAAACTCTCCTTGTAGCCATCTGGTCCTGGGCTTTTATTTGCTGGAAGCTTTTTGATGACTTCTTCAATTTCTTCCATAGTTATTGGACTATTGAAATGTTTGGCTTCCTCCTCATTGAGTTTTGAAAGGTTGTATTTTTCTAGGAAAATGTCCATTTCTTGAAGGTTGTCCAATTTGTTGGAATAGAGTTGATCATAGTATTTTTTAACAATCCTTTGTATTTCCACAGGGTCTGTTGTTATTTCTCCTCTTTCATTTCTGATTTTGTTTATTTGGGTCTTCTCTCTTTGCTTCTTGGTGAGCCTGGCTAGAGGTCCATCAATCTTGTTTATCCTTTCAAAGAACCAGCTCTTTGTTTTGTTGATCTTTTGAATTGTTTTTTTGGTCCCCAAGATGTTTATCTCCGCTTTGATCTTCACTATTTCCTTCCTTCTGAGTACACTGGGCTTTTCTTGTTGCTCTTGTTCTAGTTCTTTGAGTTGTAGGTTTAGGTAATTTATTACCATTGTTTCCTGTTTTTTGCAGTAGGCTTGTAGGGCTATGAACTTCCCTCTCAAGACTGCTTTCACTGTGTCCATAAATTTTGTATTGTTGTGTTGTCATTGTCATTTGTTGCCATGATGTTTTTTATTTCTTCCTTGATCTCTCTGGTTATCCAGTCATTGTTTAATAGCATGCTGTTTAGTCTCCATGTATTTGATTTCTTTCTCTTGTTTTTATTATAGTTGATTTCCAGTTTTATGCCACTGTGGTCTGAGAAAATGCTTGATATGATTTCTATCTTCTTGAATTTAAAGAGACTTTTCTTATGACCCAACATATGGTCTATCTTTGAAAATGACCCATGTGCACTGGAGAAGAATGTATATTCTGTGGCTTTGGGGTGAAATGTTCTGAAGATGTCAATTAATTCCATCTCATCTAGTGAGTCATTTAGGATTGATGTTTCTTTGCTGATTTTTTGTTTAGAGGATTTGTCCAATGGTGACAGTGGGGTATTAAAGTCTCCTACTATGATTGTATTGCTGTCAATTTCTCCCTTAATATCCTCCAAGAGTTTTTTTTATGTATTTAGGTGCTCCTATATTGGGTGCATATATGTTTACCAGAGTTATTTCTTCTTGTTGGATTGTTCCCTTTAGTATTATGAAGTGGCCTTCTTTATCTCTTGTTATATCCTTCACTTTGAGATCTAATTTGTCAGATATAAGTATTGCAACCCCAGCTTTTTTTTCATTTCCATTTGCCTGAAATACCATCTTCCATCCCTTCACCCTCAATCTATGTGCATCTCTTTTCCTGAGGTGTGTTTCTTGCAGACACAGATATATGGATCATGTTTTCTTATCTAATTGGTTACCCTATGTCTTTGGATTGGAGCATTTAATCCGTTTACATTTAAAATTATTGATAAGTACTTATCTGTTGCCATTTTTAGTCCTTACCCCCGAGTTCCTTCTTTGCTTCCTCTTTCTTTTTATTACAGCAGACCCTTTAACCTTTCTTGCATTGCTGGTTTGGTGGTAATATATTCCCTTAGTCCTTTTTTGTCTGTGTAGCTTTTGATTTCACCTTCAATTTTGATTGAAAGCCTTGCAGGGTACAGTATTCTTGGATTCAGACCCTTCCTTTGCATGACTTTGTATATTTCATTCCATTCCCTTCTGGCCTGATGAGTTTCTGTTGAGAAGTCAGTAGCTAGTCTTATGGGGGTTCCTTTGTAGGCAACTTTCTGTTTCTCTCTGGCTGCTTTTAAGGTTCTTACTTTGTGTGGCTTATTTCTGCTTCTATTTAGTTCACTTTCTTTTCTGGTGAAACCTGCCTTTCTGTCTTATGTGGGTTGTTTCTTTTTCTGCCCATGGTCTTTGTTCTCCGGGTGTCTGGTTATGTAGTTCTCTCTCATACGTTGATTGAAAGGCACAAACTACAACACGACCAGGTACAGCACACAAGGCACAGAGTAGAAATGTATTCATGATGTTAATAATCACAGATCAGGTGTCCACCAATGAAAGAGAAATTAGGGGTAACTAGAGAAAGAAGAAGAGGAAAATGAGGAAAAAAGAAAAGAAAGAAATGCCAAAATCAAATTGGGACAGTGAGAAAAGAAAAAATAAATAAATAAATGAACAAAAAAATAAAATAAAATAAGAAAATAAAAAGGAGAAGAAGGAGAAGAAAAGAGGAAGGGAAAAAAATCAGAGAGAAAAGAAAATGTATAAGAGAGAAAAGGGGATCAAACTATAGATGTCAGGAGAAAACTTTAATAGAACAGTCACTAATCCCAGTAAAGGCCAGCAACCAGTACCTAGAGATTAATACAAACTGCAAATAGCATGTGGTATCGAGGTAGGTGAGGGAAAAGAGAGGTAAAAAACAAAGCAGGCAAAAAGCAAAATAAAACCAGTAGATTAAACTAAAACAATCTCACAAAAAATTCCAAAAAATCTCAAAAAATCGATATAATCACTTTTCAGGCAAATAGCCACAAAAGGACATAGAGAAAAAACAACTTTTTGGCTAGTGAATACAAGAAGAGAGAGGTTTGTATGGACTTGTAGTAGGGGATTTGAAATTAGATATATAAATGGGATGAAATTTTAACCAGGTAAAGATAAAGAATAGGGGGAATCAAAAGTTGGAAAAGGGAAAGACAAACAAGACAACAAAATGAGGAAAGTGTTGGCATAAAGGTAGAGTTGAGTTGGAGTAAAATTATGCTAAAGGAAAGATGAAAATAGAATGTAGAACTCTAATCCCGAAATAAAATAGAATACAAAATGACACTTGTTTTTTTCCAAAAAGGTAAAGTACTAGTAGTAATTAATAATACTAGTTTAAAAGAAAAATGTAATAATTAAAAAGGTAAAATTAATTGAGGCGGAAAGAAAAAAATAGTCTTTTAATTAAAATATGTAAAAATGAAAAATAAAAAATTAAAAAAAATTAAAAAAAAAAGAAAAAAGGAAAAAGAAAAAAAAATAGGATGGTCATTCACTTCCACTATTATTCTGCTGGGCACTCCTGTTTCCCAGTAGGGAAGGTATTGCAGTTCCCTGTGTTCCCTTGTTGGTGTTTTAATCTCTTTATTCTTTTTTGGTTATGCGAGAGTCAATTTGTGTGTCATCCACAGGTGGCAGTGTTTCGGAATTGATCTCTGAAACAAAGCACAGGAGCTCTCTAGGCTGTGCTCAGATCCTGCTACTCTGTGGTTCTAAAAGCCAGTTTGTGGGGATTTTGCAGCCGGGACACTGTAATAACTCCCAGGCTGTCCCTTTGCCTCAGAAAAAAACGAGTCATTTTCCAGAGCTCCCCTCTGTCAACAGCTTGGAGAGTCTGCCTCCACACTTAGGGATCACACCCTGCCCACCTCCGCGGACCTCTCCAGAGGCAGCTTTCTGCAGCCTGTCTCCCAGGCTAAATCCAACCTTTCTGTGCGCCCTGTGGATCTCCGAATCTGCCGCCCGCTTGTCCATGCCACCTGGAGAGCCGTGCTCTGGGTCCCCAGCTGCTCGGTGGGTGCCTCCACCAGCCGCAGCTTTCAGACCTCCGCAGACATCCACCTCCCTCTTATCCCAGGCGAAATCTGACCTTTCTGTGTGCTCTGTGGATCTCTGATTCTGCCGCGTGCCTGCGCCGATTGGAGAGTGGAGTTCTGGGTCCCTGGGGCCCCTGCTGTTCGGTGGGTGCTTCAGCCACAGGCTTCAGACCGCTGCAGACATCCACCTCCCTCTGCAAGATGGCGCGGTCTCCATGTTCACGCTGGTGGCTCCGGCAGACAAAATCCTCGTGGCAGTGGGGCTGCCTGGCCAGGAGAGCCCTGTCCAGCAATCCCCCACCTTCTGGAGGATAACTGACTCCCAACTTGCCAACATACACTCCCAGTGCGACTCTCAGCCGCTCTCTCTCCTTCTGCCCAGCAACAAAGCTCCAGACATGTCTGTCTACTTCGCTGCCATTTTCTCTCCCCCCGCTTTAAACATTCTTACAGCATATCTCTTGAAAATAGCTGGGCTAGACCATCCTACTCTGATTTTTGGAGCAGCTGCTCAAGAATGTGAAGTGTGGATTGTTTGCAGAGGTGCTGTATAAGTTCCAATAGCAGCCTCAGAACTCCTTTTTTACAGCAGCATAGTATTCCATTGTGTAGATGTACTACAGTTTTTTAATCCACTCATCTGCTGATAGGCACTTAGGTTATTTCCAAATCTTATCTATTGTAGTAAATTGTGCTGCTATGAACATAGGGGTGCATATATCCTTTCTGATTTCTTGGGATATATTCCTAGAAGTGGGATTACTGGGTCAAACGGAAATTTCATTTTATATTTTTTTAGGAAATGCAATACTGTTTTCCACAATGGCTGCAGTAGTCTGCATTCCCTTCCTTTTTTTTTTGTCTTCCTCTATCTTTTTTTCTCCGCATCCTCACCAGCTCTTGTCATTTGTTGATTTGTTGATGATAGCCTTTCTGTCAGGTGTGATATGGTACCTCATTGTTATTTTGATTTGCATCTCTTGGATGATTAGTAACTTCGAGCATGTTTTCATATGTCTCTTGGCTTTGTGTATGTCCTCTTTTGAAAAGTGTGTATTTAGGTCCTTTGCCTACTTTTTGATTGGATTGTTTATCTTTTTTTGTTACGTTGTATGAGTTCCCTATACATTTTGGAGATTAAATTCTTACCAGAGATAGCATTAGCAAATATATCCTTCCATGTAGTGGGCTTTCTTGTTGTTTGTTGATGGTTTATTTTACTGTGTAGAAGCTTTTTATTTTGATGTAGTCCCATTTTTTTAATTTTTTCCCTTAGTTTCCATTGCCCTAAGTGCTGTATTGGTAAAGATATTGCTATGACAAATGTCTGCTATTTTTCTGCTTTTATAGCTTCTTATAAGATTTTTATGGTTTCCCATCTTATGTTTACGTCCTTTATCCATTTTGAGTTTATTTTTATGCATGGTGTAAGTTGGTGGTCTAGTTTCATTTTTTACATGTATCTGTCCGATTTCCCCAACACCATTTATTGAAGAGACTGTCTTGACTCCCTTGTATGCTCTTACCTCCTTTGTCAAATATTAATTGAGCAAAATGGCTTGGATCAATTTCTGGGTTCTCTGTTCTGTTCCATTCGTCTATTTATATCTGTTATTGGGCCAGTACCAGGCAGTTTTGAGAACAGTGGCTTTGTAGTATAGTTTAATATCTGGTATTGTAATCCCTCCAACTTTGTTCTTCTTTCTCAAGATTGCTGCAGCTATTCGGGATCTTTTTATTTTTTAATTTCAGATAAATTTTTGGAGAGTTTTTTTCTAGGTCTTTGAAATATGCTGTTGGTATTTTAATGGAGATTGCATTGAATCTATAGATTGCTTTGGGTAGTATTGACATTATAATGATGTTGACTTTACCAATCCAGTATATTCTTCCATTTGTTTATGTCTTCCTCTATCTGTTTTTTCAGCGTACTATAATTTTCTGATTAGAGGTTTTTTACCTCCTTGGTTAAATTTATTCCTAGGTGTTTTAATGCTTTTGTTGCTATGGTAAATGTAAATGTGATGTTTTATAAGTGAATGGGGCTATTGCTGAAACAAGATTGGCAGTAGTAATAATTAGTAATCATTGTAATTAGTACTTATTGAAGCTAGATGAATGGTAAATATGGATTTATTTTTACTATTTTTGTCTACTTTAGTATATTTTTAAAAACTTTCATAATAAAAAGCTAAACAAATTAAATGTAACTGCTTTGTTAAATTTCAGGTTTAGTTAATGAGATAATTATATCAAATAATTTAAAGTCAAATTAATGAATATGAATTCTTAAATAATTATTGTTTTTCTTATAACATATAGTGGGAATGTTTATTATACTATCTACTAAAATAAGAGGCATGTAATTTAATGGGAAAATCTATTTTGTAATAATTGAGTATAATTTTTTAGTATATTTTTGGCTTATTTCCATGTGAACCATGTAATTATGGCATATATAGAAAGTAAAAATTCATTGACTACTTGTTATGTTTGTTCTTATCATTAGATTGTATGTAGTTCTATAAGGGTAGTCTCTGTTTTAATCATTGTAGTTAACATTTATTGAGTACAATGTGCTCAATAAATACTGATGTCTAACCATGCTTTAAAAGAAAATTGTGTCTACATAATCTTCTTTTAGATTTCTTTTAAAAATTTACTAAAGATATAACATTTTTATTACTGAAATGATTCATAAAGCAAATTCATACCAAGTATTTGTCTCCATAGTTAACTGCTTTCTTTCATGTAACAAGTGCTCATTTGTTTTGTGTTTTTTATAATACTATTTCAAATATGAAGGCTTTGTAGTGCATTAATTGTAAGGTACATAGTATACCCTGTGAAAAATACAATACAGAAGAGCAAAGGAACGTGAAAATGAAAAAAAAATTACATAGTTTTTAAATAGTTATATAAATAAATACAGAAATTTTATGGTGTTCTACTGTTAAACTCCATTAATGGTGTAACTACTAGGTAGGTAAATAAAATTCCTTCTACTTGGTATTTTTATCATCACAGTACTTCACATCTTCTTTGTCCATTGTCTGATGAGGGTGCTTACTGAGTCTGGCCTGTGACTAGGCCTTACTGAGGTACTCCTTGGAGTATTATGCCACTGTCTCCTTAGAGGCATGGGACCTGCTGCAGGCATAGCCTCCTCACCAATCTTTAGCTGCCCTGTGTGTACCAGCTGGACTTTGAAGTTTGTTATTTCCTTCATCATCCTTCTTTTAGAGCCTTTAATGAATGGCTTCATCAGTTAAAGGCTTGCAGTATGTTGGAACTCAAGGGATCTGATAGTTTTTTAAAGCTCATTCTCATATTACCAATAAAAAAGACTCACTCAATATGAAGTCACAACCAGTCTGCCTGGCTTTCAACCCTCCATAACAGGTTCCGCATCAACCTTGGTTTCAGATCTAGTCAGAAGGCCTTGGCAAACTGAACTGAACTAAACTGGGATGCAGTGGTCAATCTCAAATATTCCCAGAAAATGTTACTAGTAGATATGGGAAACAGATCTGGTCTCATCCCAACCTGTAGCCTCTGCTCTTGAAGTCAGGGACTGCCCTTATGTTCACACTGCACTAGGGTTTAACATGTGTTGTGTATGTAGTAAGTGCCTAAATATTTGTTGAATTAAAGGGAGTTCAGAGACTTTCAACCCTGAGTGAAACAGCCCTTCAATACACACATCATATATGTGACATTTTTATTTTATTTTTAAGGACATTGCTGACTCAGTGGATTGGGTACCCAATGCTGGGGTCACTGCTCTTCTGTTTTCCTAACCCAATATCCCGTTCATGTAGTTGACACCTGCTACAAGTCAGAGAGGATTACTTAGACAACTAAACTCTGTTCCAGCTGAGTTTAGAATCCATATGGCTTCTCTAGTCTGGTGAATCTCACTGAAATGAAATACCTGGAAATGTTTTTGCTCTTTGGTTATAAAGCTCAGTTAGAACCTAGCCTAAGCAGGTTTCTTTATGCTGGCTTTATTTTGCATTCAGAAGGTGAGGGTACTCCATAGGCCCACTGACCACTCTGACTGCAAGACATAAAAAAGTAATCAAAGGTTAGTATTCCTCCTGGAAAATACCCTAGGCAGTAGGTTCACTATGCCCTTGGTCCCTGTTGCTTTGCTCTTTTTTCTTGGAGGTAGAAAGAAGGCCTTGAATTGGTCTGAGATTTGGAGTGAGATCAGTTAGTATCTTCACTAATTTCCTCACATTAATTATTCTGTTCACTTCAGAATCAAAGTGCTGATGTTTGCTTTCTTTGAAAATCTTTCTCTTGCCTTCCTGAAGCCATTTATCTCATTCTTAGCTTCTTTGTGCCACTTGGAACCAATATAATCAAAGTTTACATTTTCTTGGCAGAGCTAAAGATACTATATGCAGAGCCCATAGACACAGACAATAGTGTGCTGAAGGCCAGAGGAGAGTGGGTGGAGGCTGGGTGGGCAAAGGTGGAGAAAATGGGGAACATCTGTAATAGTGTCAACAAATAAAATTAAAATATTTGTTTTCAATATTGAATCAATAAGTCATTGACTTGCATCAAGACAGTACTTCATCTGCTCTAACCTGTGTGGCTCAGTGGTTGATCATTCTTCCATGCACCAAGAGGTTGCCGGTTTGATTCTGGTCAAGGCACATGCCTGGGTGTGCCTCTGTCCCCAGTAGGGGATGTGTAGGAGGCAGGCAGTTGATGTTTCTCTCTCTTCCTCTCTCTTCCCCTGTCTTTCTAAAATATCAATACAAAACAAATTAAAAAAAGACACATACACAAGACAATACTTCATCCACTTGTTCATTTTTATTTTTGAAGATCCTGTTGTTGTCAAGCCCTGTGCCAGGCACTAGGGCTAGAGTGGTGAATGAGATAGATGGGGAGACGGTCACATGGTGAAGAAAGAGACAAAATGCTAAGAAGAAATGAGAAGGGAGAGACAGGGAAGAGTAAGATCATGCAGGGCCTTGTAGATTATAGGAGTTTGGATTTCATTCTTAAGATAATTGGTACCACGGGAGGATTTTTAAGAGCAGACTGACATGATTTGATTTACACTCTTTGAAAGATTACTGTGGCTTGATGGATGGAGAACAGATTTGTGAGGTCAAGAGTATCAGAAAGAGGGCCAGTGTACAAGCTATTGAAGATGTCCATGAAAAGGAGACATATTTTGGCTGAGTCTCAGGAAGGCCCATTTTTAATTTATCAGTGGCACCCTTAGTTTTTAATATGCTGAAGAATACTTTTAAGGACAGAATTAATCTTTTATCAGATGTACTATGGATGCTGTTGGTTTTGTTATTTTAGGAAAATGTTCTTGTGTTGTTTTAGAATTAATACTATCCACATACCTTTATTTTTCAATATATATCCAGAATATATGAGTCACTAATATTAAAGCTAATGCAAAAGAGATATAAGTTGTTATTCTTTGAAAAACTAACAGAAGTGTTCAACTTGATTTTAGCTTGATTATGAGGAAAGTGAATCTGAAATTAAGTTTATGACAGTGAATATTTGGATCTTTTATAAGCTACAACTTTGTGGAACAGTGAAGAAAATGTTAGCACAATTGCAAGATCATTTTATACATGGAAACTTTTTGGAGGTGGGGGGAGACAAAAAGGAATTTCATCCTGCCCTTTGTTTAAATATATCAGGGCCTGGTACAAATGCCAAAAGCTGTCAGTGTAACCTCTTTACAGCACCGAGGCCTCAAGTTTCACATGGCTAAGAGTCATTCAGGGGCTTGTTAAAAATACAGATTCTTGGGCTTCACTCCTTTGGCTCTGAGTTTTTAATAAATTTCTTGGGATTCTAATAGGTATCGCATTAGTCAGTGTACTCCAGGGAAATAGAATCAGTATGAGGTGTGTGTGTGTGTGTGTGTGTGTGTGTGTGTGTGTGTGTTTGTAAAGAAATTAATGTAAGGAATTGGCTTGTGATTATGGAGGCTGAGAAGGCCCCAAATCTGCAGTTGGTAATCTGAGACACATGAAAGTTGATAGTATACTAGAGGCCCTGTGCATGAAATTTGTGCCTGCGCCCTCTCACAGTCTGGGATATACACTGAGTGGCCAGATTATTATGTGTTCAGAGATCATAATAATCTGGCCACTCAGGGTATTTTATACTTATTAGCAATAAAATGGGGGATGCCACGGAGGCAGGAGAAGCTCCCGCTACCGCTACTGTGTTTATCAGCCTGTGAGCCTGGCTTCTGGTTGATTGGTGCTCCCCCCTGTGGGAGTGCACTGACCACCAGGGGGCAGCTCCTGCATTGAGCACCTGCCCTCTGGTGGTCAGTGTATGTCATAGCAACCGGTTGTTCCGTTTGGTTAATTTGCAATTAGCCTTGTATTATATAGGATAGTATCATTCTAGTCTGAGTCCAAAGGCTTAAGAAATGGGAGAGCTGATGGTGTGAGTTCCAGTACAAGTTTGAGTCTGAGGGTAGGAGATCTATGTTCTTAGTCTGAGAGAGCCAGAGAGAGAGAACAAATTCCTTCTTATTCAGCCTTTTGTTCCATTAAGGGGGCTGGATGAGAGAACCCCACCCATGTTGGGAAGGGCTTTCTTGCTTTACTCTGTCTTTTCAAATGTTAATCTCATATAGAAACGCTCTCACAGACGCACCCAGAATAATGTTTAACCAAATATCTGGGTACCTCCTGGCATTGTCAAGTTGACGTAAAAAATGAACCATTATACCATCCAAATCAGAAGAATTGGAAGCAGTGAGGAGCAAAACTAGATTTGTTGGAGGAAACACTGGAAGGGAGAAAGACACCTTATAAAGAGATCATTGTTGCACTTTAGGAACCAATTGTAAAGTTTTAATTATAAAAAAAATGCCCAGACTAGGCAAATCCATAGACAGAAAGTTGCCAGGCACTTGGGGGCAGCAGATGGAATAGGGGAGTGATAGCCAATAGAGGCATGGGGTTCCTGTTTTCAGAGATGAACATGTTTTGAAATTTTATATTAGTGATGGTTGCACAACCTTGTGAATATACTGAAAACCACTGAATGGTAACTTTTGAAAAGGTGAATTTTATAGTATGTGAATTATATGTCAATAAAAGTATGTGTTGAGAGATGAAGAAGTGGAAGTAGATGGTGTTGACATCTTTGAGATGTTTTCTATGAAGTGGAAAAACGGGATGATAGAAGAGGTGTGGGATGGAGGGAGGATTTCAAAAGCCTACAAGGAATACTTCAGCATGTGTGCAAACTGACTCAAATGATCTAATGGCGAGGGAAATATGAATGGTGAAAGCTGGGCAGAAGGAATCTGAAATGCATCGGAATGCGCCTGAACAACTTGTTTTACGTCTCTTCCCCAGGTGACAGATCAGTCCGTGAAAGCCTTTGCTGAGCACTGTCCAGAACTTCAGTATGTTGGTTTCATGGGCTGTTCGGTAACTTCTAAAGGAGTCATTCACCTAACTAAGGTAGGTGCCCTGCTACTTACCCTTAGGGTTTCCAGTTGTAATTGATAAAGGTACTGCATGAGAAATAAATCATTATTGAAGCATGCTAGTATTTGATAAAGTTAAAACCAGTGTAAGGCAATAATGCCAAACCCATCCTTTCTAAAATGGATCACTTATTTTTTTAAATAAGCAGCTTATTTTTTTGCTTTTTTATTGCTAATCAGTATGAAATACACTGAGTGGCCAGATTATGATGATCTCTGAACACATAGTAATCTGTCCATTCAGTGTGTATCCTATATAATAAAGGGCTAATATACAAATTGTCTCCTCAACTAGGATTTTGATCAGCAGGCAGGCCAGCCAACTGCCCGTGTCCCCTCCCCCTGGCCAGGCTGGCTGGACCCTACCGATGCACAAATTCATGCACCAGGCTTATAATATATATGTGTGTGTGTGTGTGTGTGTGTGTGTGTGTGTATACACACACACACACACACACACACACACTGAGTGGCCAGATTATTATGTGTTCAGAAATCATAATAACCTGGCCACTCAGTGTATATGCATGAAATAAACTGATATATGTGACAAGAATTATTTAAATGGTAACAATAATGTATTGCATTTAGAAGGTGTTTTGATTGAAGTTTTAAGTGTTTATGTCATTAGGTCCTCTAAACATTTGGCTTTTAAGAAAAGAATGTGGTCGCTGTGTATTTTTAAGCTGAGTATGTAAGGTGAAAGAGGTGAATGTACGTATATAGAAAAGTAACCTTAAAGCTTTCACATACACCAAATATATGAAATCTCATATTTTAGCAGTGATGGAAATGCTAGTTCCTTTGTAATCTTGCACTTATGTGTCATCTCTTCTGCTTCCCAGAGCTCTAAAATAATTACCATTAATTCTTACATGTACTGAGAAAAACTGGTTACTATAAAGTTTACCTGTGTATTGTCTGAAATTGTCACTGCATAGGTTTTAACTGTTTTATATAGTACAGTGGTACCTCGAGATACGAGTTTAATTCGTTCCGTAACTATGAGGCTGGGAAACTATGAGACGCTTGAGGCGCGGTAAACTGGTGGATCGTGTGCAGCCTGCCAATCCGCGCGATTACTCCTATCTCAAATGTTGCTTGTATTTCAAAGCAAAAATCGCTCGCTCAACTGCTCGTATCTCAAAATCTTATATGTTAGGGCACTCGTATCTCGAGGTACCACTGTACTTAGAATGAATCTTTCCTTTTCCACTTAAAAGCTGAGATTCAATTCACTACTGTTAGAAAACAGCTGTGTTAGCAGCACAAGGCTGATATAAAACAGGTAAGATCTCATGTTTGTTTGGGCTTGGTCTCTTCAGGTCTCTTTAAGCTTACAGTTTAGCAGTAAGTAATGTTTTCTTTTTTTCTCTCTAGGAAAAGACCGACTTTTGAAAAGTCTCCTAGGACTGTAGCAATAAAGCACAGTAGATAGGAGCCTGGGCTCTGTTGTTAGCTTAGGGTTGAAGCTCAGCTCTGCCACTTATTAGCTAAGCAAAATAAATAAATAAATAATTTTTCAGGGTGTTAATTGGAGTAATATATGCAAGATGCTTGCCTCTGTATCGAGATTGCAATAAGTACTAAGTAAATGTTAGTTACTAATACATATTATTAGCATATGTACTATGATACCTGAATTGCTGGAAAATCAAAATAAACTTTGAGAAAAAAATCAAATTACTGTTTTAGTCTGGTATATCTAAAACAGAGGCTGTGATAGTCCTGTATCTTAAATGACTGAGCAGCTTTAATTTTATCTTGAGGATCAGAACTTGAGGCCAGTGGAGAGAGAGACACCTTTTTCTCAATTATTGCTCTATGAGATCATCTTAGTATAACCATATGTAACCGTGATTTTTTATTAATTTCATGTAAACATGCCTGAACATCTTGGCAGATGAATGTTTTTCTAATCACATCTTTGCTGTTTATAGTGTAAAGTAGAAGTACCTTCAGAGGAGCAGATCATGCACAAGTGTTACAATGACCATATGTGAAAATTTACCATCACTAGAAATTATACTCATTAAAGACAAAACAAGACTTATTGGATCATTAAGTGCTTCTCTGAGCATTTTGAGATTAGCCAAAAATTATGGCACACTGGTACATAAAAGATCAGAATCATTCTCTGACAAAATAGCAGCTACAGCAAATATCTACATTGGAATGGTTGGAAAGATGGGGGTCCAAATTTGGGAAGAAGTGATGAGAACCTTTGTGGTCTTTATTTAACAGTTGAGGATGTTAGTGAATTGTTGTATGTGGCAGAATTTAATCTCTTCCATCACAGATGTGTTCTTTTTTATTGCAATGTACCTATTTATAAACATAAAATATGTTCATCTTGCTCTCTTGCTCTTCCTTCTACTTTTGAAAAACAAGTTTAGCCAATTGCAAATAAATAGTTAACCTCTAGTGCATAAATATTATTTGCCACTATAGGGATTAGTAGGAACATGTCAAAAAGACCCAAAAGCCAGTATGTACTAGCTCTTACTGGCCTAAGTTGAGATACTTTGAGCCTCAAAAAGGAAAATGATTGCAATAGATTAAAACAAACAAAATGTATAAAAGTCATGAGTCCATAGTGATATATAAAGAACAAAACAAAAATGGATTTCTTCTTTCAGCTAAGATGGAGTAATAAGGACCAGATTTACTCTTTTCCCTGAAACAACCCGTCCCCCTATCCCCCCACTCACCCCCAAAAAGAACAACAACACACTGCTGGGGCTGACCAGCAGTGCCTGAACGACGGAGGAACAGATTACTCAGACACAGTTTGGCTGTGCAAGAGAGGGCTAAGGGGCCCCTGACTCTAGTGGCCAGAGCCGCCTCTATTGCTTGCCTCTTTAGGCCTTTATTGGGATTTTTATCTTTAGATACAATCAATAGGGTGAGCCATCTTGTAAGACACCTGTTTACATTGTCCTCTTGGCAAAGGCATATAGGGATTAAGCATAAGGATTCCAGTAAACACCTGGTGGTCTGCACATGTACAGGCTTGTTTGGAAAGGTCAAGGAATAATTAGGGGTGCTGCCTTGGACGCTCCCCTAAGTCGGAATTCCGATAGGGCAGGTGGCCTTTCAAATGCTTCCCTTTTACCAGAATGTCCTTTTTACAACTTTCCAACTAAGTCTCTTGTGCTCCCCAATATACCAGAGAAAATATATGAAACAACAGTCTTCAAGACACTGGATATCAAGGACAATGATCCCTGAGCTATGAGAGACAAGAGAAGTCCTGTGATTTCCTCTATCTAATGCATTGAAAGAGGTTCCAACTCACGGCACTGGAAGTGCGACCAGGAGAAACTCAGTTCACTGTCAGAGTTGAGACAGAAAAGAAAGTCCAGGGAGACCACGGCAGTCAGAATTGAGAGGCCAGAGTACCAAGAACTACATAGAGGACTTCAGAGATCTGTGGATGCACCCGTGTGCATCCAACCCTATATAACCCATGAGTAAAGCAGAAATCAAAAGAGAAATTAGAAAGTATTTTGGAATGAATGATAATGAAAACACAACGCATTAGATTTAGTGTGATGCTGCTAACATGCTCTTTTGGAAAAATTATGGTAGTATTCCTCTCACCCATCTGTGGATTCAGTTACCTGCAGGCAACCATATTCTGAAAATATTGGATGAAAAATTCTAGAGATAAACAATTCATATGTTTTCAGTTTAAATGTGTTGTTCTGAGTAGTGTGATCAAGTCTCAGGCCATTCTGATCCGTCCCTCCTGAGATGTATATATAATACAAGATGATATTTTGAGAGACAAAGAAACTACATTCACAGAACTTTTGTTACAGTGTATTACAGTAATTATTTGATCATGTTGTTAATTTCTTATTTCACTTAAAAATTAAACTTTATCATAGGCATTTATGTATAGGGAAAAAAATACATATAGGGAATTTGGTACTATTTGCAGTTTCAGGCATTCTCTGGGATCTTGATATGTATCCTGTGCAGAGAAGGGGGGACTACTGTAATAGCACTGAATGCCTATATAAGGAAAAAAATGAAAGGTCTCAAATCAATAACATACCTTTTGACATGAGACAAAAAAGAAAAAGAACCAATTCAAAGTAAACAGAGGGAAGGAAATGATAAAATTCAAAGTGGAAATAAATGATATGGAAAATAAAAATTACAGAGAAAGTTAAAACTAAAAGCTGTTTTTTTAAAAAATTGACAAAGTTGATAAATTTCTATTCAGACTGATTAAGGAAGAGAGAGAGAGATAGAGAACACACATTGCCAGTGTCACGACTCAGAGGAGTGACATAACTTACAGATTTTACAGATACTCAAAGTATAACAAGGGAATATTATGGACATCTTTATGCCTATAAATTCAACAAATTCTTTGAAATGGAAAATTTATTTGAGAGATACAAACTACCAAAGCTTACTCAAGAGAAAATAGATTATCTTAATACCCCTATATCTCTGAAATAAATTGCATTTGTAGTTAAAAACCTTCTCTCCAGTAATACTCAAGGCTCACATTGCTCACTGGTGAATTCTACCAAATATTTGTTAATATATTAAAAACGTTATCAGTAAGAGATGTATACTTAAGGATTTACTAGTGAATGTTAGGGATTTGGTTTAAAATACTAAAAAGTGGGTAAAAAGAAGGAAAAGAGAAAATGGATAGGCCAGTAAAAGAGACAAAAAATGACAACATAGAGATAATTGAGCTGGGCTATAGGGCATGGGAATTGATGAACAATTCTCACTACATTTTTTATTTAAAATTTTTTCATCTTAAGAAAACCTGCAAGGTGTCAGTTTAAAATGTTATTAATGTAACGTTATAAAATCATACTGTTCAATATCATAATTTTAAAAATTTATACTTATTTTTGAAAGTATCACATATATTCTCCTTTTTCTCCCATTGGCCCCCTCCACCCTGGAACCATTCCTCCCCCCACAAGCTTTACTATCTTACTGTCTGTGTCCATGGGTTATGCTACTGTTACGAATTGTAATGTAAATATCTGTGTTTTCCGATGGTCTTAGGTGATTCTACTAGCGGTTCTCAACCTGTGGGTCCCACAGATTGTGAACCACTGCTGTAGAGCCTAAGCTTGAGAACCGCTAGCAGGGTCACCTAAGACTATCAGAAAACACAGATATTTACATTACAATTCATTAACAGTAGCAAAATTATAGTTATGAAGTAGCAACGAAAATAATTTTATGGTTGGGGGTCACCACAACGTGAGGAACTGTATTAAAGGGTCATGGCATTAAAAAGGTTGAGAACCACTGCATGCTATCTTATAGGGTAAGAGATCTTTCTTTTTTTTACAACTCCATGGTATAAATATACCACTCATCTATTAATGAGCACTTGGGCTATTTCCAGATCTTAGCTAATATGATGTAAGAGTACACATATTCTTTCTGATTGGTGTTTCAGGCTTCTTGGGATATATTCTTAGAAGTGGGATTACTGGGTCAGATAGCAGTTTCATTTTTAATATTTGAGAAAACTCCACACTGTTTTTTATAGTGGCTGCACCAGTCTGCATTCCCACCAGCAATGTACTAGGGTTTCCTTTTCTCCACATAATAGCGTTAGAGATGCTCAGCATAAAATTTAAGAATATATTAACCTAATATTAATTTAAAAATCAGTTGAACAAATAGGCTTATGGAGTGTGCAATGTCAAATGGCTAATTATTTTTACATATAGTTGGAGTGCAAACCTCAAAAATGCTGTGGGTTTCTGAATTTTATGCCACATATCCCTTATGAATTGGTTTATATTAGATCAGTTCAAATACTTACAACTAGTCAGGAAGATTTTATTTAAAACTAAAGGCCCGATGCATGAAAATTGTGCAAGAGTACGCCTTCCTTCCCCTGGATGCTGGCACTGGCTTCCCTGCTTTCCTCACAGCCCGGCTTTGTCCAAAAGGATGTCCAATCTAATTAGCATATTATGCTTTTATTATTATAGCTGACTATTAAGGAAGATGGCAAAGAAGTTTTGACAAAAATGTTTATTTTTAGTATAAACTATGTAAAATTTTTATATTTTTCATAATTTAGGGATAGATATATTTTTAGATTGTTTATTTTAAAGTTTTGACTGTTTATTAAGTAACCAAAGGCCCAGTGCACAAAATTTGTGCATAGGGGAGTGTGTGTCCCTCAACCCAGTTTGTAGATCTCTCGGTAGGATCAGGCCTAAACAAGCAGTCAGACATCCCTCTCATAATCCAGGATTGCTGGCTCCCAACTGCTCACCTGCCTGCCTTCCTGATTGCCCTGTACTGCTTCTCCCTTCTAGCCTGATCACCTCCTAACCACTCCCCTGCCAGCCTGATTGATGCTTAACTGCACTCCTGCCAACCACTTTGCCCTTAACTGCCCTCCTCTGCAGGCCTGGTCACCCCTGCAGGCCCAGTTGCCCCCACTTCCCTCCTCTGCCAGCCTGGTCAACCCTAACTGCCCTCCCCTGCGGGCTTAATCACCCTAACTGCCCTCTCTTGCCAGCCTGGTCAACCCTAACTGCCCTCCCCTGCAGGCTTAATCACCCCCAACTGCCCTCTCTTGCAGGCCTGGTCCCTCCCAACTGCCCTCCCCTGCTGGCCTGACCGCTCACAACTACCCTCCCTTGAAGGCCTGGTCCCTCCCAACTGCCATTCCCTCTGGCCATCTTGTGTTCACATGGGGGCAGGATCTTTGACCACATGGGGGCAGCCATCTTGTGTGTTGGAGTGATGGCCAATTTGCACATTACTCTTTTATTAGATAGGATAGAGGCTTGGTGCATGGGTGGGGGCTGGCTGGTTTGCCCTGAAAGTTGTCCCAGATCAGGGTAGGGTTTCCCTTGGGGCATGGGGCGGCCTGGGCGAGGGCCTGTGGTGGTTTGCAGGCTGGCCACACCCCCTAGCAACTCAAGTGGAGGCTCTGGTATTTGGGATTTATTTATCTTCTACAATTGAAACTTTGTAGCCTTGAGTGGAGGCCAAGGTAGGCCAGGGCTGCGGGAGCTTGGCTTCCTCCATTGCTGGGGGCAACTCAAGGCTCCTTCTCTCTCCAGCTCCCTGGCTGCTGCCATTTTTGTTGGGATTTGTTTATCTTCTATATTGAAACTTTGAAGCTTTGAGGGGAGGCCTGGGCCTGCCAGGGTGTGCGGAAAGCTTGGCTTCTTCCATTGCCGGGGAAACACAAGCCTTCTGCTTGCTTCATGGCTGCAGCCATCTTGGTTGGGTTAATTTGCATACTTGCACCTGATTGGCTGGTGGGCGAGGCTTGTGGGTGTAGCGGGTGATGGTTAATTTGGGTATTACTCTTTTATTACGTAGGATAATATTCTTTACTACATTAAACCTTGTTGCTTCAGTTATTCAGTTTGTATAAAGGAATGGACTAATTGGGATATTCCAGGTATGGGCTTAATTGAAGATTTTTATGTTTGCTAGTTTTTATCTTTATACAGTTTTGGGGAAGATGACACCTAAATAACATGCCCAAGGTTCTGATATTTTTTAAGACCATAATCACATTTAAAGAACTTTTTAAAACATCTCATATTTTAAAAGTACTTGTGCTTGAAAATATGAAATGTTTCCTAAAGAAAAAGAAAAATTATTATTTTTTAGTCAATTTAACATAAGTAACTGAAAGTGTGTTCATTCATGCAGCTAACTCAATTTTCATCTTCATTTTCTTACTTATTCAGAGACTAGAACTAAAATATGGACTTTTTTGCTTTTTAAATTTCCAAACAATTGATCATTTTAGACTGTCTTGTTCTAAAGCAGTAGTTCTCAACTTTTTTACATGAGGAACTGTATTAAAGGGTCTTGGCATTAAAATGGTTGAGAATCGCTGTTCTAAAGGAAGAACATACTTCTTATTTTGCTACTTTAGGGGTGATATTGCTGTTTAGTCAGAGATTATAATTTATTTATTTCTGATTAATTATAGTATTGAGTGATGTTTTGTATGTGAAAAATACATATTCTTAAATTCATTAAGCTCTGAAATACTAATCTGTAGAGAGTATGACCCTGTGAATACTGTGAAGGGGTCTGTGCTGTATGATCATGTTTTTTGGTTCCTTTTGGTTCTTCTTTAGGAGTTGAGTTAAGCCAAAAACCACATGTTGAAAATATCTGTGCCTGGTCTGGTCCATTAATATTTTTCTTAAACGTTTGGAACAGCAAACCACTTATTGCTGTCATCAGAGCTAATGTGTAACCACTGATTGTAGGACTTGAGCAAATCACCTAATCTCTTTGCCTCAGTTTCCTTACCTTTAAAGTGAAGATAATAATAGCACCTGTCTTTTTTAGGGTTGCAGAGGCAGAGTGCTTCACACATCGCTAAAGAAACAGATGAAAAATAAAATTAATTAATTACCGAGAAAAACATTAATTGTAGTGTATGAAAGTTCTTATGTCTTTAGTCCTAATCCACTTAATATTCTTTCATTAAAATAAAAATGAAAAATAATTTTCATGAAAATATATCTCCTTAAAAACTTCATGAACCTTGTTTCTACCTAAAGGTCATTGCTGGATGTTAAGATTAGTAACTGTTTGTTTGCTCTTTTTTTGTTTGTTTGTTTGTTTTTGTTCTTTTTCCATGCTGACCTTTTAAGGATTATTTAATGATTTATTTAAGTTAACATACTGAACACCTAAAATCACATTTTTTGATAAAAGTATTTTAAAAATTCCTACATAGCAATACACGGGAATTTTTAAAATACTTTTATCAAAACATACGATTTTTTGAATCAGGGGAATACACTGTTGTTCCTTAATATTATTACACAAATTAGTGACTTTGTTTTTTATTTTTCTAAATCAATACAGGCAATGTCTACATAAGTTGTATCAATTTACAACATTTATTTTTTCATTCTAAGTCAGTGGTACCCATTCACTGGGGTATTTTTTTATATTTTATAATTCTGTTACTCATACTCTAGTCATAATATATATGTGTTTGTGCTACATTTTCATTTCAGCAGCTGCAATAGCAGAGTGTGTTAATGTGACACTAGTAGAATAAATGAATTCATCTTTCAAAATCACTCAGTTTGTGGAAGTTCTCACAAGTAAAATGAACAAATGAGTTTCTTTGTCACATCTTTTTTTGATAAAATGGTTGCGTTAGGCTTCATTTAAATATATAAATATGAAATGAGGAAAGTTGGCAATCTATTTTGAAAAGGCCTCTCTTGGATCTTGGCTTTATATTTTAAATATTATTTTACTCTGCTTATATTATCCTCAGTTCACTCTTTGAATTTTTATTACACACTTGTTTCTAAATTGTGGGTTTCAAATATTCTTGTAAAAATGGATTTCAACTATATTTATCTGGTCTCTTAACACATGAGGTCAGTCTTTATCCAAGAAAGACGTTAGGAGTTGTTGCTTTCATGTTCTTTTAGATTTTCCATTCATTCACACTGTTTTTTTGACAGAAATTTTATTTAAGGATTGGTGTGAGTCTCCCCTACTCAGTCTCATGGTTTATGTGTGAAATGTGATACTGGACACAGATAGGATCTCATCTCTAAATCAATAGAACAGACTATATGAATTAGGGAAACCAGGTTTGAAGCTCAATGAGAATAGTCATAATGTAACTTAATGAAGAAATTTACTACTGAGGAAAATAAAGTAAGCTGATCTAATTTATTATTTTAAAGTAAACAGTTGCTAAGAATTACAGTTAATATAATCTAATTAATTTAAAGCATATTCAATTGATAACAAAACATTGACACTTACATTGACTTACTAGTTTTGAATATTTATAACAGTGTTTTATTTAGGCACTATTTTCACTTGACCTGGGCAGATCAGCCACAGGAAGTGCCTGCATGTGTACATATTATATATCGATTCTCACACACATTTAAACCTAGTACATGCCCATCCTATATCAATTGGTCATCAATAGAGAATCCAAATAACCTGATTTTTGTTTACAGTTTTATTTATAATGATGATGTACAGGGTCTCCTGGACACTGAAAGGAAAACTATGTGTCTTTATTGTAGTTGTGTTCTTTAAAAATAGAGAATTCTTTTCCATAGTAACTCTGTATTAATCAGAGGTTAAGTTCTTTATGCTACAGTAGGAGTGTGTGTTCTGAAATTTTAACTTGGAACCTCAATATGTAACCAGAATTTAAGTCTATATATTGTTACTCATTTTCCATATTACTTTTTGGAACTAAAGTTTGGTTCTGATCTCCCTCTTCTGCAGACACACTGGCCCAATAATAGAATCCAACAGAGTCCGTTGACTAAAGGCAATTGAGTTCCTCACATGTTTGCTCTCCAGCCCAGAGGTATCACAGGCATTTACACAAAAGTTGTTTATCAGTGTATTTACAAAACCTTCAGAAACATAGCTGCTTCCCCCACTATAGGCTTCCCTTTCAATTGACTGTAGCCCAGTGGGCTGATTGGCCAACACATTTTGTTTCCCCCAAGAAAAAGCTCCCCTCTGGAGCTTTCTCTGTTATATTCACTAGAGAAAATGCTTGCTTATTATGTTTGATCAGAGGTACTTTTTCAGCTGGCTATCAATCTTGGATCTTTAAAAATGAAACAATATGCCTGTGCCGGAGAAAGCAGCTCAAATTTTCACGTTTATAGCTTTCATCTGGCTCAGAGAAGAAAACAAGGTGGTTAGCACACTGTGTTTCTCAGGCAAGGTGCACGAGTACTCTGGCAATTAGAACTCCTATTAGATTGACTACTTCTTTTCATTGTTAGAAACTGGCTCCTCTCCCTGCTTCTTTCCTTTTGCATTGTGCTGGCCCTAAGTCTGTTTGCCCTGAGATCCTTCCTTTCCTCTAAGCATGCTCTTCTATATTATAGGGGGCTTCACTCTGCAGGCGGCATTTAGTGGGAAGCAGGAACCCAAAGAGAGGGAAAGCTCTCGCTCCCTTCCTCCAAGGAAGTATTGTTAGTAACAACTTTATCCACTCCTTGATCCCAGCCCAGGACAGATTCCCTGCAGCTTCAATTGTATGTGTGACCATGGCCTACGGGTCACAGTAACACTGATTCTTCCTTTTGTCCCTCCAATCTTGAAGTGCCTATGGCTTCCTGCCATTTCTAAGTCTCTGGCTCATACTAGCCTCTCCAGTTCATCTACTCAACTTCTCCTTCATCAGAATAACCAGTTTTCTTAATGAAATTCTCTTCATGTAACTTGATAAATACGTGTAGTGGCTTCTGTTTACCTGCTTAGATCCAATATATCGTCCTCTCTGTATCATTTTGTGTTTTTTATATTTGAGAAAATAGAATTGATGTTTATTTCCTTTCAGAGAATCTTGTGACAATGGAGATCAAAGCACAAAGGATAGAATTCCACATAATACAAGATTTAAATTAGACTTGACCCTTCTTTAGACTATCACTAGTCATACTTCTTTCCTGGATGTAGACAAACTATAACTAGAGAGAAAGGGGCAGCTAGCTATATGAAAATTCAGATGAATGGAAAGTACAAGGCCAGGTAAGTGCCAAGAATAGGATAGCAGGCTAGCTGCTAATTATAGAAAGTAGTTTTTATACATGCTTCTAACAAGAATAAAATGTAGACGTTTTCCTGAGCTATAATGTATAATGCCAATGCATAGAGGCAAATATAAAGAAAAATATTTGACTAAATAAGAAGTTATTTGCCGTGAACTAGTAATTTAAGTTATTGGTTATAAGTTACTAGTTAATTTAAATTATACCTTAATGGTTTTAAATGACAAAAAGTAACATACTACTATGTCAATATTTTGTATTAAGAAGTGATGCATTAATATATAAATCAAAGTTAAAAAATTTTTCCAGTTCATTTTGAAAACCTTGTATTATCTACTTTAATTTATGTTTTACATTTTTTTATATCCAGTAAAACTTTATAAAGATATTTTCTGTTTTACTACTTCTTATTGGTAACTGATATACTTCCTATAATATAATCATCAAATTAGACTTTTAGATTGTTCACTTCCAGCTCATAACATTGGGTGTTATTAGGGAGTCAGGAACTAAAATTTACCAGTTCCAGCTAGAAGGTGTCAATTGCAAGGGAAAAAGGGACAAATGTAATACTTTCAACAATAAATATTTTAAAAAAATTACCAGTTCCAAATTTAAATATATTATAAACCAAATGCTATTGCTTCTTGGAACTGTTATTATAGAACAAAAGTAAAAATCAGTGTAACAAAATGGGATCTGACTTAATGTTTAGAGAGTTCCTCATGTAGATTTTGGGCACAAATCCTTATGTTCACTTTAAAAAGTTTGAGTATGAAAAAACAAAAAACAAAAAACAAGAAGGTGGCATAGGTGAACACCTAAACTGCTGCCTTGCACAACAATTTCAAAACTACAACTAAAAGACAGAATGGACATCAGCCAGAACCGCAGGGAAGCTGGCTGAGTGGAAATTCTACAACTAGAAGGAAAGAGAGGGGCTCACAGAGACTCAGAGGAGCTGCAAAAAGCTGAGCTCGTGGAGAGGATGGGCGGAGGAGGGCCTGGCTGGCTTCCTCTATCAGGAGGAGACAGAAACTCCCAACTGCACTGAATCCTAGTTCCGGCCAAGACTCATATTGGGGGAGTCTGGACTGCCGGAAAAAGTGAGGAGTGAAAAGAAATTTAAGGGAGCTGGGAAAAGCAGAGGTCTAGAGGATCATGTGCCAGTGCGTGCAGAGAAGACTGCTGATTGTGCCACTGGCTTTCTCTAGTGGGAGGGAGACAGAACCTCCCAACTGCGCTGAACTCCACTTCTGATTGCTGAACCCCAGTTTCGGGCAAGACCCTGGGGACCCAGATTCATACGGGTCCCTGGAGCACACAGAAAGTCAGGGGAGCTGCAAAAGGCAGATGTCTGGAGGCACATAAGCATGAATGAGCATAGAGAGGGCTGCAGTGATTATCGAGAGACACTGAGACCCAGGGGCCATGTAGGGCAGGGCTGTCGGGAAGCCAAGGCTGTCTGCTCAGCCCTGAGACTTTGCCCCTTCTATCTGAGCACAAAGACTTTTGCAATTTTGCAAGTGTTGTATCATAAAACTGACTCCAGCACAGAAGTTCTCCCGGTGTAGACATACCCGATCCTCACAACCAATTGGCTTGGAGGTCAGTTTCCCACAGTGATACCAACAACAATCAAGACTTAGCTACAACAAGGCTGCTATACACACAGTCCACAAAGGAATGCACCAAGAGAGTTCACCTCAGGTAACTGGGGAGGCAGAGCTATTGGGTCATATAGGACACCTAACACACAAAGCTACTTTATCAACTCAGGGAAGCAGCAAAAATGCAGAGACAAAGAAAGATCACAAATGAAAGAAATGGAGGAAAGCAAATGACTGGATATAGAGTTCAAAACAACAGTTATAAGGTTCGACTGGATTTAGAGTTCAAAACCACAGTTAAAGGATTTTTCAAGAATTTCCTAAAAAAGATGGATAAATTTAGCGAGACCCAAGAGGAAATGAAAAAGGACCAACTAGAAATTAAACATACACTGACTGAAATAAAAAATATTATACAGCCAAGACCGGTTTGGCTCAGTGGATAGAGCGTCGGCCTGTGGACTGAAAGGTCCTGGGTTCGATTCTGGTTGGGGGCATGTACCTTGCTTGCAGGCACATCTCCACTGTGGGATGTGCAGGAGGCGGCTGATCAATGTCTCTCATCGATGTTTCTGACCTTCTATCTTTCTCCCTTCCTCTCTGTAAAAATCAATAAAATATATTTAAAAAAATATATATTATACAGAGATCTAACAGCAGACAAGAGGAATGCAAGAATCAAGCCCAAGATTTGAAATGCAAAGAAACAGAAAATAGTCAATTGGAAAAGCAAAAAGAAAAAAGAATCCCAAAATTGGAAGATAGTGTAAGGAGCCTTTGGGACAACTTCAAGTGTACCAACATCAGAATTATGGGGGTGCCAGAATAAGAGATAGAGCAAGATGGTGTAAACCTATTTGAAGAAATAATGAATGAAAACTTCCCCCACCTGGTGAAAGAAATAGACTTACAAGTTCAGGAAGCACACTGAACTCCAAACAAAAGGAGTCCAAAGAGGACTACACCAAGACACATCATAATTAAAATGCCAAGAGCAAAAGACAAAGAGAGAATATTAAAAGCAGCAAGGGAAACACAGCTAATTACCTACAAGAGAACACCCATAGGACTGATAGCTGATTTCTCAACAGAAAATATGCAGGCCAGATAGGAGTGATAAGAAATATTCAAAGTGATGAATAGCAAGAACCTATGACCAATATTACTCTACCCAGCAAAGCTATCATTCAGAATTTAAGGTCAGATAAAGAGCTTCACAGATAAGAAAAGCTAAAGGAGCTCATCAACTCCAAACCAGTATTATATGAAATGCTGATAGGTATTCTTTAAGATAAGAAGAAGAAAAAGGTAAAGATAAAAATTGTGAAGAACAAATACATATCTATCAACAAGTCAATCTAAAATTCAAGTGAATAAAAAATCTGATGAGCAGAATAAACTGGTGAATGTAATAGAATCAGGGGGAGAGGGGTGAAGTGGGTGAGGGGAGAGACTGAACAAAAATCGTACACCTATGGATGAGGACAATGGGGGGGAGGTAAGGGCAGAGGGTGGGGTGGGAGCCAGGTGGAGGAGAGTTATGGGAAGAAAAAAGAGGAACAATTGTAATAATCTGAACAATAAAGATTTATTGAATTAAAACAAATAAAAAAATAAAAAGTTTAAGTCTTCCTAGGCTTTTTTTTATCTGTAAAGCGTTAATTCTTTCATTATCCTAGGCAGCACTTGGATAATGCCATGAAAAATAAAATCCAGTACAATGCCAAAAATGAACATTGTGGAAGAAATAGTATTTTCTCTAGACCTGCATCTAAATTTTTTTAAGGAATGATCTGATCGATTTGTTTTCAGATCATTAATATCAGACTTGTCTTCCAACTAGAAAAGGGGTATTTGGGGCTTTATTTGAGGACTTCGGAAAGGGGGAATAATATAGGAAATAATTACACATAGGCTTTGGGATGTTTCTTCCCTGACAAATGGTTTAGAGACCTAGAGGAGAGAAAGCTACTAATGGGTGAGGTTATTAGCTGCGCTCTTTCTGGGTGATGGAGGGTGCTCCAGATCTATGGGGTAAACCTCACCTCAGAGAGAAGCTGCAGGTGCCTGTTGATGGGGCTTTATGCTTCTCCTCTTTGTGTTGGGAACCCTTTTTTGGGAGTATGGAAGGCCCACGTGGCTCAGCTTGGTGGTTATCATCTGGGTGCCAGGGCTTTTTCTGAAACAACGTGATCACAGAAGAGGAATACTCATTTCAGGCTTAGGCACTTTTTCCTTGGAGCTTTGGTTTTAGGCTGAGACCCAGAAATGAAAGTGTAAGGCTAAGAGATTTTCTATGTGTAGGTGAGTTTTTGTTGCATATTCTAAACCAGAAAGAAAGAAAGAAAGAAAGAAAGAAAGAAAGAAAGAAAGAAAGAAAGATAGAAAGAAAGATAGAAAGAAAGAAAGAAAAAAAGAAAGGAAGACATATTAATTTAGAAAGTAGGTACAACATTTCCATAACATTTTTGGAATGACAGGAAATAAAAAAATATGCCAGAATATTTTTTCAATTAAAAGTCATTTTCATGCCTCTGTTTTTCATCTTTACACATTTAGAAATAAAGAATGGAATACTTCTTTTTACTTTAATAGTGTAATATCAAGAGGTCAGTGTGCAGGTTACTTGGCTTGGATATGATAAGTTTTCATGTTGGGACTAATGGCATTTCAGTTATTTTACTGTGATTAAAAACTAGAAGCCTGATGTATGAAGATTCGTGCCAGAATGGGCCTTCCTTTTCCTGGCTGCTGGCACTGCCTTTGCTCTGGCCAGAGCGACCTTTCTGCCTTCCCATGCTGCTAAGAGGCCCAAAGGAGCCACCTATGCAAATTAACCCACCATCTTTGTTGGGTTAATTTGCATACTCACTCCTTATTGGCTGATGGATGTCACAAAAGTTGTTACTCTTTTATTAGGATGTTACTCTTTTATTAGGTAGATAAAATTGCATGTTACTCTTTTATTAGGTAGATAAAATTGCAACCTTACCTGGTTTGGCCCAGTGGAGAGAGCATCAGCCTGAGGACTGAAGGGTCCTAGGTTCGATTTCGGTCAAAGGCACATGCCCAGGTTGCAGGCTTCCTCCCCAGTAGGGGCATGCAGGAGGCAGCTGATCAATGATTCTTATCATTGATGTTTCTATCTCACTCCGTCCTTCTCTGAAATAAATAAAAATATATTTTAAAAAATAATAAAGTTGAGATATAGTTCTAAAACTTTCAACACATCATAGTGTGGTATGTGGATGCAAGTGACTACAAAGGGTTCAAAATTCCATTAACTAACTTTTTTTTTTCAAATAGATCTCTGAACTTGGTATGAGGAAATTGACACAGAAGTACACAACCAGTCCAGTTAGATGAAGTGTTGTCTTTTTCCTTGCACTCATTTTTGACTTAATTTACCCTTAATTGATTTGAACTCTGGTTTATTTTTCTTATTTAAATAAAAAAGTGTGAACATTTTATTTTTTAATTGAAGAATAGTTCTGTTTGTCAGCTTTTGCTCTATAAAAATGGCAGGGCTTCTCAATGCTGCTAATTCTTAGTGTTCTTTGTAGCTTATTATGAGCTCTAAAAACTTTATGTGGAAAAAAGAAAGGAATTTTTGGGGAAAAAAAAGTATTAGAAAAAAGTCAATTAGAGGCTGCGCTGCCTGCCAGAGTGGAAAAGGAGGAGCAGAGCACCCTTTCTGAATTGGTACAAGGAGCAGAAATCCAATTAACAAATTCACATTTCTGCAGCAGAAGCCAGTGATTAAATTTTTGGTGAACTACTCAGAATTTTTGCTACACATATCAAAACTCTGACAACTTATGGAGGTTTTTAATTTTTAATTTTTAATGGTCTTCATTTTAAGAACAGATATGTAAATAGAGAACTTGATTATGCTTCTTGTTCTAAAATAGTTTTTAATTATGCGGAATGAGAATGTTGTTTTATATTATTTAATGCTGGGGAGGATAAGAAAGGGAGGGTGGAGAGAGGGGAGAGGAGAGGGAGTAGACAAAGAGAAGACCCCTAAGTAGTTGTAGCAGGAAGGGAATTTTGCTCCCATGGTCCCTTGACAGTTGTTGCCAATGGATGATTCCTGCCTGATGGGCATAGTTATGTGAGGATGGCCTAGTTAGTAATCTGTGTCAAGGCAAGTATATTATATTTCTAAGACTCACCAATTTTTCCTCTCTCTAAAGTAATCAGGAAGTGAAATCTGTTTTAAAATAATGAACACACATCTCTGAGCACAGTGAGAACAACTTTTCAAAACCTAGGAAATAGAGTTGAGTTAGTTTAACAGATGTAAGGGAGGGATAGTGGTGATCATTGTAGGGCCTTAATGGGCAAGTTCTGGGATTCCTTTCTTCAATTGAAATATTTTTGTTTCCTAAAGGTTTCAGACAAGGTGGGCAATATGATCGAAGTTATTTAAGGAATATTAACCTGGCTGGTAATGTGGCAGAAGGAGTTAGAAGGGAAAGCTCTGAAGAGAGCAGTGCAGTAAAGTGTCCTAAAAAGCAAAACAGAATGTGAAAAAAAAATGGGAAAAGCTTTCAGATACAGTAGGAGAATGGAAGGACCAAACAGGACTTGGATTTGGAAATAAAGCAAAAAGGCAGCAGCCTAGTGTGAGTAAAAGGCAGCTATTGGAAGGAATATTGAGTGAAGGTGCCAGAGAATTAACATGGTCATTACTGTGGGTGGGATAGCATGTAAGACCCTGGAAGTCCTATTTTCATGATGAGAAAAATGTCATTGTCTCTGCTAGGCTCTCAGGCTCTCTACTTAAAAGCTTTCATTTCTTACCAAGGTTCTCAGTTCTATGAGGTGCTGGGCAGGATTTGCCTGATGTGCTAAGTATGGTTTATTCAGCTTTTATTACCATCTCCATACTCGAATGCCAGCTTTAACCAAGCTGAGGTACAGGTCTCCTTGATGAGCAGAAGGGATGCCCTTTATTCTCTGTCTTGCCAATCGAGTTCTTCTCTAAATGTAGGTATCAGACCCTGTCAAAGTGTGAAAGCATTCCTATGCTGAGGGACAAAAATTCCCTCTCTGCCTCTTCCCTTCCCATCCGCAGCAGTCTTAGTTTTCTTTCATATTTTTAAAGTTTACCATTCAAGGACCCATGCTAAACCCCGATTCCGTTCTTCTGTGTCTTCTTCCCTGCCCCTAACAGGAGGATCTCCCAAGTTTTCTCATAAGTGCCTTTCTCTAACCCCAGTCTCTGGGTGCCTTTGGTTTCTCCAGTAATCATCTTGGCAGTCTGACAGGTGATTGGCAGATGAGTGTGTGGTACTGATTTACATATAGCTCCAGTTAACCCTATCCAGGCAGCCTATCTTAACCCTTGGTTTTGATCTCTAAAGATTATAATTGATTGTCCTAAAACTCAGCTCCAGTGAAGCCGATATCTGCAAGGCTCGCAAGAAGTAAATTAAGTACTAGTTGCCATTTGAACATTTTTAACTATACAGACGTATTTAGTCTTTTCAAAAATTATCACTTCCAACTGGCATCACATAAATTATCATGTTAGCCTGAAACAGTGGGACATCCCTACTATCTATCTGCCAAGATTCTGTGAGTCCTCTTCTGTTGCTTCATCTATTGGAGGCAACCTGGATAACTGAGAATGTTTTTTGTTGTTGTTGTTTTTTTTTTTTTTTTTTTTACTTTTCTAGAGTCTTAAGAAAATTTGGAAGTAATTTAAGATCTTTTTATAATTTTCCAAACCTGTGTTTCCTAGGTAACATTTTAGTGTCTCATTTTATACTTTAAGTACATATATGTCATACCGATCATTGATTATTTTTAGTCTTTTTGACCTGAATTGGTTAAAGTAATATTTTTCCAAATAAAAGTAGTATTACACTGAAATTTGGTTACCTACATTCTGACTTGAGTTTCTTTTAAAATACTTTACTAAATGTTTGAAAACTAAAGGGAAACATTTAGAGGATCTTGTGTTGTATGGCTTTTCTTCTTCAAATCCTTCCTGATTTGTATAACCCAAGACTACCAAAGAATTTATAAGGAAAGTAAGTTTAATTAAATTGTCAGTTTCCTACATGTAATTACTTGTTTCAGACTGTGAAGGATTATTTCAGGTAGCATTTTATGAAACCCTGCAGGGCACTATTATGAAATTCCCATAGCAAGGGAAAGAATGTGATGATTTGACAGAGCTGTTTGTGGAGTTTTGCATGAAAATGCCACATTGCATACAGGTGTTCAGTATGTGTCTTCCTGGACTGCTTTGGGATGCTGTCATATTTCAAGCTGAACTGGCTAAAATGGTCACGGGAAGGCCACATCCGCGTAGTCAGTGACTGTCAGCTCATGAAAAAATGAGCCGTAACTGAATCCAAGAGTAAAACACTCTTCAGGGTGTCAGTAGAATGCTGGCATGCAGGAACCCAAGTCAGTCTATTTCCTCATGCATGAGTCTGTGCTCCATTGGTGGGGTAAGAAATGTTCCATTTATGGACAAGAAGGATATAGATCCAGTGTCATGGTCTGACCCCCTGCACTGGGGAAGAGGCCTGGCTGCAGGATTTCCAATAGCTCAGGAGTCAATAAGCCAGACTTAAGTTTTGTCACATGTAGGTAGTTACTGGAATGGTTACTCTTTGCCATTCTATTTTTATAGAAGATATTTTTACATTTCTCCAAGTCTATAAGATAGTTTAGATTTGTAACATCTCTTTATTATCTGTACTTTCATAAGTTGTTCAAAGCCTTTGGTCCTCAGTTATCTTCCCAAATGTGAGGGGATTGAACTAGCACTAAAAACATACCATTTTCTTTTCCATGGAATTTTATTGTATGTTTCTACTCCGATGGAGGAAGTAATCTTTTTTATTGTGATAAAAATTACATAACATGAAGTTTACCTTTTTAATCATTTTAAAGAGTATAGTTCATGGTGATTAAGTACATTTGCACTATTGTGATAAAGAAATATTTTACAGTGGAGGAAGCCAAAAGATGTGATAAAGAAATATTTTACAGTGGAGGAAGCCAAAAGATATGAAAAAATTCACATAGCAATGTTATGTCAGAAGCTGTGCTGTTTCCCTAAATATACATGTATGGGGGATATTTTTGTGTCTGGGTAAAAATTTTATGATGATATGACTTCCTAGTGACTATAATAAAGGGTAATTAGGAAAACACAGTGGAATTCTCTGTGTATTGTATATGGCTGTATTCAACAGTTCACAAAATATGTACATGGATATACATAGAAAAATTCATCCTTAATTCATTCTTAGGTTTAGTAGTCATGCTTCAAATATTTTCAAGAAGCCCTGGAGGCCTTTCCTGTATTTCTGATTTTGCTGTGGTACAGACATGAGGCTGCTGTCAGGGTATGAGTCCAGCAAGCCACCTGTACCTGTAATTCGGAGGCCATTTGGTTTTTCACATGTTCTCAGAACAGTGCACCTCTAAGAGCAAAAAGGTTTTGGGTGTTGGGATTAAAAATACTCTGTAAAAAGAGCTAACTGTTGAAATAATGTGGTTTAACAAAATGGTGGGTTTTATATAGAAAAGGAATGGCTACATCAGAGCTACCGGTTCCCAGAAAGTACTTTCTTTCTTTGTTTTTTTTGTTCTCTCTCTCTCTTTTTTTAATTTAATAAATTTTTATTGTTCAGATTATTACAATTGTTTCTCTTTTTTCCCTCATAGTTCCCCTCCACCTGGTTCCCACACCACGCTCCGCTCTTTCCCCCTCCCCCACTGTCCTCATCCTTATCTCTCCCCACAAGAATTGTCAGTCCCTAATTCTATTATATTCACCAGTTTATTATGTTCATCAGATTTTTTTATTCACTTGATTTTTAGATTCACTTGTTGATAGATAGGTATTTGTTCTTCACAATTTTTATCTTTACCTTTTTCTTCTTCTTCCTCTTCTTAAAGAGTACCTTTCAGCATTTCATATAATACTGGTTTGGTATTGATGAACTCCTTTAGCTTTTTATTATCTGTGAAGCTTTTTATCTGACCTTCAATTCTGAATGATAGCTTTGCTGGGTAGAGTAATCTTGGTCATAGGTTCTTGCTACTCATCACTTTGAATATTTCTTGCCACTCCAATCTGGCCTGCATTGTTTCTATTAAGAAATCAGCTGACAGCCCTTGTAGGTGACTGTTTTTCTCTTCCTGCTTTTAATATTCTCTCTTTGTCTTTTGCTTTTGGCATTTTAATTATGATGTGTCTTGATGTGGTCCTATTTGGACTCCTTTTGTTTGGGGTTCTTTGTGTTCCTGGACTTGTAAGTCTATTTCTTTCACCAGGTGGGGGAAGTTTTCTGTTATTATTTCTTCAAATAGATTTTCAGTACCTTGCTCTCTCTCCTTCTGGCACCTCCATAATTCTGATGTTGGTATGCTTGAAGTTGTCCCAGAGGCTCCTTACAATAACTTCTATATTTGGATTCTTTCTTCTTTTTGCTTTTCAGGTTGGGTGTTTTTTGCTTCTTTTTATTTTAAATCTTGGACTTGATGCTTACAATCTTCTAGTCTGCTGTTAGATCTCTGTATAATATTTTTAATTTCAATCAGTGTATGCTTAATTTCTAGTTGGTCCTTTTTTATATCCTCGAGGATCTCGCTAAATTTATCAGCATTTTCTAGAAAATAATTGAAAAACTTTATAACTGTGGTTTTGAACTCTGTATCCAATTGTTTGTTTTCTTCCATTTCTTTCATTTGTGATCTGTTTCTTTGTGTCCACATTTTGGCTGCATCCCTGAGTTGATAGAGTAGAGTTGTGTGCTAGGTGTCCTATAGGGCCTAGTGGCTCATCCTTCCTAATTACCTGAGGTGGACACTCTTGGTGTACCTGTTTGTGGCCTGTGTGCATAGTCTTGTTGTAGTTAAGCCTTGATTGTTGTTGGTATCACTGGGGGGAATTGACCCACAGGTCAGTTAGCTGTGAGGATCAGCTGTGTCTACCCTTGGAGAACTTCTGTGCTGGAGAGACCCTTATGAGACAAGACTTGCAAAAGCCTCTGTGCTCAGCTTGGATGTGGCAGAATCTCAGGGTGGAGCAAACAGCATTGGTTTCCTGTCAGCCCTGCCCTAATAGGACCCTGTGTCTCAGTGTCCCATGGTAATCGCTGCAAGCACCTCTGAGAGAAAGCCGCCCTTGAGGTCCACCCACTGCCAGACAGTCCAGTTTCTCCCTAAATGAGTCTGGATCCCCAAAGTCTCGCTGGGAACTGGAGTTCAGTGCAGTCGGGAGCTTTTGTATCCCTTCTGCTTGAGAAAGACAGCCCTCAGTTGTCTGCCCTCTCTGCGCGCTTCTCAGTACTTCTGCCTCCTGCAGCTCCTCTGAGTCTCTGTGTGCTTTTCTCTTTCCTTCTGGTTGTAGAATTTCCACTCATCTAACCTTCCTGTGGTTCTAGATGATGTCCGGTTTGTCCTTTAGTTATTGTTTTGAAATTGTTGTGCCAGGCAGCAGTTTAGGTGTTTACCTATGCGGCCATCTTGGTTTCTGCAGAAAGTACTTTCTTGGCAGCTGAAGCTACACATAAATGAGGGGGCTGTGTGGACTGAATGCTTCCTCTGTGCTTTCCTGAGCATATGCTTCTAGAGGAGGGCAGCAACCCGTTGTGTTTAAAGGAACTAAGAATATTCCCCTTCTCTTAAGGGAAACCTGGCTTATCTTCAAGACCTTTTGTAATAATTATCAAAAGCAAAAGACAAAGAGAGAATATTAAAAGCAGGAAGAGAAAAACAGTCACCTACAAGGGCTGTCAGCTGATTTCTTAATAGAAACAATGCAGGCCAGATTGGAGTGGCAAGAAATATTCAAAGTGATGAGATCACAAACTTAGCAGCTTAAAAACAATGAACATATATTTATCATCTTACTGTTTCCATGGGTTGGGAGTTCAGACAGTACAAACTGGTTTTTGTCCAGTGTCCCACAAAGGCCTTCATCAAGGTCTTAATTGGAGTTGCATTTCTTTCAAGAGCATAGATCCTCCTACAAGTAAATTTTGTTAAGCAAAAATAGCTTATTTGAAATGTAGTTCATTTGAAGAGGATAATTAAGATCCTACCATCTTTGTATAAACACTATGTTAATTTTCTTTAGAGACTAAACATCAGGGGAAGACAGGAAAAAATAGAGAAAATGAAGAACTGGGGAAAGTGGTACCTAGATAAACTTTACTTCTTAAACAACATGTCTTATTGCTTTCGACATGGTGAAACACACAACCTGGAATAGTACAATATTTGGAGTACATTGATAAAATATCATCAAGGTATCTCTGAATTAACTACTTAATTCATATTTCATCTTTTAAAAAATGAGAAAACCTATGCAAAAGTGGCATTATAATCATGAAGATATATATCTGAAATCAAACAATGTTAAAGAGAATAATATCAGTTTGTGGGTATATAATTTTTTAATATATTTTACAGCTTTCTCATGTATCAGAGTCATAACTTTTTATTTTTATTATTTCTCAATAAGATCTGTTTGATTTTAATGTGTTGTCATTCATATATTCATGATATAGTTCTGCCCTCATTTCTCACTTAATATGTAAAATAGTATTTAAATAGTTTATTATCTATTTTAAATATTGTACTATGATACCCTGTTATCTACTTTAAATATTGTACTGTGATACTCTACTTTGAGAATGAATGTAACATTTACTTTCTTCATCTTTCATTTTATTTATCTCATTAGCTAAGGAACCTTTCCAGCTTGGACCTACGTCATATCACTGAACTGGATAATGAAACCGTAATGGAAATTGTCAAGAGATGCAAAAATCTTAGCTCTCTCAATCTCTGTCTGAACTGGATCATAAATGACAGGTAACACATGTAATATCTTAAAAACAGTTTTCCAGAAAAAAATATGTGTCCTGTGTACCAAATACTAATTATCATTATAACATGGCATGTCAACTTTTAAGGAAAACTTAAGGTAGCTATGCCTTTTCAAGTAGATGTTTAAATTTTGAGAACCTAGCTGTTTATTTTTAATTTATCCACTGCGTGTATTTGTAACATAGTTTTCATATGCTAACATTTCATATTTGCCTAAACAGTTGTAACAACAGAAGTCTGTTGAATTTTTTATTTTGTCACCCTTCCAAAATATATTGCTATTTGTTATTTTAATATATTTGTTCACTTATTCGGGAAAATGATTCTTAGGAATTGTTTCAAACATTATACACACGGATCCTTTCTCAAGGATGACCTTCTCTGTATATATAATTTGTTTTGAAAGTAGAAGTCATGTGATGGACATTGAGTAAAAATGTGTGTAACTGGCAGTTTTTTCATATAAACAGTGATAAAATTATATTTCTTTGAAATGTTGCTTGAAGGGAAAAAAAGATTCAAGAACCCTTGAAAGTAGACTTTTTTTTTTTAATAATGAAAAAAACTGCAAAGTAGTTAATTACTGTACCATTACTGATTAGTTTAGGTAGCTCTTACCTATATAGGCTCAAGACAGGTTTTTGCCCAGTAATCTTTCCAGACTAAGGTTTCTTTTAAAGATAGACCACCAAAAATATTTTGCTTTCAAAATAGAAAGCACTATTTCAGCTAAAATTAGAACCTATTTATATTTCAATGTTGTTTTTTTCACAAATAGCAACAATAATTTAAGTTTGTATCTGATAATGCTTTAATTTTAAAACATTTTCCCCTTCTACTTAAAAAAAAATTGTATAGGTTTCACCTCTCTCCACTTTTAATTTCCTTTTATACTTTAAAAATAATATTGCATAGGATCTATTTCCCCCAACTATGGCAGTTCTAAATATGTTTTCTGAAATTACCCTGCATTACTTTTTAAAGTATGTAATAGCCTTTGACTTGGCTCTGTCTTGAAAAATTTACTGATCTAGAATGGACACATAGTCATCCTATATAATAAAAGAATAATATGCAAATTAACCATCACTCAGCTATACCCGCAAGCCATGCCCACCAGCCATTCAGGAGCAAGTATGCAAATTAACCCCAAGCAAGATGGTTGTGGGCATGGAGCAAGCAGGAGGCTTGGGTTTCCCCGGGGATGGAGGAAGCCAAACTTTCCACACACTCTGGCCAACCCAGGCCTCCACTCAAGGCTACAAAATTTCAATTAGAGAAGATAAATAAATCCCAACAAAAATGGTTGAGGCCAAGTAGTGAGCAGGAGGCTTGGCTCTACTCAAGGCTACAAAGTTTCAATTATGAAAGATAAATAAATCCCAGATACCAGGCCTCCGCTTGGGTTGCCGAGGGGCATGGCCAGCCTGCAAACCACCACAGGACCCTCTCCCAGGCCACCCCATGCCCCAAGGGAACCCCTACCCTGATCCAGGACACACTTCAGGGTAAACCAGGCGGTCCTCACCCATGCACCAGGCCTCTGTCCTATCTAATAAAAGAGTAACATGCAAATTGACCATCACTCCAACATATAAGATGGCTGCCTCCATGTGTCAAAGATGGTTGCCCCCATGTGGACACAAGATGGCCATCACAAAATGGTCAGCAGTGGAGGACAGTTGGGAGAACCAGACTTGCAAGGCAGGGTAGTTATGGGCAATCAGGTCAGCAGGAGAGGGCAGTTGGGAGGGACCAGGCCTGCAAGGGGAGGGCAGTTAGGGGTAACCAGGCCACCAGAGGAGGGAAGTTGGGGCATACAGGCCTGCATGGAAGGGCAGTTGCAGGGGAGGGGGAGACCCAGGCCTGCAGAGGAGAGCAGTTGGGGATGACCAGACCTGCAAGGGAGGGTGGTTAGGGTCATACAGGCTGGCAGGGGAGTGGTTAGGGGGTGATCAGGCCCACAGGCAGAAGCATTTAGGGCAATCAGGAAGGCAGGCAGGTTGTGAGCCAGCAGTCCTGGATTGTGAGAGGGATATCTGACTGCCTGTTTAGGCCCGATCCTGCTAGGATTGGACATCCCTCGAGGGTTCCCAGATTGGAGAGGGAACAGGCTGGGCTGAGGGACACAAACCTCTGTGCACAAATTTGTGCACTGGGCCTCTAGTAATTTATGAAAGGTGTTTTCTTTTTGTTTTGTTTTTTTTTAGTAACAGTCACTGTATGAAGTATATCAGAATCTAAAGGAAATTGATAAAAATTTCTGTATAATAAACATTCTTTATAATAAATTATATGATAACTTTAAAATCTTTTAAATGTGTTTCATTGTTATAGAAGACCAGAAAAAAAACCAAGCCATGCTTAGAGAAATGGAATTATATTTTATTAAGGGCAGGTCCAGGGAAAAATTCTGCCCCCTCCTTTTCCCCCCCTACACAGACACACACATGGAGGAAACCTTCTCTATTTATAGTTTTCCTAGCTCTTTTGTCTCCCAAATTTAGAATGAAATCTCTGGGCCTTTTGGGAAAGAAGGACTCTGTGCTGGGAAGGGGCCATGAAACCATATCTCAAGGCCTGGCCTGGTGTCAGCACTGACAACTCTGTCTGGGGTATAGTCCATGGCCTCTCTGGAATGGGATTAGTCTTATTTTCCTTATTATTTAAGCAAACAAGCGTTTACAGAAGCTGAAATAGCAGGGTTAAAATTTCAAACAGTAGTTTTCATGTAAGATGGATTCTTCATCATAGCAACTAATAAAGTACATAAAAATTATCCTGTGGTTTAGGTGTTTACCATTAGCTTAATATTGAGATAAACTTCCTAGTAAAGCATCAGATTAAAAGGAGAAAACTGTTTCTGCAGCAAAATGATTATGAAAATGATTGTCTTTTATTCCACACAGTTTTCAATGTACCTGCTGTGTAGCCAAGTCAGTTACTCGGAGAGTAAATAAGATAATAAGATTCAGCCCATAAATGATTATATGGGTTATCTCAGAACTGTTATACTATAAACAGTTTGCTTAGATTTTTACCATTTAAACAAATATATTTAGGGATTTCCAATCTGCAAGCCTTCTTAAAAACTTACTTAGTTTTTACAAATGAAACTGTTCTCACTGGGTCTTTTCTTCCTTTGGTTAGGTTCCATCTACTAAACCTCTTACTGTTTCAGTTTTTCCTACTTAGCTGTAATGGGTATTTGGTGTTTGCTGTAATGGGTATTTGGTGTTACACCAAATATTTGCTGTAGAGATATAATTTCAAGGAATGAAAGTATATTTTTATGTTTTTAATGGAAAAGTTTGGATTAATTGAGAAAACATGCATTTTAATGAGGTTGAACAGTAGAGTTTTAAAGATCAGACTCTTAGGTTTTAATTACACTGCTCTCACTTATCCTGTGTACTATAATCGAAGTTTCGAACATTCAAACCCACTTTGCAGTATCATCTAAATTACTCATCTCATTGTTCTTGCCATACTCTTTCACTAAGCTAAGTAGTAATTGTAATTATATTGGTATAAATCTAAGACTTCCCATCAGATTTAATTACAATTTTAGCACTTAGCTGAGATGGGTTAGTAACCTTTCATATAGAGGGCACTGGGATGTACTAATGCACTTAGCCTATCAATTAGCATCTCTTTTACATCTGTTCATTATTATCCTCTAGTCAATCAGAAGCATTTATGAACCTGTACTAAATACTTGGTACTGTGCCTGTCTGTGGGCACTGAGTTCCTGCTGCTCTCATGGTTGCTCTCTAGGCGGCAAAAGACAAAATGAGTGAGAGAATAGTGAACCATGTATGGATAAAGGGGAGAACAGTAACTTTATTACCCAGGTAATTAATAAGCACTTTACACATGTTCTCATTTAATTATTTCAACAGCTTTTGTTATGGTATTTCTATTAAATGTAGAGGATTTGCTTGACTTTTTTTTTTTTTGGCTTTTCTGATCTATTTTTCTATCATTGCTGCAGTAAAAACTGGTGAAGAGAAACAAGAAAAAGCAAATAGCTAATGAGTCAGTATTTCATTTCATAGTTGGGATTCACACACAAGTGATACTTAATATGTAAAATTCTTAGTTTTTTAAAACTTAATCTTATTATTTTCTCTCATAATTAAAGTATGATAGAACTTTTTGATAATATGTTATGCAGTATATATAGTATATGTAAAAAGGATCTATGTTTAATGCTTTAATAAAGAATTCCTTTGGTATTCTTCTCAGATATTAGATATAAGTTTTATCCTGGATTTAAAAGTTTCTAAGACATTGTTTTGAAGCTCAAAAATTTTAAATATGTAGTAATTGACGGTCTTGACTATTCGGCTCATGGTGCCTCTTAGCAGATCCAGGTTCTTGAATTGATCTGTGTGACTAAGACATGCTGTGCTTTATCTTTGTTTTTCTAAAAGTACTTTTTGTGTGTTGAGAGTTAAATAACATGATATTTTCTTGTATTCAGAAGGATGGTCTAATAGTCATTTGACATTTACCATTGCTTTTGAATACAAATACAATCTAAGTGGTTTATAAAAAGAAGACACTGACTATTTCTACCAGTGATTTAAATTAAACATCTGTTTTTTATGTCTCCTCTATTCTCTCTGCCTCCAAGTTTATTGAAATGTTTATTTGTATTTGATATAAATCTTTTATTATTTCACATCCCATTTGGTTTTCATTGTTTTGGCACAGAGTCAAAAGCAGCATGCTTTGGATGTAAAAAAAAAAACACCACAAACTGATGTGTGAAAAAATTGAATGGTTCTGAGTACTTTTATAGTGATATGCTTATAATGGCTATTTTGTTCTCTTTTGCTAATAAGAATTAAGTAAAACCTAATTGATTTTAATAGATCTTTACAAAATATATGTTTAATATTTAAATGAGCTATGAAAGAGGGAATTAATATTCCCATTTTCAATTTTTAACATTAGTCCTGAAAACAAAGTTCAATCATTGGATATATATGCCCATTATCAAACACATGATTCATTGACAGTAGATCACCCTTTCTCATGAATTAAGATTGCAGTAGACACTAACAATATAAGAGAATTGAAAGATTCTCTAATATCCATCAGTTAAAATCACAAACCATAGCACAAGTCAAACTGGTTGTTAAAGTAAATTATGTTGCCAAGTAGTTGATCTTGCCTAGCTAGAGATTTTTTTCTTTGTATTTGCAACTTTAACAAAAATGTTACATTTTATTGAACATTCTTTAAGGAGTTAACTTGCTGTGTGAATTTTGTGTTTCTGTGAAGGAGGCTATGGCATCAGCAGGCACTCTAAAATTTGGAGAATTTTAAATCTTAGACTGTTCTGATCAGTTTCTTTCAAGTATAAAATAACATTTGCGATATGTTGGTATTTCACTTTATGTATACGAGTGTTTAAAATAGTAACTATAGATATTTTCTCTTTAAATAAAACTTTTAAGATCACTTGAAGTCGCAAACTTGTGGGCCACAGCTGAGTTCTGTCCACAGAGCTGTTTTATTTGGCCTATATGATATTTTAAAAATTGAATTATTTGCCAACACTTTAAACATTGGCATAGTTCACATGAAAATTGTTAATTTCAGTGTTCTCTTGGAAAAGTTGCATGTCTAGCAACATTGGACCACATTTCCTCATGTCAACAATTTCCCCAGAATGAGGAATGTGCTGTTCTCTTTGGCTATTCTCCAATTCTTCACCATTCCAGCATGATCTATTATTTCATATTATCTACCTATCTCCACCCAATCTGTAATTCTCCTTTATTAACATTCAGAATGCAGAGATGTTTAGGAATTTCTGATTTTAAATTGAAGAGGTTTTAAAATTGAGTCTGATAAAATATATTCAGAGCTAATAGAGTTAATCAGTCTACTTAAATTATATCTCCATGATTTCAGGCATCAGAACTTTGGCCAACAGGTGCAAGTTACAAGGGAAAACAGGACTCAGCTTAAAATAAGTTAAAAACTTTATTTTCATTGACTGCCTTCCAAAAAGGAGAACTCACTCCCACTTAGGGTTCAAACAAGAGTGTTATAAAAAAAGTTTCCTAAATTATAAAGGAAGTTGAACTACTTTACTGGACTCTTCAACTTCAAGCCCGTGATTTAAAACAAATTTATTTGCAGTTCTTAGTATTCAATTCATGATTCCTATGTTTACAATATTAAGAAAAACCTTAATGATATTCTTTCTCTTTTGCTTTCCTGTGTAGCCCATTTTAGCCTTTTAGGAATACTCAGGTTGAGTATGGAAAGTGACAGGTTCCTCACCACCCCTTTCAGGGGGACTGACAGCACCCTGGCTCACGTAAAACTCACGGTGGCATTCTATAAAGTCTTTTCTAACTCCCTTGATTTTCTCTGGGTGTTTATTCTATTTCTTCTTTCAAATTTCCATCGATTCAATAAAAAACGGTGACATTTAGAAATAAAGTTCAGAGAGGATTTGAGCAGGTGTTGGTGATATAAAGTATTTGCTGAGTGCCCATTGTGTTTTATTTCCAGGAATTGTTTTTGAACGTATGCTATATATTGTATTTATAAGTGTTTGAAGACTAGGTGGATAACCTACCATCTTCCTGTGAATGTCATGTCACAATGGACTTCAAATTTTATTTCATTTCAATCCCCTAATATTACTTAATTCTCCTAGAGACTGAGGTTTAAAGATTGCTCAAGGGGGACACACTGTCCATTAAATCAGCAAGCGTAGTTGAGTTTTGAGTATGAGAATATTTTGCTTTCTGTTAAAGTTAAGTGGTTTGGAGGAGAGGAATACTTTTCACCTTGGAGTATTGAATGTTATGTTGGAGCAGTTTTCTCCTATAAAAGCTTGAAAACTAGAAATGAAGAGGCAGAAAAAATAATGCCGACCATGGAAGCAGCTCTGTGGTGGAACTTACATGCCTGAGTAGAATGTGGAGCAGTCTGTCTGCATATGTCCTCTCCTTTGGACCAAGGATGATAACAACAGCTAATAGTAGCTGCCAGTTATTCCAACCTGGGCCATAGAATGTGCTAAGTGTTTATATACAATGTCTTAATTTCATTTTCAAATGAAAGAATTAAGGCTCAGTGAGGTTAGACAGCTCGTTGTAAGTGGTGGAATCGAGCCTGGGATCCGATCACTGATGGTGATCTATTGTCAATGAAAGAATCATGTGTCTTGAAAGTTCAACCTGTAACCAGGCGATGTTCATTGTCTCCCAGTGCCTTGTTCTGCCTCAGACCTGGTTTGGTTCAGGACCACTGCTTTTGTGGAATTCTGTCAGGTTCAGCATTTCTGCTGTTGCTGCTTCCTTCTGTGTTCCAGTGCCCTGGTGTGGATGATAAATTTATGGTTAGACCTCAGATGATACTTGAGCATTGAACTTCATTAGAATTGTACCTTCACTTTTCTTTATGGAATATCTGAGTGGGGACACATTTTTGGATATCTTACTGCATACACAGAGTTGTAGATTTTTAAAAATTAATTTATCATTATTGTTGAAAGTATTACAGATGTCCCCTCTATCCCCCCTCATTGACCCATCCACCCTGCTCCAACTCCCTCCTAGGCCTTCATCACACTATTTATTGTCTGCCCGTGGGTTATGAGTTTAGATTTTTAAAACAACTAATCTTGTAATAAAATTAATTTTTCTCCAACAAGCCCATTTGTAAAACTTTATTTTCTTCTAAGTTACTTGAGGAAAAGTAGAAAGTTTTGTGTCTTGTACCATACCTGATTCATAATTGGAATCAGAAAAAATTTCACAAATAAAATTTGAATGGGTATATAATCATGTGATGATACTCATTTACTTAAAAAATTACCATATAAAAATGCATACTGTCAGTTATAGCAAATACTTAACCATTTCAGAGTAAAGGAGAATATGGAGTATATTACTGAGTTAAAAAACAAAGAAGGCAGTTACCTTTATTAAAAGTTTTAGTACCTTTGGTAAGAAATAATTGCCATAAACAATATGTATTGTTTTTCTAGTGTATATGGCTTTTCAAAGAACTGATGATATTTTTCTGTAAAAGGGAAGTTTCTCTGATAAAATGATTTATGCATTCATCTGCAGGCGAAATTTTTAGTGTATTCAAAGTAAATGAACTTCTTCGTTTTTGGTATGTAGTGATATTGATTCTAACATTGGTCCTTTTAATACTTCTAATTACCTAATATCATTTTTAGGGAAATACTAATTGCTATACAACACTAGAGTATTTAACCTAGTAAAATCAATTGAAAGGAAGACTCTGTGAGATGTACATGTCTCAGCCTGGTTTGATTTTTACTTCCAGCTCCGGAGATGGATGAAAATTAGATTTGAGTTTGTCTGATTGATTCTCCATGTTCACATTATTTTGTTTTATAGAATAATGTTAATTTTATGGCATTCTCAAGATATAGTAGTAATTTTAAATTTTGGTTTTTGTCTTTGGTTCTTAGTGAGCAAACAGTTATCCAAATAATAATAACCAAAAGCTTCTGTAGAATCATATTATTGGTATTCTTGGATGTGCTACTCTAAATATGTGTTTTAAGGCATTATCAAGATGAGTAACATATATTAAGAATTTAGTTGCAAGACTAAAAAACATGTTTTAAGAGTTATGAAATCAGAATTTGTGATCCAGTTATGGGAAACAATGGGACACATTTGATATGAATGATGAAAGAAGAGCTATATATCCATGCATCTGGAGGCTTCCTAACCTCAAACCTGTTTTTAAATTGTCAATAATGAAGAAGATCTTCATTTATTGATGAAAATGATAATAGTGTATTGGTTGGACAATTTTACAATCATCTCTCTCTCCTTTACTTTCCCAGGAGTTGTCTTATTCTTAATCCCTAACCAGAAATGATAATTAAAATAATTCACTGTTGTCAAAATTTTATAATGCATGATAAATGAAGCCCAGTAAATAGTAAAAATATGAGAAAGGTGATTAAATCTGACAATTTTCTTGTAAAAGGTTTGAGATGATAAATATCTCCTGTGATTAGTTATTAATTTAGTGGAAGAGATTTTGCTTCAGCTTAAAATATTTTATGAACAGTGGCATAAAGGAATATTTTAGAAGGTAAGTATACAAATGTTTAACCAGAGGAGAAATTGCTGGAACTTGATTGATGATAATTAAAAAAGGCAGACCTAACATGTATGTGACTGGCCTATTTTCCATGTGACAGTTCTTTCAGAAATTAAGAAAGAAGATATGAAAACATGAAAAATGACAGAGTGCTTTCAGCTTGAACCCCTTTGCAAAAGGAAAGGATATATCATTTTTTAACCATTAAAATATTTAATTTAATGTAGTAGAATAACTCCTCACTGAAATAGAAAAAAGCAAACTTGTTTCATTAACAGTGTTAGTTGCACTGCGAATAATTTCTCTTAAAATGAATGTGAATTCTTTTATATTTAAAGCAAAGATGAAATAATAATGGTGTTTGTAATGGATTGCTGTATCATGTCACTGTCAAGCTGAATCCAAGGTACATCACTTTACCGGTGGCATGTATTGTTGTGTGGCTACATAATGTTTTATGAGCCTCTCTCCTTGTAAGGGGGACCAGTGTGTTCATCTCTGGGCCTCTGCCCTCCACCTGAGCCCTTGGCACCTTGCTCCGAGTAGAAATTTAATACCTGTATCTTGAGAGGACAATACAAGTGCTTTTTTTTGTAGGATTTATAAATATGCTTTTAAATATGGCTTGTATGCTGGCTGAAGTCCAGGCAATTGGTTCAAATGCTCCCTTCCTTCTTCTAGATTTATTTCTGAGTGAAGTTGCTACTTGATAAAGTGAGGATTTCATGTCATTGTTTGGATTCAAATAGAACTTGCTTTATGTATTGCATGCAATTTATCTGAGAGCCTTAGCCTCGCTTTATTTTTTTAACGGTAGGATTTTAATGTTGAATCATTGGGTTTTGTCCTTTTAATAAGGTCTTTGGAGTACTTTTAAATGTAAAACTAAAAACTTTATTTGCCTTTCATATATAGTGATATCTTACATTATTTATAAAGTAGCAGAGAAGACAGTCACAGCTTTTTTCTGCTTCTTGGTGAGAAAAGTCAGGCTGTATGAGAACCAATATTGCCACTTTTTCTTTAAGTCTTTCTGTAGCTGTACTAAGTGGTACTCTATAAATGTATGCTTAATATTTGGTTGTTTGCCACTATGAACCTAAACATACTGATTCAGGCCCAGGTTCACATTAGAACAATTATCTGGTTAATTGCTCTGGTGTGAAAAATAGGCTCAAAAATCATCAGAACATCAAGTTGTGAAAACAACTGGCAGGAGTTTCAAAACCACCAAGCATACCTACTGCAAGCCACATCAAAACAATTAATTTAGGCTAATTGCTTTTCTGTTTATTTGAGATGCACTTTGGAAATGTCTTTTGAAATCTTGGCAATTAAGATTTGTAAGCAATATAATTATCAAATGTTAGAATAGTCACTTTTTTCAAAAGTGATAATTATTCCATGTGAATCTATCTATATACTATCTATCACCCATATAGGACTTTGAAGTAATTAAAGCATAATAAGAGGATTTTAGTCATTTACAAGATTTCCTTTAAATAAGTTGAGTAAGTTACCTATTATGGAACTATCGTATGGGGCTATCTTTAATCCCTAGTTATCAATTGGAATTACCCAATTTCATAAATTCACACTAACGTGCCCCATTGGAGGAGAAATAACTAGCCCCTACAGATGGCACTGGCTAGTGGCACTTTCTCCAGATGAGTGTATATTTGGCTTCTCATATAGTTTCTCATAATTTAATTCATATCTTTAAATGTCTTAAAAACCAGATTAGGCACACTTCATGTTATTGAAATTTTCTGTCATTCAGAATTATAATTCTGGCAGCACCAGTTTGTCTGAAATTGAAAACTATTTGATTTTCCAACTCTTTCTCAATGAAGCAATGCTGGAACTGATCCTCAGCTGAAAAAAATGGCAATTTTAGGAATCAGTTCCTCACTGGAGAATGTAGAAATGTTATTAAAGGGGTAATTAGCCGTTTCTTAAATTGCTTCTCTGTTTGCCCTATTGCCAGGCAGCAAGTAGCTCTTTCTTTCACCTCTTTCCTCCCTATGCAGTATGTTTAGTGGCATATCCTGCCCCATGAAATTCTCAGAAACAAATAAGATTTTTGCTCTTGAAGTATATATTTTAGAGACACACATTTAAAGAAAGTCCTGGTAGCAGTTATCATTTTGTGACTTTCTGGGCTGTGACAAGAAATTTGGAAAGGCATTTTACAAATGAGATTGGATACAATAAATTAAAGATAAATTTTTAAGTTTTGTTTTATCATCCACTGTTTGTTCAGAAAGATAAACATTACTTTCTTTAACTTATTTTTTCTTTCTTTAAAAAAAATATTTTATTGATTCTTTACAGAGAGGAAGGGAGAGGGATAGAGAGTTAAGAAACATGGATGAGAGAGAGACATCGATCAGCTGCCTCCTGCATGGCCCCAACTGGGGATGCGCCCGTGCTCTTGACCGGAATCGAACCTGGGAACCCCCGAGTCCACAGGCTGACCCTCTGTCCACTGAGCCAAACTGGTGTCAGCTTATTTTTTCTTTATCTTTAATTCAGTATATATGGATCCCTGGGCCTAACTAGTTAACAGCATCACAAAGCTAATTTTTTTCTAAGAATTATTTTCATGGAGAAGAACAAAAGTGTATGTATTTTTTATAATGATATATTTTTCTTTACTTCTTTTACAAACTTTGTAGTTTCTGGAAGTGCTTCATATTTGATCCAGATTTCTTGATCAAGTTGTTGTGGAGTGTTCAATTAGAAAGTTGCTTATTGAAAGTATCAATAAAATCTGAAAATAAATGTATTGATTCTATCAAATAGAAATGTGTTGAGGACTCTTAAAACACAGAAAAATAAGGAAACCTAAGTGAGAATCAGTCACTGTGTCTGGATGTGGCTCTTATTTTGAAATCTGTTATTGAAACAGCCTACCAATATTCCTCTAGTTTGGGGAAATACTTTTTGGCCTTCAAAACTTGAATTTTGCAATTATTTATATTTGAAAGATGGCATGCTTTGTGAAATGTGACATTGCCTGTCATCACATCAAAAGGCAGCATTTGTTTCTCTATCCTCTTGCATCAAGGCTGTCTTTTTTATTTGCTCGCACCAATAGGATGTGCTGAAAATTATATTGTAGGACTTACAAGCTTTGGCTTTAAGAGGCCATGCCACTTCTGTTCTGGCTTTTCTGAAATGCTGTTACCACCTGAAGACACCCAGAGTAGTTCTCTCAGAGGATGGGAGATCACACAGACATAGAGGTATAGCCAACAGCCAGGACTACCTGTCAGATACGTGAGGAGTGAGGCCATCTTAGACAATCCACCGTCAGTCAAGCTTTCTGATTCCTGTGGTCCTGTGAGCGAAACCAGCAGAACTGCTCAGCTGGGCCCAATCCGGATTGCTTACCTGCAGAGCTATGAGCAAATAACAGCTTTTTTTTTTAAACTGCTAAGTTTTGTTGTGATTTATTATACAGTTATCGACTGAGTCTTTGTAGCTGCTTTGTATTGAGAATTTCATATTAAGTTAGGCAAGAGTGTTTTATTCATTATCTCATTTATTTTTATTTTTTAATTTTTATTGTTGAAATTATTATATATGTACCCCCGCTTTTCATTTAATTATCACATAAACTTAGTGACATAAGTATCATTACACCCCACTTAATAGATGAAGTAAAATAGGCTCAGAGAGGTAAAGTATCTTGCTGACTGATGATCACAGCTCATAAGTGCAGAGTCAGGAGTGAATGGAGATCTGTCTGACCTCAATCCTGTCTACCCAGCTGCCTCTGCTAGCTTATTCTGTGTTTAAAAGTACAGTTGGTTGCAATAAGCAGTTAAACCTAAAGGAGTCCACTAAATATAAGTGGTAGCTAAATAGCATAACAATAACATAATAAAATAAATATTACAATAAAAATGACATGTTTGATATGTTTGCAGTTTCTAATATTATTTAATCTTGGATAATCATCTGAGGATACAGGAAGAAAAGGTAGCTCTAATATTATTTAATCTTGGATAATCATTTGAGGATACAGGAAGAAAAGGTAGCTCACGTTGGCTAATAAATAGCATGTCAAAATAAGTCAGTCAAAATAGTCAAGTTCATTTAATTGGTGTAGACATAGCCTTTAAAAATGCTGTATACATCATTAAATTCTCTAACATAGAGTGGTGGTTTGGGTGGGAGGTACATGGGTACAATTTTAGTCAGATTGACAACACGGAAGGAAACCTTACTGGATATATATATATGATTGATTTTTTACAGAGAGGAAAGGAGAGAGACATCGATCAGCCACCTCCTGCATACCCCCTACTTGGGATGTGCTCGCAATCAAGATACATGTCCTTGACCTTAATCAAACCTGGGACCCTTTAATCCCCAGGCCGATGCTCTATCCACTGAGCCAAACAGGTTTTGGCAAAAGGTAGCTCTTCTGCCAGTAAGGACCTTGAGTCTGAAAGGAATAGTGCAAATACAAATTAAAAAATACATAAATACAAGGCCTTGATTTTATATGTATTAAAATAGATTGCAGTATTTTGTAGTATAAAGAATATATCCTTTTCTGTCTATTGTCTTTAGGGGAAGATGGAATTGAAAAGACTCTTTGTTAGCAGAGTTGTAGCTGAGGCGTAATCATCCTTATATTTTTGCTGTCAACATCTATATCTTCTATAAATAAGTCTTGGAAGGACATAACTTCTATGTCATATAGGCAATAATGTCACTAATACCCACTACAAAAATTCCAAGAATAGAAGTAGAATCTTTTCAAATGTTTTTATTTTGAAATGCATTTATTGTTAATTTTCATGATCACACAGTAGCCATATATCAACAAATTAGTTAATACCTATAAGTGGTTCTGACATCTATAACACAGCTCATCTTACCATTGACCACACCAGCATGCTAATCAGACCGGCCTCGAGGTTTGTCGCCTCTTAAATAAAGCCTGGGAGAATTTCCTGCATGACTTATTAAAGTATTTTGAGAATTGTTTTCATTTTGAGAAATATAATTCCCATATGTTTTCCTTTTAACTTAGGTTTAAACTGAATTCTTATTTTTTATTTTGATTAATCTATTTTTTTCTACCAATAAGTGAGCAGTGTATTTTAGTATGTTGATATTTTATTGTATTACACATGAAAGTGCTTTGTGTGGATACATATCTGGTGAATCTTATTTTATGTATGGGTTGAGGAGAGAAAGTTCCATTTTTTCCTTTTATTTTTAATTTAGACTCAGATGAATTATACATTTCTTATAATGTTACATTGATAACAGCATAAAAAATAAAACTGCAACTGGGAATTGTAACTTTTCCACAATACTGGACCCCTAACCAGAAGCTCAATAAATGCCTGTTGATTGACTAGCTGGAAATAAAACCTAGAGAACATAGCTTGTGTTCAAGGTAACAGGAATAAAACAACAACAAAACAAATAGCTCACGCTGGTTAATAAATAGCACCGGTCAAAATAAGTCAGTCAAAATAGTCAAGTTCATTTAATTGGTGTAGACATAGCCTTTAAAAATGCTGTATACATCATTAAATTCTCTAACATAGAGTGGTGGTTTGGGTGTGAGGTACATGGGTACAATTTTAGTCTGATTGACAACATGGTAACCTTACTGGATTAAAAAAAAAACAGAATGAAGAAGGCAGGGAAGAAAAGCCCTAGAGAAAGATGATATCCTTGCGGCAGTAATTTATTCTGAAAAGGTGTGACAAAATATGTCAGGACAGCACCCTGGCTTTCGTTAATAAAATCTAGTAATGAATTTGAAGGGAAAAGAAAGACTTCTATAACATTTCTTTCTATTGATTTATAGACATCTGTGAAATAATGGTCTTTGAAGAAATGTATATTATTTAACCATACAGTTAGTATTTTGAATATTATGGTCTTAGTAGAATTAGAACTGTTTAACAATTTATGTCTTTAAATAGATATCCATCTTCCTTTTTTAAGTTTATTCCTAGTACAGAGACATCATTACTGTATAGAGGAGCATTTTTCTTTTCTTTTTTTTGGTGATGGTTTTGGCAGCCATCCATCTCAGGTCAGAAGCAGAGAAGTGTAGAGTTTATAAAGGGTCACCCAGCAAGCCCTGACAGGCATTTAAACAGCCACAGGGACACTGCTGCCTCTCGACGGCCATCTCCTATTTCGAAAATGTAGCTGCTCAAAAAGGAACAAGGTCACAGTGGTTTTGCTGCACTCTTGTTGCGTATTGTATGCACATATACTGTATTTGTGTTTCTTTCCCCACTGATACTAGTTTTCTAGTATTTAATTTGAATGGTTGCATTTATCTCTACTAACTTGTCACTGTTAGTTGTACACCACCTTTCATTGCACTTGGTATTTAGAATTTGTCATGACCCACACCGATGACCTTGGGAGTATGCATAGGGCAGAGAGTTGGATTTGCTCCATGGTAACAGGAAATCCTGACATGCACCTCTCTGTTTATTAATGTCATATAAGCATTGCTTTCACTTTATTTTTGGGAGAATGGTGTCCTGTAAGCATTTAGGTGGACAAACTACCTAGGATTAAACCTGGACAGTGGTTATCAAATCGGTTTGTCCTTAGGGACTGTACCTGTGTTATTTTGAAAGTTCTATTAAATCTATTATTTGAATATTTCAATCATATACAGATAAAAATTCCAGGATATACAAAAAAATATATTCTTATCAGTAATGAACTTGAGTCATTGATTTAAGTAATCACGATTTACAAGCTGGTTGTTTTATTTTTTTTCTTTAATTTTAATTTATTTTTATTTTTTAAAATTTATTTTATTTTTATTTTTTCCCTATTGCCCTCCCACCTCCTAGTACATGCCCTCATCCATCTCCTCCCCCTTCCCGCCCCACATTGCCCTGTATCCACTGGCTATGCCTACACACATGCGGTTGATCTCCTACAGGCCCCTCCCCCCACAACCTCCCCTGCCTTCCCACTGTAGCACAACAGTCTGTTCATTGCTTCTTTACCTCTGCATCTGCTTCCCCCTTCACCCCCTGATTCTTGTCTTTAAAAACATCTTGCCCCAGTAGGCTAGAAGAAAAAAGTTTGAGTCCCAATTTCAATGTCCGATAGCTTTGAGTCCCAGTTTCAATGTCAAACAGTTCCTTATGTGTACATGTCATCAATATCTGGATAGTGGACAAATGGTGGCAATGCCGGTCCGACCCTCTCTGGTTTGGTCCTAGGTATCCTGTAGCAATGCACTGCTGCTGACCGCTCGCATGGCAAGGCGTCATCCGCGTCTTCCATCTCTGGACTGTTTCTCCTCTTCTCTTCATGGTTGGCGGAGACCTGTCAGTTCCTCTCTGTTGCAGGAGTCCACTTGGTCTTGGAGTTGTTTTCTGAAAGTATATAAACATATTCTCAGCCAAGAGTTAATAAAGGAATCTTTTTTATAAAATTAACTTGGAGTCCTTTTTATTTTTGCCTATCTGCTTTTCCTTTGGCTTATTTTGACACCATGTGTGTTTTTCATGGGTTTTGCTTTATTGATCCATTCTTATTGATATTAGAAGAAAAACAGAGAGAGAGAGAGAGAGAGAGAGAGAGAGAGAGAGAGAGAGAGAGAAAGAAGAGAAGAGAAGAGAAGAGAAGAGAAGAGAAGAGAAGAGAAGAGAAGAGGAAGAGAAGAGAAACATTGATATGAAAAACATCGGTCGCATTCCATACATACCCCAGCCAAGGATCAAACCTAAAACCTAGGCATGTGTCCTGACCGGAAATCAAACCTATAATCTTTTGGTGTTTGGGACAGTGCTCCAACCAACTGAGCCACACTGGCCAGGCTAACTAGCTCCATTTTGAATAAATAACCCAAGTCTTAGTATAAAATTAGTTTTCTCAGTGTAATAATTTTTTAAAAAAAATTCCCAAAGGGTAGGCATGTCCTATAGGGTTGTTTGATTTTAAGAATTTGTGCAAATGAAACTCATTTCCAAAGACTTCAAGTTGGGAAAATCAACAACCTTTGATTTTCTATTTTAAGGGTAACAAGGAGGAAATTTTTGTTCAATTTCTATTTAATTTGCTGTGCTACTTTTGACATTCAGAAATTATGTCATTCATGTTGATATGCACGTGAAAAGGCAAGTAACTTTGGGATTCTGAGCTAACAGCTCTCACAGGTGCGTATTGTACATGTTGCCTCCATCTCCGCACTCCTCTTTCTCTCACGATCAGGACGATTTCTAAACAAGAATTAGTTTTCCACAGGCTTTTGTAAAAGGTGTCTTTCTTTACCTTTCTGATCTATTACAGGGCGTTTTATTCTCAGGTAACGTTTTCCCCTTTAATTTGTGTCATCTTCCCTTATTTAAGCTGTTTATTTTACTTTTTTTTTTTTAAATATAGTCTCCAATGACATTTTCTCAGGTAATTTTCCCCTTTTAACTTAGATATTCTTTTATTCCTTAAACCAGTGGAATATTTTCTTTTATTGTCAGTGTCCCTGATGACATTTTCATCTGATTCTTGACATATTCATTTTATAATATATAGTATTGTAAGGAGTTTTGTGGTCAGTGACATTTTATCAAACACCAGTGGCCACCAGAGAAGGTCAGTTAGACTCAGAGCAATCGAATAAACTACCCTGAAAGGCTTCTCCATAAGACTAATGAATAGAGCTTTCTTTCTTGTTCCAAACTTTTATTGTTGAGTCATTCACCGTGTCACCTTGGTAAACTTAAGTTCTCTTGTACAAGGCTGGGGTAATGAGAGTTTACCTTAGTGAAATGTTTGAAGGCTTAATCATGTTTCAAAAGCACCTTGAGTATGAATCATTAGTTCATTATAGAATGGTGGCTTGGGTGGTACCATCCATCATGGATGCTTTATCACCATTGCAACCACACGGTTTGCTGCAAATTGACAGTGAATGTCTTAAACTTTTTAAAGACAGTAGGAGGTTAACTTATTGTTTATTGTGTAGTAACACTGAAGCATTCACAATTCTCTGAAGATAATAAGGAAATTAGGGGGTACTAATTACTGTATATTTTCATGGTATTTTTATATTAATATGTAATATATTACATATTTTCATTATTAGATATTTTAAGTAAGATCCCTTAATAAATAAATACTTTATCTTTGTAAAGGGGTTTTTCCTTGCAGTTTTCATTCAAACATTTTAATGAGTTGCACTTTTTCAAAATATTATTACATTATCCATACACACATACATACACATATACAATGGACTAACAGGAGATTAAAGGAAATTCAAAATATTCTAGGAAATAGGCTCTTATTTTTCTAATTTCTAGTAAAATAGAAAAAAACAATGAATGAAAATTAAGGAAAATTAACTTCTGACTTGTTTCTGTAATTCTGAGTTTGATGTAGTCCACAGAACCTCCTTTGGAAGTAATTTAAAGGACATTGAGTTTAGCCTTTTGTCTGTAAGCTCCTGGCTCTTCATCTATTGTGGATAGTTCTTTTTTTTTTAAATCTTCTTACGATATTTCCCTTCATCTATCATCTGGGTCCATTAGTTAACATATTAAATCACACTCTGACTATCTGACACAATGCTTCTTATAATTGCAAGATCACTTTCCTGAAGTATATTTAAAATCAAGTTATTTGTTCTCAATTGTATAAAAGCCTACAACACAGCCCCTTAACCTCAGAGCTTGGTCAAGTGTACGAGAAGTCTCAGGTACAGAGAAGTATGTAGTTTCCTGGTAGTGGAGCAGGGAGGGCACAGGGGAGTGCTAAAGGGCAGGCAGCTGGAAGAGGGACCCCACACCTGGGATTCCCTTTGCGTCATCTTGTTCTGGTTTTCCAGCCTGTGGCTTGCAGGTTTGTGAAAATGCTAATGAGATTTGTTGTATTTTTATTGGCAGCGCTCCAGATTTGATTATTGATATGTTTGATTAAGAGTGGAATGCAACATCAAAGTGTCACTTCACTTTTTTCCTTTGATTTTTGTCAGTAGAAATATAAATATCACACTGTCAGTTGGTTTTTATATACGTTTTTTTAATATATTTTATTGATTTTTTACAGAGAGGAAAGGAGAGAGATAGAAAGTCAGAAACATCGATGAGAGAGAGACATCGATCAGCCGCCTCCTGCACGCCCCACAATGGAGATGTGCCACCAACCGGAATCGAACCTGGGACCTTTCAGTCCACAAACCGACGCTTTATCCACTGAGCCAAACCGGTCTTGGCTATACGTTTTTTAATCTATATAAAAGTGGGATGTTGTAAGAGGACTGTCAGCTGTTTGGAAATGAGCATTTATTGGGATGGTGGTGGGTCTCTCACAGGCACCTTCCTTAGGGATAATTGTGTTTTCGGTAAGTGCCTGAATATATTTGTGGGTTTCAATTGTTCTCATTTTCTGGGCTTTGGTATTTTACGTCTTGTACAAACTAACGTGTAGACTAATACACTTCAGAATAACCCACTTGTGACTAGAAAAGGATTGAGCAGTTGTCATATTCCTACCTGCTCTTTCTGAAGATTTTACCACAGACCCTTAAAATGGAAACAAACTTCTGAGAACATCTTGTATGACTCCTTTATTTGGCAGTTTTGAAACCAAGGTTCAGAGGTCATGTGACTTGTGCAGATTCATGAAGTTGGTGGCCAAGATGGAGTCTGAACCTGCTTCTCCTTGACTCTAAGGCTGTGGTGTCCCATGATGCTGACCTTTCCCTCACCAAACTAGGCACTTATTTGCCCCAACATTTGTTTTCTTTCATGGCCTAGAACAGATTGGAATATCTCTGGATTGTAGGCTTTTGTATTTCTTTTATGCCCCTTTGAATGGCAAAATAATAAATTACACATAAGTAGGTTTTTAGTAAATATATATATATATTTTAAAGATTGAGACTACCTAAAATCTCACTATCCAGACATTTTCACTGTTCACATTTTGAGAACATCCTTGTGTGTACTATTTTGCAGTGTTTAAAAAGTCAACAATATACTGTGGATTTATTTTTATAAATATAGATCTATATCACCATTTCTCATGGATTTTTGGTAGGGTTTTAGCACAGTATATTTAACCAATCACGTATTGGTAGGCATTTTTATTATTTGCAATATTTACTCCTATAAGTAACTATATGATAAACATTCTTATCATATTGCTTTTGCATACTTTTAGTTTTGTCTCCTGAGGGTCAAATTTTTGAACAGAATTTCTGCATGCAAGGGCTTACATATTTAAAATTTTTATACATCTTGCTTAATTTTCTATAGAGAAGATTATATAGCATGTCTGTATCCCTGCAAAGAGTGTTTGTCCATACCTATACCAACTTTGGATGCTATCATCAACTATTTCAGAGTATTTAGAAATGGACTTTAAAGTTGAATAATTGAAAATAACTTGGAATAAATTATTTAGACACAAGTGTATTTTCCACTAAGAAGTAGTTTTGAGTAGTGGTTATAAACCCAAGCTCTGAAAATAGGCAGCCTGTATTTGAATGCTGGCTCTGCCACTTCCTACCTATTTATTATTGACAAGTTACCTCCTTCTGTCTTGTTTTATTATCTATAAAATAAAGATGGCAGTAGTAAAGTTTTGTATGATTTAAATGTGATTATACAGTTTCTGGCACATAATTAATTACTCACTACATGCTCCCATAATAATAGTTATTATTATTTCTATCAGTCAGTGAGCATTTATTTCTATCTACAGTTTATAGTGTGCAATGCTGGCATATGGGGTTTGAAAAGAAACATAAGACATTGTTGTGATAAAAAAGACCCACCATATACCAGAAGAAATAAGGTATAAGTAAATGAAAAGTTATATAATCAAGTTAAATAACAACACAAAACTATTTGCTAAGAACAGACTTGGACTAAAACGTTATCAATTACCAAATGGATGGTATATTCATGAAATAGGGTCCCTTTGTAGTACTTGTAAGTTTGTTCTGCTTCATATTCTTATTTTCCTCTTGTAGTTTAGGGCAACCCCATGTCTTAGCTGGTGCCGCATAGTCCTGGTTTGTGTCTATCCTAACAATTCGATGATAAATTGTATGGTTACCGTCTTTTCGACTGGTATCTTTTTTCTATAGGTGTCATTATGATGATGTGATGTAAAATTTTTGCTTTGGCCAGAGAGCTATGTTCACTATTACTTTTGCTTATTTATTCTATTTTGGATTAATTTTGTAGTTTAATTTGGAGGACAATCTTATTTCCATTTGCTCTGAGGAAAGCTCATTCTTACCTATCATGTACTGTTTACTATTGTTAGGAGGGGGACTCTGGAAAAATAGCTTATTGCCAGGTTTTAGGTGATCCAGCATATTGCATCATGATACCTACTTAGACTATTTTCCTGAAACCGAAGGGAGAAATATTTCAGGGTGAATTAGGCAGTTAGGAGGAAATTTTTAAATTTATAAATAGAACAAATCCACTATTAAGAATTCTAACATTATTTTGCACACAAATGTACTTGTAATGGTAAGCACATTTTGAGCAATGTGTAATTCTCCATATCTTCAGTACAGGTTTTAAAAAATGTTTTAAGGTTCTGCATTGTTGACATCTTAGCTCATTTCCTAATATTTAATTGTCAGTTGAATCTTCTTATCCGTTTTCCTTGTCATTGATGTCACAATGATACATTTAAAGTATTGAGAGTTTAGTTTTTGAATGAAATAGATGGTAAAGAGGAATATAAAGGAACTAGAGGCCCGACACAAAATTTGTGCAAGGGGCTCAGCCCTCGCAGCCACAGCAGCTGCCCTCGGCTCTTGCAGCCTGACTTTGTCCGAAAGGTCATCTAGAAAGTCATATAGCTCTCTGGTCTAATTAGCATATTAGGCTTTTATTGTTATAGATAGAGGTTGACTTTGTGATGGGCCCTAGAAAAAATGAGAAGCATTTTAAGCTCTTTTATTATAACTGTTGCTTAATTAAATATTATCAAATATTAGAGAAAAATGCTTGTCACATTTGGATTATTATCTAGGAAATTCAGGCTCAGAATCATAATGGGCCTCAATGACTTTTTTCCTGATCAGATGATAACACTGTGATATTGTTTGATTCAATGCAACTTGTATTCCTTTTTATTGGTGGGGAGACATTTATGATGTGCCAGACACTTGCTTAATACCTTAGTATTTGCAGCAGCTTGTTGAAAAAGAAATTGTCTCTTCTCAGGAATAGGATAGAGGGGAGAGAGCTAGTAAGACTAGTGACTGGCTATAGGATTTTCAGAACTTCCCTGCATATTATTCCAGAAAAACAGTAGATACCACGTGCATTTAACATAGTTCTACTCTGCTGGTCACTGTTCTAAAGGCTTTTGCATATATTAAACTAGTCACCCAGAGCACGGATTCATGCACATTGAAAGAAAATTAATTAGAAGGTGGCCTGTGGGGTGAAACTTGGCTAGAGGGGCTGGACACATCTTAAAAAATTTCTTTTTTTAAGAAATACAATCTTAAAAAAAAAAAGAATCACTCGTAATGTTTATGAAACAGAAAAGAGACGTGAATTTTGAATGCTTCTTTAGAGAGTTCACGTGGAATAGGAAATAGTGATACTGGACAACTGATTCTCTTGTGCCTTGGAGCCAACCTCCCTGGCTGGCTGCGCCTGTGGTGGCGCTGTGGCTTGAAGGGTATCTGTGGAGTGAGCGGTGTCCCTCCAATAGGTGGGGTCCCTCAGCCTGGCCTGTGGGAATTGTGCCGAAACTGGCTTCCGACATCCCCTGAGGGGTCCTGGAGTGCAAGAAGGCACTCTGCAAAGTTGCTGTTGTTTAGGGTGTTGAACGCAAATGCAAGTGTGCAGTAAACCAGATTCGGGGCCAGCAGTGCCCCAGCAACAACATAACCCATGGCCGAAGGTGGAATCACACGGCCCACGAGGAATCAGGCTCCCTCCTCTCGGGTTTCAGGATGCGTAGTCTCAAAATCACTGCTGCCAAGTCATTGTCTGTCTCCTGTTGGTCAGTGTACATCATAAGACTGATTGGACAGTTAGCATATTAACCTAACAACTCTGCAAGGTAGATGTTGTTTATTATTCATTCCCATTTTTCAAATGAGGGATCCAAGGCACAAGAGAATCAATTGTCCAGTATCACTATTTCCTATTCCACGTGAACTCTCTAAAGAAGCATTCATAATTCACATGTCTCTTTTCTGTTTCATAAACATTATGAGTGATTCTTTTTTTTAAGATTGTATTTCTCTTAGAAAATCACATTTTTACAAAGAATGCTTTTTAAAAAATATATTTTATTGATTTTTTTACAGAGAGGAAGGGAGAGGGATAAAAAAAAGTTAGAAACATCGATGAGAGAGAGAGAGACATCGATCAGCTGCCTCCTGCACACCCCCTATTGGGGATCTGCCCGCAACCAGGATACATGCCCTTGACCGGAATCGAACCTGGGACCTTTCAGTCCCCAGGCCAATGCTGTATCCACTGGGCCTAACCGGTTTCGGCGGTCAAGGGATTTCTGAATCATCATAAGATACTTTTGCCAGTTTTTCATTTTTATCATTTCTATTCATTCTTTTTAACTGTTGAGCATACTGAAATCTTGTTTACTATTCCTATACTTGAAGAAATTAATGGACTCTAATTTGCATGTGTGGATAGTTTTTAATTACTGTACATTAAACTTTATATATCCTGGATTTATACATACTTTACTATTACTTCCTTCAGCTGTCTTTTATATACCAGCTTTCATTGCTCTAGATGATAAAATGTGTCCCTGTCTCTAAGTGTATGAGAAAGGGCTTTCCTCTGGGATTTTTGTCTTTAGTTAGGACATTAAACCAAACATAGAACATAATTTATGAAAAACTATTAGTTGCTAACTTTTTCCCAATAGAATGCCAACCTAATTTTACTCTGCATTCTCAAAGCTAGTGACTAAGAGCTTTCTTCCGCTACTCTTTTTATCAGAAGCAAGTACTGGTTTGTCTAATTACTGTACTGTAGCTACAATTATAGAGAAAAGGTCAGTCTAGTCATGGTCAATTAACGTAGGGAACAGCTACATTTATAACCACTAAGAGCCATTATGTCAGTGTAGCGCTGTTCATCAGCATGTCCTCCTTTTTCTAGGATATATAAATCTAATCTTGGAGTATAGTACACTCACCCTACTAAAGGCCTTTGGTGCTGTGGAGAAGAGATTATAGCAAGCATCTTATAATTATAGATCCTTTCACTGTGTCTCATCATGGATTTTAGGGTCTGGATTTTGTAAAACCTGGTTACGGTGATGAGTAGGCAGGCACTGCAAGTCCCTAGTTGACCCTTTTATTTTTAGGTATTTGGCAAAGTAAAGTAGCCTGTTGAGATTTAGGTTTTCTAACCTTTTTCTAGTGACTAATAAGGATATACTATTTAATTAAAACTCTTATTGCAGTCATGCTTCATTTTATATGTAGGAAAAAATATATAAACCTTTTACTATCCTAATGAGAAAATATTCCTGGGATCTTAGTTAACATTGCCATTATAACTTATATATCTTAATGTAGTATTTAAGGATTTTAATGTAAAAAACGTCATGCGTTTAGTAAAGTTAAGAAAATATGATAGAAATGAAATGTTTGTGTTAATTTACATTTTTCAGTATATTTTTATGTGCTGTGCAGGTTGTACCACACACCACCAGATTTTTATAAATCTGAAAGGTTGTCTTCCTAAGTAATTCCTTTGCTTCAGTTGTTATTTGAATCAAATTGTATAGTGTTTGGAATCAAGGAGAAGGAGGTCGTAAAACAGTTTGTCTGACTTAGGCTTGTGAGGGATATGAGACCATACCTACAACTTGATATTCTAGAGTAGATTCCTCTACTCACAGTAATGTTTTGTGGGTATGAAGACAAGGACATCCTGATCTTGATTCTCTGAGTCCTTTACAAATCTAAAAGATGGTAGTACTAATTGAAATACTGCTATTTACTTGCTGAGACCAGGACCTGGTTCCCCTTTCCTTGTAGGTGTAACTCTGGGCCTTTGGTGCTCCCCACAGCTATATATCTTCTTCCAGTATCTTCCACACCCAAGAGAAAATGTCACTGAGATTTATCAAGGCTTTCTTTTATTTTAGGTCTTAGAGGCCATCATATTGAACTCTCTGAACTGAAAGTCATGTTAACCTCACTGAGCCCAGTTAGCTCTAAGTCAGCCTGGAGTTGAGACATTCTCCGTTACTGCACAGTCAGTGACTGACTTTGTTTTTGATGCCATATGAGTTAGCTTTTGGATTGAATTGATTTTAGGATCTTCAATCCCCAGTCTATATGTCACTTTGGAATACGTATAGTCACTAGCTCTGCTCCTTCTGCTTCAGTCTCTACTTACTAATGTTTGAGTAAAAATGTCAAGTACCCCAATGACCCATGCACACAGCACATGAACATGCATGCACACACACACACAAGATATCAGAAATTGGTTGTGATTGCTTTATAGTTATATTTGTAGAAATTTGATGATATCTTAAAATATTATAAGATATAATACTTCCTTTTTGCTAATTAAGCCCTTCTTTCTGAGGTTTATAATTTTCTTATAGGTTCTATATATTTCATTTTAAAATTATTTTTTATGTATTCAGTAATGTTTTTGCTATTGTAAATGTTATTTCAATGTTTTATAACTGGTTATTATTGATAAACGAGAGTACACTTTTTGTACATTTTACATATATTTTTGTATATAAATTTGTAATTGACCATCTTTCTGATTTTTTATTGTTTCTAATAATCTTGCATTTGATTCTTTTGGATTTAAAGCTAGACAGTCACATCATTTGAAAATAATGATAATTCTCATCTTTTTCCCAAAATGTTGCCTTTTATTTTCTTCATATATTTGGTTGCATTTTCAGGACATCAAGAGGAAGTTATAGTCTTAAAGCTTAATTTAAAAAAATCTACTTCTTGTTTTTCCTAAACTTTTTGTCTTTTTAAAATTTTTATTGTCTAAAGTTTTACATATGTCTCCTTTCCCCCCAATTGACTCCCCTCAGCCATTCCAACCTGGGAAAACCCTGGGCAAACCACCACCTTAGTGTCTGTGTCCATTGTTATGCTAATATGCATGCATACAAGTCCTTTGGTTGCTCTCTACCCCTGCTTCCCACCATCTGTCTCTTAATCTATTCTTGTTCATTAAATTATGTTCATCATTATATCCCACATATGAGTGAGATCATGTGATATTTATCTTTCTCCCACTGGCTTATTTCACTAGCATAATGCTCTCCTGTCCCATCCATGCTGTTACAAATAGCAAAAGTTCCTTCTTTTTTATAGCAGCATAGTATTCCATCACGTAGATATACTACAGTTTTTTAATCCACTCATCTGCTTATGGGCAATGTAGGCTGTTTCCAAATCTTTGCTATTGTAAATTGTGCTGCTATGAACATAGGGGTGCATATACCCTTTCTGATTGGTGTTTCTGATTTCTTGGGATATAGTTCTAGAAGTGGGATCACTGGGTCAAATAGGAGTTCCATACTTAACTTTTTGAGGAAACCTACCCAGTGTTATTCAGCCAGTTGATACCATAGTTGAATTTGAATTCAGTTCAATGCCTTGTATCATAATGCTTTCAATTTGTTGAGTTTCAAAAGAGGAAAATAAAAATTTTTTATATAGATTCATATTTGAAGATTCAACATACATGCTATCTACCACTTTAGGATTGCCAAGTAAAATACAGCACACCCAGTTCAATTTGAATTTCAGATAAAAACAACAGATGCTTTTTCATATAAATACAGGGGTGGGCAAAAGTGGATTCACAGTTGTTCATATAGAAAATAAGAAATAATTAATAAATAACAATGTTAAGAGTAAACTCTGTTTCATGTCCTCACTACTGTAAACTTACTTTTGTTCACCCTTGTATATCTATGCAATGTTTGTGTTTTCATTTGCTAAACCTGGCACTGTACATTACTTTGGGGGGCGGGAAGATGTCTTTTTCTAATTCTCATTTCCCCCAACTGAGGAGTCTCTGATCTTGAATTTCAGCATTTTGGTTTTCTCTATGGTGCTTTGCATTTTACTTCACTTGTTTGTAATACTGACTCTGCATTTCCATAAGACTGAAAGCTTCTGGAGTAGAGGTGTTTAGTTTTCAACTTTTCAGTGCTTTACCCATTATATTAATGAATCCTTACATCTACTGCCCTGCTGAGCCATATTATAGCCTGAGGCAAAATTTTTAGAGTGTGTGCTCCTATGTCCAATTATTTAAATATCCTCTCATATTTTGTAACAAATAGAAAAAGTAAAAATCTATAGTTAAAAAATATGATATGTAAAGCACATCAGCCACTCTGTTGGACACTGTTATAAGCACCAATAAACCTTGTTGGTGAACAGACTCATAGCCTGGAAGGTAGCTGACAGCTGATTGGAAATGGTGGTGCCTGTTGTACAACAATGCAGGGTCATAAAGCAAAGAGCAATGAGCCATCTTTGTTTAAAATTTATGTTTTATTTATTATTAATTTGTTCATTAACTTTTATTATTTAATATATTGCACTAAATTATTATCATGATTACTAATATTATTGCCTTTTTAAATCTTGTGCTTCCAGTTAAATCTTTGGGGAATTGCAAGAAGTTATTTTATTTCAGTATATACTTATGTTTTTATATCTTAGTCCCCTATATATTCAGGTTCATGGATGACCTTGAATATAAAATCTATAGAACTCATGAAGTCTAATCTCCTTTTTATAAATTGATTACAGTGGCTAAGTTGAGAGTAGAATTTCTCGCTCATTGTGGTTTCTGCAGGCCATTTACATTTAGGCTTCCCTGTGGAAAAATGTAGCATTTAAGTCCTTTTTTTTTTTTCCTGTGACATTAAGTTTCAGAGAATAAAGACTGTCATTGGAGTATATTGTCTTCATTATTGTAGGAATTAATGTATATTGCTTATCTCTGGATCGCTTATTTTAAAATTCTGCCAGGTTTTTCACAGAGGAAAAAATGTGAAAACATAGGTGTCCTTATTTAAAGTACCTTTCTGTTTTGTAAAATAGATTGGTTTGATTTTTATGGGTAACATTGGAGGCTAGGTCATAGTTACATTCTCAAAAAGTTCTACTATTGTAATTACCTGTCTAAGTAAACTTTTTTCTAGGTGTCTATAGATGGCTGTTCTTCATAGGATTGCCCTCTTGACTTCTGATTTGGGAATTAAGATTTTGACAGAAACCTTATCTCACCTTCCTGTCTAGCTTGCTTCATTAGAGCTGATGAAGTAAGATCCATAGCAAATTCAGAACTCTGGAGATATGACAGACAATTTGGTACAAACCTTTTAGGAGACAAGCTGAAGAGTTTGATTGATAGGTTGTCTTGTAATTTTGTGAAGCAAAGAGAATTTTCTTATTAACCAATGAGACAGTTGGGCTCAAGTTTGAAGGGCTTAGTTTAGTTCTGCTTATATTTGGATGACTCTTTATCCTTTTTATAGCAAGTAAAGCAAGCAGATAGACTAGAGTTCATCCAATATGAATTTTGAGGCAACTAGAGTGTAAATTATAATACTTGGTGCTCTCATTTGAAGAAAGTTCAAAGATTTAGAAAGGAAAAAATAACTGGATTCTACCCTTCAGCAAACTATTATGCCAAAATGATAGCCTCACAAAAGAGGCTTATGTTTTTTTTTTTTTTCAGAGTTTAGGTGGTTTAATTATATTGGTATCTCTAGGGTTTAGTAACATTGTTTGTGCTGAGCATTCTGTGTAGTGTGATTAGATATTTTTTATCTCCTTTTACAAAATACTATTATGTGCTTGAATTTCTGCTCAGTCCTGACCCAGTGCATATAAGGGGGACCCCTAAGGACATCCAAGGAGGATAAATCTTCAAAAAGCATGCCAAAGAGAATGAAGTGGACTTTTTTTGTGTCATATATTAATGGGAGTGAAACTTCAAAAATTCTTGGCATGAGATTTTGGAGAATATTACAGCAATGAAATATAGCAAGAGGTAATTCACATATGTGCACACATGCTTATGCATACATTCAATTTAATCTACAGAGTTAATCTGATGTATAGTTAGACCAATTAACATTCTAGGAGTTGGAGCTAAAGTCAAAATAATCTTAAATTAATAAAAGGCTAATATGCAAATTGTCTCCTCTGGACTTTGACCAACTGGAAGTTCAACTGCTCACTATGATATGAACTGACCCCAGGGGGTGGTGCAGAATGAAGGCAGGCCCCTGCTGGCAGCTGGCAACTCCGGGAAGGAAGGCCCTGATCACTGGCCAGGCCTAGGGACCCTACCTCAGTGCTCAAATTTCGTGCACTGGGCCTCTAGTATTAATAATAATAATAATAATAATAATAATAATAATAATAATAATAGCTGCCATTTATTAAGCACTTATCATATGCTAAGACTTTTATGAGGATCTTGTTTACCCTCATAATAATTTAGGAGACTGATGTTTCTTTATTTTTAATGTATTTTAGCCCCATTTTACAGGTGACTAAACAGAGGCTTAGAGAGATGAAGTAACTTACCAAAAGTCCTGGTGGAACTGTGGTTTGAATCCATGATCTTGACACTGCTCAGGGTGTTATTGTCCCATGGTCCCAGAGTTCTCCACTCCCTCTGTTAGCCATCCCTGAGCCACTTTATGTTTAGTAGTGCAGTTGTTTATGACATACATTCTCCAAATGGGTAATGTGATACCCATGCATGCACGATAGTGTGAATGGCTGTCATTTCATATGTGAAATGGTTGATGATGTGGGTCAGAAGAAGAGTTTTGATGCCAGGGAGAGCCTGACACACACGATACCTGAAGCCTTTTCTGCATCTGACTAGCCAGACCACAGTTGCTGTCACTCCCTTGCCACCCTGCAGAGTTCTTTCATTAAGTTTTTTTTTTAATTACATCTTTATTATACAGATTATTACATTTGTTTCTCTTTTTTCCCCTCCATAGCACCCCTCCACCCAGCTCCCACCCTTCCCTCTGCCCTTACCTCCCTCCCATTGATCTCATCCATAGGTGTATGATTTTTGTCCAGTCTCTCCCTGTACACCCCTCCCCCCTTTTATCCTGAGAATTATCAGTCCACTCCCTTTCTGTGCTCCTGATTCTGTTATATTCTCCAGTTTATTCTGTTGATCAAATTTTTAATTCACTTAATTTTTAGATTCACTTGATAGATATGTATTTGTTCATAATTTTTTGTCTTTTACCTTTGTCTTCTTCCTCTTCTAAAAGAGTACCTTTCAGCATTTCATATAATACTGGTTTGGAGTTGATGAACTCCTTTAGCTTTTTCTTCACTGTGAAGCTCTTTATCTGCCCTTCAATTCTGAATGATAGCTTTGCTGGATAGAGTATTCTTGGTTGTAGGTTCTTGCTATTCATCACGTTGAATATTTCTTGCCACTCCCGTCTGGCCTGCATCGTTTCTATTGAGAAATCAGCTGACAGTCGTATGGGTGCTCCCTTGTAGGTAATGAACTGTTTTTCTCTTGCTGCTTTTAATATTCTCTCTTTGTCTTTTGCACTTGGCATTTTAATTATGATGTGACTTGGTGTGGTCCTCTTTGGATTCCTTTTATATGGGATTTTGTGTGCTTCCTGGACTTGTAAGTCTATTTCTTTCACCGGGTGGGGGAAGTTTTCAGTCATTATTTCTTTAAATAGGTTTTCAGTATCTTGCTCTCTCTCTTCTTCTGGCACCCCCACAATTCTGATGTTGGTACGCTTGAAGCTGTCCCAGAGGCTCCTTACATTATCTTTACATTTTTGGATTCTTTTCTCTTGCTTTTCCAGTTGAGTGTTTTCTGATTCTTTATATTTCAAATTTTTGACTTGATTCTTGCCTTCCTCTAGTCTGCTTTTAGGACTCTGTATAATATTTTTTATTTCAGTCAGTGTCTCTAGTTGGTCCTTTTTCATCTCCTCTTGGGACTCGCTAAATTTATCCATCATCTCTAGTTGGATCTTTTGCATCTCTAGGTGGTCCTTTTGCATCTCATCTTGGGACTTGATAAATTTATCCATCTTTTCTGGGATATTCTTGAAAAATCTTATAAGCGTGGTTTTGAACTCTATATCCAGTCGTTTTTTTTCCCTCCATTTCTTTTGTTTGTGATCCCTTCCCTTGTCTCGGCATTTTTGCTATGCCGGGAGGGAGGGGGTGATTTTTGTGTTGAATTCAGCCTTATGATACCAGACTTGCAAAACTGAAGCCTCTGTTGAGCTTGGGATGGGTGGAGTCTCAGGGTTTAAGGGACCGCCTTGCCTTCAGGTCGGCCCCACCCTCCACGGCCCTGAGTCTCACGTGACTGGGTAATCGCTGGAGCGGTCCTTGTGCGCGCGCGCCTGCAGTGCCTCTAAACCACTGCCTTTCCGGCTCCCCTGCGCACCAGGACCACAGCAGTCTAGGTCTCCAGGGTTTCGCCCGAAACAGGGGCTTAGTGGAGTCAGAAATGGCACATTTGGAAGGGTCTATCTCCCTCCCACTCGCGAAAGCCAGCGGCACAATCAGCAATCTGTCCTCTGCGCAGTGCCATGCGTGCCACCAGCCCTCTGATCTTTTGCGACTCCCCTAAATTTCCGTGCACCTCTCCCTTTTCACAGTCCAAACACCCCCCGTATGAGTTTCGGCTGGATCTGGGGTTTAGTGTCATAAGATAAGGGGTTCAATGCCGTTGGGAGTCTCTGTTTCCCTCCCGCCAGAGAAAGCCAGCCAGGTACTCCTGCACCTGCTCTCTCAGCATGCGTGTCTCCGTACTTCAGCTTTTTGCAGCTCCTCTGAGTCTCTGTGAGCCCCTCTCTTTCCTTCTAGCTGTAGAACTTCTACTCAGCCAGCTTTCCTGTGGTTCTGGATGATGTCCATTCTTTCTTTTAGTTGTAGTTTTGAAATTGTTGTGCGAGGCAGAAGTGTAGGTGTTTACCTATGCCGACATCTTGGATTCTCCCTCAAGATTTATTTTTTTAGACAACAGAGATGTAGTGCTATATTCTGTAAGGGTTCTTTTTCTGTCCTTTAAATACAGCTTTTGGAAACTCTTTGAGGCACCAGAAGTTTTGATTTCAAATAACTGTTGAAAACCCACCTCTCTGTTAAATAGAATAATTATCTTTATCTGATAATCCATTTTCTTTATTTGCAGAACTGGGGATAAGTATATCTGTTTTATATCCTTGACTCCCCCACAGTAATATACATTGTGAAACACTTAACATTTGTGTAAGTAAATGAAGGAAATGGATGAGTTAGCATGTGTTTTGTTTGGTGGGTAGATACAATGGAACTTGTGTTGACTTATCTGATGTTGGATTAACAAACTAAATTTGGTCTAGCTCTAACAGTTCTGAGATGTTGGTGTGGTAAAGAATAGAGTTGTGATTTTTGCCACATGATCTCTACTCATTTACTTTTGTTTTTAAGTTAATTATTTTGTTCTTGATGTTTTTAGCCTACAAGTACTTCTTTATTCACAATGACAGATGTAGAAAATGATGTGTTAAGTAAACATCGTGCATACATTTAAAATCACAACATTATGTTCCTCAATTCATCATTGGCAAGTGCCATAAACTAGATTAATGAAGCAGTTATTTTCTCTAATGCCATTAATTTATTGGTTCTGATGGGTTTGGATTAAAGCTGCATTGCCGGGGTTCTTTGCCCAGCCTTACAAAGGGTTCAGCATTCTGGAGAAAGGGGCTGCACATGTATAAAAGATAGTTTTGAAAGGCATTTGGGTCAGAAGAGCTTCAGCTGAAGGAGCTAGAAGACTCTCCTTGTCTCAGGACCCAGTGCTTTTATTAAACACAATTTGTCCCAAGACACTTCAAAGGGTAAGGTATCAGAGGTTTTACGGAGATAGTCAGTTTGGGGAATAGCCTACGACTGTTCAGGTGTTTGGCCAACAGGAAGCAATAAAATGCCCTGAGCTGTCTGGCAGCATGCAATCCTATTCAGGTTTGGGGAAAGTGCCATGTATCCATTTCCAGCAGGTATATTGCATATGTGGCTCGCCCTTGTTGAGCCCCTCAAGTCCCATCAACCTTTTGATGGGACTCTTGTAATTATTACATGCCGGAATTGGTTCTTGGCACTGCATAATTCTGAAACAATGCATTTAAAATGTTATAATGCTTCTGTATTGCATTTGCATTTTTAAATATAAAGATGTTTGCAAAATTATCAGTCTGTGAGTCTCACTAAATTACTTGGATTTTAAACATGTTTATTTTTCAATATATATGGAGATTCAGAGTCATGGGCTCCATTTTACTAGTTTCTCCAGGTACTATAGGCCAACTAAAAGATTTTGTCAGTTTCATTCCTATTATGATTTAATTTAGTTGGAGAATTTCAGTAGATTATATGTGTTAAAGAGGTTTTTGATAAGAAAAAGTATGCAAAAGCTATTAGACAAACTGTATAAGTAATATTTATGGAATAGTTTAAAATATATTGGCAGTACAGAATTACTAGGTACAGTTTTTTGCCTACAGCAGTTGACTATTAAATGATTAGAAACGTTGGAATGATTGGTATATCTTTGAAAGAAAAATCTGCAAAAGTCTATATCAACCCCTGGCAAGTTGCCAAATCGATGTTATTATGGCATTTTAACATAATTTGAGTCATAACCAATTTTTAAATATTTTTTTCCTGTGGGAAATTGCTTTCTCCAGTTGATAAATTATTAAATGAGGTCATTTTTATGTTAGAAATAATTCTAGTATAGTTGTATTGGTTTACAAAAGTATATAAACATAAGCCCAAATGATTTAACATTTATCACATCATTTTAGATTCATACAGGATTAGCTCATGAAACACTTTTTAAGAATCACCTTCCTCCAGATAATCATTGGGTTGTAAAGTATAGCAAAGGGAATATAGTTGATAGTATTGTAATGACTATGAATGGTGCCAGGTGGGTGCTGGAAATATTGGAGGGAACACTTTAAGCATATGGATTTTTAACCACTATGCTCTACATTTGAAACTAAAACAAAATAATTGTTATTTTGTTGGATATAAAAAATCATAAAAAAATTAAGACTAACTTATCAAAGAAAAAAAATGGAAAAGCAACACATTAACCAATGAAAAGGCTAGATTGTTCTAATCGATGAACTCTTGACAAGAATAGCTTTTACTTAGCTGAAACATGTTTATGTCTTCTATTTATTAACAACAAAAAGCATTCTTGCCGAGACCGATTTGGCTCAGTGGATAGAGCGTTGGTTGGCCTGCGGACTGAAAGGTCCCAGGTTCGATTCCAGTCAAGGGCATGTACCTAGGTTGCGGGCACATCTCCAGTAGGAGGCGTGCAGGAGGCAGCTGATCGATGTCTCTCTCTCATCAATGTTTCTAACTTCCTATCCCTCTCCCTTCCTCTCTGTAAAAAATCAATAAAATATATTTAAAAAAAAAAGAAGGAAAAAAAGCTCCAAGTCAAGGAGGAGAATCCAAGATGGCAGCATAAGTAAAGCATTCTTTGTAAAAATGTGATTTTCTAAGAGAAATACAATCTTAAAAAAAAAAGAATCACTTTCACTAAAAACACGTACTACATTGACTCTTAGAGGGCATTAGAATAAAACTGAATGTGCTAGATCACAGTAATCTGACAGCATAGACAGCTCCCTCCTTTGTTTGAGAAATGGTTCAAATTAAAGAAACTTTTATTTAAACATTGATTCTTTTTAATTTGGTCTAAGTGTGTCGGAAATAGCAAAGAATGATAGAACCAAAGAAAGGTTTCCAAGGTTATCAGGCATCCTTAGTTCTGCTATCGTCTTAGAAACATTGGTTGCTTTCTACTTTTTTTTAATATATATTTTATTGATTTTTTTTTTTTTACAGAGAGGAAGGGAGAGGGATAGAAAGTCAGAAACATTGATATGAGAGAGACATTGATGAGAGAGAGACATCGATCAGCTGCCTCCTGCACGCCCCACACTGGAGATGTGCCTGCAAGCAAGGTACATGCCCCCGACCAGAATCAAACCTGGGACCTTTCAGTCTGCAGGCCGATGCTCTATCCACTGAGCCAAACCGGTCTCGGCTGCTTTCTACTTTTTAATAGCTGTAGATGAAGAGATGTTGTAATATCGCTCTATAATTTTTTAGTCATAAGTTCTTTCCTTTAGCTCAGATATTTAAAAAATCAAGATATCTCTGTCTGTTTCCTGGGACATAAATTAAACAATTAAGCATGTGAGTTGTATTTTTTTCCTGCCAAAATGGAGTTTTCTCTCTTATTCACCTGGGGAAAAATTGAAGAAGTTTCCACAGGCAGGTGAGTATCCATCTAAGAAAGGTGCATTTTTTTTTTCCCCCTTGAAGTAATGCAAAGAAACAGGAAACCAGTAGAAAACCTTTACTTCATTTAAGGGAATCAGTGAAGGTTTGTTGTTAGTGACTTTGTTGGAGTGGCCTGGGCTTCAAAATATATGTAAGTATTGACATAAATAAATGAGAATGGAGGTATGTTAGATGCTGATGTTGGTAAAGGCAGAGTAGGAGAGAGCAGGGTAGTCAGGAGACTACTTCATTGTGTGAAGTGTGGACATAAACAGATGCCTGGGGTTGCACTAGGTTCAAATTCTTTATAAAATACTGCAGCAATGAATAAATACAGCATTAGCATGTCTGTTTTAAAATGTACACGTTCTTCTGATAAAATACATTATTAGCCAACATTCATTTGTTGAATAATATATTTATTATCCTAATAATCCTATCTGATGGTATGTCATAAATTTCTTGTTTAAGCATTGAAATTCATAATGTAAGAACTTTTTACAGTTTAAAAGAAATCTTTAAAATTACTAATTTTTTCCTTATTTTTTTATGTTTCCAATTAGTTTTTAACCACAATGACTAGTATTATTTATTAGTATTACTTATGTAGGCTCCAGGGGTAAAAACAGTTCAGAATATTGATATTCACTTTTAAACAAACAGCAGTTTTGGGCAGAGGGGCCCTTGTGGTGCCAATGCACCGCTGTTTGAGTTGATTTAAGGAAATAATAAGGAGCATCTGGAAATTCAATCCCAACTGATTTACCATTTACTGTATCATTTGGTTCTGTACAGATTTAGCTCATTAAACACCTTTTCAGAATCTCCTTTTGCTGTAAGTAGAGTGAGATTAATTCCCAAAACAGTCTTTGAAAAATTACTGTTTGCAAAAAAAAGATTATAGAGGAAGCAAAACATTGAATTCAAAGTAATTATAATGAGAGTGTAGCCTCTTGTAGTTTCTAAAGCGCCAGTGCAAAAATGATAAGAAAAGAGGAAGAGAATATTTTAAATGTAGACAAATTAATGCCAATTAAAGTGGGTTAAAATTAATGCCCACTTTGTATTACTGTGTTTGTATATGCTTGTCATATTACACACCCTACTCGCACTTTTAGCATAGGTTTTTATATGCCAGGGATTTAAAGATAAGTGTAATAGTCCCGACTTTGAATCCACCTTCTTTATTTGCAGAACTGGGGCTAAACATATCTGTTTTCCAATGGTCTTAGGTTCTATAGCAGCGGTTTTCAACCTGTGGGTCAAAACCCACAGGTTGAGAACTGCTAGCAGGGTCGCCTAAGACCATCAGAAAACACAGATATTTACATTATAATTCATTTAACAGTAGCAAAATTAGAGTTATGAAGTAGCAATGAAAATAATTTTATGGTTGAGGTGTCACCACAACATGAGGAACTGTATTTAAAGGGTCGCAGCATTAGAAAGGTTGAGAACTACGGGTCTAGAGTCATCGCAGTTCTGACAAAAGAAAATAAATGTGATTAACTGTCATATCAGTGTGTGTGTGTCACAGGTAGTAGATCAGGGTAGAGAATGCAAGAATGGCTTATATGAAGAAAGTAGGAACACTCAACCTGAGACCTGGAAGATGAGTGGAATTTGTCAAGTAGGTGAGCCATTTGCCAGGTGAAGAAGCCATTCTGAGCAGGCAGAATTAGGCATGTGTGGAGGATTAGAGGTAGTTCATTGTTACTAAAGCAGAGAGAGTAGGGAATGAGACAAGAGAGGTAAATAGGCCAACCTGAAGAAATCTCTGAGCAGAGGAGTGACATCATTGCATTTCCCTTTAGGACAGTGGTTCTCAACTTTCCTAAGGCCACGACCCTTGCATACAGTTCCTCATGTGGTGGTGACCCCCAACCATGAAATTTTGCTACTGTTATGCATTGTGATGTAAATATTTGCATTTTCCGTTGGTCTTAGGCGACCCCTGTGAAAGGGTCGTTTGACCCCAAAGGGGTCGCGACTCACAGGTTGAGAACCGCTGCTTTAGGACAAACATGAGTTCCAGATAGGAATTTAAGGGAAAGTATTCTAAGGAAATAATCTGCATAATCCAGCAAAAGATGTTGATGCCCAGATTTAGAGCAGGGATAGGGAGGAGGTATTAGGGGAAATAAATTAAAAAAAAAATGGTTACTAGATGGAATTAAAGAGTCTTGGCATCTGGTTTGATATAGGCAGTGAAAAAAAGGATGGCTCAAGTTTCTTTGGATGCAATTCACTGAATAAGCTAAGTCATCTTTAATTTTGTGAGGTAGCCTTAAGTTTACATCTATTAGGCTCTTGAATCTAGAGTGTAGAATTGGGAGGGAAATCTGAGTCTGGTTTAGGGAGATGTCAATATATGGCAACTATTAAAGCCTGGCTGCGGACACACTTTCTCAGAATTATTAAGAGCATAAGGGACCAGATATCAGCTCAGGGAACACCATTGGTAGAAGGTGGGCAGAAGAAGCTGAAACCCCAGAGAAAATGAGAAAGAAGACTCAGAAAAAAAGTTTTTGTTACTTGAAACCAAAGGCAGAGAAAATTTCAATGAGTGTCAGATGCCTCAGAGATGGTTATGAAATGAAGGCCTTGGGAAAGACCTTTGGATTTAGCATTTAGAATGTGAAAGCTGTTTTATTAAAGAAGTGGAGGGGGGAAACACCAGAGTATATTGGATTGAAGAGTTCTGTGTATTTTTTTTTAAGGTGGGTTTAGAGGACAAGTCAAAGGAAGAAGGAGAAAGAGAAGATGTAAGTAAAAGGAGAGGGAAATTCTAGGAGTGAGGTCTAAAAGGAATGCAAGGGGCTTGGCTGGGAATAAGGAATGTCAGGAAAAATTAACCTTGAGGAGGAGAGATAGATATCCTCTAGATCTGAGAACAGAGGGTAGATGCTGATTAAACATTTGTAGGGTTTGTGGAGTAAAATAAGTTGAAAGGAGTGCATGCTCCATGGTCTCTAATGGTTCTTTGAAAGAGTTGCAAGATAAAATATTGAGACAATGAAGGAATTGGGTGGGGCACTTAAGACAGGAGCTGAAATTTGGAAGAGCTGCTGTGGGAAGTGGCAGAGTGAGCTGACCAGCAGAATGTGGAATTGTTGAGTGGTTTGGAGAGCTTGGAAACCATAAATTTGTACTGGCACCAGTCCACATGGTTGTTGTATTACCTCCAGCAAAATTCAGCAACCAAGTTATGAAAACTCAAATATTGTTGATTTAAACTGAATCTGGAGAGGCTATGAACCCAGGATGGTATAAGACAGCTGTCAAATTCCATGAATTCAACTTTGTAGATGGCAGAATAGACTCAATAATATGTGAATTTTAAAATTAGCAAATGCTATATCTCAGGTGCTAAACAGACATAATTTGTTCCCTACTTAGTGTTTCCTACTTCTATTCAGGAATATTCTCTGTTACTTAACCACTATACATAATCACAGCAAAACACATCCCACCCCCAACTCTCAACACACACACACACACACACACACACACACACACACACACACACGATATGATATGTTTTTAGTTCTCCAAGTGCCTGTTTTATGCCCAGAAGCTTCTTTATTCAGTTAGATCATTTAATCTGTGTATTAAAGATTTTTGAAGTGGTCATATGAGAATACCAGTTTATTCCTTAATGGATGAAGTCATTTGACGGAAGAAAAATGCTCTTTCCCAATGATGAAGCAAATCCGAGGCAGTTTTTACCTCAAGTCTAGCTCTTTTGTGGCCCTTCCCATAAAGCTTGCCTAGGTCTTCTCTTTTAAGTTGGTCACCTGATCTCTGCCACTGTTCCTGGGGCCTCTTTTCATACCTTGTTCATATAGTAATCACAGAATTTTATGCCTTTTCCCATATAATTTTGAGTTCCATGAATGCAGGGACTGAGTCTTACTTATCTTTGTATTTCCAGTGCCTCCCTGTTGCCCCACACAAAAGAGACAAATTAGTAAATGCCTGAATAACTCATTCGTTCCTCAGAGCAAAGGTCCCGAGTGAGAGAAAGAATAAAATTATGTGGCTAGTTTATAACTTCTCTTTGCCCCTTCTTGTCATTGCATTATCATCAGGTTTATCTTTGACTAGTTTAAGAGGTGTTTGCTTGTGTGTCTGATATTAGTCCCAGTTATTCTACGCATTAGAATAGTAGGAAAGCATAAAATGTACATATAATCCAAAAGCCCACACAAAATCCTTCACCAAAATTACTGATAGGCAAAATTTGAGTTTTATACTTTCTCTTTTATACTCTATATTTAAGTTCTGTGGATAATGCATACTTAGAGTAAAGCCAGTGAAAAACTAGCCAGACATTTCAGGGAGAAAGAGAAATCAGGAAGTAAAGGTTTTCTAATAAATGTCAGTAATTTTGATGTTTGTAGTCTGAACCATATTCTCTTTGCTTGACCTTGTTTTACTTTTGCTCTTAAGATTCTTTTACCCAATTAAATAGAGTCTGTTTTTAAAATAACTTTGGGCAAATTACTGAATAATATTTTAGCTTGCCAATATTCTCATTTTTTTGACTTATCATCTTTAAGTTATCTTTGCATTATAAAACATCATAGTCCTGAAAACATTTATAGGTAATGACAAAAAAGGCACAAAGATTCTAGAAAAATAAAACAAAATAATTTAAAATTCAAGTAGTAAGCAGTTTAAAATTTTAATAGTTGTGGGATTTTTATCTTAGAAGTATACCCATATTATCAACTAGATGCCCAATGCACAAAGATTTGTGCCAGAATAGGTTTCCTTTCCCTGGCTGCCGGTACAGCCTTCACTCTGGCCAGAGCCACCTTTCTGTCTTCCTACACTGTTCAGAGGCCTGGAATGGCTGCATATGCAAATTAACCCACCATCTTTATTGGGTTAATTTGCATGCTCCTGATTAACTGGAGGGTGTCGCAAAGGCATGGCCAATTAGCATGTTACTTTTTTTTTTTAGTTAGATAGATTGTATTTCTTAGCAACTCAATCAGTTTTCACCGGACCTAAAGTTAAATGTGATGCTATTCGTTTTTCCCCATAATTTGAAGTTTCACTTTGTTCAGCAAATAAAATATGAAATAAGTGTCCATGTGGTCACGTTAGACTATAATGAGGAAGAGGGGCACTACTGAGATAGCTGTCCAGAAACTTTGGTAAATCTGAAAATTGATTTCCTGTCGCTCACGAGAAATGGTAACTCACAAGTGTAGTGCATTTTCCAAAGCAGATAATTGTTAGGCGGTGATAAGCTCTGGAATAATTAAATATTCTCATCAGTGTGCAGTTATCATCTATGGCAGCTTTTTCAAAAGTGGCAGCTACTTTACTCTCATGTATAAGATTACCAGCAGGTGATCACATCGATATTTAAAAATATAAGAGGTTAAGGGTGACATTCCTGATTTTGTGAATGTGGGTGGTGGAGAGATAAAGCGCAACATCATGACATGGAGGCAAAGAGCAGGGGAGAGGCTTTCCAGGTAATGCAGAGGAGAGAAAAAGCAGCCTTAAGATATACAGTGGTACCTCGATATACGAGTTTAATTCGTTCAGTAATCTTGAGGCGTGGGAAACTATGAGACGCTCGAGTCGCGGTAAACTGGTGGTTCGTATGCAGCCAGCCAATCAGCGCGATTACTCCTATCTCAAATGTTGCTCGTATTTCAAAGCAAAAATCGCTCGCTCGACAGCTCATATCTCAAAAATCTCATATGTTAGGGCACCTGTATCTCGAGGTACCACTGTATATATCATGTGCAGATTAACCAATTTTTATAGCATTAGAATGAAATAAAGGACACTTAAAGGAGCTTACACTGAATGCAATTATCCTTCCTTAAAAATAACAGACATTTTAAGATTTTTCCATATTTCACTATTAACCTTATGATTTTTATCATAGAAGAGATGTATTTAGTTCATGGAGAATTTCCATTAACAGCAACTTGTACAATGTTACAATGTAGAATTTCTGATAACTCTAGATTTTAATTTTTATTATTTTTTGTTTAAAAGATTGGATGATGTTATCTAACCAAATGAGTTTCTTAGAATTGAAAGTAAAAGTTACCTTTTCTTTATATATAAATGTAATTTTAAGTTATAGTTTTAAAGTAATAGATTAAAAGTGATTTCAAAATAACCATTCTGGATTTGTTAATTTTTCTTTTTTTGCCATATTAAGAAAAAGTGTATTGAACTTAGAAACATGAGGTTCCCTCTGAGTTTATACCACAGTCTTAATAATAACCACTCACAGAAACTTCTGGGACTGCTGAACCCTCTAAATTTTCACTGGGTTGGGTTCTATTCACAGTACAAGTTTAATATTATTATCAACTTTTGAGGGATCAGCTTTATATATCTTTGGTGTGTACAAAGACTACATTGTTTGTTTGCATGGAGTGGCTATAGTAGTTCTTATAGCTACTTCTTTGACCATAGTCCTTCATAATGCTTGCCTAGATCTTATGGTCACAACCCACTTTGGGACAAGAAATACCAATGTTTAAACTTGATTACAGCACGCCAAGGAACATGTTACTGAAACTTGCTATCACTGCTACTTAGTGGTTTTGGATCTGATATTTGAATATTTTTTTTCTTTAATATTCAACAGGCTTAAAATAAGTTAGCCTATTTTCCTTTTTGTGAAAATGAATGAGAATTATTTATAAGAAATGAATGATTGAAGAATTATTAACCAGTAGTAATTTGAATTCTTTCTAAAGGTAAGTTTATAAATAGATAAAAGAGGTCTTCCCATTTCCAAATATAAGAGGTTTAACTTATCTGCAGTATTTTTCTTTTACATTTAGACATCACACATAAATGTATATATGCATTTTGAGATTAAGTAAAATGTATTCTTCAAAAGTAATCCTACTTTTTCTCTCTACTGTTTTCAAATATTAACCATTATTGCTTTATTGATGATTGAACTACCCCTTATCTTTGCCATGCCTACAAAAAACTATGTTGGAAGCTTTGACAGCTATAATGGTGTGAGAAGAAGAGGTGGATATTTTAGGACTTCTTTGTCTCTATCATGCTACCTCCTAAAAATACACATTTAAAAAATTCATTTCTCTTGGAGTTTGAAGATATTTCTTACTCCAGAGATTAGAGAGGTTTTTTAGAAAATAAATAACTACCTTATTCTTCTACCCCTCAACTCCATGAACCCTCAATCCAAAATTGAGAAGAAAAGCAAATGCCAGATGCAAATGTCATCTTTTATAATAAAGATCTTTCTTCCCTTTCTGTCTCTGGCTTCAAAATTCCATGTGTAGGTAGCCTAAATTCCTTGCTGTTGACTTAGAAAGACATTTTAGGAGCATAAGGAATTTTGAAGGACAATAGGCAGTAGAAAAATCTAGATTTCTTCACTTCACTACTGATGAATGCTTAGGCATTAGTGGAGGACTGAATCTCTTACCAACATGGTTTGAAGTTAGCCATGGCTCTTTTCCCATCAACATCCCAGATGCCTGCATATCTTGCCCTTCAGAATGTCAAGGAAAAAATCACCAGTAACAAAAATAGCACATTCACTCCTACTCTTGTGGGGGTCTCAGCTCCCCTCAGAACCAGCCCCAGCTTTCTCCCTCCAAATCTGTGCTAACAGATAGTATGTAAATGCTGGGAGCCAGTTATAGAAACTCACTGGTAAGATGATTTCCACAGGCGTCCCTCCTCCCATCTGAATGATACTCCTAGAGTCCTCTGATGAAATTCTGAAGCTGCCAATACGGGATATATTACATAGGTGGTTGTTAACCTTTTTAAATCTGTGAGTTTCTAATCATAAAACATTTATTTGGACCATAAGAGTAACAGTGATACTTTATATCTAAAACATTATGACAAAAATGTAGTTAGATGATGTTTTGATCACTAACCTACTAAATTTAATGATCATTAAAATCTAAATTTAATAGCAGTTTGTGTCAATAAGGAAGAGAAAGAGAAGGAAATACAGTGGAGCTCAATGTACAGCAGAGCGGAGGGTGAAGAATCATACTCTGAGGGTTCCTACTGAAGAAACTGCCAACTCTGGGTGATTTCAGGATTCAAGACGATGTTGAAATTAGGGCTGGAAATCAATGGATTCAGCAGTGTAAGACACATCTAACACATATGTAGGATTTTAAAATCTACTTCTTCATAGAGAACTTCCGGTATTTACTCTTGTCACAAAATAGTCCCCTATGGTGCCTCTGTAGATACAATTATGCTTTTTCTTTTTTTCATTATGCTGTGCCAGGCACTCCTTGGAAAGAGAGCTCTGCCATTATCCCTGAAAAGTGGCTGCAGTTCAGTTATGTGGTTTGAGAGAAAAAAATCAGTTGCATTTTTTTTATTTGTCATTTTCTAAAATTATATCTATTTGCTATTTTAAAACGTATGGGTAGACATACAAATATGCCCCAGTTTAAAAAAAAATCTATGTATTAAATTACAACTTAAAAATGAGACAAAGTTAAGAGGAGATTGTTTTTATTATAAATTGATTTCTTAAACAAAAAAAAGGATTCACCCTATGACTCCCCTGATACATTTTCTATATTTTTTACCACATATATATTTATATATTTTCTTCTAACTCTAATTTTGAGATATATTTTCCCTTTCATATAACTTCCCTCAGTGGATTATCACAGTCATATAACAAATACTAGAGTTGTTTGTCATGGGACTTACCTTAATAATTGCTATTTATTGTTTTTGGTGGGTTTTTTTTTTTGCCATTTTCGGAAAAAATGAAGCTAAATCTTTGGGCTTTGCTAAATCTTCAAAACGGCTAATAATGACAGCTCATGTTCAGCCTCAATTTACTGGCAGTGCTTAAGTTTGTATTATTAGAACTTTAGAACTGGTTTAAAAGTATAGACTTTAAGGTGTAGTGAGGCATTACTACTGAGCACCTAGTATGAGTTGGATTTCTTACCCTTTTACAGATGCCAACTCATGGGACTGTCATTTCAACTGACAAGGAAAAGGGAACATCAAATTTTAAATACACTCAAGATTTTCAACTAGTAGATACAGAATTGAAGCTGAGATGTTTGATTCCATAGCCTAAGCATTTTTTCACTCTTTTATTCTGTTTTCTTTTCCTCTTCCTTTCCCCACCTTCTTTTTATTTGCTACATACAGAATACCATCATTTCCTTCTCTTTGCCTCACTCCATTTTTTTCTTTCACCTCTTTCAATCATGCTGTCTGTATTTGTGACACTGTGGTTGGTACTGGGAATTCAGTGTTGCCCTCAGGGAATTTAAAATTTATACTCCAGAATGGGCTGTTCATTTGTGCTCTGAATGAATGAGTGGAAGATTGAATGAAGAAAATAAAATAGAAACTTTAGATTTTTCTCATAATTTTGAATACCTTATTATTGCTATTCGTACCAAAGTAAATAAGACTATTAATAAATAAGACTAGGGAGACACCACCCCGGGGGAGAGGAGCCCTGGCCCCAAGTAACGTCGCTGCTCCAGAGCTGCCTTGGAGGCCCCTTTTCCCACTAAGTGCCTCTTTGCATAGCACCGGCCCCTGCCCTCATGCTCACTGGTACTGCTACAGCTGGTCGGGCCATGGCGGGTCGGGGAGTTGCAGCACGACCAAATGGACCAGCTGCTGGGAACAAGATCTGTCAATTTAAGCTAGTCCTGCAGTAGCTTAAATTGGGGGGAGTCTGCAGTAGGCAAATCCAGCCTTGTCCTCCACTTTGTCAGGAATAATTCCATGAGTACCAGGAGAGTACAATTGGAGCGGCCTTCCTCACACAGACTGTCTACTTGGACGACACAACAGTCAAGTTTGAGATCTGGGACACAGCTGGACAGGAGCGGTATCACAGCCTCGCCCCCATGTACTATTGGGGGGCTCAGGCTGCCATCGTGGTCTATGACATCACCAACACAGACACATTCGCACGGGCTAAGAACTGGGTGAAGGAGTTACAGAGGCAGGCCAGTCCCAACATCGTCATTGCGCTGGCGG